>OY855911.1:4458075-5058075 GCA_963693305.1 Meandrina meandrites
TGTGACTCGATAAGGGCCCTGCCATTAGTCTGAACTGTGTTGTAGAATCAGTCAATGCACTGAATATTACACACTATATTGTGGTGGATTTGTGCGAAAATTTCGTGTCCATTTAACAATTTAAAACCACCGTACTGGCCGGCCATTTCTTACTAATGGTCCCTCCCTAAGTTTTTTCCGCTCAGTCATGAGATGCAGCTAGGGGAACATTAAGATGAAGAAATTAAATAGCGATTTTTTTTTTCAAGAAACAAAGCTAAAAGTTGAAAACGTCGGTTCTGTTGACGTGGAAATCAAAACCTGATGCTTAGCTCATTTTATGCACTAACTCAGATAAACTACGCACACTCTGATTGGTTAAAACGGTCAAAAACTTATGTTTTATTGTACCGGTAAACTTCCCGCTTCCCGACAAGGCAGCACTACGCTCGACTACGAGTCAGGATTAATAATTTATAAACGTTAGTTTAATGTCTTATTTCGGTCTATCTGATGATTAAACCAGCGGATATGATTCTCATAAATGATCATAATGAATATTTACTGAGGGCGGTCCACTAGAATGAATTTTGGCCGCCCACCGCAGTTGGAGCGAAAGAACTAAGCGTATAGTTAGAGGAAAAGAAAAACAAAACGCGAAAATAATCACATGAGAAGGAACACAATAAACAGTTATGCTTTCACCGGTCTGGAATTATAATATTTAATGATATGGATATCTTTTCATCCAACAATTACTCGGAAACCTTATTTGAAAGTAAAAAACTACACTACCTCAAATTGGTCGCGATGAAAGCTTACTTGAATAATTTTGATTGCAGAAACTCACGCTGTGTACTTGTACGTGCTTGAATTAATTCTACTTTTCTGCGCTTTCAGTGCTTTCTATAAGGTCCGAGTCCGCCATTCGGCGAAAACGGAAAATTACGGAATAAATAGATAAGAAATGACGGTCAATTTTTCCATAGTTCCAAATCCCGGTATACTTTTATTCAGAATTAAACTGCACTTCGGTTCTAAAGCCATGTAAACAGCCTTTCGGCAAACAGGATAACCGCGCGCTGTTATAGCCTCTGTTAACGAACGTTCTGGATTTCAAAGAGAATTTTTCATTGGTGATAAATATAGAAAAGTGGTAAATATTATATATTATTTCTCCTTTTTCGTTATATTTGACACAATTATCGGACTGCCGCTATTTTTGTGCTCTGGAAACCCTTTAACCAGCTGCCGGTTATTTAATTAACCACTACGCAAGCAAAAACCGCTACAGGGACTCAAAATGCTTCATATCGTTTAATACTTCACACTTACCGTGAAGCTGTAGTGATGAAACTCCACACTTGCATTGAACAATTCCGAAGAATTAAATTTGTCGGCATCCAGGAGATGACAAATAAAGTTACCATCTGCATCAGGAACTTGTTTGAAATTCAACGATCGACATTTAGAAGACTCGGTGCACGCTGCAATGCAATCCTGCTCACCAAGAACGGTGCGAGATTCGACCGGTGCTGAATTGAGTTTGTGGTGTGGAAATGAAAAAAAGTTGGCGTAAACAAGAATTCCATCAGCGAGATCCATAGCACCTTTAAAGCTTGAAGAATGAACCACGTGTAATGATGAAAATATGATACCAGCGGTGAAAACGAATTTGGGAAACATATTGACGCTAAAAGTGAAATCAAATTCTGAAGTTTAAAGTTTGCCACTTGATTATCGGATTACCAGAATTCGGTCGGCTTCATCATTTCTTCGCATCGATTAATATTGAATGGGAGAACCTTACTTCTAGTTAGGCTCTAAATGAACGCATTACCATGATTGAAGCAGGTGAAAATATATGGCTCAATTTTAATAACTTTTTATTTAAATTAGTTAAAATTAAATATATTTGTTTCTAAGCCCAGTGCAGCTTCACTTAATTTAGAGAGCTGAATATTACTATGTTTATTTTGTTTAGAAAAAAAGCAATGAATTATGAAATAGAGAATAATACGTGGGCGCGCGTAGATATATCGAGTTGAACACGAGAAGAGAAATTCTATATCTACAAGTAACCATGTATTAGTTTGTTTATTATATAAACACCGAACGTCGTTAGTGACAAGCAAAAGTCGACTTTTTTATTAAAGGAATAAAAAAAAAAACTAAATAATTGCCAACTGCGCTAATAAATTAAAGTCCCAAAGTGAGTGACAGGTCACAACTGTCTGTAAGAAGTCACAAAATGATACTCAAAATTAACAACAATTAGAAGTTTCTTTCAAACTCACTGCGTTAAAAAATGCTTTCCCAGCATTTCTCGGCGAATCGGCGTGGGATTTTGGCCGCTTGTCAGGCGCTTGGCGTGGAATTTTGAAACCCTTGGCGTATCTTCGACGTGGGATTTATGCGGAATGCACCCTGGGCCAAACAGTAGCCAAAACTCGAAGTCTCCGCAACTTCTTCCTTTGTGGCCTTTGTTTGTCTGTGTGTTTTTGTTTTCTTCTGCTGCCAGAAATTTGTCAACATCATCGTCCGTGAGCGAGACGAATCGTTCAGTGTTTGCTGTGTCGGCAGCCATTTCGAGAAACCCCCGACAAACTGAGAGAGAATGGCGAACGCGTTACCATTCATTCATGGCGCGAAATAAAAGGAGTGATTGGTGATATCAAACACACGTAGAAAAATTATCGTAATTTTACACACGTCGAGATACTGTTTTTTCTCGGTGGTCAAAATCCCAGTAAAAAAACCGCAGTTTATATATAATAAATATCAGTAATTCAGTAAAAACGTGTTTGTGACTAGTTTTGCAGGGAATGGCGAGTTGGTAAATTAAAATCGGAATGACAAATGAGAATTTTAATGTTTAAATCATTAAAATTTAAAATCGTAAAATATGACATTAAAATGTGGAGGCCAAATTGTTTGTCACTAGTTAAGAATGTGTTTAATTTGTGAACCGGTATGAAGGGAAAAAAATCCTTTTGAAAAAATGAAAACTAATTGGAATTTTCAAAACTGATTTTGAAATATGAAATTGATTTGATCAACGTCTTCAAGTAGGTTTTAACACTCCCGCTACGCGGCAGATTGGCAAAATTTAGTGGCTTTCTTACTTTTGTGCAATATTTACGTGTTTTAATGAATCTCTGGACAAGTTTCAAATCCCTAGGTTAGTAAATATTAGTGACAATTATGTTTTATTCGGTTTTGTATTTGGTAAAACAAGCACTTGGGGATTTTTTAAGAACACTCGAGAAGTGCGAGAAGCACTCGGCTGCGCTTTAGCTATGCACTTCTCTCGTGTTCTTAAAAATTCCCGCGTAGGTATATAACTCAACAATGCACTCGGATGCGTTTTTTATTTCTTTAATGTATTTTCGTTCGACAAAGATATGAAAGAGTCCTAACCAAAATACAATTTGTATATGTAATAGCCTGACAACATGCTGTCCAATTTGGAAATTATTGGATGAAAAAAATTCCGAGGACAGCCAAAATTGGACGAGGCCGTAGGCCGAGTCCAATTTTGCTGTCAGAGGAATTTTTGAATCTAATTATTTCCAATTTGGACAAGCATGTAGTCCTGTTACCTATTAATTATGGCTAGTCAAACAATCCAGCGTAAAACGCTTATTTCCAGAACGGAAAAAGTAGAGTAATAGCAAGTTAACATACCATCTGCAAGTCATTCAAAGCATTGTCTTCACGACTAAAACTTAATAAAACACCGGGATAAATTTAAACAGTGCAATTTTATTCACTTGAGTTTGTGAAGCTTGCTACAAGGTAAAAATACAACATCGATCGATCGATCGATGAAAGTCGTCAACAAAGTGTAGAACGAGCTTTACACCTTCGCTACGCTTTGTGCTAGTCTCTATTACATGTTGCTTTTTCTTACATTTGATTGGCTGAGAGAAACTGTCCTATTTTTCTTAAATTGGACAGCTTTGCATTTTTAAGTGAAAGTCCTAATTGAATCTATCCAAATTTATTCTAAATTGGACAGCTCTCAGAAATTAAAAGATAATACTTATGCTGACAACATAGGATTTACCGACAGCTATATAATTAAATCCTAAATTGGACGGCTCTCGGAAATTAAAGTAAAAGTAGCGCTGAACATAAAGAGTTAACTGACAACTATTTTTGGCTTTCATGTTACGTCGCAAAATTCTGAAATCAAAATTCACTAGGCCAGCTCGTTGTCACTAGGTGTAAGATAAGCTAAATATATATCTTTTTGCAAATTTTCAGCTCGATAGTGTCCTTCGTTTTAAAAACAGAGCATTATGAATATTTGAGTTCTCCGCCGTATGTGACATCAAGCTGAGTGCCATGACAGAGCAGCCTTGTTTGAAAAAAGGCCTTTCCTTTTCATTTTCAGTGAATTGAACATTTCAGATATAATAAGTGGTATTTATGTGAAAGTATATTAGCTCATGAGCCAAAAGTAGTCGCTATTATAGCAAAATTAAGTTCCAGGTGGTTTCTCGGCTGACATCATGACGGCCATATTGGTGTCCCTCGCCAGAAGGACACCAAAATGGCGTCTTCATACTGAGCTTTGCGTGGCAAATTTAGGCAAATAACTCGCGAACGGTACACCGCACAGACCTGAAACTTGGATAAATCGTTTATCTATTTATCTTCTATTATATTTGAAATTCACAGCTTCTGTACATGAATGGTTTTGAATCAGAAGTCCATAACTAGAAGTCTACATCTGGTATTGGGGCGCGTGCTATGTCTTTCGCGTGTAGGCTATTTTTAGAAACTGATGTCTCGCGAGAAAATGACGTAACCCACTATTTCGACACGATTGGAGTTCTAAGTTGCGGCCGAATATTTTGGAAAGTGGCAGGTGAAATAAATCAAATCACATCAAAACACTTGACAGGCCATTCTCTTTAATTCTCACATTTCGACAGAAGTAGTATCGTAGATAGTGATTTCAAACGTCTGTTCAGTGACATTTGAAGGCGAGTGAAAAAGCAACCCGTCGCCGGGTTTCCGTAGACAAACTCACAAAACAAACAGGTCGACTTTTTATAATTTACGAGAGAATTTATGAACAGAAGTTCCCCAAACTTTTAGTAGTTAAGTGTGTCTTTATTTTGTACAGCATATCCTCGTGTTAAAATACTGAACAACATACACAACACAATAGCTGCACACTGCGAAGTGCCCGAGAAGCACAACTTGAATTAAACTTTTGACGGATGTGAATGAAATCATCATTGTTCGATGAATTAAACTCGTATTTCTATTCATATTAAAACAAGTACATTACCTTAGTCAGTCTTTTGTTTTCATGCCGTCCTTATAATTCCAAAAACATGCGAAACTCGCCAAACTTGTCGTTTTCTCTGAATGCTGTTCTCAAACGAATCAAACTTCATTCTGTTCATTCCCCGCTCGATGTTGAACGCTTCAGGGACCACGGTTTTGTTTTTCAAAATAGCAACGAACCTGTGCCAAAATGCACTTGCTCTCTTAATGCCTGTCTTCATCTTGAGAATACCATTAATCTTTAGTGTCTTCGCATTTTGAATTTGACTCGGAATTAGTCTATCTTGCCCGCTGCCATTTCGTATTCCGACTCCAAAACACTGAGGTCCTCTCGCTTATTTGGATGCTCCGAATTTTTACAACTTCGATGCTATCGTCATCGATGAAAGATGGCCTGATGATTCTTGTCCGGACGATTTAATCCTCACAAAACGGAAATTACGATGACCAACAAACAGAAATTTCGTAATGCCGTTCGCTCGAGTTCACTCGTCCTCTGCAGTTCTGCTTTTCTTCAAAAATTTGTTCACCCAATCAAAGGCGCGAATTTAAAAATACTTCAATGTGATTGGCTACTTGTTCGCGGCAAATCTGTTCTAAAAATAGCCTACACGGGAGGAGCGCGAGGTACACGCGAAAGACATATCTCAAAGCCTATTACCAGAGATGTAGACTTCTAGTTATGGACTTCTGTTTTGAATATATTTTTAGATTTCGTGACACTGAAAACCAGCAATGTAGTTAAATTAGTTATCAGTTGAATTGATCCTAAAGAGCGCTCCCAATTGACCCGGGAAAGAGTAACCAAACATTTCATAGTCACTTTCATAACGCCTTGCTAATTGAGAAATTCTCGTTTTAGGAATCTGCGAGTAGTAATGTAACATGTCCGCAGTAGTGTTAGACGCGCGAAATGGCGGGAAAGAAACACGGTCGTCAATCCCAGCCTTTCTTACTAAATAAGGAGCATCCTCGGCGAGATCTTCGTAATGTCCAATAAAGTCATAGTTTACAGCACAGGGATGGCATAGTTTGTCAAATGATTTCCAATGTTCATCGAATTGTTTTGTTTCTACCAAAAAATTCACGAATTCGGAAAAAGTGACATCATCGCCTGTTTCGAGGGCGTGTTTTGATGCGTTAGTCCTGAATCTTTTGATTATTCTCCTGCCAAACGCGTGGTGAAAAACCTTGTTGTCATCCAGAAATTTATTTTTGTAGGCGGAAAGTACTCGTTCCATAGGATCCCGGACGAATAGAAACGTAAAATAGTTCTCAAGCATTTGTTTTACTTCTTGTGGAATAAAGAAGTTAAGATTATGTTTAACGTTGGCATCACCATAAGTTCGTTTGTCCTCTTCTTCCAAGACCAACAATTCTTTTTTCCACTGTCTGCTTGCAACTTTGGGTGCAAAACAATAAATAACCTTCCTGCTGTGAAAGACCAGGAAATAACGAAGATTATGTCCAAGAAGTGAGTCGTTAGTTTTGCGCCGTTTGCAGTAGTCTTGGACCAGCGTTCTCCGTTCTTGCATTCGAATTTCCATCCTTGAATTTTCTTCGAAGCTATAGTCCTGTTCGTTGAAGATGCAAAATGGTTATAAGTACACTTACAATAATGATATCAAACAAATGTCAGCTATTGCTGATCATATCAATACCACGGACCACAACATCAAATGGGATTATTTTGAAATTCTAACGTCTGGCAAAACTGAGAGATTTTATTCATTTAAGAACTACAACCTTCATTAAATGCCAAGGTTGGCAGTGACAGGTTGTTGCTCTATTAACCTAAGCGATAATATTAAGTTACTGCTGAAGATCAATTGTCTCAGCCTAGGTTCCAGAGCCTTTTCATAACAATATATAAATAGTTGTTAAAATGTTGTAACGGTCATACTTTTGAAAATGTATGTTGCATAGCATACGAAAGGTCAAGTTAGTAAAATGCGATTTTCATAATGTTTATTACCACTGTTTGTTTCATGTTTTTAATCAAGTTACGATGGCCTAAAACCAAGAGTCTAAACTGTCAAATCACTGCTAAATAAGTTGTAATTATTTTCTTGAAGTCACTGGTTGCTATAACAACAGTTTAGCCAGTTAAAAACGCCCATAATTTTCTCTTTAATGCTTATAACTCAACTATAATTAACTTATTTTCTAAAATGAACGTTTTGTTTTCAATTTTGGTTAAAATTAAACGAGAAAAGTGCCTTGTCTCGCCTCTTGCTTGCTACGGCCTTAATAATGATAATAATAATAATAATAATAATAATAATAATAATAATAATAATAATAATAATGATAATTATAATAATTAGCATTTACCTCGCGCAAATTTCGTGCGAATATGATCAAATGCGCGTTACAAACAAATATGGAACTGATTCGTTTTGATTCGTTTTTTCTTGACTCGTTTGCTTTTTTATCTCAGAACTGCTAAGATCAACTAATATAAATAAGTTGAAATAAAAATCACGTACAAGGAAAAAAGAAAGAACTGCATCAGTTGATTCACTGTTGATTACCTGCATCAGGTCCGCTTCCGGCGAAGGTTTACTGTCACCCCAAACAGGCTTGAGTTTTGGGCTTAATTCTGCTAAATAAATAAAAAAGAGACTCTTATGATAATTACCATGAATTTTTATTTAAGGTACTCGCAGTTGCCTATCATTTGTATCAGTTTGTTTTTCTTTTTTGGACGTAAACAATGACTGATTTGCTATCGTCTTACAACACAGGAGAAATAAACTTATTCTGCAACGCTCGCTGAATTAGGAACCAAGCATATAGAAGTCCTTTGAGTCGATTTCCAAAGAAGTCTTTTTTTTCATTGGCAATCGAGCGTGGGATTATTTTCATTTCATTTTACAGTTTGAATAAAATTCTTCACGAATTTAGCGTCCCATTCCCGTTCTACATAAAGAGACTGCCGGAGCACTCTTGCGATCCGGCAGCCGAAGAAAGCGAAGTCAATCATTTTTTTCGTTAAGAACGTCTTCATTACGACCATCTCGTTTTAACGAGATGCTCGAAATCATCTTGGCGTGTTTTAAACCGGCCACCTCGTATTAAAATACGATCAGGACTTCAACGTACTTCTCTCCAGAAACCGATTTCAGAAGTCTCTTCAGAAAATCACTAAAATTTGATAATGGAGCTCTGAAGAAAGAAGGAGATGATTTCTTAGCAGATAAAGGTTAGAAGGATGGTCTTACCTGTAAAGCTGCTCTTAAAGAGGTAGAAACATAACCCAGTGATACCAAAAACGATCAAAATATAGAATACGCGCATTTCACAGTAGAAAGTCATATTTTACGATAACCGATACCGTTTTTACCATGAAATGCTGAACAAGTTAACTTTACAGACGCATTGTTACCCAAGGCAAGCCGTTGCTTAGCAAACGGGCTGTACAGACCTGTTCTACTTCTAATAATACACATGCAAAAATTTCAGCAAGCTCATTGGCTGAGAGCACGTCAATTAATCCCAAACAGTGCAGAAAGTTGAAATTGAGTGCAAAAAGATGAAATTGAGTGCAGAAAGTTGAAATTAAATTGATTGACAGGAAAGTCGCTAAAGCGCGCCAAACAAAATGGCGGCCGCAGTCGGAGAGTTTGGAGAGAACAAAAACAGCAATTAATGCAAAGTTTGACCGATTTAACGAAAATTATCAGTGTATAAACCAATGTACTAGCAACTGGACATTTGCGCAGCACAAAAGAGGCTCCACGAAACTACTGAAAGCTACCAATCGAGGATTTTCTTTCGCGACAGCTCGTAAAGAAGGAAGATTACAAGCCTGAATTGAAGTCGCACATTTCAGCTCATTCCCATGTAACTGAATGAGGATAAAAGCACCTGATAATGCATGAAAGAGAGCTTTAAAATTCCGTGGCAGTATCTGGATTTACAAAGCCTGGCAACTCCGTAATGTTTAAACAACGATTCGGAAAGGTAAGCGACCGAACACGTCTTGTTTGTCATCCGCTTGCAGAGAAATTTTTGTATGTGTATTATTAACAAGTAATCACATGATTTTTCTCGTGCAATTTGGAATAAATCAGCACTTGTAAATTTTTCAAAGACTACAAATTGCACTCGCCCTACGGGCTCGTGCAATTTGGTTAGCCTTTGAAAAATTTACTCGTGCTGATTTATCCCAAATTGCACTCGAAATCATGTGATTACCTATACAAATATTAATTGTCCATTTCAGAGCAGAAGATGACATCTACAGGATTATATTACAGTAATTGTTCCTTCATTATACATGCATTTATATATAAATTCACATAAACAGTAAAATCCCGATTTGCAGAACCTCCAAGGGGGGGGGAAGACGAAAATTGGCTCGAGGAATCGGCAGATAAAGCAATTGCAAGAAACAATTCGCAAATGGAACAACTAACAAGCCAAGCCTTTCAGCCTTTTTTTCTTTTTTTCGTTCTTTGCGGTGGCTAGAGAAAATTGCGCTCCTAATATTTCAGGGAAAACCAAAACAACCCAAAGAAAATCTGGTCCGCGCTCAAAGATCTTTCTGGACAACAAAGCACTAGAGGTGTGACCTATTTAGAAGAGAACAAGACCACGCGAATCAACGATGACGACTTAATTGCCGAGCTGCTAAACAAACATTTTACGGGCTTAGCTGAAAGCCTCGCAGACGATACTGCCGCTGAGTTTAACCCAGAGACCCTGATATCTTTTGTCAGCAAACGCAAGACCTCGACCGCCAAGCATGCTTTTCCTCCTATCACGCCGAACCAGACCAAACGGCTTATTGAAGCTATCCCTTCAAGCAAAGCAACTGGTGTGGATGGCGTGAGTGCCCGCATATTGAAGATAGCAGCTCCTGCATTAGCACCATCACTGGCCAAACTCATAAACATCTGTATCGCTAGTGGCACTTTTCCGACAGCGTGGAAACAGGCTAAGGTGACGCCAATACACAAGCAGAAGAGCAAGACTGACAAAAACAACTACAGGCCGATCTCAGTCCTTCCAGTACTCTCAAAGATATTCGAGAGACATTTACACAACTCTCTATCTACTTTTCTCAAGGACAATAATCTCCTATATTCATTGCAATCTGCCTTTAGGAAACATCACTCGACTGAGACAGCCTTAATAGACATTGTCGACCGAATGCTGTTAAATCTTGATGACAACCGGGTAAATGGCCTAGTTTTCGCCGACTTCCAGAAGGCCTTCGATCTTGTTAACCACGAGATACTGATTGAAAAACTGCGCATTTATGGTCTAGAGGACAACAGCCTAGAACTTGTGCGTTCATTCCTTCAAAACCGAACGCAGCGCACGGTTGTCCGGGGTGCACAATCCTCGCCCCAAGCTTTGTCGCACGGAGTACCACAAGGATCCGTACTCTCTCCTCTTCTTTTCCTAGTGCATATAAACGACCTCCCGGAGGCAGTATCGCAGCCCACTACTGTGGACATCTTCGCAGATGACACGACTCTGAGCTCACACTCACCTTACACAAATACCCCTGAACTTTGTTCTAGACTATGTCAAAGTACTCTAGAACTCGAAAAATGGACAGGCAATAACCGGTTTAAGCTGAACATGGACAAAACAAAATCCATGTTCGTAACCGGTACTAGACTGCGTGCAAAGATGGACCACTGCGACCAGATGGAAATCCGTTCCAGTAAGGGAGATGTATTAGAGACTACTACAAGCCATAAACTACTTGGAGTATATATTGACCCGCACCTTTCTTTTAACGAGCATGTTGAACATTTATGTAAGAAACTTACTAAGCGCATCGGTGTCTTGTCAATTAGGCATTACTTACCTTTAAATGAGCGTATACTTTTCTACAATGCAAACATAAAACCCTTTTTCTGTATGGCGGAGCAATCTGGAGTATAACATCTAAAGCTAATATCAGACGAGTCTTTCGACTGCAAAAGAGAGCGGCCAGGGTAATATTGGATGTTAAAAGAGCAAGGGATGAACGAACTGTTGACCTATTTAATAAGTTGGACTGGTTGCCCTTCTATGAAGAAATCAATGTTAACAAGCTATGCCTTATCTTTAAATGTCTACATGGTCAATGCCCAGAATACATAACTAGTAAGTTGATACGTGTGAGTGACGTATCGGTAAGATCCTCGCGTTATAGTCACATCACGCTACGATGCCCCAAGAGCAACAGAGCGACAGAAGGGGGGAAAACTGTTGCTTCAACATCAACTTCATTATGGAATTCCCTACCTCCTAACATAAGATCCTGTGAAAGCATTAATGTTTTTAAAGAGAAATGCATCAAGCTTATAAAGATGGGGTATGCAAATATTGAACATTTCCCAATTTCATAGTGTCTTTTTACTCTTTTTATTGCATGCACTAACAAGATTTTAGTCCATTTTATTGATATTAGAAATTTTACCAGTTTTATACTCATTATTATTCATAGTTAGATATTTTTAAAATTATTGTAATTTATATTTTAATTGTTTAAGCGAGGGCCACGGGTTTGTCAGTCAGCGACTGTAAAGTGTTTTAACCCTCATTATTATCAATATACGCGGCCAAATTGAAAACCGCCCTCTTGAAAACACGCGCTTTGCGGGCCGCAAATGACTCCTAGCGGGCCGTTATTGCACTAACGGCCCTGCAGCTGATTGGTTCTCAGTTCATCATCCGATGAATATCAACCAATCAGGTTATGTTTAATGACGCGGGAAAACCATTCGGGCGCGAACAGCTTGCGTACAGTAGCGTACAGCAAGTTTTGAAGTAAAAAAAGTCTCGAACAGTTTCTCGCTGAGCGAATAGTGTTCGGAAAGAAAAATCAAAGTCTATTTGTTATGAATGGGACAAAATGCAGCTAAAAAATTCGGATTTAGAAGCAAAAGCACAAGGCGAAGATACAAAGAGAGCAACTTCTTGTTGTCTTACGAGAAACCAAACGAAACACAACAAAGCATCGGTTCACTTCATTTTGTGTTTCTCGGGTCGAGCTAAGCATTGCGAGGATTTTACGCCGAGGTTCAACTGGAAAATGTAAGTTCGTAAATTGTTATTATCCATTTATTTTCAGAGACACAGCAGCTCTTTTTAACTACACCGATACAATACATGGGCCTCAGTGTAGCATAGCACAAAATTTTCAACGCGAAGTACTTGTAAAAGTACTTGTAAAATTATACAAGTACTTGTATTATTGAACATGTAAAGCCCATTAAATGTGTTAGTTTATATCTGGATGTTATTTGTATAGGTAATCACATGATTTCGAGTGCAATTAGGAATAAATAAGCACGAGTAAATTTTTCAAAGGCTAACAAAATTGCACGAGCCCGTAGGGCGAGTGCAATTTGTAGTCTTTGAAAAATTTACAAGTGCTTATTTATTCCTAATTGCACGAGAAAAATCATGTGATTACTTATTAATAATATACATGAAAAAAGGGACAGAGAGAAAAAGAAAACCAGTTGAATTTTGACACCGCGCGCCTTTTCTGATTTTTCATTCAACTGATTGGTTGAAGCACAGCAAACACATGTCAAGTTCAAACTTTCACAAGAGCGAAATATTCAGATTCATTCAGTTGTACTGTAAACTTGGGAATTTGTGGTTTTTCAAACGTTTTTGAAGCACAAATCGGTTAACAATGACCGACTAAAGACAATGTACATATTAGACTGTGAAAGCTCGGCGTAAACTGAAGAATTGGACGGCGGCCGTTTTGGAAACCGAGATGTAAGCTTCGAGCAGCCAAAGATGAAAGAAACCTGGCAGTTGATAAATGCAAAAAGCCACCACAAACTACAGATATGTAAGTGCTTCTGGCGTTTTGGCACCAAAAAATTCCTACTGTCATAGCACGTCCACTTCTTCTTCGGTTGAACTTCGCGCTTTTATAGTTGGACGGCGAAGAACTTGGTCGGCGAAGAACTTACTTGCCGGATTGAAAAACTTGTATCCTTGTTTATTTATATGCCTGTCGAGTGTCGCTATTATCATTCTGTAAGCGGTCTGGTTCCAAGACAAGTCGTCACTGTTTTGCCCTTTTACTTTAGGGCAGAACTGTTAGTTCGGCTTGCCGGCTCGTTTTCCTTTATTTTGTTGGCGATATTTTTTTCTCTTCGCTTGACGTTTTCCGTACATTTAGCCAGAATGAGGTGCTAATAATTGTATTTTGTTTCTTAGAACTATCTTTTAGGTGTTTTACTGTTGTTTACCTAGCGAAAACCCCGGTCGTTGTTTTCGTCCGCGTCTATTTGTAATTTGCACTGGTGTTACACTTTTTGCACTGGTGTTACCTCTGAACTGCACTCAGTCTCAGCCAATCAGAATCGAGTAATTTTTTCATGTATATTATTAGGCCTTGTATATTGATAATAATGATAATTAAATGACTTTTTTTCGGGAATATTGTTTATCTGCTCCCTTGTAGTGTCATTTGCGGTCCTTGCGCTTCGCGCTCGGGCCGCAAATGACACTACGCGGGCGCAAATAAACAATATTCCCTCAAAAAGTCATTTTATTGTCCTATTAAATAAAGTTACTTACTTACTTACTTAATATTTATTCATCCCTACAAATTTCAGGCTGGAGGTTCTTAATTCGCTAGGTATTTAATTTATACGCGGAATTTTACTGTAATGCTCAGGGATCATTTAAAAGCAATCACGTCATGTTAATCCATTCATTTTCTTTTTTGCTTTTTAGCTCAGAACTGCCAAGATGTCATATAAATAAGCTGAAATTAAATCACGTCCAAAGAAAACACAAAACAACTGCTTGAGATGATTACCTGCATCAGTTCTGCTCCCAGCGAAGGTTTACTTTCAAACCAAACGGCCTTGAGTTTTGGGTTTATAAAATTCTGCTAAATTAATAAGAAAAGACAATCTTATGATAATTAACGCGAATTGTTTTGAAGGAACTCGCAATTTCCTGTCATTTGGTGAATCAGATTTTTTTTCCCTTTTCTCGACGTAAACAATGACTAATTAAGTATCGTCTTACAACACCCGAGAAATAATTAAAACTTATTCTGTAGCGCTCGCTGAATTAAGCACCAGTGCACACGGAAGTCTTTTGAGTCCATTTCCTAAGCAGTTCTTTTTTCACTGACAATGCAGGCTGGGATTATTTTTATTCCGGTCTCCAGTTTGAATAAAATTCTGCCTGCCGGCTCTAAACAATCTCTTTTTATTTATTAAGTTCCGTGTAGAGCGAAAGCGAAAACAGCGCGATCTTCGAGCTGCAAGAAGCTGCAAGTCACGAATTTAGCGTCGCATTCCCATTCTACATAAAGAGACTACCAGTGCAGTCAGTTCCGACCCGGCAGCCGGTTAAGGACGTTCGCGCGAAAATTTTCTAGTCAATAGATTTTTCTCATTTTTTACTGAAGTCTGATAATGAGTTACTTGTATCAGAAATACAAACAAAAGTGAGGGTCACCGACGTTGTTTCAGAGATAAAGCTCTCTTCCCCTCTCGGGGGCAAGCATTAATTATGTACAAAAAAATCACATAAATTTCGATTATGGGGCTCTGAAGGGTGATGTTGATGATTTTTTAGCAAATAATTAAGGATAGAAGGATGGTCTTACCTGTAAAGCTGCTCCTAAAGAGATAGAAACATAAGCCAGTGATACCAAAAACTATCACAATATAGAATACGCGCATTTCACGGTAGAAAGTCATTTTATACGATAACCGATGTCGTTTTTTGCCATGATTTAATGAAATCAATAACAAGATTTACAATAGCATTGTTACCCGAAACAAGCTGTTGCTAAGCGAATGGGCTGTACACACCTGGATAGTGATAACTTCGGATATTAAGTGTTCATTTTAGAGCAAGTAATGATTTCTACAGCCGGAATTATATTACAGTAATTGTTCCTTCATCGTACACATCAATTTATATGTGAAAATTGTCAAATTATGCATTCATATATACAGTAGAATCGAGGAGAACGGGAAATTAGTTTGAGAAATCAGGAGTAAAATTACAAAGAAGTACTATCCAAGGAAAATGAAAATTGGTTCGAGAAACCAAGAGTTTACTTTATGATTTTACTTTTTTCCTGTGCAGATAAATCAGTTGGAAGAAATAATATAATTCGCAAATGGGCGGGGGGGGGGGGGGGGAAAACACAAAAAAGCCATATTGATATATATGAATATATTTTATAAAAGAACTTATAGTTTTTTAGGTTTGGACGATTTTAAATTCTAAAAGAGGTGTCCACAAGTAGCCTTTCAGATCATTTTTTGTTTTGCCCTTCTTTACGGTGGCTAAAAGAAAATCGCGCTCCTCTTTAACGTTATGTATTTTAACGTTATAATTTTAATTCATCCCTACACCTCGGTGGGATTTCGTTTTTTGTTTATTTCTTTTTATTTGTTTATTCAGCTACCAGATAAAATTTCAGCCCCCTTCTCAGCTAAAGGTAAATTTTGCAGATCTCGAATCCCAGCTACCAGTTAAAAAGGGCGTCAATTTGTACCTGACACAGTTACCTATGAAACGAAATGAAAAATTAAAAGTGCCTTTAGTCGAAATATTATGGTATTGCTGATAATATTTCGACTAAAAATTATTTGTGAGAAGCCCCGGTGGTCTCATGGTTAGGTTGTTGGACTGCGGATCGAGCGGTGTGAGTTCAAGCCCTGGCCGAGGTCAACGTATTGTTCTTGGGCGAGATACTTTACTCTCATAGTGCCTCTGTCCACCCAGGATCGAGTATAAATGGGTGCTGGCAAATTGCCAAACGAAAACGTTGGAGGGTTATATGCTACCTGCAAGAAAAAAAGTCAGTCAGTCAGTCAGTCAGTGCGTCAGTAAGTAAGTAGGTAGGTAAGTAAGTGAAACCTTTTTTTTAGACACGATGATATTTAAAGCGTGAAGTTTGTGGGGTCGTTATAAGCCACGTAGGCCGGGGAAAAAGACCCTCTTATGTAATTACGAAGCAACCACGACGTCGTTTGCATGTAAAAAAATGCGTATATATTTTTATTTTGCTAACCATCTCACGCTTACCTAGATTAATTTATAACTAGTCTATACATGTCGCTGCATGACACATGCAAAATTCTCCGTTTTGTTTCATATAGTTATTTCACATTAATAGGGAGTTTAAGCAACCACAACAGCGACGTCGAACACAAGGTAATTGATGAATGAATATTTTTTTCCAAAATCATATCTCGCAATTATCTCGATCCATTCAGTATTAAAGCTTGTCAGTGTCCTAGCTATCCTCTAACCAAATATGTACAGAGGGCTTTCAACTGGAACAGAAGCAGAAAACCCTTGCTTCTGTTTGCAATTAGAAACATTAAATGTTCGCTTTTGCATGTGGTTCAAATTGTCCAAAGACAAAAAAATTGACGATTTCGTGTTGTTTGTTTTGCAGAGAAACGTTCCACGAGCAGAGCAAATGTAATGCTCATTTCAATATTTGTTCAAAAACCCTTTGGGTTTAGCTGCGTTCGTTTTCTCATCGTTGGAGTGGTTTGCTTAAAGTCTCTGTTAAAGAAAAAAGTATAGTATATATTAAATTTTTCTGCTTTACTTTACAAAAGTGCAAGCATTATAAACGAAAAGTTCTTTCCACATCTCTAAATTTAAAAAAAATGCAAAGTTGCGTAATGCAATGTTTAAGGTTTCACGTTTTTCAATTACAATCCATCTTATGTTTGTTTCCTTGCAGTTTATCATTTATTTCGAGGTTTTCTGTGATTTGAAGGCAATAGTCGTGGTGGCACAGCCCCTTTAACTAGAAAAGAGCTTGGTGATACATAATTCAAGCGAGTTGTAACAAGTATTGTCTATATTATCTAGATAAGAATTGTTGAGCGTGTGTGACCTCGATATAACCAACTCCAGGAAATAAACTGGCGTGGGAGGGGGACTCAGTAATACATTTGTCACAGACAGGAATGTTTGTGGTAATTTCAGTTGAGAACACTTGAAGTCATAAAAGCAGTTTAATTTTAGGTACAATAGGACCTTTTTACTGCGCTTTATAAACACACGCAAACGCTAAATATAATTTTCAAAACATAAAGTAACCATTGCGTTGTTTTGTTGTTGCCGTTAATCACAGTTACGGTTACAATCAATAAATTAAACGAACAAGCTGGATATAATTCTATCAATCACAACCAATAGACGCGTTATACGAACCCGATGAAGTGAACTTCTGTAAATTCCTGAGAGTGTTAAGATGATTGACGGCAGCGAAGAACACAACCGTTGATTGAGACGAGTTTGCGAGTTATTGAAAAGCGCAGTAATACCGGCACCAGGCAATATATATTTCAGTTTCAAGTTGTTTTGCTTTGTGCACGTACTACTCCCATGCTGGCGTGAGGATAAGTATGCCGTTGTAGACAGAGTGAATAGGTGATGCAATTCTTTTGACATTCGTTGGGTATAAAAAATAATTTGAGCCCCCCTTCCCACCCCTTCCCACTCACCCCCCCCCCCCCCCCCCGCCACACAAAAAGAAAACAATCGTACTTCCTTATAGTCCTTTGAAAAAGACCAACGAATATCCCCGCTATTTAATACATCTGATACATTGATAATAGCGGGCTATTGATAGTTTTAAATGAATGCCTCAGACTTCAATAATCTTCTATTAAGCCAAAAGTTTATAGATGGATATTTTTCAGAAGTTTATCCTGAGCTTTACATCAGAGTTAAACGGTTTCCCAAGAAAGAGGGGTAGTCAAGGGACAGCATGCAGAGGGGAGAGGAGGGAGGAGAATGAAGGTCCAATCACCGGCATTCTCAAAACAACTAAAAGACAAATTAGTATAAAAGCAAGCCTTCCCCCCCCCCCCCCCCTTAAAAATAACAGCTGTTTCAGGTAAAAATAGACCTTCCTCCAATCTACCCCAAATGCCTATTAGAACGTTACTCGCTACAAGAAATGGGGGAAGGGAAAGGGTTCATTACCATTCCCACGTGCACCCAAAAAAACCGATGGGAAATTCTTCGCCCCCCCCCCCCCCCCCCCCTGTAAAAAGTAAATTTGCACTTACTAGTCCCTTCTAGATTTTTGGTATCCCTCCCCAACACCTCCTCCTAAGGGAATGTATCATAAAAATAATCTGAACTTTCATCAGCTATTGCGTTTATATTACAATATATAGAAGTCTTTAAAACTTATTTTCCTCTTGAAACCGCTGGCTACCATGATTCCTCCTCGGCCAACAGTCGGGAAGCGACTCTTGAAAACGGCAACCTGTACGTCATCGATGAGAACCTTGACCTCACTTCCGCTCACTTTTACCCGGACATTGTACCAACTTCCGCCTCTCATGAATCCGTATGCGCATGTCAGAGATTTTGGTTCTCGTCCGTCGCCCTCGCTCACTTTGGTGCCCTGGAGGTATCCTATTTGCACACAGTTGTCTCGGTTGTAGGGCCTGGAAACGAAAGATTCTATTTATTAAAAATATGCCGGTTAGAAACCCCAGGTTCATAAAACTCCGTAAACAGTGAAAAGGGTTTACAACCGGCGTTTTACGAAACTTTTAATCGCTTCTTACCACAGCCATGATGACTGTCCCAGGCAGGGCGATTTTTTCTCCTTCGACTAGGAATGCTAGAAAGTTATCATTTTGTACATTCTATACATTATCATTTGGTCATTATTTTATGTTTGCAAATAAATAGAACTTGCAATAAAGCAGCTCCCAATTCCTCCACAACTCGGCAAGAACGTTTTCATAGAATCACAGAGTTCGGCGTGTGTTCGAATCACGTTGAAGCCTGAACCTTTTTCAGTACGGTCTTCTTCGAAGCTGCTACACAACGACTTTTTTCCTGCAGTTCACATGTCATTTATTTTGTTTTGTATTTTGATTTTTTTCCCGATTGTTGGACACCGGTTGTGCTGCTGGCCGGGGTCACTGTGTTGTATTCTTGGACAAGACACCTCTGCATCCAGGCCCCAGTTGTTCAAAGGATGGATACTGAACGGTATACGCCGGATAAATCTCTATCCAGCGGATAGCACAGTTCCCCCTCCCTCCCCCCTCAACACTTATCCCCTGGATAGCAATTTACCCGGTGGATAGCATTATCCATTACCCTTTCAACAACTGGAGCATGGTGTGTAAATGGGTGCCGCGAATCTGTGTAAATCTAAAAAACATATTAGGATGGGGGTGGCAACCTGCCAAAGACAAGCATCCCATTCACGGGAAGAAGCATTTCTCCTAGTCGTTTCATGCCACAACCACAGACACTTTGATAAGCTCCGGAGGTATAAATCACTTTACCAATGCCGCAAACACGCCGACTGCTCAGCGACGTAATTCGCCTTGTTTGTGCCAGGCTTAAAGCCCAGGCCTGCTACGTTTTTTAAGTCCTATTTGGAGTTTTACAATAGTAATACTCACCGGAAGTATACAAACTCGAAGCTGTCAGCGTTCTTTACGTTGAACATGACGCCGTACTTCCCACCCAGGAGACTCCCCTGGGTGTAGAAACTGACACCGATGACGTAGCTGTCGCCCTTGACAGCCTTAGGGTACAGTGCACGGCACACTCCTGGCTGCGTGGTGTCTTCTATCCCAGGATACGCCATCAGCTTGTAATACTCCCCAGCATCCCTTGCGCTCTGGCAATTCTTGGCGGTAAACGGAAGTAACGGAAGTGACGACACTGTTAAGTTCCTGAAGCGGATCGACTTCCGGCATCCGCCGGTTACAAGTATACCGCTTCCCTTGTTGTTAGTGGGATAATGCGATTTGAACGTTGCCGCCGGTTTGTCGTTCATGAAGACGCTGACCACATTGCGGCGAATCTCGAGGCGCACGTTGAACCACTTACCGCCTGCTACAGTGCACGAACAGGGCCCGGTTTTGGAACCGTCTCTCTTCTGGACCCCACCCATTATGTACCCTGTTCGGTAACAGTGGTCCTTCCAATATGGCCTAGAAGTAAAAGTAAATTGTTCTTTCTTATAATCAGCTTCTAATGTCCAGTAAATTGCTGTTTTAGCTCTGTAGAACTACGGATAGAGACTTCCGATTTCATTTAGTTCTTGACCAATCACTTTCCTCTCTCCACTTAGAAGTATAAATGCAACTGGAAAATGTTCGGGGGTGGGGTGGATGGGATGGAGGGGGTACCTCCGATGGACATGAATACCATCAACAGGAAGTAACTGAACTCCTGGTCACTTCGTTTGTCAGCGTTGATC
Organism: Meandrina meandrites; assembly: GCA_963693305.1. Lineage (NCBI taxonomy): Eukaryota > Metazoa > Cnidaria > Anthozoa > Scleractinia > Meandrinidae > Meandrina > Meandrina meandrites. The sequence goes on from OY855911.1 coordinate 4,478,579, forward strand.
CTTATGATAAAAACTAACTGTAGCCGATTTAATTATGCGTCAAGGTTTTATTAATATCAAACGTCCATTACCTGAAATATATGAAGTCAGCATTGTTGATGTCACGTGCATTAAACATGATTCCAACGTACGCAATTCTGTCTCCGCTCCAGCCCAGCTCGCTAAATAAATCCACAGAGACCTGGTAACTAGGACTCTCCTCCATTTCAATGTCCTTAAGAAGAGCGCGGCAGAATCCTTGTGCCCAGAAGTCACCTTGACTTATAACAGAATAGTACTTCATGTTATCCTTTACGGTAGCGCAGCTTTTTGTTTCAAATGGCAGCGACGGCAAATCAGTGATAATAAAGTCCTTAAATTGCACAACGTTGCCATGGTAATTTGCCAACAAAACACCACCAGCTGCCTTGGGAGGGAAGTGCCCTTTAAATGATGTCACGTGAACTCCCTCGAGGAAAACCGAGACGTCAGATTTTCGGACCTCAAGTATAACATGTATCCATCGTGCCTTGCGCGGTGGGCCGTGAGGACAAGAACCCATCTGGGACTCATACCAGTTTAACCGGCCTTGCTGGATTTCACCGGTCTGGAAACACGGGTTGCCATTTGCACCGACCCTGATGAGTAAGTTGATGATAGAATTATGAAAGCAGAAGTTTCAAGGATAAACCCTGACTGACCTGTTTCGTTTTGAATATTGTCATTGTTCAATTGTTTTAACAGCCAGAGTTTCCTTATAGAAACTAGAAAACGTCCGCAATAGTGCGTTTTTGTTTCCAACGATTTTTGATTCGCTTTCCCCCACTGTCTGCACTAAAAGGATCGTAAGCGGTAACCGTTTTCATGGAAAACTGAGCCTCTTGAAAACGCTCTCAAAAAACCCTTTCTCGTTTTGCTTCGAATGAGTGAAAACGGAGACTTACCAAAACGTTAACATACTGTATATGACAATTGTGAGTCATGTCAGGAATTATGACCTCCTTTGCTGTACTTTTGAACACGTGTAGCAACAGATCCTATCATTTTGGAAGCGTATGAAAACTATAATATTTTGCTACATTTTCGTCTCGGACAAAAACACGCCTGGACGTTTCAAAAAGCATTACTCTCGGCAGAACGTAACCTTACTATCTTTTTCCTTGTAAAACACTTCTTTAGAATACGTTATTAACTTGAATTTGTAAGCATTTCGAAAAGACCCTTTACCTGAAGAACATAAAATCGAAATTGTCCTCATTTTCAGCGTTGAAAAATATGCCAACGTAGTTTACCAGCATTGAGCCCTTGCTCCCAGGAACATAGAAGTCAGCGGATATCCTGTACATGTCAGGCTCGGTTGCAGTGTATGCACTCAGTGCACGGCAAAAACCGTCACGTGGCCAGCGTCCTTGGCTTGCATTTAATGTGTACATTTCCTCATCATGATCAATGTTCACGCAGGATGATATTTTGCCTGTTGGAATTATATAATGCTGAATTAATAGTCCTTGTTTGAGAATTACCCGAAAAAATCTGGCCTTTCATGACTCAATGTTGACAATAGCTTTAGTAAAAGGGAGTATAGATAGTTTCCCATTGGATACGGAAAAGTAATTCCGTAGAGTACTCCCTCTCGTCGGAGCAAGTTCTCAGAAGAACGAACAATCGAAACATCATCTTTTCGTTGTTTCCACGAGCGGCAGTTACTTTAGCGTTATACACAAAACATTTTGTGTCATCGGCCCTTAAGTACATTCCTAACCTTTCTGAACACCACAGTTCCTAACTGAACTACTAGTGTTTTGCTTTTACATTCGAACAAACTACTTTTTTCCAGTATTATCTGCATTATGCAACGCAAACTATTTTCTTTACTTACAAAACTGAGTGGTTTTTAGTTTCACAAGTGCTCCATCACTAATAGCAGCTTCAGTCCTCGCCTGTATGGAGATCGAGTATTCCTTGCTGTGGTCTAAATTGTCAATAATATAATCTGTAGAGTTCGAAGAGATGACCAGTGTATTGTCTCCGTAGCTAATAATGTAGTTTATTATAGGAAATCCGCCGTGTTCCTTCGGATGATTCCAGCTTAAAATAGCGCTGTCGCAAGTTGCCTCTCCGGTGAAATCCTGTGGGCTACTTGGGGCATCTGAAAGAATTAATGAGGTACACATTAAGTATGACATTTTTAATAACTTTTATGCCCACGGCTGTGTAGCCTGCGAATACAGCCGCCTCTCATTCGCTCCTGCTCTCATTCGCACGTAGTAGCGGGAGCGAATGAGAGGCGGCTGTATTCGCAGGCTAACGGCTGTGCTCTTTGGATTTCTAAGTGGGGCTTCGCTGCTGCGACTGCGAAACCGTGCCGCAGGGACTGGACACTAGAAGAAGTATTGATGAGATACACGGACAATGCATATATATTTCGATTTTCCCAGCGGGAAGGGTGCTATGAATTTTTAAGTAGGGGTGTGAGGGTCTTTGGAAGGGAAACCTATTTAACTGTCGATAACTATTTTTCACAGTCTGAGGTCACTAACGGGTAACACAAGTATGCTTTAATAGCTAGGATATTTGCATTTAATTTTAGCAATGGCTTAGTCTTACGCAACACCAACGTCTGCAAAAACCACTTTGATCGCAAAATTTGATGTTAACGTTTGTGATGTAGACAAAGCGAAAGTAAGAACTCAGTTGTTTAGCTTCTTTTACGAATAAGCAAGTTTCTCTGCACAAAGTCTAAAATAAACATCTTAAGTATTCATTGAGTTACCTGATGATCTTATTTCAAAGGTGTAGTTTTTAGAAGCTACGTTCACGTCGTTTTCAGCTATGCAGACGTATTCACCAAAATCATCCAAGCTATCCACAGTGACGCTGTATGAGAGCGACTCTTTGCTGCTCGCCAAAACTTCGTCATCTTTTATGATTCTTACGTTAGGGGGAGGATAACCGCTGAACTCGCAGTTGAACACTGTGGGCTTAGGATTGCCAACGTAGGATAACACGGGCTTCGGGCGAAGCATGCTGGTCACTGGTCTTGGTTCAACTGGTTAAAGAACACAAATGAATTGCAGACTTAAACAGTTTAAATATTAATAGGACAGTTGGGGCACGGTGGCCTTATGGTTAGTGCGCTGGACTCCGGGTCGGGCGGTCCGGGTTTCAGTCCTGGCCAGGGCCCTGCGTGGTGTTCTTAAGCAATGCACTTTACTCCCGTGGTGTCTCTTTTCACCTACGTGTATAAATGAGTACCGGATAATTTACTGCTGGGGGTAACCCTGCGATGGACTAGCGTCCCATCCAGGGGGGAGTAGAAATAGTCCTAGTTGCTTCATGCTACGGAAACCTGGATAAGCTCCGGCCTGATAAGCCACTAGGCTCGCATGTAGACAGAGATGAACTGGAAAGGAAACCAGAATTAATGCTACTCACCTCTGACGAACAGTTTAACACTCTGTTCGCTGAGTATTTCGATGCCTTCATCATCTTGTGCGCCGTTTTTAGCTTGACATGTAAACTGTAAGTTGTCGTCAAGTCCCACGTTCTGAATAGATATCTCACTTTTTCCCGGTGATTTCTGAATGAATAAAGACGAGAATGCAATGCAAACTTCGAAAGGAAAGCCAAGTGATGCTGGAAAGTAGACACTACAGTACTACTTGGACTCGAATAACACCAAAACTTGAAAATTAAAGTTATGTCAGAAATATTTTTGGAAAAGAAATAGGGTAGTTAAGAATATGATATCTGATTGAAAACCTGATACCTGAGCGAAAAGCTAATTTTAAAAACAACTTGAATTCAAGCCAGTTGCCATGAAACACCAAAGAAACACGAAAAACAATCACAGCTGTCTTTCTATAATTACTGTGAAACGGAAACCTGCGAAGGCATGAAAATGACAGTTAAAGCCCGGCGAGAAACTGAAATCTAACACTATGTACGCTTTGCGAGCCTATATGGTAGTAGTCGACAACAGTGTTACCTTCTGGTCGAAATATTCAACTCCTTCTTTTATCCACTTAACATCCGGGGTCGGAACACCCCAGGCGGTGCAGGTCAGCGTAGCAGTCTCCCCTTCATTTACTACCACATCAGGTATCCGCGTAATTTGGGGAGGTACTGAAATGATGTCAATAAGATGCTTTAAGGATCTGAACAATATTGAAATGCAGTGTCGAGGTGATAATTAACGACGGCCTTCATTTGGCTTAAAAATATGTATGGATATTTGTCCACGGACATTATTTTTTTTCCGAGAAGCGAACAGAAACACAAAACACAAAACTGTGAGCTTTTTGTATAACATTTTAACCCAAGGCAGCATTTTGGGAGACCTTTACTCAAAGTTCTTAAACATCAAGGTAATTCTTCCTGTCGGCGCTCAAAATATTGTTAGTCTATTCAAAATGTTTAGTTCTATTCGTTTTAACAATTTACTCGAGATGAAAACTAAACATGCGAACGTAAGTCACAAAGTTCGAAAACTGGGGAATATCATCAGTTCTAATTGTTGAATATTCTCCAGCTTTGGCTGCATCACGTGACGTGTTCAGATCGACCGCTCGAGCGAAAAATATTTGATGGATTATAACAAGTGATACCTTCAGCTTGGTCGCCACGTCTTTTAAGCATTGAAGTTTTTGCTTGATAATTTCATACTTTAATTGCTGCCCCAAAGATGATACCATATTTATTGTTGCTTACCATAGATTAAACTTAAGTCCACGTGTACTGTCGTTGTTTGTAAAGGGTTTGTCGCTTCCAGTGTCCATATTCCAACGTCTACTTCGTCCAATGAAGTTATGGTGAGTTTTCCCTCACTTAGCATGAACCGAGGATTGTCCGAAGTTACATTTTCACCAGACGGGCTCTTCCATCTCACTTCCGGTTTCGGTATACCGGAAACATTCCAAGTCAGGGTGAGTGGGAAGCTCGCGGTTGGGTTCCTTGCGGGAAGCTTGGGTTCTAAAGTGAACTTTGGTGCATCTAACGGGAGAAAGCAAAAATACCGTTCATCACCAAAAAAATTTAGTGGCGCCGCGTATGGTGGACTGTTCATCGAAAACGCAATTACACTGAAGATTCCCGATTATTACCCGTAAATCTACGAAGAACAATAAAGATTTACGAAGATAAGCCGAAGATTTTCAGAACATGATCGAACTGATGAGCCAAAAGACTTTGGAGATTTTCGGAGGATATTAGAAGATAATAACATAAGCGACAATATAAGCGATTAAGTGAGTTTTTTTTTTTGTAATTTACATTTATGTTGTAACTGTCTAACAAACCTGAACGTTTGATCTCAAAGGTATAATTTAACTTGGAACGACTGACCACGTTCTCGGCCACACAGTAGTAAACGCCGTAATTATCGAGACTGTCTGTGGTTAATTCGACCCAGACTGACTCAATACCGGTCGCCACGACACTACCATTCTTTTCAATCCACACCTCAGGGGGAGGGTAGCCGGTAAATGCGCATGCCAGTCTGACGGGGTCTGGGTTCCCAAGCACACTGTATACGGGTTCTTTCATCAGGTCCGAGTCAAAAGGCCTGGGCTCCACTGCCAAAATAGAAAGAGGAATCAGGTTACGATTTGGGATTAAAGACAAAAATTCAATTGCAAAAAAAAACAAAATAAAAATATCATTCTTGTCGGTTTTGACCAAGGGGGGAGGGGTGGTTGAGTGTTACGTGTATCGCCATGTTGGATCCTATGACGTCACACGGTTGCCTTTTGATGCTGTTTTACGTCATAATAGAAAATGGCGGCCAAAATTTAAAGGAAAACGATTTTCATAACACGTCAAGTTAGCCAACTGGAGTATAATGTTGCCTGTTTTGTTCTCCATTTCCAGCTTTGTGATTCAAACTTTGAAATTTAAAGCGTGAAAATTTGAAATCAATTGAAAAAATCTCGTTAACAAGATCGTCATTAGCGTTATTTATATGAGTTTCCTCTTTGAGATAAACATTTCATTGTAGTAGAGATTAATGTTAAACGAATCAAAACATACCCATGACAAAGAGATTGATGGTTGCCTTTCTGACAATCACTTCTCCTTCCTCATCAGTTGCGCTATTTGACGCTTCACAAGTAAACTGTGAGATGTCTTCCAAGCCGAGACTCTCCAGGTCTATTAAACTTTCACCGGGTTTTTTCTGTGCGTTGGCAAATCAAAGGAATCAACAAATCACTTGAACATCATGCATTTATAATGTAAAGACTGGTAAGTTGTTCGTTCTCTGGCAACATGCAATGAGCGACAAAAGTAGTTGAGACATTTGGTTAAAGTGAGTGCAAATTTCAATATTTCGATTTTTTCACTTTGAATCCGGCGCACATCGGGAGCCGATGTTGAGGTTTATTATGGATTACATGTGCACGCTGTGCATGTAAGAACCCACCCTCTGTCCTGGATATTCTTCGTTGTCCTTGAACCAAATCACATCGGGAAGCGGGAATCCTGAAGCTGTGCAATTAAGCACTTCGTTATCTCCTTCGTTTGCGGTGATATTTGAAAGCTGGTGAATTTCCGGTGGCACTGAAGACACAAAGTATGTAGTTTAGAACGAAGTACAAACGAACCAGTTACAAGGTGTTCTACTATAAATTATGAAACGTCTTGGCAACGTTAACTTAATTGATCAGTGTCTTTTCATTCACAAAATAACTTTTTCTGCTCCTCATTGTTCATGGGTGAAGCCATTTTGTTACTTGACTAACGCGAATATTCCCGCCCTTGGCACCGGTTAGATGTTTTCACGCGCTTAGTACCAGTTATGTGTTTTCCCGCGCTTCGGGCACCGGTTCCATTTTTTCCTGCGCTAACTACCAAATCATTTGGGGTTAATATCAAGATCAGTCATTAAGAAATCTTTTTATAAGAAAGCAACTTACTATAAATAGCCTGAACGTCAATTTGTCGACTGGCAGTCCCCACTGAATTTATCGCCTCGCAGGTCCATGGACCGATATCCGACAGCACCGCTTGCGACAGCAACAAGCTCCCGTCACTATCGAGTGATACCCTTGGATTTGACTCGGAGAATGTCACTGGCGTTTCATCTGGACCCGTCCACGTGATTTCCGGTTTAGGGATACCGGAAACTAAACAATCTAATCTCGCCGGGTAACCAAAGGTTAGGTTCCTCGTCGATGGCCGTGTTATGTCGATCTGTGGGGGGTCTGCGAATGAAAACAGGGGTAATAACAATTACATAGGTTTGTGTTAATGTAAGAAAAGCCTTTTAATCCAAACTGGCTCATAGCTCCCGGCGCTTAAGTCCGGTTTCTGTAACATGAAGCGGCTAGGAGAATTGCTACTTCCCCTGGATGGGATGCTAGTCCTTCGCAGGTTACTCCCCAGCATTCTGTCAGGTTGCCCCAACAATTCGCCAATGTCCATTTATACACCTGGGTGGAGAGAGGCACTGTGAGAGTAAAGTGTCTTGCCCAAGAACATAGCACGATGATCCCGATTCGGACTCCAGCGCACTAACCATTAGGCCACCACGCCTCCCTTTGTTGATCAGGTAGATATGATTTAATTTTTTTTAATCTTCTGGACTAGGTTGCTCGAAACCCGACTAGCACTAATTCAAGGTTGATAAAGAGGTTCCTATTTGTTCTTGTATGAAAGTGCCTTTGAATAGGCCAGTTTGGTATTCTCGGTTTTGAACTGGAACTAGCGCTCAATGGAGGCTAATGCGGGGGAATATCATTAAAAACAGCTTCATTTCATTTGCATTAGAAAAGGTTTACCCACATTAGCCTCAATTGCAAGCTAGTTCCAGTTCGATACCGAGAATACGAAAACGGCCTATTGCGATGCTAATATTTTGCGGAGTTTGACATTACTCAATGCCAATTTTAGAGAACATAAAACATGTAAAATATGAACAGAAAACCTTGCTAAAAAGTTGATTAGCGTAATAGTGCTTTCAACAACCTGACTTAGAGTGTGCACAATTTATTTATTATTTCATAATCCGAAATCCTCATAGTATTTTAATAGCTTTGATACATATCAGGAGTGATCAGTATAAAAAGATTTGTTTCCGATGAGGCTTTATAAAATGCTAGTTATATAACGTTTGCTTTGATTGGATGGCCAGGGTTTGTGTGACGTAACCTCCACGCGGCATTACATCACATTGCAGTTTGGTACCTTAACGTCGTCGAAGAAAAAGAAAAACTCAAAGAGAAATTTAAATTCGACATATAAATTACATAACCACGTGTGGTTGTCAGTCTATCATTGGCTAACAAAATCGTGAAAGATCAGCTAACAAACTTCGCGAGTTACAGCATACTATATGGCGCCTTGTGTAATCAAAAACAAAAGCCCTTTAGTTACCATAAACGACGACTTTAATCCTTTCAGTGGTCTCCCTTCGTCTGTTCAGCTGTGATATCCTCACTGTATAATCTCCGTCATCCTCAGCGGCCACGCTAATGATCTTGAGAGTTCCGTCAGGCTGAAGACTAAAGCGACCAGAGTTTGCATCAAATTTGACGCCATCTTTCTTCCAGAGGTATTCTGGGGCAGGATAACCGACTTTGACACCGACGAATATCTCCCCTTCTGTGTTTAACCACAAGACTTGTCTGGCTGGAGGGTCCTCAACAGAAACTGTTAAAAAATAAACAATGCAATAACTGAGAAAAGCCTGGTTAATATGTTTGACGCACGTATGCTAAACCGGGGCGATCCATACTTTCAGGTGGCGCTTATGTTGGTTCCTGCCTTAGTGTATCGGATAGCGCAAGTTTGTCATTTGTAATCCATTTTAATCTTCCCTAATCGGAACAAATCTTGTTCCTTTTTCTTCTGTCATAACAACTTAAGTGTTTTTAACTTAGTAAACTTAGAGGTTTCCCTTGATTCGAAGACAACTTTATGCATGCACCTGAACATTTTGCTCAATATTATAATACAGTGACTTGGTTGTTTTAACAGAGGAAGTAGAGCCAAAAACAGAAACATATAAAGATGGACAGACGTAGTAGCTGTCAAATCGAGTGCTCTGTTGAAGATTTTCTTTTAGCATCGTCAGAATCTGTGTTAAGGTTTTCATCAGCTACAATGCAATTTCTTAATTGGAGACAGTCCAATAAACACTTACTTGGTGCACGAGTGTGCGTTTCATATTGTTTAGTAGTAAGGAACTTCTTTCTCTATCCCCCATCCCCCGCCACTTTCACTTCACGAAAATAAGCTGAACGAGGTACTCTTTTCAACAAAGATAAATCAAGCACTCATTACTGGATTTAATCGACCGTACATACATTCAACGTAAAGCGAGTAAGTGGCGCTCGTTTTGCTTCCTCTACAGACATACTCTCCGCCATCAGATAGCATCAGCCTTCGGATTACCAGCGAATAGCTGTCGTCTTCATATTCCACGAACATTCTGTCACTTGGACTTGTCCCCGTGATTTGCTCCCCACTGGATTTGAACCAGCCCAGGAATTCCTGCCCACGAACGAAACAAATAGCCCTGGTACTCTTGTCCATACCAGCAACCACAAAGTCGGTACGGTGAGAGAGTTCTACGTCTGGTTCTAAAGAAAAAATGTGAACGCGCTGTTAAAAACAATAAACGTAATAAGTGAAAGGCATTGTGACGAGTTTCATCGCCAAGATAAAAGCAAAGGAAACAAAAGAATATTTACGCAAAGGCCAAGTGGGTCAAACAACAAATGGCGCTAATAAGCAAGACTCAGTCATCTGGTTGAAGATGGTGTGCTTTTTATGAGTTGGCCAATGTGGGTTACAAAACCCTAAATGTTTGAATATGTTTCGTATTATCTCTCTGCATCTGGATGTTGCTTCAGATATATAAACGTAACGTCAATTTAATGACAATCAGGCAAATGTTTGCAATTTGTCTGTGACTTACATTTGTTTGTCCCCTGCGCCCATGTATCATTTTTTTTTTAATTGAAAGAGTCAACCCTGACAATAAATTCTCATTTTATACCTTCAATTCTTGCCTGAATTGACGAAGTTTCCGCGTAGACGGCTTCCGACCATATTCCAATACCGTGCTGATTAGCAGCCGATACCCGAAAACGGTACTTGGTTTCAGGAGTAAGAGAATCGACAGTCAGTGTATCTCCAGGTACTCGGAAAATCCTACCAACAACTGAAAGAAAAAATCTACAATGATTAGCAATTATATTTTCCGCTTAGTGCTGAAAGTTATCAGCTACTCAAACTGAAACGGTTACTCTCGGGGTCGATGTATAGCTAAACCCAAAACACTGAAAAGAGCTATTAAGGGCCCATTTTACAAACCGTGAACTTTGTGAGGCCTGCCCTGCTAACAGATCTAAAACAAATATTAACTAACTTGTCGACGACTCAAAACTTAACTTAACTCGGGGTACCCTGGCCGCTAATATATCAGGAGATCATGATATATTGAAGTGTTAGTATTATGTTTCAAAATATCCTTGGTTCAAACTGTATTTTCCTTTGTTTTACCATACCCAAAAACAAAGGAAAATAAAATTAGAACCAAAAATAAAATTAGAACCATAACATAAGTAAGTGTACTTGTCAGAATACGGGACATTTATCGGAATTGGGACGCTTATTATAGTAATGCCTTAAAATAGGGGTAATTTAATTGATTGGGGTGTACTTATTGGAAGGAGATCGTCAATCCATTAAAGTGTCCTTCTCTACTTCACACTCAACAATGCCCTTTATTTCAGGGGTGGCCTCTAAGCCGAGAAGAGGTGCAGTGCCGTATCGAAATGACGGGCCAGACATTTAATTATGTACAAGAAATATTACATATAATATATTACCTTCGTTGACGTCCATAACATTGACCCTGTAATACTGAATATTCTCACTTCCTTGATGGGGTGCATCCCAAGCTATCTCGACCTCTGTTTCCGAGACAGCCCTAGTGCGGACATTCAAGGGAACACCAGGTAAAGTATTCCGAGGCGTGGTCGGATGACTCTACGAAATTAAAGCAAACAACGGTGTAAATACAGGGTAAAATAAAATCCCTCAAAGTTAATTTTATTTGAATTTAAATTTGAATTTCATTTCTTTAGTCAACACAAAAGATCATCTTACTTGTTCTGGTGCGGAAGTTGTTGTTTTTAGTTCCATGGTGGTCGTTGTGACTTGAATTTGGGCAGACGTTGTCACCTGATGATCTGGTACAGAAGTTGACGTTTCTTTTTCTGGGGTAGATGTCGTCACTCTATCGGGTGAAGTAGCTGTCCCTTCATCAACTGGCGAAGATGTCTTCCCTCCTTCACCTGGCGAAGGCGTTGTTTCTTCTTTATCTGGAAAAGGCGTCGACTCTTCTTCATCTGGCGAAGTTGTGCTCTTTCCTTCAACTGGCGAAGAGGTCGTCCCTCCTCCAACTGGTAAAGACGTTGCTCCTTCTTGATCCGGCGAAGACGTCGACCCTTCTTGAATTGGCGAAGACGTTGTCTCTTCTTGACTTGGCAAAGACGTCGTCCCTTCCTGAGTTGGAGAAGGCGTTGTCCCTTCTTGACTTGGCAAAGACCTTGTCCTTTCTCCAACTGGCGAAGATGTCGACGAAGACGTCGTGCTTTCTTCATCTGGAGAAGTGGTCGTTCCTTCGTCATCTGGCGGAGATGTCGTCGCTTTCTTATCTGGAGAAGACGTCTTCCCTTCTACAACTGGCGTAGACGTCGTTCCCTCTTGATCTGGCGACGACGTTGTCAATTCTTCATCTGGTAAAGATGTTCCTTCTTCTTCTGGGGAAGATGTCGTCCCTTCTTGAACTGGCGAGGAGGAAGACGTCGTCCTTTCTTCATCTGGCGACGATGTTGTTTCTTCGTCATCTGGTGAAGACATTGTCACTTCTTCGTCTGGCGAAGACGTAGCTCCTTCTTGACCTGGCGAAGACGAAGACGTTGTCCCTACTTCATCTGGCGAAGACGTTGTTCCTTCTTGACTTGGCGAAGACGGAGCAGACGTCGTCCCTTCTTCATCTGGCGACGATGTCCCTTCTTGACCTGGCGAAGATGAAGACGTTTTTCTTTCTGCATCTGGCGACGATGTTGTGCCTTCTTCATCTGGAGCAGACATCGTCCCTTCTTCATCTGGCGACGATGTTGTCTCTTCTTCATCTGATAAAGACGTTGTCCCCTCTTCGTCTGGCGAAGATGTTGTTCCTTCCCGTGAAGACGAAGGCGTCGTTCTTTCTTCATCTGGAGAAGACGTCGTCCCTTCTTCATCTGGCGAAGATGTTGTCCCTTCCTCGTCTGGCGAAGACGTTATTCCTTCTTGATCTGGCGAAGACGAAGACGTCATCCTTTCTTTATCCGGAAAAGACGTCGTCCCCACTTCATCTGGCGACGATGTTGTCCTTTCTTCATCTGGTGAAGACGTTGTCCCTTCTTCGTCTGGCGAAGATGTTGTTCCTTCCCGCGAAGACGAAGGCGTCGTTCTTTCTTCATATGGAGAAGACGTTGTCTCTTCTTCATCTGGCGAAGATGTTGTCCCTAACTCGTCTGGCGAAGACGTTGTTCCTTCTTGACCTGGCGCAGACGAAGACGTCGTCCCCACTTCATCTGGCGACGATGTTGTTCCTTCTTCGCCTGGTGAAGACGTTGTCCCTTCTTCGTCTGGCGAAGATGTTGTTCCTTCCCGCGAAGACGAAGGCGTCGTTCTTTCTTCATATGTAGAAGACGTTGTCTCTTCTTCATCTGGCGAAGATGCTGTCTCTAACTCGTCTGGCGAAGACGTTGTTCCTTCTTGATCTGGCGAAGACGTCATACTTTCTTCATCCGGAAAAGACGTCGTCCCTACTTCATCTGGCGACGATGTTGTTCCTTCTTCGCCTGGTGAAGACGTTGTTCCGTCATGTTCTTGTCCAGCCGTTGTCCCTTCTTGATCTGGAGGAGAGGTTGGGCCTTCTTGATCTGGCGAAGAGGTCGTTCTTTCTTGACTAGGTGAAGTTGTGCCTTCCTGATCTGGTACAGCAGTTGTTTGTTCTTGATGTGGGATAGAGGTTGGCACTTCTTGATCTGTTGCAGAGGTTGTCGCTGCTTGAACAGAGCCAGTACTCATTGTTCCTTGTTCATTTGGTAGGATCGTTGTTCCTTTTGTCTCTAGTACAGGTGCGGATGATGTCTCGTCGTGATCCGTGGAAGACGTCGCCACTTCATTTGATGAAGACATTGTCTCTTCTTGGTCAGGTGTCGATGATATATACTCTTCGTCTATTGTAGTAGATGATGTGCTTACCTCTTCTATGAAAGAAGTTGTCATTTTTTCATGCGGCACGGTTGTTGGTATCCCTTCATCAGATGTCGTTGGTCTAGGCTCCGTTGTAGTCGCAGCTGGTATGGTGGTAGGCGTTCCTTCAACATCTATATTTGTTCCAATAGATTGGATAGATAAAATAGATCAATATTGTTGGGTTTTTGCTTTAGTTTTCGTGGTAAGATGGTTTAGTTTCATTTATGAAGACGTACTCTCTCGGTGCCGACTTGGCATTTATGTTAGAATACATGGCTTATATAGGCACTTAGGGAATAGAGGGTCTTGACCAAGAACATACAATGGGGACCCTATATAGTTACAAAGACCAGACAAGTCAAAGCAAAAGCATAATGGCACCTCAAACATACCTGACTGTTTAATGAAGACATGTGGTGGATAGGATAGGTCATTCGCATGAGGAAAGGACATAAGAAGACTCAAATCTGTACACAGATAACACGCTTGGCTTCCACCCTCCCACCACTCAATAGCTCCACAGCCTTCACCGCAATAACTTTGACATTCCTCACTAGTAGTACCTCTGATAACCAACATTCGCCCTAATGGTGTACACCAATATGGCGAGTAATCCACCCATCTTGCATCTGCAATATGATGAAAGGTCCTTAAATCAATTTAAACACCTGGGCCTAGTTGTGAAAAGGGTGAATTGCATTATCCACTGGATGAATCACTATCCAGTGGATAGCGTAGTTTGGTTTTGTCAACATTTATCAACTGGATAGTGATTTATCCGGTGGATAGCGTTATCCACCCTTTGAACAACTGGGCACCTTCTCACTGAACATTTCATGTTGACCCCCTTTGGTATAACACTCAGGAAACACCAACAAGAATACTGGTATAGGAATCGTGGGAATCAAAATCACGTTTTCGAAATGAAGTGTCAGAATAGTATCTATTCCAATGACGCACCTTTGAGTCAAAGCGAACTTCAACTCTTGGAAAGAAGAAATCAGGCGGTTTGTCTTCTTTGCTGAAACGACGCTCAACAAACAACGAAAAGGGGCAATTTATTACACTGAAAGAACGAGGGCCTTTACGTCTACCAATGCGCAATATGACACAGTTGGGATATTTTATAAACTGGAAATGTCATAAATATTTGATGCTGTAAAACATGTGACCTTTTGAGTGTCTTGTGCTAACTCTTACTCGAGTTGCATACGTAATATTCACTCTCTGTTCAGCCTCCGCTCGAAAATAAGATGTCCTTATGTTGTATTTTATCGAAAGATTTTCGTTTGATATTATTCAAGATTTCGACCAATCACAGTTCCCTTTGCAAATCTTTCCCTAAAAGCCCCGGTTATGCCTAAAAGCCTAGGGCCCGGAACTAAAATGAAGATAGTGAAAATTGTTCATAAATCGAATTGTTCAAACATTATGTTTGCGTAGAAATTGAAGTGCAGGCACTGTTTTACGTAGCCAGCTGATCCATCGATCTATCCACCCGCTTCTATAGGATCCCAGGGGAGTACTCGGAATTTCAAGTGACGGGGATGATCGAATGGGAGCAAAAATCAAGAACCCAAAAAATCCCTGGGGCTTCCAACAAAACCCCAAAAACTCCCTGGACCAAAAATTAATCGCCAAAATTCCCATGCCGAATTTCTGACCCTTAAAATTTCAAACATTAAAAACATTAGAAATTGAATGCTTGTGTTTGTTTATTCATCATATTATGATATCATCTAAATTTTTTTTCCTTCATCAGGTAGTCATTTTAACCGCACTAGAGACACCCAAGAACACTTCCTTTGAATTGATTGTGCTTTATTCGCAGAACTACGCAGCCAAGGTCAGTAATACCCAAAAGCATCCCTACTTAAATCAAGCCACCCAAAAACAAATTTTCCTACCCAAAAAAATTCCGAAATCGAAAATTTCAAACCCAAAAAAGCTATCATCCCGTCACTTGAAATCCCGAGTACCCTCTCACTGGGTATGTTACCCAGTTTCCGCTACTCAATGCTCACCAGGTGAAAGGGCTCTCAAATTCGAAATTCTGGTTGAGGAACTGCAGGGCTGTTCTGGAAACCTCTTAACCCTTAACCGCCTCAGGAGATTTTGAAATACTAAGTGTTTCAAATTGTTTCCAATTAGTCAGTATTCCCTGCATGTTGCAGACCATCTGGCTCTGAATACCGATAATACAACACGCTCAAAATGCCAGTTATGTGAAAAATATTTGTCCAGCCTAACCACAAGCATAAATCCGGTCAAGCTCATGCGGAATTGGAAGAATTATGGCAACTTAAGTCAGTAGTTTTGTGGGATCATGTTTACTAAAAGCAGTCTCATCTGGTATATGTCTCATATGTCGGTCGACATACCTGCCGACATATCGGATAAGAATTGGCCGACAGTCAGTGAACACTCGGCCGATACTCGACTGACCGGCATTCAGGCGATTATCGTGTGTATAGGTTTTGGAGGAAATTCCCTTTCTTTATAATAGCAACGTTGTCTAATGTGTTATGTTCCAATTCTTATGTTTTAGAAGTTTGAAAGGGAAAAATTGAAAAACAAACGTACAACACACCAAAACCAGCAAAACCATTAAGAATAGACACAAACAAAGCTGTGTCTGCTAATGTTATCAAGTTAACCCCTTTCCGGTCCCGAGATCGACCAGAGTAGGAATTCTCTATAGTAGTCACAAACATTACTTCTAATGTGACTTTTGAGAATTCGGTGGTACATGAAGACAACAACGAAACAACAATCAACTAGTTGTTAACAACATGATTTTTTTCAGCTGTTTATCTGACGATATAATTGATATCGCACGTACGTGACACGACTTACTGAGACAGCAAACAACGGCGTTTGTGATTTCAAAAAATTTTAAGTATTTTTATTTGAGATCAGCATTAAAAACACAGTCGCAATGTTTTCCATGGTTACAGCGATAAACTGAATTAAGCAAGTTAGGAAATTTATATTCTTTTCCTCGACCTTTTCAGTTTGAAATTTCTTCTTGATCTGTAGTTCGATCGCTTTCTGCTGGCTTTAGCTAACTATAACCCCTTATCTTCATATGATATCTGTCACCGACATCTCATCAAGTGGCAATTCGAGTGATATAACGAAATTATTACAAACACTCATAGCCCACACACTGTTGCTGGGTGTTTCGCAAGAAAATCCACAAATGCATTTTTTATACAACACTAAATCGCGCGATCAAACCCCTTTTTGCGTTCGGTTTACTACACTCATTGAATCACAAGCGCCAAGCAGATACGAACAAAGTAATTTAATTCATATACCCTGAGAACGAAAGAGAATAAAATCCTGTAAAAATAGCCGATTTATTTCTTGTTTTCTTTGTTAATAGAAAAAATAAACGTCCGCATAAAACAGTTGTACTGTAAACTAACTCCTTCACTGCTCCTTGGGAGCTCCTTCATCGATCCTCCCTCGAGTCACACTAAGTATGTTTACAAAATCGTTTCACACACCGAGCTCACGTAGAAATCGGATTGGCGACCCGAGGAAACGGGAATTTGACGAAAGCGATCCCAATTAATCTTATTTATGATGGCAATATTTGTTTTTAAAGACAAAGTAGCTTACCTTGGGATAGACAGAGGGGTGCAAAACAAATTAGTGCGAGGAACAGACCAGGTACTAATATTCGCCCCATATCAACGGTCTCAAAACTCAGTCTTCTTCCTAAGAGCAAACAAGCCTAAAAGAAAAAGAGTAGCTCGGATGAAAAGAAATACCGGTTAATGCTCCAAAACGCAAACGACTATGGCTCTACCTGTCGTTGCCTTGAGAAGCGAAGCACTAGCCCGGACCGTGACTGCGGAAATGAGGAAAGGATTATTTAAAGTGGTTTGGAATCTAAATTATGTCGCCCGGTGCAAATTTTCTTCAGATGGAGCGCGCTTGCATGGCTGAATAAGCGTTTGTTTTTTATAAATGATTGCTTTTTCAAACCCCTGGGCATGTTGACGCACAGTTTACAGTAATCCTTACAAGTCTAGACTTTGAGCAGTTTTTATAAATGGGCTTAAAAAATTTTGGAATCCTTCCCGCTCGGTAACAGGATTTACTTATCCCATTTGAATATTTAAAGTTAAAAAAGAGTGAAATACAATAAAAGGGGCCTTATTTTTCGTTTTTAAATATTTCCATCCGCCTTGATAATGAATGGCTTCTGACCTAAGGCTGCAAACAACATGTTGAAGTGACATATTAATTACAACGATAAATATGTTGTAATACAATAAATCTTTCAGCGTAACGTTGGTTTGAAAGGCGTCATGCCACTCGGGCAAAACCAAGCTATGTTTGGCATTCACGCAAGAAATTCTTGTACAGTGTAATCCCAGTAAACGAAATGCCAACGGACTGGCAGCGAAATGTTGTCGGGCTGAAAAATATCGTTCGTTACAACGGAAACTTCGGAGTTCCGCCGTACAAGAAACACGAAGAAAGACTACTCGAGGCCTCGGACTAAGAAACAGAAAGAATTCAAGCAAAAGAGAATGTAATAACAAAAATAAGAAAAAATAATTTTATTTCGATCCCTGGTAAAATGAATGTAGAGAAAAACAGTTTGAAAACCAGCTTGCTGTCTGAGACAGAGGCTAATCATAGAGTGACCGAGATTCCATTTAGAGACGGACACGCTATTGAGGGCTTATATGAAGACTGATTCGCAGTCGGAAATCATCTTGGTTTTAGACAATGGTTTATTTTATATTTGTCTTTGTTTCGCTTAAATGCGGCTTCGTCTCGTCGGATTATCACCAGTTTATGTCTCAGTTTGTGATTCACGATGACAATTTTCTATTTTGGCTTAAAAATAGACTTATCCACAAGACTAAATCGGGAATTAAAAATCGGACGCGGTTGCATCCGTTTTTGTTAGTTTTAAGAGATGTATATGTAGACAAATAAATCGTTCGTTGTTAATATGGTGGTAGAATCGTTGCGAACGCCTGATCTCTAACAGGAATTACACGACAGCTCTTGTACTATCATCGTATAAAAGCTTTTTTTTTTTTTTTTGTAACAGGGGTTCTCCTTGTAAGCCCAAAAGGGTTTGTCGAGAACTCCTGCTCCTAAGTATATATCAGATAATTTACATTGCTGTAAAATATTGGATGGGGCAAATAAACATTGATTGGCTATTTATTTTCTGTTTCGTCCCCGGGAAGTGGTTTGGGATGTCTATTTCTGCCTGAAAGTGCAATTCGATCCGTCCAATAGATGTGCGGTTGAGTTATAACCTAATTAGTCACAACAACTACTTCCTTTCAATGCACTGCACTGCTGAGAGGTATCATCATTATCACTTGCGGATTACGTGCCGAAAGCGCAAACAGCTAACAGCCGGTTGGAACGAGTGGAATTGGAGCAAGTTAAAACTCGCTCAAGGGACTGGGGTGAAGCTGCTGTGATATAGAAATGAAATTGGATGGGAGGGAGGAAAAAAAATCATTTCATCAGTTTCCCGCTCCTTCCGGCGCGGTTACCATCAAGCTGACCAAGCCCTGTGTTAGACCACAGGGACACCACAATAGTTGAGGAAATGAATCTGAATTAATCAGTAAAGAATATTGTTCACGTGGTTCCGTGTGCTTGTGCAGAACTGTTCAAGTGCACAAGCGGATCTGAGATATGCTAATTTTCTGCCTACATCACAGACAGACGATCTAATACTATTGTAGTGGGCGGCAACGACTAGACTAGCGAGGAGTTAACGGACTCAAAACCCCATCAAATCCCAAGACACCATGCAAAAGACAGAAGGTAAGTGAAATTTGTTTATCTAGCTTACAGTAGATCACAATGTGGTATCAAAAGATGCAAAATCTAGTATTTTATGAAGCATTTCTCGCGATCAGTTGGATCAAGCCGAGGTCAGTCGTTACAAAGTACAGTGAATGTATGGGATCAAATAGCGTATCGTGACGTGTACGTCACGCGGTCTCAAATACAGAGGATTGTCTGCCTGTACCTACATATAAGGGCCCAAACGGACACAACATTTCTACGCAACATATCGCAACACTGTTGGGCACTACAAGTTGCACACGTTTGGCCACCCTGTTGCAGCATGTTGGATGATGTTAGATCAAGTCTGAAAATGGCCAAATTTTTCTCACAACATTTTTGGGTGTTGCATGATTTTGTACCCTTTGGTATAGCCTGCGAGCAGGCTCTCTTTGGGGATGCGAGTTTGGTAGCAGCACGCGAGCGGCCCCGAAATAGCGAGCCGCTGAGTGGGCGAGTACAGCGAGCCCGCGAGCAACGAAAAACGTCGCTCCCTCCGCTCGCCGTAACTCGCGGCTTCGCCACTCGCGTGTTGCCCCCAAAGAGAGCCTGCTTGCAGGCTACCTTTGGTAGCATGCGTGCTAGTTCTATTTGTTTTTTCAAAGCGCCATCCAACATGTTGCAACATATAGCAACAGGGTGGCCAAACGCGTGCAACATGTTGTGCATAACAATCTGGCGATATGTTGTGTTGAAATGTTTAGTGCTTTTGGCCAGCTCCTTCAACAACATGACCCAACAACGTTGTGATATGTTGCTTTGAAATGTTGCGTCCGTTTGGCGGGGCGTAATATATCAACAAGGGAAGCAACTTAATTTTTCACGAATCAATTTGAACTCGAGGCGCGGAATCGCTTTAAACTCTCTTGCTTCTCGCCTTTTTCAGCTTTTTGCGTCCAAAATCGACGCAAACGAAAGCTGGATAATATTCCCTCGAGGTCACCCGAAACAACGAAACGAAACCACTGAAACGAGCGAAACCACCTAAACGAAACCACCGAAATGGCCGAAACAAATAAAACGAAACAAAATGACCGTCACGGGTTTTTGACCGTCACGGGTTTTACCAACGCCCCGTTTTTTTGTTTTTGTTTTTTTGTTTTTTTCGTTTCGGCCGTTTCGGTTGTACGGCGGTTTAACGGTTTCGTTTCGTTGTTTCGGGTTTCAGTAACATGCTGCGAAAGAAATGCGAACGGACTGGAAGCGAAAGAAATAAATTCGTTCCCAGTTTACTACGAGTCAAAGTGCCAGGTTACACAGGAAAACTTCTTGAGCGGCAAAATCTTCCGCTGTAGGAAAATCGACCTTTTTCACGTAAAAACTTTAAAAACATCATTTCTATCATCTCATGCGGTGACTTTATGAACTACTTTACCTTTCTGAATGGGTAATGTTCTTTCCTAGAGCGCTGTTCTGGTGAAATGTGCGAGTTTTAAGATATATTTATCGAAGTTGTTTACCTTGGTCACGAGTCGTCAAGGACAGAACTGATTTGCATCTGGGTTTGAAGACGGCTGAGAAACATCAAATATGAGGTTCAAAACTCACATGCTAAAAGAATCCAAGCGTATCCTTTTTATCCGTTCGTATTGTGCTGCTGGCACGTAAAGTTAATCTAGTAGTATAATATTTAAAATTTAAAAAATTAATAATTGTGAGCTTCAGCTGATTTCAGAGAATATATAAAATAGTAAGTCTTATGAAAGCTTATTTAACTTACGTTTGCTGCAAATTTGAGTTTATGCAGATAAATCGATCGCCTTGAGTGTTTCGATTTTAAGCTTTTTATGTACCCTCATACTGTATGTGATTAATTTTGGAAGTTTTGAAAATACATGTATGATGCATTTAATTTAAATGCAGTTTAACATAATATCGGTAGTCATTAATATTATATAAGTAGTTAAGGTATTGCTGCATGAATTTTATACTAGTCAGCTTATCTAAATGCTCTCTGTTATTGCAGACTGACAAACTATAAAGACTAGAACTTGTTAAGGCATATGATGTGTTGTGATTGGCTAATAGTCAGGGCCAGGTTATTTTTCCTTTAATGCCCATATGCTTGGCTGGCTGGCAAACATTTGCCATACAATAAACCTCTTATCAACTCTCAGTTGCTTAGTACTGTCCTTGGAGAAATACAGTGTACATGTACATGTATATCCCTCTCAGTGTTTCTTGAATGGGAACCACTTCTCTCAGTCACCACCATGAAGTCCTTTGGTGATATTTTCCAAGCACAGGCCTTGTGCATACAGTGTAGCTACTAAGAAAGTATAACCTTTCTATATAACACTATCACTTGATCAAAGGTGTAATCAGTCTTGTAAAATAATGGGACATTTGTGGTGTTATTATACATGTAGCATTCTTGACTTGTGTCAACACAGATAAGGATCTAGTAAGTTGTGTTGGCTGGACAACCGCTGATGAGCTGTATTCTAGTGGGTAGGTTGCTTGTATTCCTTACACAATTGTCTGTCATTCTATACATGTTTGATGGTCAAGACTACATTGTCTGTAAACAGTTGCTGAAACAAATAACAAGTAATTATCATTGTTGATATACCTTGAAATTTAAAAAAAAAAAAGAATGAGAGATGATGGATATTTTTTTAGTATTTATGCGTTTTATATCGGAACATTCTGTCTGATCATGCAAATTTCTTTATAATAATCTTCGCTTCAGTCTTGAGTTCTTTGTTTCTTCAGCAGTAATCAAGTGTCTTGGATTTCTTTGAAAATACCAATAGAGAGTCTCATTAGTCGGAGTAAATAATATTATGTTTCAAGCTTATTAATTTTAGGTGCATGTTATTGTTTCAGTGCTTATATGTAGATGGCAGGAGTTGGGATATGCATCTGCATTAAACTTACATGTATTTATTTTTTTATTCACCCAACAGTGATGATCATAGTATATTGAAGTGGAATTTATTATCAGATGAAACAACACAGGTATTAAACATTCATTATTATTTTGCATCAGTTACTGCAAGTCTGATTAATGAATCCAGCTGTTAAACTCATGTTGAATTACAGTGCATTTCATTTTCATTTAATTTTCAGTGCTTTCAATAGAACCAACAGCTGACAAAAAGCGTTGGCTACTTTGCTCTACTTTCCTCCATAGTAAAATTATTGAATTAATTAACAGTTAGTTACTCTGCTCAAACCAGCTGTCACCTTTAAATTTGACTGAAACTCCTGCCTTTTAATTATCACAGGTCATGAAGTTGCCCACAGAACTCTTTCCAACTGACATCCACTGGTTTCCACGAGGAGCTGGAGGCAAGAAACAAAGCCAGTCTGAGCTGTTTGTACTTACGTCTACTGATGGTAAGCTCACTCATTAAAATGGCCAAGTGATGTCAACACTAATGATGGCTGCCCAGTTTCTCATTAGCCAATGATGGTTATTTTGGGCAGCCATGTACTCATTTGATTTTAGGGTACAAAATAATAAAAAGTTGTTGTATAACATGGCCTGTGATAATTAAAAGACAAGGGTTTTCAGTAAGAGACACTGTGTTTGACAAGATGACCTAGTAGACAGACTCTTTCTCTGGTATCAAGAGACGTGATCCACATAATGTATTATTATCTCTCATCCCTCGAGTAGCTTTAATGGGTTGAACTTCTCGCAAGATTTTTGTAGCATATTGTCCACCATTAGTTCTATCATTTCTTTTTCTTCAATATATGAACAGAAGAAACTACCAGTTATAATCCCTGGATTTTTTTTTTTTTTTTTGGGGGGGGGGGGGGGTGGGGGTGGATGATCCAACCCATTCAACAGACTAATTAAATTATTCAAACGGATCCATTTTTTAACCAAACGGATGACCAAGCCATTTGAACAGATGGCTGTTTCTACCAAATGGGTCAACCAAGTCATTTTAATTATAGATGAGGGTTTAATTACCAAACAGGTGACCAAGCTGTTTGAACATTTGATGTTTTCACCAAACAGGTGACCATTAGCCATTCAAGAGGATACTAACAAATGTTTTTGAACTGATGACCCAAGCTGTTCAAATGGGTGCAAATTTTATTCTGAATGGCTTGCAAACGGATTGCGAATAGAATTGTGTTCGAAAACAGACTGCAGTTAGTGTACGTTTTCCCATGAAAGGTCACATGTACATGTACAAGAACTTTCTCAAGCTGCCACACCTCAGTTCATTAATGTATTTGACAGAACTTGTAGACTCCTTTGTTTAAAAGCCGCCTACAACTGTACATTCTTCAAAAATTATTTTATTTATCCCTTTTATTATTTATCAAAAGTGGACTAGCAGGTATTTAAACAAAAGATGGAAGGCGGAAAAAATAACGGCCTGATAACTTGACTTTTCTTCATTTCCGGCTGAAAAACCATGTCTGGTTAACCCTTTGTCTTTCATGTGACCCAAAGTTTCTGCCAGTGATCAAAAAAAAAAATGTTTTCAACTGTTGGAAATCTTAGCTACATCCCTGGCTAGCAATTAACCATCCAATTGATTACCCCTGGCCACTTATGCCGCAGAAAATAACTGTTCTCCCCAGATGAGACTCTCCTGGCAGCTTGGGATAGACCTCACTTTGCTTTCAACTTCCCACAGGTAAATTCCACTTGATCTCTCGGAATGGTCGTATTGAGAAATCGGTTGAGGCCCACAGAGGTGCTGTACTGTCTGGAAGGTGGAGCTCTGATGGCTCAGCCATGGTTACAGGTTTGTAAGGGCATTTTTGTTTGTGTTTGGCAGCTGTCTGGCTGTTCTGAATAAGCCAGATTATTTGTGATCACAGACAATCCATAATTATACAAATGCATGTTTCAAAATAAATCTTTGTTTGCCACCAGTTGGAGAAGATGGTCAAGTGAAGATCTGGTCAAGGAGTGGCATGTTAAGGTCAACATTGGTTCAAACAGGTTTGTTATAGTGGTATAGAATCATGGTAAAATCCAAGATGCATGGACCCTTATTTAAAATCTGAGCCTGAGACACTGCGATTCAAAAATCTGAGCATGAGAAGACATGATCATGAACTTGACATCCCAGCGCAAGACTACAAGTATTACAGCACTCTGTAGCTCTCTGTTTTGCTGTTGTTGTTGCCATTGTTTTGTGACAATTCATACTGATTTTAACTTTCACTTGGTTTGCGAGACTCAGGGACTCAAATTTTTCAAAATTCAATATTCCAAGACCAGCTTTATTTTTTGCAAGCTTGAGATTCTGAGACTCTAGTTTGCAACGCCAAGATTTCAAGACTAGCCTAAAATTTGCCGAGACCATGATTTTTCAAGGACCATTTTTATATCCCTACTTATATCACTCACTATTTTATTTTTTTCACTTGTAGCAGGATTTTACCCTGATTTGTCAAACTCTCAAATTTCTCTAGCCTGTTAAATTCATTTCCCTTTGAGGTGATTCCACTGTAGTTATTTAATTAACTGTGATTTTCACAGGTACTCCAGTGTATTCTGTTGCTTGGAGTCCTGATTCAGACCACATCCTACACACAAGTGGAAAGCAGCTGGTTATTAAGCCTTTACAGGCTGCCGCTAAGCCAGTCCAGGTATTATAGTTGGTCATACATGCATACCTCTATGGGGATGTCACTTTCCATCACTGTAGCCTGCTTTCTCGGAGTAAGGAATTAGAATGAAAGGCTCCAGTGATGAAATCACTCAATATATTGAGCTGACAGTCAATCTGTGTTAGTCAGATGGTCAGCAAAGATGACACTGTATTTTTTGTCCACCAGCAGTTGATATCCATTTTCTCAGTCTTCAACAGTACTGTAATGTCAGTCAAACATGTAATGAGAACAGAGACCATGACATTAGTTGTGTACTGCCAAATCTTAGACCTATGGAAAATTCAGTCTTATTATTTTATTTCGTACAGGAGTATTCATGTTTGGGAGAACTGTTTGTGAGGACTTGAAAAAGGGTCTTCACTCATGAGTCCAATTAACTAAGTTAACCATTTGCTAAAAAAAATCCTGTTTCCTAAATGTACAATGATTGTATGAAGTATTCTTAACATAAATTTGTAGTTGCAGAGTGAGTGAAGTATAAGTTCTTGCTAAGTTACATTTGCCAAGCATATTGTCCGTGGTAATAACATTAACTGTATTATTATGTTTTCTTTGCCCAGTGGAAGGCTCATGATGGGATTGTTTTAAAAGTGGACTGGAATCCTATCAACAATCTTATTATCTCTGGTGGAGAAGACTGCAAATACAAGGTTTGGGTGTAATTTTTGTAAATTAAATTCATTTGGTAATTTAACTTACAAGCAATCATTTGATAGTTTAAATAATCATGTTGGCCTAAATGAAAGGCTAGTGTGTTGGTTTCTGGTTGAAGTGTCTTCAAAGCCCAAATTGCTGTTTTTATATGTACACTGCATCTGTACAGGACAATTTGTGTTCACATATATGCAGTGCCTCTCTCTGTGAGTATAAAGTAATTGGATACCTGGGATTATAATCCCAACCAGGGAGGGTACCAATATGCAAATGACTTGGTAATAAGTACTCATAAATGTTAAAGCAACAGGAGGCATGGCATGTAGTAGCGTGGCATAGCAGGCAGGTCTCTGGATCAAGCGGTCTTGGGTTCGAGCTCTGGCTGCCCAGGGTCATTGTGTTGTGCCCTTGAGTAAAACACTTTACTCTCATAGTGTTTCTCTCCACCTAGGTGGTTAAACTGGTACTGGTAAAATAATGCTGGGGGATAACTGCGATGGACTAGCATCCCATCCAGGGGGAGTAGAAATACTCCTAATCGCTTAATGCTACAGAAACTGGGATAAGCTCCTGTGGTATGGGCCATTTGGTTTAACAAAGACTTTACCTTTGCCCATGTTAAAGCAACAGAAGTTTTTAACCAGACCTGATTTAAGTTATCTGATGCCAGTGATCACTATGATTTGAACAGACTTTTTTCTATCTCAAATAATTATCTCGCAGGTATGGGATAGTTATGGTCGTGTGCTGTACTCAAGCATGTTACATGAATATCCCATCACTAGCATCTCATGGGCGCCTGATGGTGAGTATTATTTACCTAGAATCTATTTGGAAATTTTATGAAATATACAAATAATTAAAATGAAACCCGATATCTTCTATACAACACCTCAAATATATTTATTATACCATTGAATCCTTAATGTACAGTATTTTAATTACACTTAATAGCTGTGTAACTATCATCTTGTTTCAGGTGAATTGTTTGCTGTTGGCTCCTTCAATACTTTGAGGCTCTGTGACAAAACTGGGGTAAACATTAATTTTAATGTGTGATATGTACCTAATAGCAGGAATGATACTATTATTCATTTTATACAAGTCAATTGATTGATTGATTGATTGATTGATTGATTGATTGATTGATTGATTGGTTGATTGATTGATTGATTGATTGATTGATTGATTGATTGATTGATTGATTGATTGATTGATTGATTAAATATATGAAGTCCTGTACTAATGGAAGAACTTGTCAAATAATTTAGAGGCACCCATTGTAGTGACTGTTAGTGGATCAGATTTTACAATCAATGTGTTCCAGTCCAAGTTTTTTCATAGGCCTGCAGTGAATTCAGTTGGACAACACGAATCAAGAAAGATGTAGATGCAGTTCTAATCATGCTGAATTCTTTCCTGTTGTTTGTTTTAAAATAATAAACTCTTGCAGCCAAAATGCTTACTTCACATTGACCCTTGGAGTGGAATTGTTTTTTCCAATGATTATAACCTTCTATACTTGAACCAAAATATTATATGAATTTACTAACAGTACTATAATTTATTATTATCACGGAAAATTCCCCTTCAAGAACCAATGTGAAAATTAAAATTACATTTAAAAGCAGAAGCTTTTCACAAGTCTGCGCATGAGTAAAGCAACAAATCCATGGCAGTTCATGTGTGTGTACTGTGTATACTTAACTCATAGATCTGTGTGATGTTCTCTCTCTGCTAGTGGTCTTACACTTTGGAAAAACCCAATACTGGTTCAATATTCAACATTGCGTGGTCGAGTGATGGCACACAGCTTGCTGGGGCTTGTGGAAATGGTCAGGTTATCTTTGCTCATGTGATTGAAAGGCAAGTGCTGTTTGTGTGATATTTCAGTTGTGTGTCACATTTTTTTGGTGTGAATTAATTTGAACACCAAATGGAAAATGGACTTCATGCCTTCACTCTGGGGTGACGTTTCATTTTGTGACTTTTTATCTGAATGCAGCATTTTAAATTGTCTTTGGCAGGCGTCTCGAGTGGAAGAACTTTGAAGTCACTGTAACAGATCGGAAGAGTATTGTCGTGAGGGATGTAACCAATGATGTCAAAGAATCATTAGGTAGTACTTTGAATTTTTTTTTTCAAACAAAAAAATTTAAATAGTCAGTACCATTTGCTTATTGAGGTTGTATCAAAAATATTCTTTCAGACTTCCGAGACCGTATTATCAAGACTTCACTGGCCTTCAATCATCTTGTGGTAGCAACAACGTCACAGTGTTATATTTACAGGTACGTTACCTTTGTTCTGTAAATAAAGTTATTTTCCAATCAGTTGAGTGGTGACAATTTCATAACTCTACTCACGGTGCCTCAATCTCTCTTCACCAAGGAAAAAAGTGTATAAATGGGTGCCAGCGAATTTAATGCTGGGGGTAACCCTGTGATGGACTCGCATCCCATCCAGGGGGAGTAGAAATACTCCTAGTTGCTTCATTCTATGGAAACTGGGATTAGCTCCAGCCTGATGGGCCACTACGATCAAATGTAGACTTTACGTTTTTACTGGCTTTAAACAGGGAATGGTTGAATGGTTGATTAAATTATCATCTGGAAGAGACATAATATCAAAGACGTTAACAGGAAACTTACTTCAACAGAAATTTATGTTAATTTAAGTTAACATGTGACTCAAGTTTTAATTGAGGAGAAGTTGGGTCAAGGAAAACGGGCACATGAGCAAGAAGCGAGCTGTCTCTGTATGACTGAGTACGTTGTGTACAGTGGCGGATCCAGACCTTCAACTTAGAAAGGGGCCCGCTTGACTATGAATATTGAATCCTGCGAAGAAAATTCCGGCACTTCAAAGAAAATGCGCTATTTCTGAAAAAATAAGGGGGGGGGGGGGGGGGGGGGGGG
Organism: Meandrina meandrites; assembly: GCA_963693305.1. Classification (NCBI taxonomy): domain Eukaryota; kingdom Metazoa; phylum Cnidaria; class Anthozoa; order Scleractinia; family Meandrinidae; genus Meandrina; species Meandrina meandrites. Next base: position 4,506,823 of record OY855911.1, read on the forward strand.
CGCAGCACTTCAAAGTGGATCTGCCACTGGTGTATCTACTTTTCACCAAGTTACTGTTAGAAAGCATGCTAGGGGTCAATGCTGTTCTATTTCATTGGTAGATATTCCAGATGATTACCAGGTTGTTGTGATAATACTGTTCTTGTTGTTCTGTAGTGTCAGAAACTGGAATACACCCATGATATTTGACCTCAAGAATGGAAACATTACCCTCATTGTCCAGACTGAAAAGTAAGTTATTGCATTATCTCCTGATATCTTTTATTTGTCAAATAGTTTTGATCAGATGCTGAATTTAATTTTGTCTTGTGTTGTTAATCTCAAAATCTCAATTTGAATCAATAATAGCCCCCCCCCCCCCCCCCCTCCAGTTATAGGCCCATCTACCTGTAAACAAAAAAAAATACATTGGTTACAAAAATACAATTAATCAACAATTTGGGACTACAGCCAATTGATCTGCCTTTGGCATCTTGGTATACTTGCAGTTAATGTAAAGAAGTCATTCAATTGTACGTTTTAATTTCCAAGGATTATACTCGTTGTAATCTTCAGCTTCAAGCTTCAGTATCAGCAGTTATAAATGATTAATAAAGAATTTGAAAGAAAAAGTTTAGTGTTGAGAAAAATGTTGATTTGGTTTGAAGGAATCTTCTTTACTCTTTTCTTCAGGCATTTTCTGTTAGTTGATGATGCCGGTCTTCAGGTTTATTCATATGAGGTTTGTATCTGACTCTCAGTACTTTCTTACTCTGATCATTGTACATACACATCAAGTAGTGCTATTACTATTTATAACTATTGTGATTTATCTTTTTTTTACTTCACTTCTGTTGGTGTCCTATGAGTTACATGTATGAAAGCAAGGGTTTCAATAAAATTTGAAGTAGGTAGATGGTTTGAGTAGAGTAACAAACTGTTTGAAACAATCTTTCTTAAAATTAATTACATTAGTTTACAGTAAAAAGTAACCTGCTTCTCTGAGCAAAGTAGAACAAAGAAGCTGAGACAGATGCTTTTCGTCAGTCGTTGGTGCTTATTGAAAGCACTGTCAAAGATATCATTTTGATAACAAAGCCTGCTTGCGTATAGCCAGCACACTTAAATTCAGCTGTTCCTTGCATAATCTACAAAAAATGCATGAGCTCCCATTATTTTTGAATTGCTCATCTTCCCTTCTCTGCACTTAATGCTTTGTTTTTTTATTTTTACTGGATTAGTGCCTAATGTTGTCTTTCTTGAGATTAGCAGGGGGGGGGGGGTTGTGATCCCCTTTCACGCACAAATTTTAACCAAATTTATGTGTCACATATACTTGAAACAGCAAAACTCATGAATCACGTCTCTTCTAGCTATTTTCTCACATCACGATCTAATTTTTGCCCTATTTTCACGCATCACGGTCAAAATTTTGCTCTTTTCACACGTCACACGTAAACCCTTTGCTACCCTCGTTCTTAACAGTGGATACAAGGTAGCTTATAGTGATCAATTTGTTGCAAGCAAGTTGCTCATACACATTCTGATGATACCTGTTATTCATTTCATCTCAGGGTCGTTTAACATGTGTTCCAAAGTACCAGGGTTTAAGAACAGATATCCTGAATGAACAGACTTGTACACTGAGCAATGACACCCTCGCAATCAAGGATCGCAAAGATGAGAAAGGTATCTCTGATTAACAATTTTGTTAACATACAAGACTGAGTCCCTGTTGATAAAACCAATTAAGTTACCTTCAATTGAAAGCCACACCCATAGATAAGCTGCACCCACAATTTAGAAGCTCATATTTTGAAAAAGAAAATATTAGACAAAGTTTGTCATATTGGTAATGAAACAAGCAAAAGCATGTGCAGTTTCAAAATTGACATGGCAGTTGTTGCAATCTTTCATACAAAATTTCAGTTGTCATACCTTTTAAGTTTGGGTTCACTATATCTTTTCAGTAATAGCACTTCCATTCTTGTCCCAAGAGGCCACAATACTTCTGGTCTGTGTCGGGAATCTATACCTCTGTTTACTTCCAAATTCTGAGCATGCACAGAGTACTCGTTCTGTGTTTTTCAGCCAATCAGATTTGTCATATTTAACAATAAGTCCGTGAATCGCGGACTTCCGGCTTTGAATGTGGCCAGAGGTCTCGATTCCTGGTACAGATCAGAAGGATCGTGGCCTCTGGGAATGAGAAAGTACCACTTCTATTTTTGAAGAAAATTGTCTGGAACAAGTAGCTATTTCATAACAGTTTTGATTAATGCTACTCTTTAACAGTTATTTACAGATAATATAAAGATGTATAAGCTTATATTGTTGTTATTTTGTTTCAGTCATCCATTTGTTCGAGACTCAATCAGGAAAGCCAGTGGGGAGTGGACAGCCCATACAGCATTCTGTAAGACTTTTTGTTCAGTCATTAAAGCTTTTAAGACCCTGGGTAAAACAGACTTCTCTTCCCAAGCGCATGATGGCATGTCTATATAAGTAATTTTCCCCATTGCTATATATCTAACCACTTTATCAGTATCGAATTTTTCTTGTCAAAACTCAGATGTTTTCGGCTGAAGAGTGACCAACTTCAAATTTCTCCTCACAATATCAAATACTTCATCAGGAAAAAAGGTTATGATCACCAAAGGGAAATTCCTTTGATCTCTTAACAAATTCTCCCAACAATACTATAAGAAAATGTATGAAGATCAGTCAGGTGAATTAATTTGTATGTGGACATGGGAGCTGAAAAGGGGACGCTGTGGGGAAGAAACTGAGCTGAAACAAAGACATGACATGGTACTGTTGCAATTTTTATTTGTTTATTTACTTATGTTTTTTTCTAATTTTGTTTTTTTCTGTTTCCAGCTTGAAGTGATGGAGATTGCCCTGAGCCAGTGTGGAGCAACCAGCGACAGACAACTGGCCATTATTGACAAAAACAGAGATCTCTATCTTACACCAATCAAACATATTGGCCCAGCAGAAAGACTGGTTAAACTTGGTTAGTTTAGATCGTGATTTTATAATATTTTTCTTAATTTATATCATTCAGTGACTAGATGTTTTTAAGGAAAACGACCAATTTTTTAAGTTTATAAAACATGTTTCGACAGAGCTTCTGTCATCTTCAGTTGAATGATTTACAAAGCATGGAAAGTTGAATAATAAGTAGACGGAAATGCTAATTAGGCAAATAGTAACAACAGAACGTGAAAATGTGTGAATTGAAAGGATAATTTTAGATTGACATGGTGTTATTGCTGATTGAGGCAAGGTAGTTCTTTTTGAATATGAATAGCCTCCTTTATCTTGAGTTGAAAGCTGGTAGTGGCGTGATCTAAAATATGAAAGCAGTCTATTGTACACAAGGTGCAACAACTAGATGTTCTAATAATCTTGTAACATAATAAGGTTGCTTTCTATTTTTCAGATCAATCATTGTACAATACAGAGAAAACTTTAATTTTTCCTAATTAATAAGCAGACTAACTGAAAGGAATGCTTCTTTCCATTAATTTCATGTTCTTTTTCCCAATTCCTTGCCTGTGTGACAATGCAGAGGCAATTTCTTCCTGCCAACTCAAACTGAAAAAAAGATGTGAACCTTACCATTTTTCAACCATGTTTCTTTGCATTTTCCAGTTATTGTTTCGTTGCTCCATTAAGTTGAGGTTTGGCTTATTTTCCAGGAACAATGATAACTACAATGGCATGGAATGACAACACAAACATGTTGGCTGCATTCCAGGATGGCAGATTTATTGTGTGGTACTATCCAAGCGCAGTGTATGTGGACCAGGATATCTTGCCAAAAACACTTCTGGAGAAAGATTCCAGGTAAATACACATTATAAAGCAGAATGATCGAAAGATGCCTGTACCTTGAATTGTTATATCTTGCATTTGGTCTTTACTTGACCAATGCCGTGATCACTGTTTTCTGTTTTCAGTGATTTTGGAAAGAACTCCCAGATTGTTAGCTTCTTGGAAAACCATTGTACAATGAGAAGGGCCGATGGCTCACTGTGCAGTACAATGTAAGTATTGTAAAAAGGTTTTTTTTTATATATATACTGTGTCTACTCCTGAGATACTATAATTCACAGCAGGATGTACATTACTAGAGTCCTCATCTCATGTCTTTTTGTACAATGTCTACATGTATCTCCTGGACACACAAGTTTAAAGCAGTAATGTTTGACAAGCTAGTATGGTCAAAAACAGTTTCTTTGTGTATGTCATCTGGTTAGAAGCAGACTAAAATTTTAAGTGTGAGAATGGCACATTTGATCAGTTTGGAACAAGAAATAATAATTTCTTGAAAATTTGCAATTGTCATTGTTGCATTAGCATATTGTAAACTCAAATGTAACTTGTAAAATTTACTCACAACTGAAGATGGTTGTTAAACAACCAATTTTAAGCTCCGGAAATAAACGACAAATTTTGATTAGGACAAAAAAAAGTCAAATTCGTCAATATCTTTCTAAACATCTCTATCAATACTGCAAGTAGAAGACACTTATCTTACTTGTCTTGTAATAAATTCATTTCATTTGACAGAATTTCACCGTATCCTTCCATGCTTCACAAGTATGCCAGTGAGTCTAAATGGGATGATGCTATTCGACTTTGCAGATTTGTTAAGGTAAAAGTTAAAATAATTAATGATTCTTTGTCATTTGAGAAGAGTGGTTATTGTGTGGAGTTTCAAATGTCCGACAAAACTCTGGACTTATGACCTACATGTACCCACAGGAAGCTGCGTTTTGTTTGCTTTAAACCTAAGTCTCTTAGTTAGTAGAAACTCGATTGTTTAAGTGCAAAAATTAATTACCAAAATTCTACTCAAAGCACTGTAACATTTTGTTAACTATTTGAAACATCTCACTGTAATTCTTTTCTATAAGTGACCCCGCTGTTCAGTTCTAAAGCATTCTCGAGAAAGTTTATCGCAAACCTCGTAAAAATGCTTAAAAGGCGTGGCTGTTTTGTTTTGAACTGACGTGAAACGTCCGTTTTAACTTAAAGGAGAAGTTCACTCCAGAATGGCCATTTATTTTCTTTACGCCAATAAAAAGTTTATACAAAAATATGTTATTCACCAAAATTTCAGCTTCCAACGAGCGCTAAATCCCTACGAAATCTTTCTCTAAAGTAGCCCAAAATTCGACAACTGAACGCCGCCATCTTGGAGCTAGTAATGTATGCGTGACGTCAAAGAGCTCAGCCTGAAGTTTAGCGGGAAAATTTAAATACTCGAAACTCCTTGTTTCTTTGTAGTGGCTTTTGTTTGTCAAAATGCCTGTTTGTGCAGCTCCATGTTTCTCAAACAGAGCTCCAAGAGATACAAAAAAACCTTTCACCTTTTCTTTCCCTTCAGACAGGCATTTTGACAAACAAAAGCCACTTCAAAGAAACAAGGAGTTTGAAGTATTTAATTTTCCCGCTAAACTTCAGGCTGAGCTCTTTGACGTCACGCATACATTACTAGCTCCAAGATGGCGGTATTCAGTTGTCGAATTTTGGGCTACTTTAGAGAAAGACTTCGTAGGGATTTAACGCTCGTTGGAAGCTGAAATTTTGGTGAATAACATTTTTGTATAAACTTTTTATTGGCGTAAAGAAAATAAATGGCCATTCTGGAGTGAACTTCTCCTTTAAATATGAAGAACTTCAAATTCATTTTTCTCTTGTGGGGTCAGCTTGAGAGCTTAAGTTTCCATAAATTCTGCATTCAACTGTATTCAAACTGTTACCGTGCTATGGTTCTTTTTTGGCAACTTTACTTGTGCCTTTATTGCTCGAATGTTTAGCGGAAACCGTCTTAATCTCTTTTTATGTTGAATGAAGTCTGAAAGTGACGGAAAAGTACAGACAAATTCATTGTGAGCAAAACATCTGTGTACTTACCCTACAAACTCTATATCTTGTATTATCTGTGTTTGTGTGACTCAGAGTGATAGTTGTGAGCGACATACACCTGTAGTCATTACCTTTGCGTTCTTTCTTCAGGACACTGTTTTGTGGGCATGTCTAGCCACAATGGCTGCCTACGCGAAGGATCTGAACACAGCAGAGACAGCTTATGCTGCTATAGATGAAGTATGTAGTTCTCTCACATTCTATTGTGTTTCATTCCAGTTAGGTTGTGTACACACTAACTCAAGGAATTGTTTGACGTCCTTCAAATTATACGAATAAGAAACGATTTTTCAAATCATTTAGCTATAAAAACTGCGATAAAATATTTCTTTATAGCATATTAAGACTGTTTGACTGACGTTGAGCTAACAACATTATCAAGTCAAAATGGTAGTTGATACAATTGTATAAACAATAAGTAAAATAATAGTTCAATGGATGTGCTAGAATGTTTAAATGAAACAAAGAGTTTCGCACGGATGGAATCAGTTTGCGTGTTTAAGCTCGGATTACGTTCTTTTGTACAAAGCATCTCAATTATCTTTATGTACTAGTAATTTAATAGACTGCGAGCAGTCTCTCTTTTGCTGTGAAATCGACGAACGGTTATGGTGTTTTGTTTTTTGGAAAGTTCCTTTACTCTCACATTACCGCTCCACCAATGCAAAGGGAAAATCTGCCTTGTGCCAAGTTGCCCAGACTTTTGAATGTATCTCAACTTTTCGGTGCCATTTTAAGCAGCTAGTAGTTTCTACTCCACCCTGGATGGTATGTTAATCCATCGCAGGGTTACCCCCAGCATTAAATTTGCCAGTACACATTGTTACACCTGGGTGGAGAGAGGCACTGTGAGAATAAAGTGTCTTCCCCAAGAACACAACACAATGACCTCAGCCAGGGTTTGAACTCGGACCATTCGATCCAGAGTTTAGCACGCTGACAATTAGGCTAACTTGCCTCACATGTGGTGAAGACGTGGTACCAGCTAATTGTTGATGCAACCTGAGTACGTTACCATTAGGATTTTGCTAACGTATCTACATTTCTGATCAACAGGCTGACAAAGTCCAATACATCAACCATATCAAGGAGATTCCCACCAAGGAAGGAAGAAATGCCGCTATGGCTCTGTTCTGTCGCCAGACTCAAGAAGCAGAGACCATACTGCTGCAAGCTGGACTCACCTACAGGGCAATACAGATGAATATCGACCTCTTCAACTGGGACAGGTAAATAATATCCTGTTTTATAGTGTGGAAGTATTGTCTGATTCTTTGTCATTCCAAGCATTTTTAAGCACGTGACAGCCTTCTGGCGGCCATCTTGATGTTGTGTGGCGTGAAATTCCGAAACTTAAAGTGGTCCATCTTAAAACGGCGGCTGCTATCGAGCTAAAAACCTGCGAACAATATATATATTAAGGATGTCTAATAGCCAGTGAAAGATAAAACGTCAGGCGTCTTGCGATTCTGGATTTTAGAATTTTAATGACGCCACATGAAAACCAAGAACTACAAACTCCTGCAGAAAGGTTTTGCTTTCTTACAAGCTTGATAATATCATTCATTTTTTTTTGCATGATCACAAGAGGTTTTACTCTAAAATTTTCTCAATATTGACTTTTTCCTTTTTAAGCATTTTTACAGACTAGAATTTTATACAAGCCAACTGAATTTTATACAAGTCAACTGTTGAAAAGGAAAATCCACTCGTGACTACAAAAAGGCAGGTAGTACTGTTAGGAGAATTCACACTGTTTTCCTTTAATCGCTTTTCAGAGCTCTTGAACTCGCTGTTAAACACAAGACCCATGTAGACACAGTCCTGGCAAACAGACAGAAATATCTGGAGAACTTTGACAGGAAGGAAACAAGCAAACGATTTCTGCAGTACGCACAAGGGGTAAGACAAAATTCAAACATTGTATTCTAGATGAAATTAGTTGAGAAAATTTTAAACTGGTAGTGCTAACATCGAGTTAGAAAAATAACCCAAACCTTTCGGGCTTTGGTGAGTGGTAAAGCCCGAAACGTTTGGGTTATTTTTCTAACTTAATTTTAGCACTTTCATTTTAAAATTTTCTCAACTTATTACAAAGAAGAAGTGGTACGCAGCTTAAGAATTTTTTTAACTTAGAGTAACATTATTCAAGGTGCAGCCTATTTAGCTGGCGGTCTTGTTGGCGCACAAAGTAAACTGTTAGCGGCGAACCCGCGAGAGTCTGGAGTAGGGAGGACCGTGTTTCTAGTTAGGAAAAATACACTCTGCACAATATTCGTTAACTTGCAACCTCGCCCTTTATTTTTCAATTCACCAACCTGAGTGAAACAGTGATGGGGTTTAAAGCACTGTTACAATAGGCTTTGACTTGCACAAAAGAAAGGATTCATGCAGAGAATATGCATTTGCTTAGTGTAAAAGCTCCTCAATAAATCGAGAGGTCCAATCTTGAGTCCACTGCAGGCCTCCTTTAATCCAAGAGCAAAAACACGTAGGTAGTGCGAAATTGGCAAAAGTATTAATATATTACCAGTCATTCGTTAAATTAACGATATTTAACTAAACCTTGTATACAATACATTGTACCTGCAGGTAGAGGTTGATTGGGAGAAAATTAACGCTAAGATTAAGACGGAGTTACAGAAAGAGGCAGCAAGACCAGGCGCAAAACCCTACAATGGCTGACATGAGATCTGACATTCTGATAAACGGCTCGGCATTTTCTTGATACACCTAAAACAAACTTGTAAATATTTTAGTGGCTCTTTACAATCCTATGGAAGCAAGGCTGTTTATATTTTACTGTGAAACAAACTTTAAGTTATGTGACTTACAGCTAACACAGAGGAGTATTATAATTATACAAAATAGTACTACACGATTTGAAAGACGTTCACAATTTAACAACAGTAACACAGTGTAATATTCTGGCCTGGGTACTGTTACTCGTGACCTGTAGATGAGGTATGGGGAATCGCTCTGGTCTGGTTTGGGAGAAAGGTCACACCAGGCTCAGTAGATCGCCAGATAGATGGCGAAGACTTCAAATCGACTTCCTCGCGGAGAGGGTGGGCAGATGCCAACCGCTCGATAACACAGACTAGAGTATAGTGCACAAAAAAAAGCATGTGTTTTTCGTTTATATGTATACAGCTATTTGTATAATTATTATTAGTTCATCCGCAGAGCATTTTCACCAAATGCATTCAAATTGACTTTCATTTCTGTAGAAGGTTACGTTAAGTTTCACGCCTATTTGCTCTGTGTATAGTGCTGAAACGCAGTCTTCACGCTTATACGATCTGTAAAGCCTGGTTCACACTACCGACATAACGGTATATATAAATTTTTTTTTCTTGTACCGTTATACTTATGTCATTATGTTCCTGCTATGTTGTTATGTCGTGTTGTTCACACTGGTGACACAAAACATGAACGTGAGGTGTTTTTTGCATTTGTGAGACCTTGCCGTTATGTCTCTAGTGTGAACCAGGCCTAAGTCAAAGATGTGAAGTGTATGAAACTCTGACAAAAGATTCCCAGCTAGAACTGTAAACTAAAAGGGTTCAATTCTCAAGGCTGCAGAATGTATGTATATTTAACTATGTGTAACTTTGCTTCCGGCGTAGAGTACAAATACCGCGTGAAACGAGTACAAATATCTCACGCGGATATTTCTACTCCACAAGAACGGTACAACAGGCTACGTAGTACTCCTCTTGACCAAGCGAATGATTCATAAACGCATTTTAGAAAAAGAAAACGTTGGATAATAAATCTCTTATTAGACATTTTAGTGTGTAGCATCGCTGTTCATTTTTACTCGTCATTTGTATTTTGGACTCGTCAAAATACAGCAAGACTCGTAACAATGTACAGCGATACTACACACTAAAATGTCGAATAAGATATATTTATTTGGTGAAGTGTAGTCACATGTGTGTTACTATTTTATAACAAAGGTTGTGAGCAGTTGCAGTCTTCTGTTGTGCATGCAAGAGAAAGTCAAAACTTATACCAGTATGAGTTTGTTTCTAAGTCCACAGTCCACGAAGGAAAATAAAAGGATCGGCATGCTGTTAGAAGTTTTATTGTATGAAGTCTGACACAAGCCCATCCAAGGTTGAAAATAATCTTTTATCATATGACCCAGAGCGCCAGTGGCCCTTCTCCCGCCCTGATATGACCTGCACGGCCCCGCACACTATCTATAAATCTGGCAGGCGACTTTCACGAGTGTTTCAGTTCGCTCGCTGGCGCTACATCTTTCCCTATAGGCCCTGAGACGTCGAAATATCAGGTGCGTTTGCGAAAACAGCGAAAGGTCGCATTAAGTTAAACGTGACTTATTTATAAGGGCGTAGAACGGTCCATGAAAAACGACGGGTCTCGGCAAATTCCACTCGAGTCTCGAAATCAGGCTCGGCGTCGTAAACAAGAGTCTCGGAATCTCGCAAAAAAAAAACGATATGACACAAAATAAAACTGGAGCTCGCAAAAAATAAAACTGGTCTCTCTAATCTCGAATTGTGATGTTTGTGAAGTCCCGAAGGCTCGCTAGCCAAGCGCATGAACTATAAACGCAGATTCTATTAATCCGTTACGTGTCTCAAACAATGTCTTACTAGAGTTCACTCCATAAAGAAAAAGAAACCAAACTTGAATTAATGTTCCTTTCCAGTATAAATAGAAAGAATCCGAGTGCTAACGCTATCATGAATATTGGCAGAATACATAACATAGCCCAAGAAAGTTCATACTTGTACTGTAAATTTCGTACGGTTTTATTTTCGGACACTTTTTTGTCCGAAGTTAAATCGTCCTTAGTTTTTTGCAAGTCAGTTTACGAGATGATTTTGTAAGAAAATTAACCCAAATTTTAATACGTGCGAAACTCTTGGTTTAACGTATTTGTTTCACGAGTTTTAGCACTTGTTCATGTACCAAGTGCATTTGATCTACGATATTGACATTCAGCTACCTCGTGAAAGCGTTTAAATTTTGAGAGTAACTTGCGATTCATTTTTATTTCTTTTTTAAGTCAAAATAGATCATTAATACATAACATAAGCTAACATGAGTTGGTTGAAATCATGATCGCTATTATATCGAAAAGTACATTGGATACATTCAAACAGTTCCATACGTCCTGACCTCGAGGTAAATATTTTCCTCCACCGCCCCTCCCACTTAGTACATATCCGTGAAAAGGCCTTATAGCATTCATTTAGGATCACTGACCATTAGAAATAACCAGAAGCGGGGTAAACAATTTTCGATGCAGGATTTTTTTTTAAGTCCTACTCATCTGCAGGAATTTTTTTCTCCATTGCACGAATATTTTTCAAGGCACAACCGCTTACAGAAATATTTTTTTAGACAAGTCTCCCTTGCAGGAATTTTTTTGGGAAAAGTCACCCCCCCCCCCCCCCCCCCCCTTTCCTCCGGTTAATTCTAATGGTCCATCCCTTTCAATGCAGCTTTACTTCCAATTGTAGCCGGGTTGGACATTAGGGCTCGCCACTCACCCAGGCGAGTGTCAAAACTGTCGGGCGAGTTCAGATCCCCGATCACTCGCCCGTTTTGGCGAGTACGATTTTCAGCTTTTATCTTTCCACTTTGAAATAATTTACACTGTTTACCATTTTGAAATCTCCCACAAACCTGGCGCTTTGTCGCAAACTGATTTCTAGTCCACAAACATAAATACAAGAATAGCTTCGCTTGGTAATCGTTAAATGATGAAGAGTCACTTTATAGTTGAACTCACTTAGTGCTAAAATGTGGAGATTTCTTGCTGGGGTGTCTAAAGTATCCGCTAGCAAGAAAATACCGCTTCTGATGACAGCGCGTCAACAACGGTCCGTGGATCTCGCGATGCTAATGTTCGTGCGGAGGGGGGAGGAGGTGTTCATGTTTCCTGTGTTTGTGTGGAGCTAGGAGACTGGGCGAGTGGATAGTTATCTGGGCGAGTGCAGCTCGATGGTTACTCGCCCAAATAGCGAGCGCTCAGAAATTTTAGTTTCCAACCCTGACTGCTAACTGCTAATTACTTGATACGAGGTAATAAGAAGAAAATAAACCAACACGGAGAGATACTAAAGTCTCTTCACTGTTTCTAATTTTTTATTTATGATAATAATAATTAATAATGCTATTAATTATTAATATAACATTACTGTTGTTGTAAGATTATCCTAGCAACAAAATTGTTATAAAAACTTCTTAATATTTACAGGCATTTTTTTTCCAAGAAACCATTCTCGACATTTAAATTTCATAGAACTAAATTCAAATTGAAAAATGAATTGCAGGCCACATTTTTGTGAATTAGTAACTGATGGCAAATAATGTTATTTCTGTCAGTATGTTGATTCACTGCTTGTACCACAGCTACCATTCTTAACAGTTGCTAAGGGCCGGATACCATTCCTTGGCAACTATTTCTCCTTGGCGGCACTTTTGGTCAACAATGACCTCGCACTGCCTTTTTCAAGATTTAAAATTGACAGTGAGGGTTTTCATGGCGAAGTAACTCCTAACTCATCAAGGGATAAATTCTGTGTCCATTCATATAGTTTATCAGCTTGATCTTCCCAGTCGTCGTCCTCAAATATATCATCTACAGGCTCTTGAACCTCTGGTGTTATTCTCTGCTGCCGGCTTTCCATCTGCAACAGATGTGAATAGTAATGAGAAATGGACGACGCACTGCTTGTATCTTAGAAGGGCTAGTTTTTGCAAAATAATGATCACGTTCATCCTTTGTAACTTGTCGCAAACTTCCCCATTATATTAACCATCTTATATGTTCTCTTTGGCTTTATGTTGACATTAACCTCTAGTAAATGTTAACAAGTAAAATATTCTGAGGTTTCCTTTCTTTTAAATGGATTTTTTTTTTTATTTCAGATTTGTACATGGGAGGCACAGTGGCCTAATGGTTAGCTTATTTGACTCTGGGGGGGGGGACTCCCATATGGAAGGGACGAGGATGGTCGTCGGAAATTTTGAATTTAACCCCTAGAAGAGTCCAATCTGGGCGTGGCCGAAGCTTATGCAGACCCCTAAAAGAGACCATAACGAATCAAAATTCTTTCTTTTTAGTTATTTCTTCATGTGCAACCCTAAACGAGACCTTGACAGCTAAAAATAATGGCATTTTGTCAAGAACACCCTAAGCGAGACCAAAATCTGCAAATTATTTACACCCCTAAGCGAGACGACAAGCATCCCCGTCCCTTTCGAATGGGAGTCTCCCCCCCCCCCCCCCCCCGGGGACTCCAAGGCACTAGGGGGCACTGCATCGTGTTCTTGGACACCTAAATACCCTATCTAATATATACCATCTTGTAAAAAAGAAAAGACAGACTTCATCATCAGCTTTATTTGGAAGAATTAAGGGACTGACTTTTAATTAGCCTCGAACACAGATGCAGTTAGAGACAAGCAACAGCCAGAAATACATCTGCAGTAGCTAGTCGCAGGCTACTGAGAAGTCTGCAGTCACTAACAATTAAGGATCCTGTACTTACCTGTTTTGGAGAATTCAAACCAAACATTTTTCTCATTTTGGCAACTCTTGCTTTAGCTTGGCGTGACCTCCTAGCAGGGGATGGGTTGTTGTAATCTGTTTGTGGTTTTTTCCTGATTGCAAAAAAAATAATTTCTACCAGTAAACATAATTCAGTTAATCCATTAGAAAAAATAGTACAACTTCTTCCTACCTGTACATAGGTATCGCTCTTATACTGGCCACCTGGATCTCCTGGGTAGCTGGTCTTATCGACAGCAGATCTGGACATTCCTCTACAAGTCTGGGGGTTGTGACACCGCATGCCACAAAACTGAATATATCATGCACTATATTCTGCCGTGGAATAGCTACAATGACAAAAGATATCCATCAAGACTGAATTAAAACAGATACATCTTTTTGCACCCTTTATTTTTCCCTTGTTCATGCAAGCCACATCAGACTTTCAATCCCCAAAAATTAATAATTGTTGTTGTTATTCTATAGAGAACTGTGCAGTCCCTTTGATTGGTTACAAATCAATTATACACAAACATTTAAAACCAAACAACAACCTAAAAACAGAAGTCTGTAGATCAGACCTTCAAACATGTGATGTCATGTAGGATTTTTGCGGTCAAATCTTAGAATTCACTCCAAAAGAATTTCAAGTGGTGTGAAAAGAGAATGGCTCTTTACTCAGGATAGCATGCAATTTGCAACTTTTGAAACAGTTAAGAAATGTGGGGTGAGTTTCACCTTACAGACATTTGTTGGACCATTAACAGGGGCAAAAAAAGACATGAAGCCATAACGTCTCTAGTATTGCTCCCACAAACCAGTGATGAGAGTCACACTAGATTTCTTCATTTCTGAAGTTGCAAATCAGCTGTCTGTAAGAGGACATGTACACTTGCAGAATGAAATGAAAACATTTTAAATATTTGGAATAAAAGAGCATGATAAAATTATTTTAGCTAACATACCATCAAGAGTGAGTCTTCTCCACATATTGGACTTTCCCCCAGTTTCTGCTGGACACTCATCCAGATGGCTTAAATACTGTCAAAAGAAAAAGGTGCAAGGCAGAGGATAAGATGAGGCAATTATTAATTAGTACATGTAGTAATGCATGCATACATTCAAGTGTTGGTTGTGTTGCCACATACCTGCATATAGTCTTTCATTGTGGTCACATCAATTTCATCTGTTATTCTGTCTTTCTCATGCTGACATGTGTCTGCTATTAACTGATCATAAAACTTCCGATTTCCCATCAGTCTCAATGAATCACTTGCTGCCTGAAGTAACAACATCAGTACCGTTAACAGTTACTGTGAAACTCAGAAAACCGTGAACACCAGAAATATTAATGGAATGTTATTGTGTTGAAAGGAAAAAGCCAATCAGGCGTGAGAAAACTAAACCGCAAACAGCAACAGTTATTAGTTTGTGGTTTTGAGGTTTGCTTGCGTGTCCTGAACTTTATTTTGATTGGGCACTAGACAATCAACATTCCTGAAATATTTCAGGTGTTCACGGTTTTCTGAGTTTGATAGTAATGTGTGTCAACAGACAGAAAAAAAGGTAAAGTCTGCTTACGAGCCAAGGGGCCCATCAGGCTGGAGCTTATCCCGGTTTCCATACGTAGCATGAAGCGACTATATTTGTACTCCCCCTGGATGGGATGCTAGTCCATCACAGGGATACCCCCAGCAGTAATTCGCTGGTACCCATTTATACACCTGGGTGGAGAGAGGCACTATGAGAGTAAAGTGTCTGTCCAACAAAAGCTTTACAATAATAATGAATACATGTACATGCATTCCAAACAGAATATGTTTTCACCCTTGCTTTAGAAGGTAATATTGTAAGTGTGCACAGATCTACCGATCACACAGGTAGGGTTTGCCTTGGTGCTTTTGCCTTACATTGTAAATGTAAGTTGTTCTTCTTTCAGCTAGACATTTGAAACTGTGAACAAAATAGTGCTTTCTGTCTTAATGATATAATCTCAGATTTTAGACTATTTTGAGTTTTCAACTGTTTCAAAATAGATCATAAATAACTATGCACCGGCATGATTCAAGGAACTACCATTAAGATGTAAAATTCTTTATGCAGGTATGATATGTAAATAAGGATTATTTTCAATTACCTCAGATGCAGGTTTGATGACCTTTTTACCGCAGTAATACTTGACACCTTGCCCTCCACTGTGAATGAAAATCTTGAACATAATGATGGGTGGAAATTCTGCTCCTCCAAATCTACACAAAATAAACATTGTCATCTCTTCCGATCGCACAACATACTTTATAATTATTATTTTATTATAGACACACAGATGTACCTGTATACAATGAATAAACATGTATGTATTAGGTCCTATCTGGGGGCAGATCCCCAGGACGACTGTATACATTTTTGCCTAATATGTGTAGTGTGCTGTCAAACTATACAACGTAGTAAATGGCAAATTCCTGCTACAAAACAGCGCCAGTATTTTTCAGGAACAATTAATTAAATTTGCCTACACTGCCAACCCACCCAGGCTAGCCTGAGAGTGGCTGGGGCATCATTCTGCGAATCCTGAGGGGTCTACCCCGAGGAAGCTGTTGATTCTCGGTCCCCCATTGAATTGTTGCGATATATATATGATACAAACTTTATTTACCTACCTGAATCTCACCCTAGCTTGAATCACAGGATCCCTCAAAAGATCTGCTTCAAGAGGTGACACTTTCCTCAATACTTCATAGGTAAGAGAATGCTCCTAAAAACAGCACAGCAGACGTGAAATTTGTCACGACAAATCTCTGATGATTTATTGCAGTCATATAAGCTTCACTTCAAAATGATTGTCCAAATACTGTAAACTTACCGCTGCACAAATGGCATATTTTAGCAACTTGAACATTTGTTTGTCACGATAAGAACACCAGAATCGTTCGATCTTTCTTGCTGCTTCAATCCTAGTAAACCTGCAACGAGATGATCTCTAACTTCTAAGTTTCAATTCAAAATTAACTTATTATGGAGCCCGTAAATCTGTTTTAAGTTGTAAGTATATATTCCGTTCAATATGAGCCAAAACCTTACCGTGAACCCGGAGGAGCTTCGTCAAGATTTTGCCCCATATCTCAATAAGGAATCCACAGATCCAGTAATCAAAAATGTCCAATAAAAGTTCTAAAACTTCACACAGAAAAATCACTGACAAGCATTTGAGGCGGCCATGTTGTTATTGACCCACAATGCAGCTGGTTGCTATGGAAGCAAACAACGGGCTCATGTCAGCGTCAGTAGCCTCTTTAGATGAAGGTACTTCATATATCATAATTGGTATGTCCCCTTCTTTGTACGAAAAATCAAAATGGCGTCCAACATGGCTGCCCCTTTAGGACGTAAATTATTCTGCCGATTTCTCGGCGCTAACAGGTATTTATTTATTACCTCTCATTTAAATAGTTATTTACTGCTATTAAATTCTAAATTTTTATTAAAAAAACGTTTTCAATGTTTACTAGTAGGAAACAACTTTGGAGGACTTTTGGTGCCAAATATACCACTGGTAAGTTAAACTTATTATTTCACTTTACTACTCTATTATTTAGCTCAAAAAATATTTATTTCGATTTCTGTTTTTTCCAGATTATAATATCTTTTCTTTTTTGTTAAAATATAATCTGTAAGCTTGTATAATTTTCAATACTTGAAATCTGAGTTTGAAAAGTGTGACTCTAAAAAGAAAATGCTATTACACACGTAATTATTAAATATTAATAATAAATTTTTTAAACAATATTTTAGTAAATTGATATTTGTTATTAGGCACTAAGATATGCCTAGTAAGTAGCTATAGTGAAAGTCTGTGCCAAGGCCCTTTGTTATTCTATCCTAATACATGTACATGTAAGTCATCTGGATGCCCACACAGTACTTGTTAAAAGTATCAATTTTAGTATGAGAATGAAAAATTTCATCCAGATCAACTTGGATATTCATTTTCTTGATGTACCACCAAATTCTCAGAACTGGCATAAAAAGAAATGTATGGTAATTAGTAACAAGAGTTAACACTTCAATCTTGGAACAGTGTGGGTTACTCTTGCCTGTTTTACAGGTCCAAGACCTATCAAGAAGGTTGTCATAGCCAACAGAGGTGAGATTGCTTGTCGTGTGATGAAAACAGCAAAGAAAATGGGAATAAGGACTGTGGCAGTTTATAGCGACGCTGATGAAAATTCCATGCATGTTGCCATGGTGAGTTAATTACCGTATACCAGGAATATTTTTTATGTAAAATTTTGTTATGCTGTCCCTTTCAATTGTCACATATTTTAGGTTCTATTTGTCACATATCATTGGATTATAGCTGTTGACAGTAAATTAGCTCTCTTTTAACTGGTAAAATTAGCCAGTTGACACTCCTAGCTACTAGAGATCCCCACAGAACTCAATGAATGCCATCCATGTACACTGCGAACCAGATGAAATCCTTTCCTGTTCTCGAACTTGGTCAATAAGCTCTACAGAATACAGAGTATTAAAATCACTCTTTTTAGCTGAAGAAAACATCAACCATTTTGACTGTCACAGTATTCGGTTTATTGTAAAGATGGGCATTTAATTTTACAAAAATGTGTTATATTCCAGGCTGATGAAGCTTTCCACATTGGAGCTGCAGCATCAAGGGAAAGTTACCTCAAAATGGAGAAAATCATTGAAGTTGCAATTCAGAGTGGAGCACAGGTAAAGAACAAAGCAAACATCTTGATTTATTTGTGTGTGATCTGAGGTAATTACCAGATCAGAGCGGATGTAAGTATATTTCCTAGCCCCTGACTAATAATCACCCCTCCGCCTCCCCAAGTTCCAAGCTGGTCATTTTTGAAGAAAGTGTTGTGTTACAGTGATGAAACTCTTACAAATTTACAATTGAAAATTATTAACAGATGGTCATTTTACATATTATTGTGAATTATATGATATTATCAATTATTTTAACATCTGTTTTATCTGATGTACAGGCTATTCATCCTGGATATGGCTTTCTATCAGAGAAGCCCGAATTTGCCGAGCTTTGTGAGAAGGAAGGTGTTATATTCATTGGACCACCAGCCTCGGCAATCAGGGATATGGGCATCAAGAGGTAAATAACAGATTTAGATAATTTCATTAAAGAGGTTCTTCATTACATGGAAGAGAACTAAATTAATGATAAATGAAAATATCCCAGCCAGATGTCTCTCTTTGCACATTTGCTTAGTTCTTCCCTCACACAATAGACATCCCAGATCTGATTCAGAAAATGTTATGCTGATATGATGTGCATACAGCTCTACTGACAGAGATAAGTGAAGTGCCATAATTAGAATTTACTTGCGTGTGGGCAGCAGTGTTCACTGAGCAGAAAGGTATAAAAAACACAGGGCTATTAGGAGCAGCTGTCTTACAATGTAGTTTATGCACCCATCAGAGAGCAACAAGTCTCCCCTTTACTGGGAACTGCATGAATTTTAGACAATCATTCATGAAAGAATACTCACCGAACCTTCAGCAGATGCTGGACCCTGAAGACACTACAAAGTCTGTAGGGCTGTGACATAAGTATCAAATGAATGAATTTTTTGCATCAATAAATTATTCATTGCAATATCTTGAAAGGCAGAAAGCGCACACAAAGAGAGACGTCTGTCTGTCTGTCGATGATTTACAATTATATATTTGTCTTCTCTTGTTGCTGCAGTACATCTAAGGAAATCATGGGCAGTGCTGGAGTGCCAATCATTGAAGGTTACCATGGTGATGACCAGTCAGATGAGAGATTGAGACAAGAAGCAGAAAGAATTGGGTGAGTGTACCTTAAACTAAACATTCTCACATTAATTTTCTGCCAAAGTTTAAAATTTTTTGTTCATATATTTTATTTCAGGTACCCAGTCATGCTCAAAGCTGTAAGAGGGGGAGGTGGAAAGGTATTTTTTTGCAATGAAATATCACTGCAGCTGTACAACATATGGCTACTTTATAAATGTTTTGATTATTTCATTACTCCAATTGTGTTTCAGGGAATGAGGATTGTAATGAAACCTGAAGAGTTTGATGATGCTCTAGAATCAGCCAGAAGGGAATCTCTGAAGTCCTTTAATGACGACAACATGCTAGTGGAAAAGTTTGTTGACACTCCAAGGTACAGGAACCTAAACTAAATGATAATTATTGGCTTGGATCATATGCTATGTAGGTACGCAATGGATAAAGGGGGCATGCACTGTATATAGCCGTCTGCACGCATTGCAGGCCTACAATGCTAGCCATCATTATTGTCTTTTTATTAATCATAATTAATTATTATTTATTATTAATTGTTCGTTAATTTCTCTTTCTTGATTATGTCACACTCTCTGCAGTAAACTCATTCAATGTTTCTTGTAGTTTCAAATTTAAGCCTGTTCTTAAAAATAGCAATTATAATTATAAGTCCATTAAATATTAGCCAGAGGGGTCTAGCAAATTGTTAAAAGGGAGGGTAATCTGCGATGCATTCTACCCTTGAGAACTAACAATATAATTTAGTCACTTTGTTTGTGTTATTTGGAAACTGGATTTTTTTAATAAATGCCTATTTCATAAGTCCCCAAATGAAGGTTTTAGGCAGCCCTAGCTTGTAACTAGCTAGTCATTTGACTAATTTTATTGTGGCACTTACCATCTTATCATTTTTCCAGACACGTAGAGGTTCAAGTATTTGCTGACACCCTTGGGAACACTGTGTACTTGTTTGAGAGAGACTGCAGTGTTCAAAGACGACATCAGAAGATCATTGAGGAGGCTCCTGCTCCTGGTGTGTCCTCAGAGGTGCGGCAGAAGATTGGTGAGGCGGCAGTGAGAGCAGCAAAGGCTGTAGGCTATGTTGGTGCAGGTATGATACATTTGTCAGCCAACTGAATCTAAATCTAAGTTGCCAACTGAATCTGACTCAAATTTTTCCTTGTAATATCAGTGTCGTTGAACCACAGGACAGGTAGGAGACAACTAGCTTGGAGTCTGAAAACTTTCTGCTCTACTAGGATGGGGTGTCTGTGTCCATCACAGACTACCCACCCCCATCCCTTCCTAACATTGTATTGGGCTACCTGTAGACTAACGATTTTTTATCACGTTGTTTATAATTCTGCATAAAGAAAGACAAAGAGTAAGGTTCCAGGCCAAACTCGATTTAGTTAGCCAGGTGCAGTAGTAAGTGAGTAAGTGAGGTGAACATGTCTGAACAATCTGCTTTTTCTCAAGGCACTGTTGAGTTCATTATGGATAAAGATCAAAACTTCTACTTCATGGAAATGAACACCAGGTTACAAGTAAGACAAGCATGCTTGGTCTATTTTTACTATTAGTTACTAAAATACACCTGTAGCTACAGCTATCTGCAATGCCATGCTATACCAAAAAGTTGAACACTTCTTTTTTCTAGTTACATCATTCTAGTCACATTATTTCACTTTCTCTGCATTTTGACTTGATTTTTAATTTTACTGTTCTCAACAATAAAAAGAGTTGGCTAGTCAAGTCTAGCCGCCAATTTCTCATCCCAATTGTTGTTACAATATTGGTAGCTTTAGTGTAGCCTTGGTGGCAGGTATTCAAAGGGGAGAGTGAAGGGAAAATGAGAAGCACAAAACTGGATATAGATTACACTTGTAGCTTTATTTCTCTTCTCCCTCGGCTCCCCTTTGAACACCCACCACAGGGGCATGGAAATAAAGAGTTTTCTCTCCAAGCAAGAAGTTGCGTAGAAAATCGTTTGATCTAACGAGACATGTTTGTGTTTGTTAGGTAGAGCATCCTGTGTCTGAGATGATCACAGGGCAGGACCTGGTTGAGTGGCAGCTGAAAGTAGCGGCAGGAGAAAGATTACCACTTGTACAGGAGGATATTAAACTAACAGGGCACTCGTTTGAGGCCAGGATTTATGCTGAGGATCCTGATAGGTGCATCTCTTATTGCATTACATTTAATTGTGGTTTGTGTTCTTTAATTTGTAAATGAATCAATCCAAAAAAGTTGAACCCTTAGACAAGACATTGAGGTATAAAAGGGGCCTGGTCTAGCTATTCTCATACCAAGTTACCATCAATATTTGACTTAATGTTTCGTATTTCAGTGATTTTCTTCCAGGGGCTGGTCCTTTGTTACATTTATCAACACCTCAGCCATCAGACGTGGTCAGAGTAGAAACAGGAGTACGGCAAGGTATACAGGCAAACTTTTGCTTGATAACATTCCCCTTTTGAATAATTAGGCCGCTGCTTAATGAGCAAAGGATTTCAGATAGCATGCTGGCAACTTTAGCCTTAATTTATTGGCATGCAAAGGGGAGAGTGCATACAAAGGGCTATGCAGCTGTAGGTCTTTGCAAGCATTGCAGACCTATAATACTGATTCTTTTAAACCCCATCCCCCACCCCACCCCACCCCGCACATTACAACAAATACACTTTACCATTCCTTTGGTCCCTTTTGATATAGAGGTTCCAAGCTGTAAATTTGTTGTCGTAATTAGTTAACTTATCTCCCCACCAGTAACATACAGCAAGCAATTATTTTTAGTTGGTACAATTTGGTACCTTTGTTCTGGTGTATTGTAATACAGGTTCTGTATATAATAATGAATAGAAAACAGTGAAAAATACCAAATTGTTCCAAGGGTAGATTTGAACCATAACATATACAACTGGCCTTTCTGCTTAATAACCAACTAGATGCATGTCTTTTCTGTGTCTGTGTTTTACCCAGTGTTTTCTTCACAGGGGATGAAGTATCAGTGCACTATGATCCAATGATCGCTAAGCTTGTGGTGTGGTCAGAAAACAGAGAACAAGCACTGAGCTTACTGAAAGAATCATTACAACAGTACAATGTATGTACATTTCAGCCATGTGAGCTTTCTCTTAGTCAAATTCTGCCCTAGCTACATAGCCTACATTATAGGTCTTCATTTTTAACCTTGGCCGCCTTATTTTTCATTGTTTGAGTTTTTGTTGCTATTAACTGTGTCACCGTTATCTGCTTCAACAGATCATTGGATTGAACACAAATATCAGCTTCTTGTCAAGTCTGTGTAAACACGGCCATTTTCAGGCAGGAGACGTTCACACTGACTTCATAAAGGTATACGTTTATTGGAGTATTTTCAAAATACTGTTCACTGCTGAAAATTGTGTTTTTGAGGTTCTGGAAATCATGTAAAAAAAGTGACGACGTATTTATAGTGATATTAGGGAACTTAAGCACCAGACGTTTTCTGCTCTGCAACAGCAACCGGATGTAAATTTTACTTTTACTTCCGGCGACATGGTCAGTCGTCACGAGCACCCTGACGTTGCTTTGCCTATATTTTTGCCAGTATCCGATGCTTAAAATATGATTCTTGCCTTTTGGAGGCTGTATTAGCCGTTGGAATATTTCTTGCTATTTTTTTACTTTAAAAACTACTCAGTGCAGTATTTTAAATCGTGTCTTGTGATCAATTTATCACAGCAACACTATCAAGACCTTTTCCCAGCGAAATTACCGCTGAGTCAAGAGGTGCTGGCTCAAGCCAGTCTGGGACTTCTTCTCCTTGAAAGACAAGAACAAGAAAGACGAGCTGAGCTCTCCAGTGGTGAGGACAATATACGGTTTTGGGAAGGAGGGGAGGGGAAGGAGCCATAACCTTTATTTCCTGGACAGAGATATACAGGATTGACCACTTATGGCATGTATGCCCTTTATAATAGGCATCACAAAGTGTCCTCATTGATAAAAGTGTACCAAACAAATATGAAGTAATAGAAAAGTGGAAAATTACCCAGTCAAATATGAAGTATTCTTTGAACAATGCTTGGTTTTAATCCTGGGCATAAGTGATATAATCTTGTTTATTAATTATAGTTGTTCTCTTTGCAACAGATCCCTTTTCAGTGTGGAATTCTAACATCAGTTTTAGACTGAATAACATCGCTAAAAGGAGAATACGCCTCGATGATGGCGACAAAAGTAAGATGCTTGTTTCAGAGTTGTCTACTTAATTGCTTTAAGATACAAGTGAGAATAATTGGTAAGGTTAATTGTTGCAGTTCTAAACGATAATAAAAGTTCAGTAGCAATCTTAAATGACCAACAAAATGTAGTTTTGGTAAAGTTTCTTGAATACTGCGAATAGACCTTGATCAGTCTGGGTGGGGTGCGGGAGAATTTTTCCTTTTTCGTCACACATTTACTCTCTAAGACGCGGCCAAGTCCATACACAATAATCAATTAATCACAGAAAATTTCACGGAGAATGCAGCGTAGTACTTTTATTCACAAGCCGTAACGTGCAAAAACGAACGTGTACGTTTTTGAGGGAGTGACCAGGAAACTAAACGTCGCAGTTTTACAAAAGCTTAACTCTGAACAACGGTATACTTCACTTTGTTTCGCCGTTGGTATTTGCAATTAATCTCTTGCTTGCTTTTATGTGAACAGAAATTTTTTGGAAACTTTATTCGCGTCAAAACACTGGAAAACACTCTTATGGTAGCTGGGTTGGAACTGCGCCGAAATAATTTTTGCATGTGTATTCTTAACCCCTTGTAATGAACAGGAACGTAATAACTTTGTTTTCGTTTTTAGAGGTTTACATCATTGTTTCTTACAACAAGGATGGAAGTTATATGCTTGAGGTAAGTTGAAACAATGATATAGTCGTTTTCTTTTGGTTGACATGGCCGAGGTCACTGTGCTCTCGGGAAAGACACTTCACTCTCATAGTGCCGTCTGTGTACACTCAGAGCCGAGTTGTTGAAAAGCCGATTAACCCGGGATAAAAGTTGATCGAGGGTTCAATTTCTCTTGTAGAAAACTGTTTTTATTACTCGTGTTTTGTGGAGTTGGAGATTAATGAATGTCAAAACTGGAAGAAAGAAAATGTAATCAGAAAGCCTCCTGAAAAATTAAAAACTGAAATCAAACTTCACGCTAATTCGGATTAGCTTAATGATGCTTTTTAAAGCCTGGCCCAGCAGATACAAATGGGTAGTACTCCGTCAGTTTTTGGAACTGACAAATGCTGAATTTGGGGGGTAACCAGACAAATGCTGGGGAGAGATGGGGGAGGGGTGTAAACATGCGATGGACTAGCATGGAAAAAAAAATATATCAGTACCAAGGAAAAAGACAATGAATTCGTTGTATCGACGTTGTACAACGCCGATATATATACTCATCCTTGAACCGGTATAGTTTCTTCACAGAATCTCGTCAAGCTAATCTTCTTTTCATTTTACATACGTTCTCAAAAAAGCTACGACTTAAGATTTTTTACTGGTGCTTCAGTTGGCGGGAATTCTCATTGCTAACTGATAATCCCATGTTGTGTTTCATAGATCGAAGGTCGCCGCATGCACGTGAAAGGAAAGCTGCAGTCGGAAGGTTCAAAAACCAGCCTCACAGCTAATGTAGATGGACGAGTCTTCAAATCCTGGCTTGCAGATCAAGAGGGAACCTTGCACTTATTCACCAAGGTATATTTATTACTCTATCAGTGAACAGAGGTCTCTATTCCAACACGTAAGACACAAAAGAGATTCAACTCGAAAAATTCCTTTCTGATGACTTAATTCAAACGTTTCGTGTTTTGATTAGTTGATACTCGAGTTTTAATTTTCCCGCGAAAGTGACAACCAATCCGAGAGAAGTCGTAGATTACTGTAGAATAAAATTTTAAGGGTCGAATCTAGGTGTTAATTCTCACGCAAAGGCAGACGCCTGTTTTCTCCGGCTTCTAGAGAAGCACTTCACCAGTGAGCCATCTGAAATGGCCATACGACAATTGAATTTTCCACGCACTGTGTAATCAATAGTCTCCTTCACTGCCGTTGTTCGAGCTCGTCGCGCAACACTGAGGAGAAGCGTTGCGTGACGACCCAAATAACGGCTCGCGAATAAAAGTCACTCCAAGTGAGTCACGCAAGCATCCACAGCTAGCTGAACCTGTAAACGAGAACATTATGGCCAACTTTGCGTGGATTGCAGCTCTTTGTTGTAGAAAAAGTCGCAGATTACGCGGCCCATCATGTTCTTAGTTCCGTTTCTGTACTTATGTTCAGGATGGCTGTCACAAAGTTCGTCGCCCGGTTCCCAAGTTCCTAAGGGGTGGTTCCTCGGCAGCTTCCCAAGGTTCCGCGGTGGCACCAATGACAGGCACCATTGTCAAGGTAAGGAATGCTCACTGTTGTGGAGGGAGAAATTGGGGGGGGGGGGGGGGGGGGGGTGGTCGGACATTTAAGGCCTTAGTGAAGAGTCGAGTCGAATAGTAATCACGCAAGAGTCAGTGTCTCGTTGGGTGCCTTAAAAAGGAGCCGAAACCTCGTCAGAACTTCCTCGGGAGACCCGACGAAGAGCCCGAAAATCCTCGGATACCTATTCAAGGCGTTGGAAACTGCTTAGACTGCTGGCAGTCTATCTTGTCCTGCGATTATTTCAAGAATATAACGGTGGCTCGCCAAGTCGAGCAAAAGTTTGGAGGAAGAATTTGGGTATAGATAACGTTCCGTTTTGTTGTCTTCCGCAGGTATTTGTAGAAGCAGGGCAGAGTGTTGAAGAAGGTGACACGTTAGTCATCATGGAGGCAATGAAGATGGAGGTATAGTGGCGCCTTTTTGTTTGTGGAATTCTAATTTCAAATGACAGCTTTATTTGAAAGTTTGTGCCAGCTATTTTTTTTTCACACGTGCTTCAGCATGAACCGATGAAAGCGCGGGAAAAAACGTACGTTGCCGGTGAGAAGAGCCGAAAACATGTATTCGGTGAAAAGAGTGGGAAAATATGTAGTTGTTGAAAAGAGCGGGAAAACATGCACTCGGTGAAAAGAGCGGGAAAATATGTAGTTGTTGAAAAGAGCGGGAAAACATGCACTCGGTGAAAAGAGCGGGAAAATATGTAGTTGTTGAAAAGAGCGGAAAAACATGCACTCGGTGAAAAGAGCGGGAAAATATGTAGTTGTTGAAAAGAGCGGGAAAACATGTAGTTGAGGAAAAGAGCGGGAAAAAAAGTTTAATGAAAAGACCGGGAAAAATGTAGTCGTTGAAAAGGTAGGGAACTCGCGTAAACCCGTGGTATGCGCGGGAAAACATGGGACCTCTGGCAAGCGCGCGAAATCACGATCACGGATCAAACCACGCGATTTTGATTTTGTACCAGATTGGCTAAATGAAAGAGCATCATTGCTCCAAAAGGATGTAGTCTTTTCGGGAGTCTTATCTATCTATTATAGCCCTCGGCAAACATGCATAAATAGTTTGCAAACAATTTGTCCGCTCGTAAAGCGTTCTGATCTAATGTAACGTTTTCGTTTTGTTTCCTTAGCACGTCATTCGAGCACCAAAAGCTGGTGTGATAGAAAAAGTACTTTTCGCTGCTGGACAAGCTGTGAACAGGCATGCGCAGCTGGTTCAATTCCAAGAACAAGGGCAGGAACAAAAGACCGATGATGAGGACGCAGGAGGGCCTGAGGCCGAGTGAATAGAAAAAAATAGAAACGCGGAGTGAAGTGATGCGAGGATGTGGTGCGAGGACCTGGACTCTAGGAGTGGTTTTCACGCGTGAAAGACATATTTAAAACAATTACAATTTAATATCGTAAAAAATGTTGTGGTTATTCATCGTGGTAGAGTACAATAATAAATATTTTTTTTTTTTCGTTTGTCTCACGAAGTAGTCACGTGTGATGGAGATCGCGACGTTTCGACTGCACACTGCTAGTCTTCATCAGGCGATAAGGTCGACTGGTTATGCGTAAACTTGGAATGAGGTAAAGTTTATTGATCGTGACCCACACTGGTACAAACGCAGGGTCAAAGAGGCAATTCACATAAGACTTCACCCTAATAACATCAACAGGGATAGTGGAATTGAAATTCCTGAAGCATGGATGACCACGATCAAAAAACACAACAACAGGAGAACTGTACGACAGCGGACCGCCGAGGGAACAACAGAGCATCGGAACAGCGAGGATCGAAATGCGCCAATCACAGCTGTTGAAAACCAACCAATCACAGCGCAGCAGCGTGCTTTATAAGTTTACGCATAACCAGTCGACCTTATCGCCTGATGAAGACTAGCAGTGTGCAGTCGAAACGTCGCGATCTCCATCACACGTGACTACTTCGTGAGACAAACGAAAAAAAAAATATTATTTACTATAATTACAATTTACTCATTGCTTGGTCCTTGCGAATGAAATCTGAACGATTGAGGGAGATTAATCGGTGTCAGAAACTCATAAGGGGTTGAAACGTGTAACGCGCGTTCACAGCGTTCGAATATTCAGTTTTGCCAAGTACCATATTTGGAAACACAAAAGGGTTTGTACACGAATGATTTCTACACGTTACGACATACGCAAAACATTTTCGGTTTTGTGGTAAGTCACTTGAATTCCGACCTAAACGTCGTAAATTGCTTACAGAAACTAAAGAAATTCATTAGGAGTATCCAAGTGGAGTTCTCCAGACCACAGAATGACGATGAACATAAGTATTTAACCAACTTTAACTTTATTCTACCAAAATTGTTCAAAAACAAGATTACGCCATTTAGCGCGAGCTAGCGTGCGATGTGAATTTAATCCAAATATTGCAATTTTGGAATCTGTAATTTGTTAATTTAAAATTTGTTAATTTCCAGTTTTTTGACACTTAAGAGTTTTTTTCAAATTTCTTTACTATTGTAATTTTGATTGGTTAATTTTTTCTTGTGATTTTCCAAATAACTTATGAAAACGAATGTGTAAATGCTTTGTGCAATACGAATCATAGGGAGTTACACGTTTCAACCCTTATGGGTTTCTGTCGGTGTATAGTTTATTTATATCAAGACAGCTTTGATGTGTTCTGGATTCGTTAATCGTTTGGTCGGTTTGATGGGCATTTAAGCTCTCCTGATAACATCAATACATAATCAAAAATACTGGTGGGGAGAATTCAGAAAATGACTGCACTTAAGGTATTCGTATTGAATGATATTTTAAACAAATTCTCCTAACTACTATTAAAAAATATATTGACTCGTGAAGAGAATCTGTATGTACATCTGATATATACCTCCACTCGCTGTAAAAACATTCAGGGAAACTCGAATTCTGCCATTATCTTAAAATATTTTAATTAATAAAGGAGAAGAGAACAGCTAAAACTTTTACTTCGTGTTTTTGCTGCAATCTTTTTCTTTCTTTCTTTTTTTTTTTTTCAATCTTAGCCTGAATTTGCTCTTTGCTGCGTGCGATTCTCAACGACGTCATCTGTAGCTGTGAAGGGCGACCTTCAAAATACCAGAGTACTAACCGAGCTAAACTTAACCAGAAAAATTCACTTCCCTTTTAAGGCGATGGCAATTGGAAATTCTTGAGGATTTGCCATCTCGTCCCCAAGGCCATCTCCGCTCTCAAGACGGCTGTTGGTTCTCCGCGCAAAACCATCTTGAAAGCAAAGTGGGCTTGGGTACGACTGAGGTTGGAAAATTCTCATAGAATTTCCAGTCCCAAGAACTACCAACGTTTCATGTACCTTGTCAAAAAATCTGCGAAATCCCTGTGACAGAGCCCCTTTAACAGGAGTAATCAAACGTTTTAAACTTAAATGTTCATATTTTTTATTCTTCACTGTAACATAGACTTAACTTGCTTCAAGTTATAAAAATATTACCTCTAAAATCACTTTCCAGATCTTACAATTTCAACCTCGAGTCCTTTCTGGCCGCCAAGTTTCTCGATAATTTAACAATCACACTTCAATTGTGCGCGAAAGAAGAAATAAATGAGGGTCAAGCGAACGAAAAACGAGAATGAAGAACTTACTTATTTAAATAAGGAACTGTTTAGAAAGTCGAGCGAAAGTAAACAAGAATGAGTACCTTTTAACAGGCTTGTTAAGAACTACTTAACGAACACCTGTTTAAATAAACTGTTTGGTTGCTATGGGGAACGGTTTTTGATTGATGAGCTCACATCGTTGACCAATCAAAAAGGCGGAGACGTCAAAGCACGTGCGGAGTTCTACTTTTTGATTGGCTTAAAGTTTGGAAAGCCAGTAGAAGTCACAAGAAATTGATGGAAAACTTTAGCCAGTGGAAGCAGTATGATGTGTTTCACTTGAGATTACGATAGTTGAAATACAATGCGCCTTTGAAATGATTGAAAGTGATGAAAACAACTGAGTGATGGACAGCGGTCTCGAACTCGTCGCGCTTAAAATTGAATAAACCAAGATCTGGTTTCACTGATAAATTAGATGTTATCATTCAATAGATAGAGTTTTCTTCTATCTTTCTGTACAATTTTCTACATCAACAGGGTTTTATTATTCCCGTTCGAGTTCAGTTTTCTTGTGCAGATTCCTCTTTCGTTTCCGTACTCTTCGATTTCACGGCGTTTGTATCGGCAGGCTTTTCATCGGTCACAGTCCCGCTCGGTTTCTCATCCGGGCTCTTCGTGTCGCCATTTTCCTTCGCCTTCTCTTCTACCTTCGCCTCCTTTTCTTCCTCTTCTCGAGAAACTTTCCGTTCCGTGCTCTTTTCACTGTTTTTCTTCGCCTCAGCCTCCTTCGTTTTGTCCTTGGTGGACGCCTCCGACTGGGCCTGGGACCGGTCTCTCCAGTTTGCTGATAGACTTCCACTACTCGGCCGGAATTGGTTGCCGCTGTTTCCGCGGGGCCTGTAACCCTGTTGCGACTGCTGCTTTTGCTGTTGGTTTTTGCTTCCGCTTCGTTGTCTCTGGTCCTGTCTGCCGTGTTGTTTGTTTCCGTTGCCTTGGTTTGTTTTTGAATCGTTG
The DNA here is from genome assembly GCA_963693305.1 of Meandrina meandrites. NCBI lineage: Eukaryota > Metazoa > Cnidaria > Anthozoa > Scleractinia > Meandrinidae > Meandrina > Meandrina meandrites. The sequence continues at coordinate 4,537,113 of OY855911.1, forward strand.
TGGTCGTTGTTTTTGCGGTTCCCTTCGGATCTTTTGTCATCCTTTCCCTCGCTGTCCGTTCGTCGGTTGCCTCCCGAGAACCAAGGAGAAGGCCTCTTGGCTTTTCCTTCCCTTGGTGGAGACGAGGCTGGAAACAATATCAAATCGTAAATATATCACTTACAAACGTTTTTTAAATATTAAATCACTCTCACGTCTGAACGTAGTAAATGGCCTAGCTCATCAAGAGCCTCTCGTGGCTCAGTGCTTATAACGCCCAAACGGGTCGCCCACAACCTCTCGGAACGAGTTACTTCATTGGTACTGTGTAAAATAATTGTTTGCTTTACTCTCACGTTTAACTGAGCTGTAATTGATAAAAAAAATAGGGTACATGTGTGCGATATAACGTTGCAACTCATTTGCATAACTCATTTTCATAATTCGTTTGCATTAACGGACTTGCAACCCGATCGCATTAGTGTGCGATACCACAGGTATCCCACACAAAAACTCTTGATATGACTGAAATCTACAACCAATCAAAGCTAACACACTGATTTTTTTCAAAAGCGAAGCAAATCGCGACTTCATACCAGTTGCACCTTTTCCCGCGCTTTACACCGGTGGTTTCTTTTCCCGCGCTTTTTACCGTTCGCATGTTGCCTGTGCTTTGTAGCGATTGGACGTTTTCCCGCGCTTTGTTCCTGTTTTCCAGCGCTTGCACCAGTTCCACGTTTTCCCGCCGGCGCTTTGCACCGGTTACCTAAACCTGATTGGTTCATTACGTTAGTTACCTTTGTTGTGATTGGTCATTTAGCTCTATAACATTTTCGTTCTAATACTTACATGTTATGACCTCTTCTTTGTCGTTGGTTTCGCTTGCAGTCGCCCCAGTCTTACTCTTCGCTTCCTCACTCTCCTCAGTCTCCTCCTCAATCCCTTTCAGATCTGACGTCGGTGTAGACGCTCGACGGTTTCCAGAATTCTGTTACAAAACAGAAAATTTAATTTACATATATAATATACCAAGATTGTACACTGAGGAAAAATGATTACCATTTACCGTGTTTATCGTAAGGAGCTTTGTGGAACACTTGTACGATGGACGCTTCTCAACGCAATGTAAAAAGCATTTGCTTTACTGCTTTTTCGGTGATGCGCCTCTCTACTGCTTCCAGCATCAATAATCAATGCGAACTAATCGCGTTTTCCTTCCCTGGTCTGGCCAAACAGACGCAACATTTCAAACAAACATATCGCAACCTTGTTGCGCACAACATGTTGAACACGTTTGGCCACCCTCTTGCAACATGTTGCGCCATGTTGGATCAAGTCTGAAAATGGTCAATTTTTTCTCGCAACATCTGCACAACATTTTTGGATTTTGCATGGTGTTGTACTCGTTTGGCCAGTTCATGCAACATTGTTTCACCGGAGCATGCGCGCTAGTTCGATTTGCTTTTTCAAAGCGTCATCCAGCATGTTGCAACATATAGCAACAGGGTGGCCGAACGCGTGCAACATGTTGTGATATGTTGCGTTGAAAAGTTGCATGCGCTTGGCCAGCTTCTTTGTAACATCTCACAACATGACCCAACAGTGTTTCGATGTATTATTGTAGTGTAAGTGATGTAAGTAATTGGATTATAAGTGGGTTTTTTTCTGTGTGTTCCAATAAAAAATAACAAATGTTGCCATATATATTGGGCTGAAATGGTGCAGCCGTTTGGTCGGGGCTTAAGCAGTCTTTAGCTTTCTTACTTTTGAACTAAATTACATCTGACCACCTCACCTTTGAGCACTGTTGTGCGTTTCCTTTGTTTTCGGGAGCTTCCGATTCACTGCTCGATCGTATTCGTATGGTCGGCTTTGTTTTCGGTCCGTCCTTTGTACTAACAAACATCCCTTCACTCAAGTCCCCGGCAAAACTCTCGGTAGTCAGCGACCTGTCTCGCATGCTCAACATGTTGTTGTCATGACCAATAAATGAAAGACTCGGTCCAGGTCGCATCTCGGCCGGTGTGGGTATGTATGCGGGGCCTTGGGGCGGGTTGATGCCCATACTTCGGAGCTGGAGATCAAGACTTTCTTTGTCTTTTTTCATCTGCTCCACATCCTGTGGACGCGATTAAATTATAACTAAATGAGTGCACTTTACAATCACAGTTCCCCCTTATCCCCTTTTTTTCCGATTCGACCCAGCATCTTGAGTACACAGTTTCAAGGCCTTGTTCAAAACAATACACAGCAACGAGACACAAGGTTCTGTTCGCGCTTAGTCTGGAAGAGATCATCCCAGAGGCGTTACATTACAAGTGCGGATGTTGGCTATTTGATTGGCGAAAAATTTTGGAAAACCAATAATCTAATGGGTGGCAAAAGTACAATGCCCCTCACTATAAAACACATCAGATCGTAATTTTAAAAAGTTTACCTTAAGATGCGCCAAATGGTAGTCCAACATCATTCGCGCGTTAGCGATACATTCTTTTGTTCCGACAAACAGGAAAGAAACTTCTTTCTAAAAAGCAAAAAAGCAAAAATATATCGTTGTAATGGGCGTACTTTACGTGTTTTCCCGCGCTTATCACCGACTACATGTTCTCCTGCGTTTTTCCCGCGCTTTGTGCTACTACGTTTCCTCTCACACGGTAGCTGTGTTTTCCCGCGCTTGTCACTGGCTACATGTTCTCCTGCGTTTTTCCCACGCTCTGTACAACTACGTTTTCCCCCGCACCCATGTTTTCCCGCGCTTGTCACCGGCCAAACGTTTTCCCGCGCTCGCTATCGGTTCAGTGTTCTGATTGGTTTATTGCGTTTTTTCCGCTAGTTGTGATTGGCTAGAAAATTTCGCCCTACATGCCAGGAGAAAAACACCAAACCGTAAGAACTAGTCACAGTTTTACGCCACTTTTAGGTCAATATCGCGCACAAAACAAATAAACAAAGCAATGATTAGATACCTTGGCAGCTTTTTCTTCGGCTGAGGATCTCTCCTCTGGTGGTTCGATCTTAACACGCGTAACACCTGACCGATCCACAATGTCCTGAATTATACGACCACTCTTACCTATAACTTTACCTGTGAATTGAAAGAATGATCCGTTACATCTTTACTCTGTTCATGTTAATTTACAATTACAGCCTGGTTTCACAAGCGACGCAAGCACAGTCATAAGAAACCATACAAACCTTGAGAAATGCAGCAGAAGCACAAAGGAATAAAATATCTTCACCTTTCTGCTTAGACCTACTTTGGTTTTCCATTACTACGCTTAGTGGTTGGTTTAAAAAACTTGCGCCACTTTCTCATCCAATCAGAAGTAAAACTAAAACCAATAATGATTCGCTCGCGCACGTTTTCCCGCGGTTCGCGCGGACTACATGTATTTGCATCAAGTTTTGATTGGTTCACTGGATTGTCTGCAATATTGAGGTTGTTCCATTTTTAGCGTCAATTAAATTAGCACGGATCGGTGGGTTTGCGTAGCCACTATTCACCCCCGTCCTTACCAACAAGCGGTCTCGGCACATAAACAGTTTCTTCTGCAAATTCCAGCAACTTTCTGGCTTCTTTAACGATTTCTTCACTCTAAACATAAACAAAACATGGCTACATTAAAGCTGAGCTGATAAGGCAAAGAGCCATTTCATGAATTTCCAAGCAGTCCCCTTCTTTTCTTTGTGGATAAGTCGAGCGGACAAGCGCACAAAAACACGCAAATACAACCAAGTTCTCCTGTTGTGAAGACGACCTTTTACAAATCCCACTCTGCCTAAACAGTGAACAAGATACTTCACTTCGACATTTTCTATTACCTAGCATAAAGATTTAGGCGTGTTTAAAGCACGAAATGGCGAAATGATATTAAAGATAAGGGCCAGAGTTATAAAGGTATGTACTAAAACCCAAAACGAAACGAAACTTGCTTGCAGTTAGCTTTCAGTCCAGTTTGCTTGCCGTTAGCTTTCACTCCGGTTTGCTTGCGGTTAGCTTTTATTTGTTGGTAAGGTGGGCAGTACTCCATCATATTTCGCCATTTCATGTTTTAAACACGCCCAAAAATTCTATATTTAATGAATAACTCACATCTCCACAAATGTGGAAAGTGCAGTTTTCCTCATCAACTTCGATTGAGATAATTCCAGTCAGCCTTCTCGCCTGCTGGATATTCGCACCTTGTGCACCAATGGCAAGACCCATCAAATGATCTGGTAATGTCAGCATCTCGACCACACCCATCTGTCTCTTCGCATTCTAAAGACATCGAGACAAAGCAGAGAACACAATAAAATAAGGAACTTTGTTAAAGACAAGCACTTCTGTCATTAATCCTGGAACCTGGTAAATGTCGTTGCTCACCATGAGTTCTCATAGCTCAGGGGATAGAGCACCTGCTCAGTGTTTGGGAGGAGGACATGCATTCGAATCCCATCAGGGACTCAGATTTTTTTCTTTGTCCCACGCTCACGACATGTGGAATATTTCATCTTTCACAACTTTGAGAGAGTTCTCACAATGATGCAATAATTATTATTGTCAATCACATTGTGCAAATTATTTCCCGCATGCTTGTTCAAAAATAGCAGAGCAAGAACAGACCTCCAGTTGTCTCGCCGTCTCATCTGTCCAGGATTGTAACAGCATCTTTGTTCTCAGACTTCGGAAATGGATTTCACTAAGCATGGCTGCACACTTCACAGGACGTTCAAGACGTGACTAAAGAGAAATAAATAGTGGAAAAGGCAAAGCTTTTCAACTGATGTGATAACTAAACCCATTGCTTTAATGATATTGCAAACTTGTATAATGCTCTACGTGAACAAATTTTATTGAATTTGGCTGCCAGGAGTAACAAGAGTGCAAGTTGGAAGGGATGAAATCATACATGTGATTTCAAAATCAAGCCTGTAGCATGAGTTCAATTTGAAATCACAAGGGCTAGTATGATAAATTTCATACCAAATTGTGCACGACAGGAAGTTCAATTACCACTTTATTACATCCATTTTGAAAATGCACAATTTAATCACCCAAACACAGGATTTTAGTCAGTACCAATGTTTTATTGATCCAGTATATAAAACAAATGGTGCAATTTGCAAATAAAGCCTTGAAATCTGATTTGTTGTTTCATTTTAGTGATCCTTTCTCCTTAGCTGGGAAAAAGATGTGTTTGTGAATAAATCACACTCCTGAGAGCCAATCAGATTGCAAGAATCACCAGAGACTACAATCAAAATACATGTACAATAAAAAGCTATTAATCAATCCAAATCCTGAGCAAAAAAAAGAAACACATTTTCAAGCTAGGCTTGGTGTCACTCACCAAAACAACAAGCACAGCTAGTTCATCATTATAATAAACACAGGATGCTCCACACTGTTTCTTGAACTCTCTGTGCAATCCTTCATCTTTACAGCTTCAAACAAAAGTTAAAAATCTCATTAGCCTTCTCCAAACTAGTATTATCCATAAGCTGTCATAGGCCACACTCAAAAACACAGATAGCAGCTAATTTCAACAAGAGGTTAAAAGAATGTCAATGGCACCTTGGGCCTTCCGTCCCCCTATAAATCAAAGTTGTTTAAATTTTTGGATTAAAACAAATTTCAAAGAGGATGAGGGTTCAGATTAAAAGGGCACATGTTTGTCAACAAAATGCTATTTCTGGGAGTGTCTCAACAATTTTGAAACTGATTGTAGCAGTAGTGCAGTAACCAAATGTCCGTGTTGAGTTATTCCGCAAAATGATTTAATATATAAAATGACCAGAACTAAAATCTTACAGTTGTCTCAAATCTTGTGGCACATCAATCATGACTTTGTGGTACAAATTCCTGGAAATTGGTCCACTGCAAAAATAATAATAATAACAATTGAAAATAAATAAAATACATGTAGCATTGATTCACAACCTAGCTACACTGAAGAACAGCACCTGCAATCAGACACTTAATGGAGCAGTATCATGAGAGGCCTTCTAAGATTTTGTGTAAACTAAGATGGGATTATAAGTTGTACCCACTGATCGACAAAATAGCCTTTGGACAACAAAGGCAGAAATTCACTCTCTAAAATGTGAACAAATCATAAACCACACTGTCAAACTTGAAAACATCGAGCCAACATTTTCAAGTTTTAGACCACTTCTTTCCTACCTGTTCGTAGCCATACCAGTTTTAAACAACTTTTGAGACTAGAACAGTGCGTTTTAGCATGGCCGGGAAACTATTAGTGGATTTCAATTAATACCAATACCTTCAATGGATTTTCAAGTGGCACTAAATCTTGGTGACACTGCCCCTTTAAAATGAAAGATCCCATCCGCATATCACCTAATTTCAAGCACAATTTTTTTGGTTATTTTTATCCTCACGAGTTTTAACTTCAATTGAATATTATTGATCCTTTTTTGTCACTTTTAATCATAAAATTCATAATTCTTGTTTAATTGTTTTTACTCTTGTATAATCTTATTGTAATTTTACAAAACATTTTAGTATTTTAATATTTGTTAATAGATATATTGCCACTGAAAAGCCCTTTTCGGGGAGATGTCAATAATGTTAGTGTTGTGTTGCATTGCATTGTGTTGTGTCATGTCATGGTGTGCTGGTTTTCTATGCTTTTATCCACAAAGAGATAGTATAAATATTAACTTAAGGCATTCTCGTCCCAGAGGCAGGGCATCTGACAGGATGCGGTGGTGCGGATCCGCATAATTCGCTGACTTCCGCATCTTCCGCATCTTGAGAACATTTTCCGCATAAAACAGAGAAATTTGTTTCATATGAATGATTAAGCAGCTGTTTACCATCCTCACAAACATAAATTTCGAAGAAATTGATTATTTTGACACAGTTTTTCTCCTTAATTAGCGACGAAAACACGGCACTTCGATCGTAAGCAATTTTTAACCTCCAGGCGTTCCACGCGTCTTTTCGGGATGGGCCTGGACACCAGTTCTTTCGCTTCTTTCGCTCGTTCGGTCTATCGAAAATTTTTCTGTGGTTACCTATAGTATATGGATAAATTTGTGATCAAAGAGACCAAGAAGAAGGATCCCCTCTTCGCTGTACACTTGCCACAAGTTGACCTCACGGGCTAGATGAGCGACGAATTAAGTGAAGCGAGCTTGAGGCCGCAAACTCGCCTGTGAGCGACGTGCCATAATGAAGACGAAGGACTTTGTTGAAAGTCTAATAGCAGCAAAGGATTGAGCGAATCAGTATCCTGGAGTTTTCTATGTAGATAATGGATTGTTATTTTGTTGAACGTGCAATGTTGTAATAGATCACGTAGCACCTTGAATTGTATTGTTTATGCATAAGAAGAAAATCAACTTCAGCCAACAAAATAACGGTTGTGTTATTTTCCTTGAACATCACATTATATAAATTGATAAGATAATTTTGTAACATGTACCAAATACAAATGAAAACAACTGGAAAAGCCCAAATACCATTATAAGCTTAATTTTTTTGTTTAAAATGAGCCTGCGAGCAGACTCTCGCCTTTGGGGGCAGCTCGATTTCGGCTGCATGAAAAGATGTGATTTTTGGCGAGCGAAGCGAGCCGAAAATTTTCCGCATAATCCAACGTGTTTTCCGCATAATCAACACTTTCTTCCGCATAATGTTCCTGAAAATTTCCGCATAATTTGTTGTTTTTTTCCGCACCCTATCAGATGCCCTGCAGAGGCTGTGATCCTTCTGGTCTGCGCCAGGAATCGAGACCTCTAGCTCCCTCCAAAACCGGAAGTCCGCAATTCACGGACTCATTGTCAAGTATGACAAAACTGATTGGTTGAAAAACACAGAACGAGTACTCTGCACATGCTCAGAAATTGGGAGCGGCCAGAGGTCTCGATTCCTGGCGCAGACCAGAAGGATCACAGCCTCTGGGGACGAGAATGAACTTAAGGTAGAATGTACTGTTTATCATAAATGTCTTGTTTTACTCACTTGCGACTGGCTGGACGAATTCTCTCTCTTGGGACAATCTCATTAAACGTTGCATCCCAACCAGCATACTGAATAACATAGAACTAAAAGAAATAAAATTCATTTGTCAGGTCAACACAATTAACAATTAAATGGCAAGTTTAAGGTTTGGATAGTTCACCACTTAATTTTCTCAAACTCTGATTGCGTGGTTCCAGAAAAAAGCCACACCAACCACCCCACCCCTCTCAGCTGGAAATTCCAATGAAGGTTCATACATGTCATTAACATTGTTGGCCTTTGAGACCCCTCCCCCCCCCCCCTCCCCTGGGGGGTATGGACATTTAGTAAGGTTAGGGGAGTATCGCAAGGCTGTGCTCTAAGAAAAATTACAAGGAGCCCAAAGGTTCCAAACTATGAGATCCAGGGTGCCCAGCATAAAGCTTATATGAAAGAAATAAGATTATCTGGTCGCCCCAAAGGCAAAAGTTAGTCCCCTGAGCACAGCCCTGTATGGACACTTTCTGGAACCACACACTGGATTAAACTGATCATGTGATGCGATAGTGTTTACAAACAGAGAGACGACATCAGACTAAAAAACCCATCTGAGGAAAATACCCGGATGGATAGTACTCATCAATGAAATGTTTTGTAAACAAGTTGCAAGCATGTGCTTGTTTATATAACTGCCATCAAACATTTCCTTACCAGTATTTTGAAATATACTATTTATAGTGCAAACATTGTTGCACAACAGATCAACTTGACAGCTGGGATGTTTATACTTTAATAATCATAATGGTTAAAATAAAAAATACATAATGGTTAAAATAATGACAGAGGATGCTATTAGAGCCAGCAAAGGTAGGAAGCAATCTGGTAAGTACTAATCAGTTTTTAAAGGTGAATTAGAATTAATAATTATTGAGATGATTGAGTTGCTCCAATCAATGTCAGATTCTTGAAGAATTGCTTCTTAGCATTGCAATCAAACAACATAGGCAGCTGTTTGAGCTTACATAGGTAACAGACATTTTCATAACTATAACAAAATTCTTGAATCTGATTGGTTCTTTGCTAGCATGCCCATTTTTCACCAAATTGTAGCACAAGTGGCTGAAATGTCCAATAACAAGATGTCCAATAACAAACCGTTCAATAACAAAGTGTTCAAAAACGAAGCATACTTTCAACAACAGAACGTTCAATAATGGAGTGTTCTATAACAAAGCGTTCAATAACAAAAGCGTTCAAAAACACAGTTTGCATGTTGAAAACCTTAATGAACGTTAACTGTAACCTGGCAACAAACCGGATTATGCAGACACCTGTTTAGAAATATCACTGCAAGGTCTGTTAAACAAGAGAAGGCAGGCCTTTTCTACAAAAGATCTGACTGCAGTTGCTTGCAGTATTAATATTAGCTTGCAGCAGCTGTGGACACATTCTACTCAACAAGTAATGCAAAATAATGCAAATACTGGGAAAAGGTGATAAATTCCACATTCCTGTCACTTTTCATTATCCTTTTAACTTATTTAGCACTTTGGATGATGAAAGGTTGCCTTTTCTCTTCTAAGAATTTAGGATCTGATCAGGAAAAATCATATTCATTTAAAATCAAATTCTCCTAAGTAGAGTTAAAAAAAAACTGTCATAAGGGAGTCAATTGGAACATTCCCATTCAGATCAAATGTGCACATCAAGAGCAAAATGATCAGTAGCAAAGCAAAGTACTCAGTGAATTTGATGAAGGAGAATGCCTTCATTTTGGTAGGTGCCCTGTGATCCTGTAGGCACACTGTGAACCCAACTGAGGAGAGCACAGTCTGGTAAATAAATTTGTAGGGCTACAGTCCCAGACGGATGTCTTCAGACCCTTGTTTTTCCCATATTATATGAAAATATATTGCATACTAATTACCTGGCCACCCCTTTTCTGCCACAAAAAGGATACCCCAATTTCCACCTATTTTACAACACTGTTTGGGGATGGGCCACAGTGTGGCATCACAATGGTGTAACATGCGTCACGCAATCACTTCTAAATCACCTGATTTCAAGAGCCAATCAAAATGGTTTAATTCCATGTGCTCGGTTGTCGCAATCTGTGGAGTTTTTGTGAGCCTTTGTCTGTGGCTAGCCTTCGCCGATTAAAGGTTGTTTACTTCTAAAATTGAGTTAAAGTATCCCTTAGAGAGATCACAACAAATGGTATCCCAAGGACTTATGCCTGGAATTGAAGCCATGCTAAAAAAAATTGTGTAAAAACCATTTTTATTACCTCTCCCTTTTTAAGAACAACTCTTGCCAGCCACCATCCACAAGGTTCACCATCATCATCTCTCGTGAACACCTTGGATTAATGAATACATTCAAGAAATTAACTTACTGAAGGAAATTTGATGTAATAGAGTTTTCAAAATCTATTTTCCAAGTACTTAGCATCAGAGGCTTGGAGAATCAGAAGATAGTGTCCATTCCAAGAAAGAGACATCAGGTCTAGGTTTAGGGTAAGGGCTAATTTATTTAGAGCAAGGCATGCTGGCCTAGCTAATGGTTTGTGCGTTGGACTTTGGATCCAGCAATCCAGTTTTTAGGCCACGCCTAAGCGATTCTTGTTCAAGACACTTCACTCACACAGTGCCTCTCTCCACTTTACCATATGCACCTGTTTCAAGAAAGGTTATCGCAAAAAAGTGCGAGCAACAATCCGGAAAGGTAATCTGGGATATGACCAATACACTGTTCCTGACACAGTAGCTGTCAAAATTAATTTTGTCGCTTTCTTTTAGCACTTGCAAACATACATCCATGGCATCTTGTGTCATTTTTTCTGGAGTCCCAAAAATACCGAAGTCAAGGAACAGTAAACTTAAAACTATCCACAATACCTTCTGGGTTTGTTGCATTCGCTTTTTTCCAACAACCTTTTTTAAAACAGTTGTAAATGGGTGCTGGTGAATTTAATGCTGTGAGGTAGCCCTGCAATGGACGAGCATCCCATCAAGGGCAGAAGGGGAGTAGAAATACTCCTGGGTGCTTAACGTTACAGAAATCAGAATTAGCACCAGTGGTTAACGTCACAGCATTATGACCCCTGCTAAAAGAAACACCCCCTCCTGTTAACAGAACCACCAAAAATTGCCATTTGAAAAATAAAGCCCAGCTTTATATTCTCAAAATATAGGTAGAATTTGTTGAGTATAGTATCACTGCCACTGGTAAATCAATTTATATCAAAGAACCATGCACATTTTCAGAGGTATTTTTTAAGTATATGTCAAGATATCCTCTGGTTTGTGTTGTAATATTGGAGACCCTGTGGAGAATCTACACTCTTTCACGCTGAGATTTCTTTAAAAATAGATAAAATAAATTAAATATCATTTCCAACCATTCACTAAAATGACAACAACACAGAAGGATAGCGATTAACCCAAATTAGATCCCAACAGTTAAAAATTCCACATCTGATAAAATACAGCAGTGTAAATTAAGTTAACTGCTTGACCTGTAAAGTACGCACGTGGACCTATCGTAGTAAACGGTATATCGGAGAGCTAGGTACGAAACCTTTTACGCAATAAATTTATTATTGCACAATCGCACGCCACTATCAACGAATATAGGCGAGAAAAATACCAAAAATACACTCATCTAAGTCATTACATATTCAACGAGGCTAGTATTAAACGCTATTGATCGAAACTGTGAATGAAAACAATCAAGGCCATCCACAAGCGAGTGACCTTTTCGCAATTCGATCACATGGCCTTGGTAGATAGCAAAACAGGTTTTCACAATTACCTCAACTTCGTCATCCACATACAAATCACATCTTTGGTTTGTAGCTGGAGGTAAACGAACTTCTTCGTAAGGAACCCTCCTGCAGTTATTCAATCTGTTTGAAAACAATACGAAAAGGATTTGTAAGCGAGCATTGTATAAAGGTAAACAATGAATACAAATGAAAAATCCCGCGCGACCGCCAAAATCCAGCGATACATACTCGTGTTGAAGAGCGATCGTGACTTGATCCTGGTGTATGTTCCTCACATAACCCTATGAAATAATTGTGCGATAAGTATTTAAACATCTCCTAGATTAGCAATGAATTTCGTGGTCTTCACCTTGTAATAGGCTCCATTTTTACCACAAACCTCCACCGACAAATCCTCCATGTTTTCTTGCCGAACTTGCTCTGGTGTCCCTGAGCAGTCTGGGATATCAACAAATTGCGCAATCTGGGCGCGAAACGTTTCGACGCCATCTTTGATTGCGACGCGAAGATGTGCTGTCGCGAGGCATTTGGAGATTTAAAAATAAATGTGAAAATATCAAAGTTTGGCTATTGATATATGCATCCTCAGCAAATTGCGCAATCTGGGCGCGAAACATTTCGACGCCAGCTTTGAAGATTAATTAAAAATATTTGGTTTTTGAGGAATTTGAAACAAAAACATGTCGCCTTTGCAGCTCTTGACTCCGTCACTCACAAATCACGGCTCCGGGAAAAGATTGACGTTTCAGGCTCTCGTATATATGTAATGTGTTGTAGGCGTTCGCTAAAATAATACAGGACAAATTGCTATTGCAGTTGCCATCTATATAATGAAGCTGTCACGATTATCATGAATTCTTTTCAGGAACATATAAACTCCAGTGGCGGATCCAGACCTTCAGCTAAGGAGGGAGGGGGGGGGGGGGGGGGGGGGGGGGGGCTTTTGAAGGCTTGACTCATATAAATGTTTAATTCTGCGAAGATAATTCTACCCTGGGTGCCAGAGGGGTTTTTTTAAGAGCGTCGACGATCGCCGCTCTTAAAAAAACCCTCTAGCACCCAAGGTAAGATATTTTCGACAGTGCACAGAAAATGCGCCATTTACGGAAGAAATAAGGGGGGGGGGGGGGGCGGGACCCCCGGGCCCCTCCCTTGGATCCGCCACTGCACTCTTTTTTATATAAGAAACCATAAAATTTGGCTGAGCGGAGCCTGAGGATGTTCGTATTTTAGCCGATACATTTTCTTTAATTTTAGAGCAAATCTCAGCCTCAACGTTCTTATATAAATGGTTCTCATAAAAAATTTCGCGATTTTTTCAAAATTTAATACTCGCGAAATATAAGACACGTGGAAATTAAAATCGCGAAATTTTTCTCTTGATGATCTCAATAAAATAACGAAATTCAAGCTGTTGCTTTATTACTGTTATTTCAACATGTCTCAGCTTCATGTTTTGGATACCACTAAAAATACTTGCATTATAGATGTTTTCGAGACTTGGTGATATCGCTGGTAAGGCTGAGGCAACCAGTAAATTATGTTACCCTCGTTAAATAAAGTCATATTATTATTATTATTATTAGTTTCTTGTTTGATTTTGCCAATCAGTTATCCTCCATTGCATCACCTGTCCGAACGGTCCTCTGCCGCTAAGTTCTATGTAGACTGTGGAATACCTTTTGCTTTGTTATATTTAGCTTGTTTTTTTTTTCTATTGTTTACAATGGCGATCATATAAATTGTGTTCTTACAGTTCTGAGGTCAAAGTTACAAATAGCCTCTCACGAAGACTAAAAAAATCGCGAAATTTAATACACTTCAATTCTACCTTCCTCTCAGAATCGCGAATTCAAATTTTATATTCGCGAAATATGGATCTTAATTTTTCGCGAAATTTTGTGAGAATAAGGTTATTTCCTAACTTATTAGACGACTGAAAAATAGCAAAGTGATCAAGAATCTATAAGGAACAAGCAAGGAGAAGTGGCCGATTGGGACGATCGAGATGTGTTATGCAAAAAAAAAAACTTTGCTGACGTCAGTACCATTTTGTGTTTACTTATGCCGTCACTTATCTAGCGTCAATTCGGAGACTACCGGTTTCGAGTAATACAGATCGATATTTGATAAATTTTCCCCTTTTCCATAATGGCGAAATTAATAAGTTCCCGCGAAAATGAGAAACAATGCCAGCTGTAAGGTAGAAGCTGAGTAGCTCCCGGAAAAAGAAACAACAAACTGCAAGAATTACCGGGTGGGGGTGGGAAGAATTATCAGTCACTGACACGGTGCTCTTTCCAAAACTGCTAGACATTGGACAGTCACTTGTGTCCGGGGGAGGGGGGATAGGAGGGAAAAACCAATTTGGGGGGGTGGGACAGACAGCTAACTGTCCCTTTTAAGGCACTGCTTACAAGGAGGTATGGTAACTATACTGCCAGGGTAACCCTAGCAAGAAGGTTAGACTCTTCACCAAACCCCTTGCTGCTTGGCGGCCAAGACCAAAGCATGCGGCCGCTAAAAAAAGCACTTGCTCGCGAAATCCCGCCAGCTACGAAATCCCGCCAGCTACGCAGGCTAGAAGTTTAAACATAACCAGGGTTTACAAACAAAAATTCACAGGTAAGATAACCCTACTTCCCAAGACAACTAGAACTTGTACTGTATGCTTCAGTTAACCTTGTAAATAAAGCTCACAACAGGTAATAAACAGGACTGAGTGGAGTCCAATTCGGTCTGTAATCATACGAGTGATTAACAAAATCGGACGACCGCGTAGCGGGAGTCCGATTTGTTTAATCACGAGTATGATTACAGACAGAATTGGACGACACTCAGTCCTATTATCAATAAATCCTAAGTATAACAAAATTCGAGAAAAAAAAAATAGATAAAGCGGAGCCTACTAAGGACTTATCATCTGTAAGGCAAAAAAGCCATTCTTGAAGCTGAAGGTTTTAGGAATATCAAGGAGTATTTAGTCACAACAAAGAACCAAATAAAGAGCGCGCGCATGCGCAGCACGCGAACTTTGTTATTGGACACCTTGTTATTGGACACTTTGTTATTGGACACTTTAGCCGCGCGCGCTCCAATTTGGTAAAAAATAGGGCGTGCTAAAAACCAATCAGATTCGAGAATTTTGTTATAGTTGTGATTATAAGAAAGAAAACGTGCTTGAATCGTACTTGCTTCATTTAGTGACGAGAATTTACAAAGCTACAGCCACAACCTTGTTCAAAACCTGTCGGAAACTTTTCGTGTTTACGTACATGTACTTCCTTACGCGTTTCCTTCTCACACACGGGAACTTGTGTAAAAACCCAGGTCTGTGTACTAAGGCAGCGATATATTCTGGAAGGCTGAAAAATATGTATCAAGCTCGCAAAACATTGGGGTTCCTTATACTCTTTAATCCACCTGCGGTTGTTTTTATCCATAATAGTGTACAAGAAAAGAAAAAACAGATGGCAGCCGCCTTTTTTCATATTTTTGCGTGCGTGCAGTGTATCATCAGTTAACCTAAGTAACCATAGTTAATCGAGGGGATTAACTATGAAGTAACGGACTCGGTGTATAAATGATCGTAGAAGTCTAGCTTTCAGATGATATCTAACCTGTAAACTGTAAACACTATTATAAGCCCCTCCGAAAACAAGCCTCCTGTATATAAACCCCTGAGCCCCCTGTTTCTAAGTATAACCCTCAGCTATCCGTATTTTTAGAAGCGATAGCCCCCTCTTCCCTTAAACCTCTCAGTGTCATCGGTGACGTCACAAAATTTCGCGCCAAGGTGAAGCCGCTGCAAACTTTTGCACGATTATTAGTGTAGAGGGAGAAAATAATAATGAAATTTTGTGCGCCATTACTTTGGATATATTTGGGTGCTCGAGCCTTCCTTAGTAACCATAGAAACGCACAGAGTTCAAAGAAACCGAGCTATGCGTCGATTTGAGAACGTAATTGAGCAGCCAGAGTGCCGAAGACTTCCTGTCTCCGCAATTGTTTAACATCATTTTATATTTTTCCGCTTTCGATCGAAGAAAACACTCCATCCGTGTAATAATTTTTGAGATGAGACATCATCGTAACGGCTAGAAAAAGTCAACTGAAGTTCCACAAAAACATTTATAAGTGAATAATTATCGGTCAAAATAGGTTGTCTGGTTCAGGAAAATATATGACTCTGCGAATCGACAGCTAAGTTGACAAACCCTCGGGGGTTTTTTTCCATTCGCTGTTCAGTCGCGCTTTTCCCCAATTACATAACCCCTCGCCATTTTTTGCGCGCTAATCTCGCTTTTCAGTGTTGTTTTTCGCGCTGCCCTCCAACTAGCTAAATGCGTGAAACAGGCTAGCATTAAAAAGGGAATAGGAAGACTTCACAACTGTATTACGTTTTGACTCGCATTTCCCTCGTCTGGGCTGTTGGTAAGATAACCGCTCTCTAAGGCGAGGCAATGGTGCAAAAAAAATATCTCATTTTGTTTTTGAAAAGGCTGAAACCAGATACCATATCAACGAACTGTTTTCTCCGTTGTGCTAACTCTTGATGACGGCTCATTTTGTTTTTGAGTAAGACACTTTGTTTCCATGTGTATAAATCTTAGTTCTTCAAAGCATTTACATACTTAAGTAAAATGGGCCAACGTGTGTTGGACCCGGCCATCACTATAATTATCAGTGAGTCTGTTTTGTTATTTCCATCGCTGCTCACTAAAACGATTTGCTCTAGATATTCGTCATATAAAAAACCATCAGTAGTTGTAAGCGCAATAGACTCTTCTTCGATGAAAGCGGGAAAAGAGTCCCGAGAGAACTGGACGCCAGCGCAAAACGAAAGGAGTGTGCAATGAGCCCTCGCTTGCTTTCCTCGCTCTTTTGTGGCGAACAGTCTAAAATCCCAAATCTAAACAAATCGGGGGTAATCTTTAATAAGTCGAATCTCTATATTTGTTTAATTTAGCGGAAACTTATGTTATTGCTTCCTGTCCGTGTTTTTTGCCCTGTTCTGTTTTTTTTTTTCGCGTTTGCTTCAAATTGACTAGTTTCTTTCGTCGTTTCACGGATAAGACAAGCTTAGCCACAAAGGCAAAAATTATTTTTTACTTCCGATCGGGCACTTAAAACCCGGTTTTTAATATTATATTGCTAAAGGATGTAATGGCAAAATGATTGCAAGATTGTAAGATAAAAGCACAAATTGTGCCATGCAAGGTGGCAAGACAAAACCGAACGACGCTTGGCACATGTCACTTGTTCAGTGCAAAAGAGGAACTGAAGCACTGATCCTGTCATACCAGGAAACGTTTCTCTCGCAGTGACATCTTAATACCTTAATTAGAACTGACCACACAGCGTCATGCAGCACACGGAGCGATTAGACCTCTGGGAATTATGACACGTCATATCTCGCACTGTTGGCTCAACAGAAAAAAACTTGTGGTAGTTTACAACTCGCAAAATGACCCATGATATCTACCCACGACTCAAGACGCGACACTATCTTTCTTTTTTGCCATTTTTCTACCCCCATAATCCCGCCCAAAAATATTCCCCAAAAACTTAAAGGACCTGACGGTCCTTATCCTCGCGGCGATTGCGAGCTAAGAACTTCCTGTTTTTTTGATCCGTAAATAGTTTTAATTGAAAACGGAACTCGAATTGAATGTAGGTAGATATGCAGGTTGTTACTAATATTTAAATATATATTATTCCACTTTAACCAGGGTAAGTTCGGTTTAACTAATCGGACCATCTCTTTGTAATTGACGCAATGTGTTAAACCGCAAGCCGACATTGTCGGAAGCAAAACGCCACTTAAAAAACTTATCTCATGCACAGCGGCAAACAACATTGTGAATTTGTATTCATTATTTATGAATGCTATTTAAATTTACCAAGACAGAGAGGTAAACAGCTGATCTAATACGAAAACTCGCTTAGATTAGCGTGCGATGGGTTTTTGGTGAAAGCAAATTTAACTGGCTTTGTCTTTAAAAATGTTTCGTCTTTTTGTCTGCAGTCAAACTTAGCTAAACATTTTTTTTTACCACCCACTGGAAAGTAAACTCACCTGGTTTCTCAGCGTCTGGGTGCAATTTAGTGATTTTAATTAATGATATCCTATTTTTGTAATATATGAGTAATTTTAAATGCAAAATTCGCGAACCGTCCTAGTACAATATGTGTGCGCAATTAATTTCCCAATGAATAGACGAACTTTTATTTTCGCGTGAGATATATTTCGTGATAAGCGAGTTTTTATTTATTCAACGAAACATTTAAGATCAAAACCGCATTTTCTGTATGTGTAGCATTACAACTTTCTCGCTGTAATTTTGCCAAAGGGCATGAAACGCCACAAAGCGAGCCAGTCACTTTTGTTTGCAAAACAGAGTGCAAGCTTTAACAAAGGAGTAATAAACATTAAATATATCTTAATTTGACTTTTAATTCCTGTTGTGAACAATGAGTAGTCGATGACGTGAAAAGGCGACCATTAGCGAGACGGCTGGGTATAACTTATGCGAACAGCTTGGTTATAAGTGCTTTTTATTAAAGAGACGAACAGCGCTGCGTTAGACGCATTCAAGCAAGTGCGCTCGTCACATCAAGTGTAAGAGCCATGTTTGGGACTTCATTTCGATTTGCTCTTTGCATTGCGATTATTTGCAGGTCGCTGTCTTTCGCGAGAAAGATTTCACTTGAGGTGAGTCAGTGATTCATAATCCTTTTCTTTAATACATAACCTCGTGGTAGAATTTCTTTTATTTTTCACCACAACTTCCCCGCATTGTAGCACCATTGTAGTGACTCGCTTTTCTCGTCGTAACAGTATTTTTGTGGATCCTTACGAAAAATAACGTTTAGTTTTGAGAAACCGATTCAAGTTATTAATAAAAGCAAATTCAGCTCTTTTGGCAAAATAGGAAACTTTCACAAAAGTTAAAGTGTAATCTAAAGAACAACTGAACCAATTTAAAGCAAACAAATGTGAGATTTACATTAATTTTTTTTCTTTAATCTGATAACCTGTTGCACGCTTTTATCTCAGGAATACATCTTTTCGTCTTTGTCACTTTGCGGCTTTAATTTCTACAAAACCAAGGAGAAATTAACGGAAGGCAAATATTCGTAACTTTTCTTAGCTTTTTCGTCCCGAAACGAAACCTGCGGTGACACCTTTTCAGCCTTTTGTGTGTCCAAGACTAACTATTAAAAAATTAATTTATTTCTTATCTTCACCTGATAAGGAGGACAAAGGATATTTTGTAAACACATGTCATCATTACCATGTCATATTGTATAACAAAAGTTTGTTCAGCCCAACCACGGTCGTGATCAGTTAGAATTTGTCGTACAAGTTTGTATTCGAAGACTTCAAATTGTTATCCAACAAGAAAAAAAATCCAAAATTAAGTTTTTGTCGCATCATCACCTATCTTCGTCTCCAGGGCCTTCTCGGGCGTTCGATCAAATTCAAGATGTCTACCAAATTCAAGATGACGCCAACGCCAGCTGTCATTCGGTCAGAGTGGTCGAGAAAGACAACAAACCCGAAAAGATCTGTTGATGAGGCATCGTCCCGCTAAAATTGTTTCGAAGTGCTCTTTTATGACCTTAAAATAAGGGACTAGAAGCTAATTTGAATCAGTAAATTAAATAAATCTCTTTACTTATCTGCCCAACAGGATGAAGAAGTCGACATCCGGGAATTCAATAAATTTACTCCACGAGAGAGATCTCGGTACCAACAATACCAGCAATCCAAGAGAGGTAAGAATCTGCGATTTATAGTCATGATCCTCACAGCGGTTACCATGGAAACCAGATTTCTGACACAGTACACACGCTGAGGTAAAAGAGTTTTCCCAGCGAACTCCGCGCGCCGAGAAACCCGAATAGTTTTTTTTTTTTTTTTCAAGTCTAATTTTTAAAGTAATACAGTCGGGTAAAAAAGTGTCAGTTGATGACGAGATCACTGAGCCCGCGGTTTTCGTCCCAGACGTTGCTAAGCAACATGGCGCATTTGCTCGCACGATTGCTTCCGGAGTTTTTGATTGGATGAAATAATTCGGAAACTCTTCGAGTGCTTCAACGAAGATTTGCCAAAACTGGTACTTATTCCCTGGACTGTAATAATTGAGGGTTTTCTTTCTTAGGAGAAGTGGACCTTCCTGAAGTTGGTTGCCTACCTCATCCAGAGGTTGTCCAAGTTGAACCTGACGTCACAGACAAGAGGAACAGGCCACAGTTTGTCAAGGTCAAGCGTTGCAAAGGGGCGTGCGACCGATCCTTTGACTCGCAGGGATGCTTACCGAGTAAAACCCACTTTATTCGTGTCAAAGTGACATCCGAAAATGGTGCAAGTTACATCCAAGACGTAAACGAGCATTTGGCATGTGTGTGTGCATGCAAAATGCAGTGCACTGGGCTTCATATCCGAGACGAGGTGAATTGCCGTTGTAACTGCATAACAAAATGCAGGGAAAATGAAAATCAAAACCCGACCACATGCAAGTGTACTCCAAGAGGAGGAAAGCGACGAGACGAAATAATAGAGTATTAACAATTTATTAAACAGGCTAGTTTAAAGCAAGAAGTGTTGAACGCTTTAGTTCAATGTAGTCCGTTTTTGTAGTTAGGTGTAAAGTAAATAAATTGATTGTAATAATAAGTAATTATAAGCAAAAGAACTGACTATTATCTGAACAGTGCTTCCAATTTCATTGCTTCCAAGTGTATGTTTTGAAATGCATTTAATACGGCTATTCCCCTTACAGTGCGAATACTCGAACCAGGCCACTTGGAACAGAGAAAACCAATCAGAACGTTAATTGAGAACAATGGATTGCGACCATTTTTAGCAACGGGCCAATGACATTCTAGAACGCAAACAATAGATTTACAACAACATTCAACATTGCAAACATTTGCGGACCTCTCATGAAACCTGCCTTGTTTTTGACTGCAGACTTGATCATAACTA
The DNA here is from genome assembly GCA_963693305.1 of Meandrina meandrites. Classification (NCBI taxonomy): domain Eukaryota; kingdom Metazoa; phylum Cnidaria; class Anthozoa; order Scleractinia; family Meandrinidae; genus Meandrina; species Meandrina meandrites. The sequence continues at coordinate 4,557,825 of OY855911.1, forward strand.
AAGTAAACGAGCGCTGCAAACACTCGGGTCACTCAGAAATACTCAAAACTTACGATCGAAACTAACCAATCAAATACAAGGCAAGTTTCCTGAGAGCTCGCAACTGTTTGCAGTTGCCAACCCCCCCCCCCCCCCCCCCCCCCCCCGGTACGATACTTCGGAATAACTGCATTTTCAATGCTTTAAAGTACCGTTCAGTATATTCATCACTGCAAATTTAGTTTCACAAGTTAGGGTTAAATGTAAAGTGAATTAAGAAAACTCATCAATCACCTGTGTCTTTGAACATGTATTTCAATTTTCATATGTGATATTTAACTTTCCTTTCAGGTGCATACAACTTTGCATAAAAATGCTGAATTGAAAATAATTTATTTAAAAGACGGCCATACAGTGGATTATATCACTTAAGATCTCCCATAAAAATTGCATTGAGCCCCCATGCCAGGCCGATTGAACTAACATGTTTTCTCAGTTATATTCGCAACCCATCCATATCCCGACTAAGATCGCGAGCCATAAGGCTAATTATGAAGAGGAAAAGAATTATTTTGAGGTGACTATATGTTAAAGAGTTTTTAACCAGAATGTTTATCCACACTATTGTTGCTGCTAAAAAAAACGTCGCCTGAGGCAGGACGCCACTGAATAATTTATTGGTCAAACACATCTAAGTATAATTTGCAGAAATTATTGACCAATATTGTTTCATGGGGATAGCTTTGTCATGATATTTAAAGGGGCTTTGTCCCGGAATTTAACAGATTTTTAAACAACCAAAATTTTATATTTGTGGCGTAGAAAATCTAAAAATAATGGTCCATTTTTATTACCAATTGCTATGTTAGAGCACTGAAACTATTGACAATCGTCTTTGGCTGCGGATGGCTTGGATGGAAATGGATTGCAAATTGAGAATAAACAGGGCTGAAAAATTTAGACAGGTTATAGCAGAAGAACCTAAAAGAATTGCGTGAGTTTTTTTTTTTTTTTTTGCAGATGGCCTTTCCGTAGCTTCTTTACGTTTTAATTTCCAAGAGAAAACAATCCAGCTGAGAAAAATACAAAATTTTCTCTCCGATTAATTTACTTCCCATGTGTTCGCACATCGAACAGACCTCGTTTGATCAGTTTATTAAAAATGCATAATAAAATTGCAGGTTTTTGGACTGTAATCCTTCGGAGTTTCTACTAAAGCAGTTAAGACTACGCTCCCTCGTTTTCCATGAGCTAGTCAACTCGGCTATATGCCTCGTTGACTAGCTCCCAAAGAAATACTTAAGCTAGCATTCTAATTATTGATTATAAACAATCGTTCATGCCATGAAAACTATCTTAGATGATCATTAACATAGCAGTTGTTTATAACTAATGCGAATGGCTTGTTAATACTTGACTTAATTTATTTTTCTCCCACTGAGAAACAGCTAGTTTAAAAGTGTCATTTATTAAAAGGAAAACCGACGCCACGTTGAATCATTTTTAAAAACAGGCGAGGCAGCGAGATGGCAGCTATTGTTAAGAAACTATTTCAATTTGCTGTATTCCTTGCGAACATTTTCAGTCCAGTGACCTTCGCAGGAAAGATTTCACTTGAGGTGAGTCTAAGAGGCTTTTTGTGCTCTTCACTAATACACTGTAGTCTTTTGGTAGAATTTCTTTACATCCTTAAACTATCATGATCAGTTGTTTTATTGCAATTTTCATTCCTAGTCGTATTATTATTATTTTTGTAAATCGCTAGAAAAATAAGTTTGATAAAACAGTTCAAGTTATCTTCAATTATTACCCGCTAACAATGAAGGAATTTGAAAATTTACACCTTTTCCTTACTTAAAGTACTTTGTTAGATAAACATTTACAATTGCACGTTATTTATTCAAAATTAGTATTACATGTATTCCTTTTTACATTTCTGTTAATTTGGATCAGTCAACTTTATCAATTTAACTTCTGTCAACGATGCAGAAACTCAGTAATCTTCAGCAATTAATTTAACGTTTCAGTGAGGTCTTGTTCTAAATGAGCCTTCAGAAACTCTTCAGAAACTTCAAAGGCTAAAAAGTGACAACCTTTGGATAATATGAATGGGCTATCTGATTATTGCACGTATGTGAGGGAGGCACGGTGGCCTAACGGTTTAATTGTGCGCTGGACTCCAGCTAGATCGAACGGTCCGGGTTCGAGCCCTGGCTGGAGTCATTGTGTTGTGTTCTTGGTCAAGAATTTACTCTCACAGTGCCTCTCTCCACCCAGGAGTATATAAATGGGTATACCAGCGAATGCTGGGGAGAAATCTGCGATGGACTAACATCCCATCCAGGGAGAGTAGAAATACTCCTAGTCGCTTCAAGCTACTTGTCTGGAGCTATGAGCCTGCTTGGCTTTAAGACAGAATCCATCAGGAAATCGAGTAGTTGGACAAAAATCGAGTACCAGAATAACTTAAATCCTACTGCGTTATTTTTTACCCTTTTTAAAAGCTTAAGATGTAAGTAATTATCGGTGATAACACCAACAACAATTTCTTATCAGAGCCTGAGAAAATAAATTTCAAAGTTCACAAGCTATAGATAAAATCTCACGTGTAGCTGCTTTGTAAAATTATCTGTGGAATTCAGTGGAACTTTGAAATTTGTTTTTGATGTTTGGTGCTGTTAGAAATGATTTCTTTTGATAAGATATTTGAAACAGTCAGTAACACAAAAACTTGCAAAAAGGTGTAAATAATTTTGGTACATAATTTCGTCCAATACCCAGAGTCCAGGGGGATTTCGTCTTAAAAGCTTTACTTTTGTTGCACCATATAGGATGAAGGAGTTGGCATCCGGAAATTCAACAATTTTTCTCTAAGAGTTAGAACCAGGCACCAACGTTCCCATGAATCCAAAGAAGGTAAGCTATATAAGGTCAACTCGATCATCCTCTGAGTGGTCCCATAGAAACCAATTTATGACGAGGTACAGACCAGTGGCGGATCCAGACCCAGCTAAAAGTGTGTGTGTGTGGGGGGGGGGGGTGGGGGGGGGGGGGGGGGGGCTTCTGAAGGCTTGAGTATAAATGTTGAATTCTGCGAACATAATTCCGGCAGTGCACAGAAAATGCGCTTTTTTCCGTTAAAACGGGGAAAGGGGAGCAAGAAGCATGAACAATGTGTTTTTTTTTCGAGAAAATCGAATTTTAAAACAAAATTGTGAAACAAATTAGGAAATTCTTTTTCAGATGGAGAAAAGCTACATGAAGTTGGTTGCTCTCTTTATCCCGAAGTTGTCCAAGTTGAAACCGCTGGCACATTCGTGAGGAACAGACCAGAGTTTGTCATGGTTAATCGTTGCAAAGGCGCCTGTGACCTCCCTCTTAACTCACAGAAATGTTCACCGACTCAATGGAAAAATATTCCAGTCCAGGTGACATCCGATGATGGAAGACAGTACCACCGATTTGTAACGGAACATTTGGAATGTGGTTGCAAATGTCAGATGTTATGCACTGAGAACCATTACATGGACGAGAAGAATTGTCGTTGTAACTGCACAGAGAAGTGTAAGGAAGATGAAAACCAAGATCCGACAACCTGCACTTGTGCTCCAAAAGCGGGAAAACGAAGGGACAAAATATTAATAGAGTATTGATCAATAATAATAATAATAATAATAATAACTTTATTAACGTGTCAAAAGGAGTAGCTGATTAGAAAAGACAAGTTTTTTAAAACTTTAAAAAGTTGTACTGGGAACGTTTTAAAGGTGCTTAAGAAAATAGCTAGGTGTAAAATATATCGCTTTTAAAAGTGAATAACGAACGGAATAAATGTGGCTTCATTGGGCCGGCTTAACGATTCGATAGGAGTGTTGGATAAGAAGTTAGAAACGGCTACAGCTTCAAGCACATTACGTTGTGCAAAGGACATTTGGGCGTGCGTTACATGCGCCAGTCTTAAACAGCGATGAATCCGCGCGTTTGAAAGAGAACGAAAACGCTAATGAAAGTTGGAAGTTATAATAAATAATAATAAAATTATATAATAATACTAATAGCCATCTTTTTCTCTGAGGAATGGTGGCGATTAATTTTTTGTATTTTTGTTGTCGTCGGGGGAGAGGCCTAGAATTTTGACAATTTTTCACAAGATTTTTCGTACATGCGGTGTAGCCCATCTTTATAAATAGCTTTAAATGTTCAATTTCACTGAACACCGTTACAGATTGCTACAGGCAAGGTATAACCAGACAATGTTTCGACTACTTTTTCTAAAGCCTTCCTTCAGATGCTGCAATGCCATCGACTGAATTTTCACCAACCTCGCACTTACACGATTCTTCGCTCCATTTGAATCCAAAATCACAATTCAGGGCCTGAATACTGCACACGCATTGACACAAATTTCTATCCCATCGTTTGATTTTGTTCTTGTTACACTCGGCTTTGCCATCATCAATGCACACACAGTCGCAAAAATCATCATCAAAACGTTGCCAAAAAGGACACTTCTTCGGCAAGCAAGCGCATACACAGGCCGTGTGGTTGCTCATTACAACTTGTGTGGCTTTTTTACCTAGCCGTACAGCCACGGAAATTTTTTCTTCTTTCGCCACGGCACAATATCCAATTCCTGAAAGAGAAACGTTCGAATATTCAACAATAAGCAATTGAAATACGAGCCAGAGTTTTCTGAAACAAAAGAAAACGTAAATTGCCTTCGAAACTCACGTGAAAAACTCTCAAACGTTCAAATTTTGTTAGTACGTGCTGGAACTATTTCTAAACGACTTCTTATAGCATTCAATTTTACTTACTTGGAGATAATGAACAGCCTCCTGAACAACGGTGAAGCTTAACAAAGCTTGGCATATAAAAGCTTCGCCAGTCGCTTGGCTCAGGCATTTGAACGACGCTAGGGTATGGCTGGCAAAACATCATGTCTAGTCTAAGGGCTTCTTCTCGTTCTCTCTCTATACCAAGGAAATCAATGAATAAAGAGCTTGATTAAACCGGGCAAATCATCATCGTCATCGTCATATCCATTATCAACATCATCATCATCATCATCATCATCATCATCATCATCATCATCATCATCATCACCATCATCATTTATGATGTCTACCCCACCCACCAACAAAACTATCACTCCCCCGTCCCTGAGCTTTGCCTATTCAATAACCTGTACGTTAACAACACAGCCTGATTGAGAGCTTTTAATCTCCATGCTTCAACAAGCGGAAACAAAAAAGTTACTATCTCCTCGAACTGCACTAAATATGTGAGAAAACGACGTCTAGTTGCAATCTTGCGGTCTAGCCGTAATAGAGTTATTAATAGCATTTAAAAGGTATGATATGTTAAAAATATATACTGTTTTATATGTCTTGGGAAGGCAAAAAATGTCTTTTACTTACGCTGTTTTCTCGAGTGATTGTCGTCCTGAATTCTTTTTCTTTTATAATGCCATTTCGCGAAGCCTATACCACTCCCTCGTGCAGTTTCTGTCATGTCTTCAATGCGCTAAATTTAAAAAAAAATCACTTTAAAGCGGCGAAATTGCTCTATTTCCTGAAAGCCCGAGATTTAGTACTAATGTTAATACCTCGTTCTTTGTGCGCAGCTAAATGTATTCATTGAGTTCCATTAAAACGGAGACATTGCATGCCCACACGGGTCTGTATATTCACCGAAACAAAAAATTGTGACCTCGCATGAAACAATTACACTGTTACGAGGGACAACCAGTCCAGAAAAAATTTAATTAAACGTGGGATAGCAAAATGTTGTTAATACCGCAAAATGTCACCGCAAATGAAAACAGACGCCTTTCAAAATAAATTTCACTTGGTCTCAATCTTTCAATTTATGGTTTGACGAACAAAAAAAAATAAATATACATATTAATTCGGGAAAATAGTTCGTTATTTCACCGTTTTGTTTTCCTAGCGTTGGGTATTAAAGCAACATTTAGTTGCAACAACATTTTGTAATTTTAAGAGCTACTTTCAAAACCTGAAAGATTGTTGCACGAATTTTTTAACGTTCAAAAATCGATTCATGTAGACTAGTATACCGTTGCCGCGACTCATGCTGCATTAAAAGTTGTCTAGTGTGACGTCGATTATTGTAAAAATCGTCGTTGAAATTCGTCGCGTGAAACATCGTTTTAAAACTCCAGATGGCGTCAATAGGGAGACATATTTTAAAGTTGTGTTGAATTAACGCCCCGTGAAAGCAATATATTCCAAGCTCTTTTTTGAGCATGAGGGAGGGGAGGCGTGGCTTTACTCCTAAGCTCCTCCCCTACCCCTGCATTCGCAGTTAGTAAGTCAAGACAATTTATGAGTAGAAAAATAATTATCTTTGAGTAACTACACTGTAACTTTTTCGAATTTTCCCCAAGATTGTTATTTTTTTTATTGTACGCTATTAAACAGAGATAAACGCTAAACAGCCTCACATTTATTTCTGATGTGTATCAGTTGATCTATAATTGAAAATAAGCCCTCTCCCCCTCATCCCCCTCCTTTATAATCAACCCTCTTTTCTATACTGCCCCCCCCCCCCCCCCCCCCCAGAAAGCAATTATCCCCGTTAGCCCCCGAGGGCTTGATACAGCTTTTAAGGCACTGGGATTATAATTGAACAGAGATGACAAGCACATTAAAGACATATTGGCCTTATGAAATAAATATTTCAGTAACGCTTTCATTCATTTTCTTGTAAAACAGAAGTTTAATGAATGTTAAACAATTTTGTTTTCTTTAAGTCTTAATGTGTGGGTGTTGTTGAGTAAAATTAAAATACACGAAAAGGTCAGTTCGAAATGACCCTCTTATCAGAAGCCAGAAAACCAAACCGAGTTGTATAAGAACGTTGTTTTTTCGGTTTGGATAGGCCAGAATATATAGAAGTTACAAACATATTCCATCTATTCATCGTATTGGGCGTCAAGTTTGTTAAGCTGCTTGAATCATCCTGGGGAAATATTTTTAGCTGTTAATGGGATGTGGCTATGTGGGCGGTTTATGATAAAAGTCAAACACATACATGTACAATGAGAATCGACTTGACCCTTAAAGCCTTATAGCCATTAGGAGAATCCTATGTAAGAAGGCATAAATAAAAATTACCCTCAATTGATAATTTACAGATTAATTTCCATTCCTCGAAGTTGTCGCTCTTTCTGAACTTTTGAACGTAACAGTGAATCCTCGAACATTTGTTAGTTGACAATCGAAATTAAAATTAACAGCATTTCCTCTTATTGACGTTTGTTATCATGTGAAAAATTCGCCGAGACATCTCTTGCAGCACATGGCTGGTAAAAGGGTTATTTTGACATTACGAAGTGAAGGATTTTCACATTAAGTAAAAATATACATGTTTTCCTGACGTATATTAAAGTCGATGTCTACGACACTAACGGACTTTTTTTTCTTACCTTCAAAGAATCCAAAGAAATTGTCTTCGGTTTGATTTGTAAAGATGCTGTAATAGTACACAAGAACGCAAATTTCCACGATACCGTGACTGCCTTCATTGTTAAGTGTGTATAAGCTGAAAGTTCAATATATAATGGTTATATTAGCAATGAAACGTGGTCAACCTAATAGAGACAGATGGTCTGGCGCTGATAAAAAGAGCTAATTGTACTAAATTAGCATATTTAATTCTTTTTGATTAGTTTTCACATTAGGTCCTCTGGGTTTTTTGAAATTGGACATGAATAAATTTTTCATTACTAGCTTCACGGAAGTCATCACACATCTATTTTTGTAGAGCGTAGCTTAGTCGGTGTTGCTCTGTTTATTTCACTCTGTTCAGAAATTCACTTGTCATTAATTTAAGCTTCAATACGTAGGTGTATATCATACGCAAGCCGAAGTAAGATAGATAAATTAAGGCAATTATATATTATATAGTAGTCATGAAGTAACTTACTAATAAATTAAACCCGCAAAAGGAAAACTAAAACAACAATGGCGATATATCAAAACTCTGACTTGGCTCCGAAGCATAGGAAAATATAGCGATATTAATTAAGTTCCTTTTTTCCAGGAGTTTAGTTGAGAATTTAATACATCATGGGCCTTTCGCATAAGAAAACCACTAAACTAGCGTCGTAATTATGACATGAATTGGAGGTCTTTGTAACCAGAAGACGTTTTAAGTAATTAAACCTTGGCGTGGTTTTATCAAACCGACGCGACGCAATAGAAAATTGATGTTAAAGGCGATAAAATGAGGTTCCCTTTTTGCCCCCGCAACATCGAGACACAAATATGTTCCTGATTTCTTTCAGAAACATTTTGTTTCCGCAACAAATGTTTCTTCGTTTTGCTCGCCCAAGAAAACATCATGAGCAAAAATGTGTCCGCAACAACGTGTCCCCTTTTGCCGACGCCTTAGGTGTGTATAGATTTAGTTCATATTTTAACTGTGTCGACTTTGTTTTAGTGTTCCTGTACGGGTTCATTAGTAAGTTATTTCATGGCTGCTATACAATATATCCTTTGCTTAAATTATTTATCTTACTCTTGAGTATAATATACACCTACGTGTTGAGGCTTAAATTAATGACAAGTGAAATTCTGAACAGAGTGAAATAAACAGAGGAACACTGACTAACCTACACTCTACAAAAATCAGGAAAAATAGATGTGTGATGCTTATAAAAGATTTAGTTATGTCCAATTTCAAACACCTAGAGAGGACCATAAGACTTCCATACTAGGCATATCATTTTCTTATATTTTTTCTTGGTAAACAGCGTTACCGGAACATCTTATTAACCCTCATATTCCGCCCACTAGAAACGAATTCTCACTAACGTGACCACAAAATTAACACAAGCGACACACTTATCCCTAGTTTAACTGTTAAAATTATCGCATGGTTTTGTTTAATAAAACCCGCCGCACACTAGCCAATTTTTCGTCAGTCATCAAAAATTCTTCACTTGCCGTCGAGTGTGCGGTGAATTCAGACAAGTCTATGAAAAGATCGGGCTTCATCGGGAGCAGTTCCAGATCTCAAAATGTCTTTTCGGGCCTTGTCCATGACATTTTGTCAGGGCTCGGTCGCGTCGTAGCCAATGAGAAAGCGTTGTTGTAGTCACATGAGAAAACATCATTTTCAACAAGGAGGCTGTCGAACAGGAGCATGATTACGACAAAAAAAAATCGGCTAGGGCACGGCGGGCTTAAAAAATGGATCAAATCTAAGACAGAGGGCATTTTGAACATCCTCCATGTCGATTTATATTCTCGTACTCAATGCCGTCGCTTCTTTTCGTCAAATCGTTTTCTTTACCTAAGACCTGGGTTCTGGATATCATTTGCGTTTAGACGTATTTTTGTAAGAGTTTGTAACTTGTGTAGTTCAGACCGAAACATGAATAACAACAATCACAATTTAAGTAGCTTCTTCACTAAAGCGAAAGAAACACTAAATTACCGACACGAGTGCACAAGCCATACCTTACTTCATACCAAAATACTCAAACTCGTTACCCTATTTGATGCTAAAACGACTCGTCAGCCATACTCTTTGCGGCTGCACATAGCTTTATAGCTTTTTCCCTCCTCCCCCTCCCCTCCCCTCCCCCAAATTTGGGCTTGCGTAGCTAGTCATTAAAACTGTTCAAAGGCTAAACGTAGGGCACTGCTCCTTCAGGTTCATTTGTCTTAAGGTAAGAAACCTTACATTACGTGTAGGAATTTAGCTAAAAGTAACCCGCTACGGCATTCATTAGAAACAAAACGGGAAGTATATTAATTTCAAGAAATAAACTGCTGATTTTATGGAGCTTGTGACGTAATCATGTCCCAGCTTCAAGTTGGGGAACTGTCTGTCATCCGGAACATCGCTTCATGGGTTCCGACATGAAAGCGAGGCGAGCGTGATTTCAATCCTCTTTCGCTGATATTCTCAACAATTCCACTTCCTCAACACCCTGTTTTCAATTATACTTAGCAGGAGTCTCCCTCGACTTTGCTAGGATAATAGCTGGTGTGTTTTTCTAATATAATTTTAAATCATTGTTATGATATTAAATGGCCACACCTGCATGTGGCCGAAAAGATCCAAAATGGGAATGTTTTGGTTTTTTTGTCCCAGCATACAGAGCTCAGCCAAAGCAACACACACATACATTACCAACAAGCTTTGATTAATTTAAGAAGCAAGATCCTAAACACTCTTGTTTCTGGGCCATTATTTCGATTCGATTAACAGCGGCAACAAGCCTGACCCATGGACTACGCGTGGTTAAAAAAATACCGTACTTGACGTTTCGTATGCTACAGCACGCATCTTCAGAAGTGACGGCCATAAAATGTTAAACTTAAAATTTATTTTTTGTTTTTCAAATTTTATAATCGTCACTTCTGAAGATGTGTGCTGTGGCATACTAAACGTCAATCCATGTGTAGTCCACGTTTAGTTTGTTGCTGCGGTGTCCACTTTATTTCTTATCAATAGGAGCAAGGTACTGTTAGGGGTGAATTAGACGGTACAATCTGGCCTTCGATTATCGCATACGACACGCTTATGCCATGACTACAACACGAATCGCGTCGTGTAAATTAACCTACCACATCCTTACGACAGACGCGCGCGCGTCCTAAGTTATGTCGTAGGCCTGTCGTAAGCTTGTCGCATGCGGTAAAACGGGCAGCATTTTTGTTCAACTTGTCTCGCAACATTGTAGCATTGCAAGTTGAACGAGTTGTTGCCCGTATTACTGCGGCGTGCTCAACTTGTCTCGCAACAAATTTCGGTGTTGCAAGTTGCACCAACATGTTGCACAAAGTAGAATCGAGTTCTACTTTTTACAACAATTTTTTTCAACTCGCAACATTGAAATGTATCGCGAGACAAGTTGAGCACACTGTAGTAATACGGGCAACAACTCGTTCAACTTGCCCTTATTCCGATTTTTGTGGCATCATGAAATGCAGTACATAACGCATCGTCTGCCATTTCATGTTTTGGAAAGTTCTTGTAACACTCATTTGGCTAAAGAGTAAACATTGTAAATGTTGTTGTTTATGGTGGTCATGCACTTAGCTTCGAGATAGCTAGTTTACAGGCATGCCACTGAAACAGATGAAACATTTTACTGAATGGACATAACATGGTAAAAAAAAACCCAACCGGCAGGAGGCATATAGCTGGCTCTTAAGGTTCAAAATGAAAAGGAAACGTTAAAAATGTTTTTAATATTATCATATCTTACAAGTATTCAGTGCAAGCTTTTCAGCATTGGTGTGTTTGCTTTTACACATCTTTTGGATAGCGTTTCTCGAAACAAATGAAAAAGGCAATGAGTCACATTTTTTTTTTCGAAAAGAATGAGTCAGTCCAGCCATGGAAAGAACCATTTTACAAGGAATTGCCAGAGGAAAAAAAGACTTATAATTTCTGCTTTTTGTGATAATTGATCAAAATTAAATAATCGTAAATTACAAGACGAGTTCATCATAAATCCTGCTTTTATTAAGCCGCGACCTGCTCGAGACTACGAAGAAGTTTTTACAAGTGAGTTTATTTTTAGAACTTTATTTTAATTGTATTGCATTTTTAATGATACAAGCAAGGTCTTTAAAAAAGCTTCTTTGCAACTATCAAGAAATGTTTCACAAGGTAATCACTACCATTCGTATGGAAACATGGCAGGAAATTTTAGTACTGAAATCAAGAAAAGAAGAAAAAAAACAGGAAGAGTATAGAAATTTATTGTAAGTATATACTTAACAAAGCTTTGCTAAAAAGGATGTTTACAGAATTCCGAGTTGCTGATATCATTTTCCCGTTCCGATAACCTCTTTGAAGTTTGACGGATTTTCTACAAGGGGTCAAAATTTTAAGAAGAAAAAAAAATAACCATAACAAAAAAAATAAAATTTATTGAAATTTCATTTGAGTAAAATGAACCCTCCCAAGGGCAATGCGTTATTTTAAATGTTTATAATAACAAACTAATACTAAAATGACAGCAAGTGCCTACCTTGAGCGAGAGATGATTTTAACAAACTTAAACGTGATTTACTTCCCATTCTATGTTTGTATTACAATTAAAGACCATTAAAGGACAGAGGTAGGGTTCACATAAAATCATCGAAAAAAGTCTTTGAAGCGTGCGGCAAAGTATGGACAGTTCCCAGCAACATTTAATACTGACGTAACAAACTTGTTTTCTTCTCAAATAAAACGTGATAACTCTTGAAAGCACTTTCATCCTGTATATCCGATTAAAAAATACTACAATCTATAAAATATTATTAGTTGCTTTAACTTTCCAAATATTGCTTGCTAAAAATCTTGGTGTCTTCTGCTAGCTGTTTGGCTACGTTTGATAAACATTTAAGTCTGTTGCACTAGTATTGCATAATCTTGGATCGCTTTTCTCAAGGTAACAGGCAGAGTAAACAGCTTTAACTAAATAGTTTCCTAGCTTTAAGTAGTTAAGTGCTAGTTTCCATTCCGTGTTTGTGTTATAAAACAATTTGAGGAACAAATTGTATTCCTCTCATGTGCTTTAAAAAGTATCAGTTATCAAAGGAAGTAAAACTGAATCCGCACGGACTATTTTTTTTTTTTGTAAAACGGCAAGAAACTGCATCCTAGAGAATTGACTGAACGGGTAGAGAAATTAATCATAACTTAACAAATACCTAATGCTAGTTTTTAGTCACTGAATTTGCCTTTCATTGTGTTCCAGCCAGTGTTTTGAAAATACTTTTTTCTTTGTATAACATCTAAGTGTCCCTGGAAACCCGACATCATTTTTTAATGACCAATGTCATATGCCTTACGGATTGACGTCAGAACTTTAAAAGCCAGTTTAGTATCAATTTCTCTTTTCATGTATAAAGTAGAATGTTTGTGGCCTGTGATTTAATTTGTTTTAAGACGCTCTTGGCCTCGTTGGACTGGAAGTGAGTATCACCTGAGTGCCACAGCGGTGTGTAAAACATGTTAAAATTCGTGTTTTGCGCTACGTTCCTCTTCCACGCACTCACATCTGGTCTCTATCAGGTAAATATAGCATAATATGAAATTATACACCGTAGATTCTTGCATTTCGTACAAAAATCGCTCAAACGCCCTTTGGAAAAGTCTCCAAAGACTAGCGCAAGAGGGGTAAAATTCGTTTACTTAAATTATTTTTGGTAAAAGCGATAATATTCCCATAGCTTTGTATTCGTGAATTCTATGCACAATGATCAAATTCATTCAGTCGTTTGTCAAAAATGTAACTGGCTTTAAGGCAGGGAGTTGAGAGGAAAATAGATCAAATGAATACCAATTATATTTGACCTAAATAGAACTCGACATATCAAAGGTAGCATTCGCGTTTGGTTAAGCCTAGCATGGAAAATTAGCATATTTGAAGCTTTTTGCTCAGAACCAAACATTTTCTAAAAACTATATATAACTAGGGAAACATGAATTGAATTATCGTAGCATTTCAATGAGGCACTTTTTGGTGTAAAATACATGATTGAATATTTATATAAAATATTAGATCAGAAATATTTCTAAATACTTAGGACATCAGTTCAAAGATTTAATAGAACAAAACAAAACTGCTATCGAAGGTGTAACATCCAAAACAATTTTTTTTTACAACGTCCTCCAATAATAGCTGCATACATGTGTACACTTTCTTTCATAAGAACGTCTAATTTTGGCGCCGAGGCTCAGCGTTCTAATTTTTTTCACGATTTGAGGCTAAAAATGTTCTTAAGACGTTCTTAAGTTACATGTTATAGTATTTCATTAAATCAATGTGGACGAAACCGGGAAACGAATTAAATAGCATTGTTCGCCGAACTACTGTATCAAGTTGCTATTGACATGCTTGCGCGGCCTCTTCCTGCGATCTGGTGCCGCGGACAAATTCCTTTTAAGCATTCAGTTAACTACTGTTAGACCACAGTTTTGCATTTATTTGTACTGCTCATTTTCCAAAAATTAAAACAAATGGGCACAATGAAGATGTTCTCCGACTCTCAGCCTGGGGAACGTTCTGAGCATGTTCTAAAAATTTGGGTAAATCTCAGCCTCGACGTTCTTATAAAAAAGATTCTTGTAAAAAAAAAAGAGTTGAACGGGCAAAAGAAAAATTGCATTTATACCTCAAGTTCTCTTTTGAATTGCTGGTGTTTTATCATATACAGGAATAAAATAAATATTTTATGTCGGTTCGCAAGAATACTGCGTGACCATAGGAAACCGTCTTTACGAAACGCAACAAAGAGCACCCCCCTGTCACGCAAGCTTTGCAATTGTAGGTTTTTAAAACTTCGATTCAATCTCTATTTTTTTATGCAATTTACAATATTTTTACGGGGGGCATAAGTCAAAACTGTCGGTGACTCTGTAAGTGAAATACATTGACAATTGTGTTGTCATTTGCAGTTATAGATAAGTCATTCTCACAACCGGCTTAATTTGAGAATGTTTTAATTTTAAAATTTACCATGATTTATCTATGTAGCAACATGACACTTTCGCGGCGGTAAAGACCAGGAAGTAGAAAACATTTCAGGCGCGCCTTGCCAATATAACAGAAAATAACCTCTGAAATGTTTTTTTTTCTTGGCTTGTTATTTATGGCCTGTAATAATTTCATCAATGTATCTATGCCGACAAAAATTTTAAAATATAGCTTGAATGGCAAATAGAGCATGGCATAATTATCTGCTTTTACGGGCTAGAATTTTCTCAGCACCAGTATTAAACCACCTTCCTGGGTAATAGTCTTTTGCTCAAACTTTAAACCTATATAAAACATTTTTTTCAGACCTTTCCGTTTTACACCGACTTTTTGCCAGTTTACGACAAACGCTTTAATGCACTTGATCCAAAAATCATTCCTTAACAACATGCATAGCGGATAAGAACGTTTAAAAATTATCCCTTCGATCTCAGATCAATATAAGTCAAACGCAAGGGCTGGTGACAAGTCTATCGACTTTGTACCCAAGATTTCTTCTGACTGCCAATAAAAATTTTAACAGACGTCCGAAAAGTCCTAGGTTGCACACGGGCCGTTGGTGCATTTTGTACGACTAAAACTTGGCAATACTCCGTTACACTTGGGACCGGACGGATTGTCTTTGTCAATTGTGATTGTTCATAGTGATTACTCTGGATTGCTTTCATGATACTAAATTAAAAAATTGCACTACTAAATGCTTTGAAATTCGACCCAGGAAAAAAATTTCAAGCGCAAGAAACTAAGCGCGTTTTATCTTTAGTTTTTTTTTGTTATGATCTTCAAAGTGAATATATATTTAAAGATTCAAATTAATACTTTTTTTACAGAATGCTTGGTCTGATGATATCGATGGACCAGAATTCCTGAGAGGAGCCGTGGAACAGATCCAAGAAGACAAGGAGCTGGACACTAGCAATGTAAGTCCATTGCCTCTGCAAATTATCAAAGTTTAATTTCTCCTTACAATAAACGATACATTATCAAGAAGACAGGTAGTGAGAAAATTTCAAAACAATCCGTATTGTATTTAAGGGAGACGCGGCTTCCGAAAAGGGTCTAAGAGGAGCAGGAAATTACGAGTGGGACTGGAGAGAGACGCTCAATGGCCCTATAGGCCACTTTTA
This sequence comes from Meandrina meandrites, assembly GCA_963693305.1. NCBI lineage: Eukaryota > Metazoa > Cnidaria > Anthozoa > Scleractinia > Meandrinidae > Meandrina > Meandrina meandrites. The sequence continues at coordinate 4,573,446 of OY855911.1, forward strand.
CGCCACCCTGTTTTGTATTCGCAGTGATACGGTGTTGATCGTTTGTCTAATTCACAGAGCTAACGTTCGAAGACAAAATACAGCCACTGTAAATATTTTAGTTTTTGAATTTGGGACTTGTAGAGTTGAAAGACCTTTGAAATAAGTATTCTTTAACACTTCAAATCTCTCTCTCTCTCTCGACGTTTATCACGGCTTCGCTCGAGCGTGTGACCACAGGTGAGCCTGCTCGCACGCTAGTAGCGAAAGTTATTCGCATTTGCTTTTTTTCGTTAGTGCACTTAGTGATTGGTTTATCAATCTCGCTCCACTTTCTCGACTCATCAGAAGTTAAAACAAATCCAATCATGAAATCTCGATACCTGTTACCGTAAGAAAAAGTATTGAGCCAACGTTCCACGTTTTCAGCGGATATTCCATCTAGTTTGGTGACTGGGTCGCCAATTGAGCTTCACTGCAACCATAGGAGTTTTGAAAGCTCACAAAAATACAGTTTAGGAGAAACATTTTTCCAATTTTCCTTTAGCAAATATTAATACTTTCCTAATGCAATCAGTAAAAGCCCATTAGCGGAAAGAGACGACCAGGGTTCTATGCCACTCGATCGGCTTTCACACCTCTTGAATATTGAATATTTTTTGAATATTTTGAGCCAATAAGATTAAAGGAGCTACGTCACGGAAATATTGTGCACTTTTCGTCCAAACTATTCTGGAATTGGTGGTAGGCAACTTAACCCACTAAAAATATTACATGTATCTTTGGGCGTCTAACGAAAGGCATAACCTTAATTTTCGAAGAGAAATCAAACTAGGGCTATATATAAATATCAATTTTTGGAAGATGCGCGGAAACAACTTGAAAAGTTTAGCCTTAACTTTTCAAGTTGTAAACCATTTTCATCCTAGCCATCCACAGCCAAAGACGCTTGTTACCAGTTTCAGTGCTCTAATATAGCAATTGCTAATAAAATTGAACATTATTTTTAGCTTTTTTACAACACTAATATATATTCTGGATGTTCAAAAATCTGTTAAAATCCGGGACAAAGCCCACTTAAAGACAACATTGGAAAAGTGATATATTTGTCTTGCTTTATGTTTACAGGACTTGCCCAGCGCTATGAAAAGAGTCGCGAGTGATGAATTTGTAACCACGGCCTCGTCAGTAAAAGAATCAATGATTTGCCAGGTGGCCGCGCATCCCGACGGGATTAAAACAACCAGATGTAAGTACAGTAGAACCTCTCTACAACGAAGTCCTCGGTAAAACGAACGACTTTCATCAGCCCGGCCAAAATTACAATAAAATGTATGGAACAGAACCTCTATATAACGAGCCTCGATATAACGAAATCCTCGTTATAACGAACACAATCCAGAGGCCCAACGTAAAATCCCGGGGGGGGGGGGGGGGGGGACTCCCATATGAAATGGACGGGGATGTTCGTCGTCTCGCTTAGGGGTGTAAATTTCGGATTTTGGTCTCGCTTAGGGTGTTCTAGGCAAAATGTCATTATTTTTAGCCGTCAAGGTCTCGTTTAGGGTTGCACGCGAAGAAATAACAAAAAAGAAAGAATTTTGAATCGTTATATTTACTCTTTTAGGGGTCTGCATAACGTTCGGCCGCACCCAGATTGGTCTCTTTTAGGGGTTAAATTCAAAATTTCCGAAGAGCATCCCCGTCCATTTCATATGGGAGTCCCCCCCGGGCGTAAAATATACCTCGATATAACGAATAAATGACAACATGCGACGTACGATGAATGCGAAACAGACTAACAAGGATGAAATTTCTTTAATCCTCCAGAAATTCAACAACATACTACATCCCAGATATCTTTATACTCATGGTAGCCTCGAATACAAGATCGAAAAGAATACGTTGTTATGCTCACTGCTGTCCGTTGAAAATTAATTATTAACTATACCTCGATATAGCGAATATTTTTATTGTTTTCTCGAAAATTCGTTAAATCGAGGTTTTCGATATAGAGGACCGGTCATTATTTATGTAGAGGGGGGGGGGGGGGGAGGGAGAAAAGAAAGGGGGGGGGTCAAGGCTATTTCAGATGGGCTAGAGGGGGGGCTAAACTTTTTTATAAAGAAGTTTAGGGGGGTCAGCAGTTTGAGGTATACAGTATTGTAAGAGGTGTTCATTGGCCAAGGTGGGTGAAACAGTTAAATAGTAGAGTGCAAACACTATTTGTGAAACAGTAATGCTTAATTGTATAATTTTATGCTAATTCTATTGTTTTTCTTTTGCATAAACTCCACTATTATCTACAACCCCGGGTGTACAACTTAGTGATTTGTATTTTACAGAAATACTGTTTGCACTCTAAACTCCATTGTTATCTCAAATTTTAGTTAATAAAGAATCCAGACCTATCTGGTTTAATATTTGGTTTGACTGAAATTATTTTCTGCTATAAACAAAGTAAAAAGCACGTGGCAGGCCTACACAGACTCCTACGTTCGTGAAATTTGTACAGTTGCCGTTTTGTATTGGATTTGGTCGTCCAATTTATTTTGCTTCTAACTTGTATAGAAAGGGCACTATACGCTGTCAGCTGTATTATTAGGAGGCGTTTTTAGTTGAGAAGAGCCGTAAGACTGCCGCCCAGGAAATGTTTTCAGAGGTCATAGGTCTGCACGGTTTCCCGTTACTAGATTTTTGACACCTCTGTATTTAACTTGTCATACGTATTGCTATAGCGGTTAGTCTTTGCTCATCCACATATGCAAGATAAGTTTTTAGCTCTCAAAATGTTCGAAAAATTGGCCACTGGTCCACACGATACGCCGATTTTGTGATATAGTAGGTTAGTTCCATTGTTATGCAAAGTAGCTATTAAATCATCTTATGATTGTATGTAGCATGCATTTAATAATTACTTAAGGCATATAAGAGGAGATATGAGGTGAGGGCGGGGGGAGGGGGGTCATCACGTAAATATTGAAAAAAGAGGGGGGTCACTTGCTAATAACCTGACCTGGAGGGGGCGCCTTACAGAAATTTTGATCTTTCCAATATATTTTTCCCTCCCCCCCCACCCCCCCCCCCCCCCTCCCTCTACATAAATAATGACCGGTCCCTAACGAACCCTCGATATAACGAACAAATTTTGGAGTTCCCTATTGTTTCTCAGCTTGGGACCTACCAGCCGCACAGCCTCAATTCCGACTTTCATTTTTACTGAGGTTCGCGCGCGTTCCAGAGAGACAAACGCTTCAAATTTTGAATATAATCACATGGCACATCACCAACGAACTCTTATCCACTGATAAGGACAAAGCCCGAAACGTTTGGGTTATTCTAACTAGACTTTAGCACTATTCATTCAACATGACCTCAAATTCACTCTGTCACTCGATTCCTGTTAAAAAAATAAATTAGAGTTTCTACTTAAACAATTAGACTACACGGTGTAGGAAAGACGTGGCGTTTTTTACTTCCGCTCAAGATTTCTTTGTTTTTAAACAGCTAATCAAGAGGATTCGAATTAATTCAAAACCCGTTGTCCCGAGAGCCCTTCGCTTCTTGTGCCAAGGCCCCGCCGGCAAAGAGAAGCGAAAGGGCTATGGGGACGAGAATGGGCGCCTCTCTCCAACACGAGGAGTGTAAACAATTAAAGGTGGGGGTGATCTATTAAAGGAAGCCTAATAAAATACGTGAGGTAACCTCTGACTGATCCTTAGTACCTGTAATGACACATTTACCTTATTTTGGATTTTCTCGGTCAGGGAATAAGAACAAGCCTCCAATAAATGCAAACAATGGAACGTCTGATTGCATGCCTGATCCGCACCCTGCCATGGTTTCGTTAAACAGGCCAGCTGGCGTCACTTACCATCCGACTTCGGTGCTGCTTCACCGTTGTGTTGGTTACTGTGTATCTCAAGATCTTCAGAACTGTACGGTCAAGAGGCAAGAAGAGATTGTAATGGCAATACTTGTGTCAGAGAAGGGGGGCGCGACATTTAAAAATATCACAGTCTACAATCACACCGAGTGCGGCTGCGCCTGTATGACACGCAAGTCTGACTGTAATGAGGCCATCCACAACTACGATAAAAACAAGTGCAAGTGTGAGTGTAAAAAGAGCCATACTTCATGTAACAGCGCTATAAAAAGATGGGACGACCAAAGCTGCGACTGCAAATGCATCAAGGCGCAGACGTCTTGCGACCAAACTTCAAATCACGTGTGGAATGAAAAGATCTGCGACTGTGACTGCACGAAAAAGGTGAAAGATCGCTGCAAGCGCAAGGGTAAGGTGCTCAACAAAGCCACGTGTGGATGCGATTGTCCCACGCCCAGGCCAACATGCCCTCAAGGCGAAAAGTTCCTGAAGTTCAACTGCACCTGCGTGCAGGACACTTCCGTGCTTACTAAATGAAGGTTTATCAAGGAAGCTGTTTAAATTGATTCGGTGAAGGGAGTCAGGGAGATTTTTTAAAAGGTTAAGGATGCAATATTGATTATATTGTGAGAAAATATGCTGTAACAGTATCATCTGATTAGTTTTCATGTTTGGTTGAGCCAATCATCTATTGTCAAAAGTGGTATAGACCAGCGGTCTACCTGCTTTGATAGATTGTAACCTGGGATTAGTGAAGTTTTATCTAAAATGACTGTAGCTTGTAGAAATAAAATAAAAGTACGACCTTCACTGTTATTGTCTTTTTATTTGAATATTTGATATGTAATTTTTTTTATCAAATAAATAATGACATCACCATCATTTATGATGATAACGTAAGCGTAAGTTAGTTGATAAAACCAAACGCCACCCTGATTGCGTTGGATAAATGATAAGTGAAATGGTAACTTGGCTAATTAATTAATTAATTAATTAATTAATCAAGTTTCTCAAGTTGAATACTCAGAAAAAAGATTTTCTGAGTCCCCAACGGGAGTCGAATCCATAACCATCCAGATACAGGTTGGACGCTCAATTCACTGAGCTATGGGGGACTGGTGGTGAGTCCATTTATCAGGTTCTTATGTGACACGCGTCCTGACGTATGCAAGGCTCGATATGTCGAAACTGATAAATGTGGATAAACGAAAAGTGAAATGGTCACCGAAGAAATTGAAAAGATTTTCTGAGTTGCCCAACGGAAGTCGAACCCATGACCATCCAGATACCGGTTGGACGCTCTATTCATTGACCAATGGGAGACTCGTGGTGAGCGAGTCCATTTAGTAAGGTTATTATGTGATACGCATCCTGCCGTATGCAAAGCTCGATGTGTCGAAATGACAAATGTGGATTAAAAATAAGTGAAATGTTGACTTGGAAAAAGTGAAATATATGAAGAAGTGTACCATGATTGCGTTGTTACTTAACATATATTTGCATTACGCGTCCGTCTCGAAGGGCAAACACTATTTTGTACGGCTTGTTGAACGAATATGCTGTAATTTCTATTCCAGGGTTATATGCCACTTGAAGTTAGTCCTCTGTACGAAAAACCTATCTCTTCTAGTCGCAAAAAAACATATCTCGAAAAATGCAACAAGAAAAGCCAGTCCTCAAAATTTTGCGATATAGACGCTTTGCGTATCTACATTAAACCCACCCCTCCCCTGTAAAAGAAATATGGTCTCGCGCACCAAGTTCTGGCGAAACACGCGGTCAAAACCGAAAAAACCGTTGAAATGTACACGAAACCTGAAAACGTAAAAATTAATCCTTGAAGTGGAATAAGTATCCCGCTGCAATAAGAACTTGCTCGAAAAAGACTTGGAATTTAATAGCTTCGTGATTTTCGTTCAGTACTTGTCATATTGGCCAGCTTTGATGTCGATTTTCACGCGATTCAGTTAAAACTGGACTCCCACTGCGCAGGCAACTGGTATTCGATTTGACGATTTAGTTTACACGGAGGAAAAAATGTTCGTGGTTTAGTGCTCTCTTTCTACATTCCACAATCTCCAAGAAACGTGCCGTGGTCAGAGAGGAAGTGTAACGCCCTTGTCACGCACTCGACGTCATCCGCTGTAACAGTATTGCGTCCGGGTCACGGATCAATGATTTGAAATTTGATTTGCATAAAGCTTTTAATTTCGCGAGCGACTGAGTCAAGATATAACTATGCTGGTTCAAGTTGTGCTTTTATCTCTGTTCGTCTTTCAAGCTTCGTACACAGAAGCCAAGGTAAGTCACATCAATAACTGTTAAACAAATCTAATTCTCCGTTTAGAGAAACGACGCAAGCAAAATGGCGCAATTGTAAAGCGCTGAAACAACTGTCTGTTTTTACATAAACAAACTATGCCGTTTGACTGCAGTAATAATAAAAGCAGAAGGGGATTTGAACTGTGAACATTGCCCCAATTAAAACAAACGTAAAAATCTATTTTCAGGAGGAAAATGAGCAGAATGATGTGTATAATTTTACGTGAGGCGACGAACTGTTCTTGCCAACTCTCACTGAACTCTAATTCAATGTTTTTATAATCACAGAATTCCAACAGTCAGGAAAGTAAATTTATTTAAGGGCGGCCCGGGTTTTAACGGTTCACTCTTCTGCATTCGAGCAACCGCCTTTTTGTGCACCCGAAATTTACGCCTTTTGCCAAATATATCAAAAATATTCCGCGAAAAATGCATGGTTTTAATAAATGTAGCTATTTGAATAAAACTTTTATTGTGATTTGATTTTTATCCCTCGGGGACTCACAATGGGCACAATAATCTGTGCATAAATGGATTCAAAAGTGCAGCGGACTTTAAATTCTTTTTATTTGACCAACGATGCAAGTCAACGGAGCTTGAACAAGAAACGGAAAACTTACCTAGTAAATTAAGTTTCTTTTCTTAAATCACACGCTGAGGCAAGACACGTGTTTAACAGTTAAACTTCAAGATTTTGAGTTCCAGTCATGTACTAGTTATTTCTTGTTTATTGGCAAGCGGGTTTGATTAACTTTCATTATTTATTAAACTCATTCGTCTGTGATACAACTCTTACCTGAAAAAATGCGGAAAAAAGCGATAGTGGACGTGCATGACGTACTGAGCTTAAGCAAAATTAATTAAAGAATATAAAACCAATATTATCATTAAGCAAGAAAAAGTTCGAAATGTTCCAGTCAAAACAAGACGAAAACTCTAGCTCCTGTGAAAAAAAAAGTGCAGTGCTTTGTAACATCGTAGCACCAAATAAAAAACGGTTAAAAACGCGGGACCATTTTTCTTTTGACAAAAAAAAACGGGAAAAAAGTTCATTCTTACCCAAATTTCAGTCTTAGGTACGTTCTTAGTATGTTTAAAATTTTAGTCGTTCTCGGCCTCAACTTTCTTATAATAAACGGCACGCAATGCATTCAGGAAATTGTCAGGACATTAACGAAAATAAAAGTAGCTGACAACTTCCCTTGTGACGCAATACATGTAAGGTCAAAGGCTGTCTTGAAAGAGTTTACACCGGCCGTTTTAGATATTTCTGCTTACTAAATTTAATATAGCTCATCAAATATAATTTGTCTCTTTCGTTTATACTTTGTATTAGTCCCTTCTCACTGTGCGGGAGTATTTTGCTTTGAGTTCTACGTGGCGATTTCTTGTTGAGTTACACTTGATTTCTTTTCTTTTACGTTTATTTCTGTAGTTAGTTCCCAGTCCTATTCGGTTCTACTGATCGGTCGAACAGATCCGGTCCCCTCGCCCGATGACATTACGCGATGTTGAAGTCACCGCTTAAAAAACGTTGTTATAAAAAGAGTGTACATATCTTTTCGGATCGAGTGTATTTACCGTAATACAATTTTACCGATTTTTATTTAAGAAAAATAAAACATTTGCAGGCACAAACCGTCAAAAATTAACGTTCACCCTCGGCCAAAAACTAAGCATAATGTTATATAAAAAAAAGTGTATACATGGATTGGAAGTACTGCATTATCGCGCGGCTTCATAGCTTTCGTTTTCCTTATATGTGCCGCGGAAAATGTTGTCGCATGAATTTTTTTTGCGGGTCGCAAAAGAAACCGCAAAAAATTTGTCACACGACAGAATTCTCGGAATAAAAGACTGAAATAATGGGTAAAATGTCGGTGATAATTTTCACAAGCCCGTAAGACTATGCTATGTAATGGCGACTTTTTTAAACCGTCTCGTTTTCTAACGAAACCTAGAGTCTTACAGCGAGAAACGAACACAAATGTTTCCCTGTTTGCCCCCGCGCGCAACATTATTTGTTGGGGACACAAAAAAAGTTGCTGAGTTCTTTCAGAAACATTTTGTGTCGACAACAAATGTTTCCCGGTTTGCGCAGAATATCCCGCTCGTTTGCCCACCCAAGAAACATCATGAGCAACAACGTGTCCTCGTTTGCCACCACTCGTTTGAACAAATGATTAGAGTTGCTACTGGAGTAAGAGGCATTAATAGCTAGCAAAAAAAGCTGTTACAAAATTCTGTAACAATATTGTGGTTCAGTTTAAACGAAACCAACATCACAGATTCGTGTGACTTGATGATTTGAACAAACGTCCAGCTAAGTAAACCAATTAATGCTTTTTCACTAAGCCCGTTCTTTAGTTCAGATGAAAAGCCTCTTTGCTTTCATTCCTTTTGTTCTCTATTCTTTTTGCTCTGCAACGGACTACTCTCGAAAGCAGAAAAGCTGTGATTTTCGACAGCTGGCGTGGTTGGAAGAGAAAAAATTTTGTCCTTTTTCATATAAATTTCAAAGAACTGTCAGTAAAAGTGTAAAGAAAATCTGATTGACAATGAATTCAAAGTAGCAACGCACTCAAAGATGGGAAATAGCTCTTTAATGTTTTCGTTATTCACACAGATCAGTTCCATTCTATCTTCTTTTTTTTTTGCCGTTCAAGTACTTTCGCCTTGTAGATACAGCCCATGTAAATTGCGAGATAAAAAATAATAAAATAAAATAGATGGATTCACTTTTAATAGAAGTGTGATACAACAGTGAATAGGAGCAATTAGTTGATGGTTTCTGTTTAAATATAAATTAGGTGCATTTTGTGATTGCAACGTCGCGACTTAAACTGAGCCTTAGTCCGGACATCAAAAAATGGAGAGAATTGAATCTATGAACCTATGATTGACATGTAAACTGATAAGCGGACTATTTTATCCTCAAATATAACTCGGAATAGATATTGTTCGCGGTTTGCTATATTGTTTAACTATAACGAAGTGGTTAAAGAACCATTTTTCAGGTGTCAAGTGATCCCGTCGCAATGAAAACAAACCAATATTGTGACGTCAAGAGGAAATTAGCCAATAAGAGACCGCGATATTTTTCCGCCGAGCAGCAGTGTTAAAAAGTGCCTTTTAGACCAACATCATATTTTGCGTTAAAACACGTCTCCATAACAATGGTGTCTCTGGCCTTAACAATCTTCATCGTCGCTCACCTGACAGTCTCGTCTTCAAAGCCAAGGGTAAGTCGATCTGTGCACCTCCCTTGTCTCGTTCAATTAAATTCTAATCGGTTGAAACGAAATTTGTCAGAAATTTCCACCCCTTTACCAAGTAAGTTCCAGTCTTTACAAGTTTCGCTCGCAAGCTGAATAAATAGTATTTTACAGACACGAGGAGGGATATAATACCATTCATGCACGAGCGAAATTTTAAATTCCTACAAAAGAATTATATGATTTAAGGACGGTGCCTACTAATAGAGAGGTATTTTTGCCCGGCCAATGACAATGCAAGGGAAGTAGATGTTACCAAGGGCTATTAAAATCCAAAAAGAAAATTGGGGGTAGCCACGCAAATTTTCGAGATAATTAGGTTTGAAATCTTGAAAAAAGTGCTGACGTGGCATTTTCAAAAAACGTAAAAGGAAATAAAATTTCCTTACAAATTACCTTTGAATTTTGTTTTTCATGAACAAAATCAACATTAAATATAACGATCTTAAAAATAACTAACAAATACTATCTTTGAAACTGCGTGAACCACGTTTTTATTAACAAAACGAGTGCACTTGAGCCATTTTTAACTCTAACAGCTCTCTCTTGCAAGGCCAGTGAAACAGCCTAAACAATTTTTGCATTGAACGAAAAATTAATCATGCGTTCTATAGACTTACCACTTCCATTTTATAAAATAAAAAGTATGGGTCACCACGCGTTTTTAAAAGTTATACGAGTTGTATGGAATCGCTTTTGAGGTCAGTTACACTTTTCCTATCCCCTCCCTAGAGAGTTAAATATTTGCTTCTCGCGCAATTTTTCACGCGTGCACTACGCCATATGTAGTTAGCAGTTTGCTGATTACGTTTGAGCGATTAGCGATTTGTTTCAGACTGTTAAATGTGAGCCATTTTTATCGATAAGCGTTTAGGGCTTACTGATATGTTACTCTTTCGCTGTTCCTGGTTTAGTATGTCCATTAACTGGATTTCGTTGCAACCGAAATTTTCTTGCATTTTAGTCGCGCGCTTGGTCGCGAAGTTGAATTCGTCATTTTGAGCGAGCAAATTCCCTTAGCGCGCGCGTCTAGTGCGATCGATGCCTTGCGTGATGCGCAGAAGATGTGCGCAGTAACAAAAGTAGGCACCGTCCTTAAACTTGAAGGGAGTTATCATTCGTCCGATAATTCGACCTAGTTTACCCCCTAATAACGTTATCCCGATTTCAACCCTTGCTTAAATTGTTTAAAGACTCCTCATCTTTTCTACAGCCCCTGAGCCAATATGTATTTTCATCAATCGGAAGCAGAAAGGAAATTGCATCATGATTTAAAGTATCAAAGATTTTCTCATGTGCGTCAATTGGGCATGAAGTGACACTTAAAAGTTTTCATATAAAAAAGAAGTATTTATTTCCGAATTAAACAGTCGCGAAGGAGGTTTCCATGCGTTGAGTTGCCGGTCCTTTATTTGCTTTCCTACATGTAAATCTTATTTTATTTGCCGTTTTTTGTCGTATCAATGATGGGATGGGATGACTGATGCTACTTTAATTAAAATTTCAAGTCTACGCAGATTACCCAGGTACACACTTCATTTTGCTAAACGTTCATCGTGACTCTTCTGCCGGAAGACTGATTCGATTTTAATTAAATTTCTAAGCACTCAGATAAATAGCCGTAAATATATTTTTCGCCAAATAACCTTTTGGTGAAATAATTTTATATATAAAAAAGAATTATCAAAGCAAGCCAAAGTGACCCCTGGGCTGTAGCCAGACTTTTGGTATAGACGAGACAAGATCTGCGATCGCCAAAGGCACGAGCCCCAGAAGGTTTTGAAATCTGGAACCTCTGAAACGCTATTTTCATCAAGAATTTTTATAAGTAATTTCTTCAGAAAATTAATCTCGTTCTACCGGGAACTGTTATCCCAACTATACGAATTTTGTTTTTAATTTTGGGTTAAAATCTAGACGAGGCAAGTTCCACGTCTTGCCTTATGCTAGCTAAGGCTCTGTGTCTTCACCTTTGGTTAGAGTTTAAAAAACAAAACAACAACTTACAACAATCGAACAACGAAACGTTTTTTAGTGGGGAATACTTCGCTCTGCGCTTTTTATTTAAGGTGGTTTTCTACGAAATTAGAATGCCAGGGCCCCGGGGAACATGTCAGCTGAATATGATCAATTGCACGTTAAACGTTTGCATTTCTCTGACAATTTGGGCATGTCAATGACGCCGATTAGTGTCTGCGAGTCATTATTTGGTAATTCGGAGTTATCATTAAAGGCTAATTAAGAAATGATGGATATTAATTTTAGACCATTGAACAGATTATATTTCGACGAAAATTGCTATGACACTACGCATTGTCCAAGGTAATGACTTCCTTTCTTATGTATATAATATCGTTAGGTTCAAATTCGTGATGCGTACGTGTTTATCAATTTTTGATCATAAAGGTCTTTGCGTGTGCTTGCCAGGAATCACGTTTTAACTTATGTTTACTATCACGTGAAAAGAATTAAAGGTAGAATTCATCTCAATGACAGTATTACGAAGTTTCTTTTGTACAATTGAGTAATGAATAGCAAAAGGAAAAACTGTTAAAATATTATCTCCAAAACTGTTGGACGACAACTGATAACTATTCCCTTGACGCAAACGGTAATTTTGTCTGCTAATCCTCTGTTAGCTTTGGCGGATAACCTTCAGTAGGAAGCGAGGTGCTACGCCGGCAGCCCTGAAAATTCGTGCCTATTTGAGTCCACAGAGGCTGTGATCCTTTTTGGTCAGAGTCAAGTAGACTGCAAAACAGTCGCATTTTTTGCGAACGCGATTATCAAATCGAGAAGTCTGGAACCAATGTCAAAACGGAGAGTGAGACTGGGGAGAGACCCTCGCCTCGCACGCCCCACGGGCGTGCGAGGCTCGGGTTTTAATACGATCGGCGCTTCGCGCCTTTGATACGCGAATGTTCAATGATTTTAGAGGAAATACGACCGTTTTGTAGTCTAGAGTCGAGCGGCTGCTTTCTCTGCGCATTTTCAGGGAAAAAAATGAAGTTTGACGCACGCATGCAATCAAACCGTAAAAGAAATTTTCCGGCTCTGGTTTTGATTTTGCCCAGAGCGTCTCGTGACGTCTTTGGTCACTGTACAAGATGGTTTTAACTTTTAACTTGTGTGCGACCATTCAAATGAAAGCTATTGAGCTGGCCCCAGTTGTTCAAAGGGTGGATAACGCTATCCACTGGATAAATCACTATCCAGTGGATAGTCTAGTTTGTTTTGCCAACACTTAACCACTGGATAGCGATTTAACCGGTGGATAGCGTTATCCACACTTTGAACAACTGGGGCCAGTACTTTTATGTGGTACTGTTTATTATGCTGTACAAGGGGGTTCTAACTTTTAAGTCTATGGATGAAACCCTAATGTGCGAGCATCATGAAAGGTATTGAGCAGTACTTTCATGTGGTACTGTTTATAATGCTGTACAAGGGGCATATGCTGTTATGAGAGGCATTTGTTATATCGAGGATTTGCTAAAAAGTCACCAGTCTTTCGAGTAAATTTTTGAACTCCTATCCCCTCCCCAGTGAAACGTTTTGCTAAAAAAAAAAACGTTTGTCGACAGGCTCTGCCGAAAGGACTTACAGCGTTTCTCGAGAGAATGGGGATCCCATTAGAAGATTTCCTGAGAAATCAGCAGGCTTATCGCGCTCAACAAGCTCGTGTGTCCTATGACGAAAAAACTAGATCCCGGGTCTCCAGTAAAGACCTCACGACGCGCTTCCAGGCTACCCGCGTCTCCACCTCAGACGAAACAACTAGATCCCAGGTCTCCAGTGACGTGCCAGAGCATTCAGGAGGAGTTATTACTAACCAACGTAAGCATCGCACTGAATGGATAGTCTCTTCTCGTACCCAGGCCTTTTCTTATCTTTTTTAGCGGGGAGGGAAGGGAGGGAGGAGGAGGGGGGAGTGGGCGTATTACAGGCAAATAACGCGTGTGTTTAAAGTTTTTTTAAAAAAAGTGACGCAGATGGTAAGGCAAAATAAATGTACCCCCACACCTCCTCCCCCCGTGGTGGGGGGGGGGGGGGGGATAATTTGAACGTGTAAAACACCCCGTAAACAAGGTTGCTAATAACAATTTAATTGTATTTTACAGTAAACAATGTTATATACATGCCAGTGGACGCCCACTGTGCGCCAAGAGCAACGACCATAAAAATACCCAAGATATTTGGAGTTTCAAATTTCCCCAGCTATATCATCCTCCATCGTTGTACCGGAAGTTGTCCATTGCGGGACGGACAGCACTGCACTGTCACGCAACAGGACGCCATTAATATTTTTATCACGGAAATAAAAGGCAATGTCGCAGATTTTAAGGCAATGACGGTCTACAATCATACAGGCTGTGCCTGTGACTGTTCCACTACTGCCAGCCATTGCGACCCGAATATACAGCGATATAACGGGGACCTTTGCAAATGCGAGTGCTTACAGGATGGATCGCAATGTGACTCGGCCACTCAGAACTGGGATGACAACACTTGCCAGTGTGAATGCAACATGGCTCCACAACACTGTGATGATCATAACAAAGAGTGGGACACGAAAATCTGCGGCTGCCACTGTAAACAGAGCCTGAAGAATAATTGCATAGCACAGAGCAAAACTATCGACACCAACACTTGCCAGTGCGTCGACAAAGGTGTGAACGCGTTGTAAGGTTTTGCGTGACTTCATTTATATCACGCAACATCACTTAACGGCGTGACTTTAGGACGGCGTGACGTAAAATCACGCGATGCAAATCTAGAAGTAAACGTATTTATGGGACTACAAAACACAAGTAATACTGTAGTTTAAGTCAGTCTTATGTAGAGGTTTCGTAGGAATGACAAAATTGTGGCAATTCAATGATTAAAGTACAGAGAATTTACTGATGACTATATTTTTTGTTGATTTTTATTTTTAACAAATGAGACTGGAACTGCGATCAACTTGACAAATTTACAATGACTCCGTTGTAATTTATTTTTATAAATTACACCACGTTACACAATAGAGAAAAAGAACAAAATCACTACACTTACCCACCTACAACTACATCCCTAACTTACATTACATACAGCACCTTACTTACAAAATAAAAATCACTGACAAACACAGTACTTACACTTGATTACAGTAAATGATCTAATAAACGCCCGGGGCGTTTATTAAATTTTAGGGGTTCCTGGAGATAGATGTGGAACGTTTATTAGAGAGACGCGTTCAATACACTTTAACGATAACTTACAACGCCAACAAAACAAATAAGAGGCGTATTTTCACTCGTGGAGTAAGATAGAAAACAAAGTTTGTGATTAGGAGGCTAATCCAATCTGCGCAGATGTCGTTCATAGTTTGGTATTGATGTCTTCATCGTCATCGGGGCCAACCATGCTGGCATCATTGGCCTCTTCGATGGTTGAGGCGGGCGATTCTAAGTCATAGTGGGGAGGCATCTGTTAGACACGGGGCGTTTATTAGAAGGGGGCGCCTTATACAACCTTTGTACCCCCATGAAGGCGCTTATTATAAGATCATTCACGCTACACTGCGATAAAGCCAATTGACAAAAGACTATATCTTTTTAAACACAACTTGGTACGTCAGGGATTAAGTGTGGTATGTAATTATTTTCAGTTCCATAACACAATTTTTTCACTGGACGTGATTATTTTAAACGTAGGGTCCACGTAAGTTTCCATATCACTGAAATATTTTTCCAGTTTCAAAATCGAATTTTATCAGATTGTCAATCACTGAATTATAGCTAAATAGTCTTCCAAAGATTTATGGCCAGAACAAAATGTTATGACCCAAAGTTTGTAGACGACTGCGGCACAAATTAACAACGGAGTCATCGAGATACGATTCTGAGCGAGTCTTCTCTTGGTGCTAAGCAACACTGCGTCGATCTTTAAGTTTTGCCCTGTTCTATTTTCCTGTCAGCTACTTGAAGCAATCGTCGGCCGAATCTGCATAACTGTGTGGCGTGGAACTTTGTCGAAAAAGATCAGCCCCGAGGCCCTCTCGATCGTTTCCACCGGGACATGAAATATATGTAGAGGCGTCCTCTCGCTGATTGGCTGGTTAGGCAGAATGAAGGACTGAAACGAGAGACAAATATAAACGTGTGTGTTAAACACGTGATCAGCATGTCTTTTACCACAGGCGGCCCAAGTTCAAGAAACCACAGCTTGGTAAATGCGTCTTGTATCCTTGACACTGAGCTGTTGAAAATTTGAACCCTAATAAAGTTTTACTTGGGGTTGGGCAGCACGGAATTTTTTACGTCAAACGAAAACGAATTTGGACTGGAATTGAAAATCGCGCAGGTTATTCACTTCCCATCGCACCATAAGCTTGACTAATTAGCAAAGAAAAGCTCACCTGCATTTCCAACTGGTTATTCCTTGTCTCCCCCAAGATGACTTTGAAGTAATGTGTAGGAACGGCGATGCGATTTTTCCCAATTAACTAAGTTGTTATAAACAAACAAAATGGATAAATCGACGAAAACAGCACTTCCTACAAAACAGGCAGTACACAAAACCAAGAGAAAATAAAAGGACAGTATTTCCCTCATCTTCTTGACAAGTTTGGTAAAAGTCTGCAGTCAAGCCAAAATGGTCCAAAATGGCCCACAGCCCAGGATCTTCTCCATGGTTGTCCCGGGGAGGTGAATGGATGGGCTCTATAGGTACGTATTACGGATTAGAGTGTGGTTTTTGAAGTTGTTAGTCCTTAAAAAGGGTAACCTTTTTGCCCCTTTTGACAAAATGATCATCGTGTGATCCTAACATAGGCGCTAAAATTTCAATGGGTTAACGCCGGGTCCCGAACGAACGAACGAACGAACGAACGAACGAACGAACGAACGAACGAACGAACGAACGAACGAACGAACGAACGAACGAACGAACGAACGAACGAACGAACGAACGAACGAACGAACGAACGAACGAACGAACGAACGAACGAACGAACGAACGAACGAACGAACGAACGAACGAACGAACGAACGAACGAACGAACGAACGAACGAACGAACGAACGAACGAACGAACGAACGAACGAACGAACGAACGAACGAACGAACGAACGAGCGAGCGAGCGAGCGAGCGAGCGAGCGAGCGCGCGCGCGCGCGCGCGCGCGCGCACGCACGCACGCACGCACGAACGAACGATCGAACGAACGAACAAGCGAATGAATGAATAACTTTATTTACGTGTCACAAGAAGTCAAACCTAAGGTAAAAACCCTCTACTGACAGGGGACACTTAGCAAATAGCATAAACCATAAACGGAAGTGTTTCGGTCTACACACGCGGACGAGGAAAATTCATGGCCGTTCTCAAGGGCCATGTCTTTTAGCGAAGGTACAACTATATTTTCATTTGAACGATTTCTCATACCACAACTAACCTGGTATTTCACATAGAGTTGATTATCCGCTTCCTGTCTGCGCGCGAAAAAGAGAGGAGACAGTAACATTTAATTTTATTGACTTTCAGGATTTGTTCACATTATACCAGCATACTTGTGAAAAAAATAGCGCGGAAACAGAATCCAAGAATTATGCTGGAGTAGCCTGCGTAGCAAGCGTTCCCGTGCGAGCGAAGTGATGTTTGCTGTGTAGTGCTCTCGCCCCAATTTTCGCGCGACCAGATCCTTCCCTCGCACGCGACACACAGCACTTCGCTCACACGGGAACGCTTGCTACGCAGGCTAATGCTGGAGTTAAATTTGTGACAGAATGTAAACAATTACCATGAGCGTGCGTTGGATATGAGATGGCAGATGGCCAAACGAGGCGCGTAGCGCCGAGTTAGCTATAACGATCTCGTATCCAAAAAGCGCTAGTGGAATAATTGTTTTATTAAAAACGCCCAAAAGAATTTCAACATTTGAGCTCGCCAGCTTTTTTTTGTCGACGCGTATCGGCTACGAATCAAACTCATGAATTACAATATTATATAACATTGCTGGTTTTTAATTGTCTGCGAACACTATCTGGTTTAAGAGGCAAACAGTTTGCCTAGAGCCAAGCCTGTGGAAAGCTATGATCATTAAAGAACACATAATGTCAAAGGACGCGAAATATCAGTGCATATTTTTGAAGCCAAAGGAGGCTATTGTGTATATTTATTATTATCATAAACATATTTTTACACACTTCAAGATAGGTCAATTTTGAGGGGCCTTTTAGCCCCCTGATTAATTTCTACAAGGCGATTTATCGCCGGAAAAGAGAAAAAACCCTACAGTGGTAATCAGGGCAAACCGGCGGTTGAAATAATGCAAGTTAATTGGTTTCCGTATTTTTTAACACAATGATTTCATTTAAAAGTTAGACCTGAAAAAGGTGGTATTGTTCATTTGTTTTATACTTCTCTATAAAATCGGGTGACAGACATCAAATCGGACATTCCTTTCTCTGATACCCGTCATCCGATTTTGTACCACGTGATGTGCTTTGCTCAATAAGCGCGCGCGAAAATTAATCGGAAGGTTATACATGTAATTAACAATAAAAATATTAATTTGAAGTGGAGGTAAATATTCAGCATTTTCACCAACACTGAGGCGAATATTTGCTTTAGTATATACCACACAAGCTGAATACTTTATTGTTACTTTTTTTTTACGCGACTTTGTTTTGATGATTTTCAAAAAATCGCGAAATTAAAGACCCGCGAAAATTAGCCAAGCGAAATTCATACCCTGCTTATATAGTTCTCTGGTCAACTTTAACGTTAGTTTACTTCTGACCATAATTATCTTGTCCACGTTCTCTATTTCAGTTTTGGCATTCAAGCTCTCTTCGCGTGAATCAGTATCCTCTTTTTAACGCAGTTCTTGTAAGATATCCTTGGCGCAGTCGTCACAGTAGTCGTTTTGTTATGTTCACTGTCATCAGAACAGTCTATCCTCAAAAAAGAGTCACGTGATTAACCCATTGTTCCCTGAACATTCGGAAAACATTCGATGCGAATTACCCATGCCCTCAAAATCAGTGAGATATCACGGCTACCAGGCTTACATCCAGGGCTCTCAATGTCCCAACTTAGTCCTTTGCTAATCAACTCCAAGTTAACCAATCAGAGCGTGCAAAAAGTACTGATGTGTGGTATATACTTATCTCGAATATTTCCCAGTTTGGCTGCATCACAATACATGACGAGCCCAAACAACGGTAGGAAGGAGATTACTTCACGTTACTCGTAACGTTTTGGCCATAAAAGTGCATGCAAACCTCTTGAAGGATTATAACTTACTTTGGTAAGAAGAGAGGACCAGTGATAACATACACATTTTTGTATGATTTTGTCAGATGGCGTGAATATTTTTCAAGGTGTTCCCACGCATCACGGTTGAATCCTGAGCCTGCCTTGATTAAGAACAAAGAGTTGTGTAATATTAAGATTAATAAGAAGTGCTTTGAGAGTTCAAAACAATGAAGTGTTTCTCAGTAGTAGAGTACCCCCTGAGTAGTCCAGTACCTCTTGTGAACCTCTAATTTCAGAGGTGTGACGAACTATGCATACCCGTAATTAGGTGTTATTATGATTGTTGTTATTTTCATAAGTGCACGTGCACATATGCAGTATTTAAGATGTAGTCTTGTAATTTATGCGTGTTCGCGGGTAGTTTCACAATGCAACGGTGAGCGCTGTTTGTGCGCCATTAAAGTCAACGTTTTACCGTTATCTTTCGTTACATGGTGTCAGGAGTCGGATGATCTCCAATGGCTTATCTTCAATCGTTACCTGCGCCTCATGCTCTCGATATTAATGACTCCAACGTCGCTGAGAAATGGAATGAATGGAAGGAAATGTGGCTTCACTACAGTGTAGCTGCTAAAGTCAACAAAGAAGCTGGCGAGGTTCAAGTTGCCACGTTCCTCACAGCGATAGGTCCTGAAGCAAGGAAAGTCTTTAAAACATGGAATTTAACCGCTACGGAGAAAAACTCGATCTCAAGAAGACATTAGAAACTTGCCGCGCCGCGGAAATGTCTCAAGCTCAAATCAAGGTGGTGGGCGATCTCAACTTGGCGAACGCTGCTAACGTCCACGTGGTCAAAGAAAACGAAGGCGAAAAACCGCCGACTGTTCCTGCAAAGCCGCTGCGATATCCTTGCCGATTCTGTGGAAGAAAGCATGACGGAAAACGTGAGGCTTGCCCTGCTTGGGGAAAGAAGTGTAATAAGTGCGGAAAGGATAACCACTTTGCAAAGAAATGCAGTTTGAATTCTAACTCCAAACAAGTCTCGATGGTAGAGGAAGAGGACGAGTATCCCGTTTTCCAGGTGTTCAAAGTCTCGGCGAGTCAGAGCTCCGATTCGAACCTCGTGACGCTAAAAGTTGCAAGCGGGAATTTCATACGCTTTGAGATCGACACTGGGGCCCGTTGCAATGTTTTACCGGTTCATATCTACCAGAAGGCAACTGGTGACTACCGCCTTGAGAATGTTAACCCAGTGAAGTCGTCAATTGTGTCTTATGACGGTGGAAGCATTCCGGTTCTGGGAACAGTAAAGATCCAAGTACAGCGTGGATCTTTTACGTGTCTTCTGTTGTGTCGTCTGGTGGAGAGCAAACGTTGCCGTCCAATTCTAGGCAAATCCGCATGCGAAGGAATGGGCGTAGTCGAAATCAAAGACTCGGACGCTATTAGACAGCCTGATACCAGTGGTGGTGAAGTTTTCTCTGTTCAAGACGCAGTTTCTAGCTCTAAAATTCTTACCAAAGAGCAGGTCATTGAGATGTTTCCTGATGTTTTTGACAATGGGCTTGGTGTGCTGGAAGGCGAATACCACATTAGGCTCGACGAATCAGCAAAGCCTGTTCAGCACGCTCCCCGACGAGGTCAGGTTGCTCTTCGCGCTAAAATCAAAGAAACCCTTGATGAGCTGCATAGTTCTGGAGTCATCGAACCGGTCACGAAACCTACACCCTGGATCTCCTCTATGTTGGCTGTCCCCAAAAAGAATGGGAAAATTCGAATATGCCTTGACCCAAAGGATCTGAATAAAGCAGTTCTTCGTGAGAACTATCCCATGCCCACTATCGAGGATATTGCTACTCGTCTTCATGGTGCTAAAGTGTTTACAGTCCTTGACGCCAAAAATGGGTTTTGGCACGTAAAGTTGGACGAGGAATCTTCTTATCTCACCACGTTTCATACTCCCTTTGGTCGGTATCGTTGGTGTAGGATGCCGTTTGGCATAAGTTCCGCTCCTGAGGTCTTTCAGCGGCGAATGCATGAACTGATCGAGGGTCTCACCGGCACGGAAGTTGTGGCAGATGATTTTGTGGTGGCTGGTTTCGGTGACACATATGAGGAAGCTGTCCGTGATCACAACAAAAGCCTTGTCGCTTTTCTACAGCGGTGTGTCCAGCGTGGGGTCAAGCTTGCGGTGGAGAAACTTCAACTGTGCTTAGAAGAAGTCCCGTTGATAGGTCACTACGCAACTAATTCGGGCTTGAAAGTTCACCCTGACAAGGTGCGCGCCGTTCTTGAAATGCCTCGCCCCACTGATGTAAAGAGTTTACTTCGCTTCAATGGAACTGTTCAGTACTTAGCTAAATTTCTTCCTCGCCTGTCAGAAATGTCTCACCCACTTCGCCAGTTGACTGTGAAGAACGCTGAGTGGATTTGGTCAGATTCTCAGGAGAAAGCGTGGAACGACATCAAAGCGGCCATCACCCAGGCACCGGTCCTACGTTACTACAGCCTAAACGATGAGGTCACCCTTCAATGTGACGCTTCTGATACGGGGCTAGGAGCTGCCCTACTTCAGTTACAGCAGCCAGTAAGCTTTTCGTCGAGAGCCCTAACCCAAACTGAGACCAGATACGCTCAAATTGAGAAAGAGCTCCTCGCTATTGTGTTTGCTTGCGAGAAATTTGACAAGTATATTTTTGGGCGCGACGTAGTCCACGTGGAAACAGACCACAAGCCCTTGGAGGAGATCTTTAAGAAGAGTCTCTGTGACGCACCTGCAAGGCTGCAACGGATGCTTCTTCGACTTCAGCGTTACAATCTTGACGTCAAGTACAAGAAAGGACCTCTCATGTATATCGCAGATACCCTGAGCCGTGCATACCTTGACGAAACGGTGTCCTGTGAGGAAGTGAAGTCCCTGGAGCTTGTGGATCACCTCGAGACCCTGCGTGTTTCTCCATCTCGACTGGCGCAGATTGAAAAAGAATCCTCCCAAGATCAAGTCTGTAAGAGTCTCAGCCAGGCGATTTTGAAAGGCTGGCCAAACGATATCCGCGATTGCGATCCTGCCCTCCGTCCTTTCTTCCAGTTTCGTGGTGAACTGACTGTCCAAGGACACTTGATTTTCCGTGGTTCTCGTCTATTTGTTCCCAGTGCCCTGAGAAAAGAAATTATGTCTTTGGCTCATTCAAGTCACATCGGTCTTGGTGGTTGCCTTCGTCGTCTGCGCGAATGATTGTTCTGGCCTGGAATGAGCTCGCAAATGAAAGATTTTGTTAGTCAGTGTGATGTTTGCCTCACCCATCGCGACTCACAAGTTCGGGAACCCATCCTTCAGCACGATGTTTCTCCGCGTCCTTGGGCAAAAATAGGTGCTGACCTTTGCTATTTCTCCGGTCGAGTCCTCCTAGTTGTGAGTGATTACTTCAGCAACTTCATTGAGGTCGACTCTGTCTCTGCGGAAAACTCCAAAGCTGTAATCAGAAGTCTAATGGCCATGTTCAGCCGATACGGGGTTCCAGATTCCGTAGTTACTGACAATGGGCCGTGCTTTGCGTCGTCAGAGTTCTCGAAATTTGCCAGTCAGTGGAACTTCCAACATGTCACTTCAAGTCCCCGCTATCCCCAGAGCAATGGTAAGGCCGAGAACGCAGTTCGCACCGTCAAACGCCTCTTTACGAAATGCCGGGCTGCTGGTGTCAGTGAATTTCAAGCACTTCTTGATTGG
Organism: Meandrina meandrites; assembly: GCA_963693305.1. NCBI lineage: Eukaryota > Metazoa > Cnidaria > Anthozoa > Scleractinia > Meandrinidae > Meandrina > Meandrina meandrites. Next base: position 4,595,876 of record OY855911.1, read on the forward strand.
CGCAATACTCCAAGCGAGGGACTGGATGCTAGTCCAGCCCAACGTTTCTTTGGACGTCGTTGTAAGACGTTACTGCCGACCACTGAAGCTCTTCTCAGACCAAGATTTAGCCTTGCCACTGATGCTAAAAAGCTACGCGCCCAGAAGGAGAAGCAGAAGAAATTCTACAATCGTGGCAAGCGCTCTCTTGCTCCACTTAAACCTGGGGAAGCGGTTCGTGTTCGTTCCCCGCGAGGTACCTGGAAACGAGGTATATGTTTGAGAGAAGTAGCTCCCAGATCCTATGATGTCCAAGTCGACGGGGAAGTTCGCCGTCGAAATCGGAAAGATATCTGGCGTGCCAATGAGCAAGAAATGCCGCTGAATGACTATGAGCCTCCTTCACAGCAGCTTGAAGAGGTTGCTGCTGAGTCCACTGTGCCGCTTCCTTCGCCTGAACCTGTGACACAGCCCCCTGTGACTGAACCAGTGGCCCCAGTCCCTGTGGCCACACCTGCGTCGTTGCCCCTCGTAGCTGAACCTACGCCAGCACCGGGCTCATCTGGAGAGCAGGAGATCAGAAGGTCCACAAGACGGAGAAATCCTCCTAGCTATTTCAAAGACTATGTCATGTCTTAATCGGACGTTTAGTAAGAACAATATCCTTACGAGTGATGACTTTAGCTTTCCTTTAAAGGGGAAGATGTGACGAACTATGCATACCCGTAATTAGGTGTTATTATGATTGTTGTTATTTTCATAAGTGCACGTGCACATATGCAGTATTTAAGATGTAGTCTTGTAATTTATGCGTCTCCGCGGGTAGTTTCACAATGCAACGGTGAGCGCTGTTTGTGCGCCATTAAAGTCAACGTTTTACCGTTATCTTTCGTTACAAGAGGCATTCTAAAACAATATTGCTCATTGTCTTCAGGGATAGGGGCATTGTTTGTGCCCTTTGTCCTATTGTTCTTATGGCCAATCATGTGAGATGTTCAATGAGGTGCTGGTCGACTCTACCCCCTGCCCCTCCCCCAGTCCTTCCCTTTTCTAAATCTTCAGTTATGCCCAACATCACATCATTAACCATCTGGAAGGTTGAAAATAATGCACAGTACATCAGTACAGAGTAGCGGTATTTTTGACGAACAGAACTTCTAACTTCACAATCCAAACTAAAACTATGCAGAAAACGATGTATGAAATCATAAAAATATTTAATATTTGCTCATTAAGATCACATACCGGGCCATAGGCAGGAATTTGCTTAGGTAGGTGCGAGCGCCAGAAACATGAGCATCTTGGGGGAATCCTGGGGTATTTTTTCCCTGGAAATTTTGAAAAATCAAGTTGTTGAAGTCCACAATTCCTGCATTCTGAGAGTCATTTTAACCCTCACTCTCAGATTAAGCGGACCTTTGCGGCACGTGAGGGGTTGTGGATGCACCCATCGCCCCCCCCCCCCTGCCTACGGCCCTGACAAAATAATCTAAATCAGCCTCAGGGTTCTGATTTCCTCTGTTTTGATTGGATGAATTATTACATAAATGAGTTTGAGAAGCATCTCATCAATATCATTTCTGACAAGTGGAGTGGTAACTAATAGATAAAGTGAATAAATGAAGAAGCGTTCTCACCTAAAAAAACTCTGAAAAAAATATTTTGAGCCACCCAATGGGAGTTGAACTCATGATCTTCTAGATACTAGTTGGACATTTCAATCACTGAGCTCCAGGGCTATGGGAGCTCATGGTGAGCATGATAAAACCAGGTTCATATGTGTAGCTTGTTTTGAGTATTTTGACTTGAAAAAATTATCTCTGTTAGCTCACCAACTTGTGGACTCATGTTACTAAGGAAGAATGTCGCACACATGGAGTCCTGGGAAGACCTGTGATTGGCTGCAGCAGCAAGATGTCCCCTGTCATATCCACTCCTCCTAAAAATACCAATAAACAAATAAACCCAATTCACACTACAAAAGTATAAAGCATGGTATGAACAAATTCATAACCTACTTTATACTTTTGAACAAAAAAGCCGATACAATTGAAACTTGATTACATGTAGCTCTGATTGCAATCTTACAGACTTTTTGATTCTCTTAAGTTTGATTTTTTTCTCAGTCTCAGGGTTGGAAACTAAAATTTCGGAGCACTCACCACTTGGGTTAGTGACCTTCAAGCTGCACTCGCCTAGCTCCACACAAACACAGAAATATTAAGCCCCTCCCCCCCCCCTCCTCCTTCGCACATGAACCATTAGCTGTGGACAGTGTAGATTATTTTAAAGTGGAAAGTAGAAAGTTATGCTTATTTTGAATCATATATTCTGAAGCTGAAAATCGTACTCGCCAAACCGGGTAAGTGATCAGTGATTTGTACTCGCCCGACAGTTTTGACACTCGCCTGGGCGAGTGGGCGAGCGCTAATGTCCAACCCTGCAGTCTATGGTTCCTTCATCTTTTAAATTGTCCACACTACATGTATTTTTGCAAGCCCTAACATCAGCAAGTCAAGATAATTCAAGACATTAAAGATTATTTATACACAAACCTGTAGTCGTCATTCGTTGTCGCAAACAGTGGGTGGACTGATGGATCGCCAACAAAATCACACCGGCCTCTGTCAAGGTCTTTATTGTATACATTCCTAGCTGTCAAATGCTACAGGGAAAAGTTCGTAGGAAAAAAGAATATTAACCCAACTCTGTCTTAATGCACACTTCTATAATACAGAAAAGATTACTTAACTACAAAACCCAGACCAAAAATATGCAACTAAGGGCCTCCGATCCAGACTAGATGTTTAGTTGCCAACAACTAATCATCTAGAACTAAACATCTACAACTACGGTACTTGTTATTGACAACTAATCTTGTCTGATGCAAGGATTCTATTCATTGGAGTGTTAGTTGTCGATAACTTATTCAGATCAGCGAGAGTTTGAGAACTAATGTTTACTACGCATGCTCTACACATGCACACTGACAACACAACTACGATATCATAGTTGTCGACAACTAAATCAAACATTCCCACACACTGGAAAAACAGTCAAAATGTACAATGTAGTTATAAATCAATAACGATTAGTTGTTGACAACTAATGGCCAGGCGGTGTTGGACACGACTCGCAAAGCATGCCGGAAGAAATTTTCGATTGCACTCATTATTGTCTGATCGTCGGACTGTAAACATACCTCGAGGTGAGAAGATATTCCTATGCTGAAAGAAATATCGGAGGAAATCCATACCAAATCTTTGTGGGCCAAGTAACAACTATAGATGTGTATTGCTGGATTCGTAAAGGAGCCATTTTATGTGCGGAACAACTCATATTCGATGTTTGTGATCGATCTTAACGGGCTGAAATCGAACTTAACTACGGCGCTTTCTTTTTGAGATATGTCGAGTTGTGTATGAAGTACGTCGATGTACTGCTGGCCAACGCAGTTCGCCCTATCGTGGTTTTGATGGATTTTTGCTGGGTTGTTTATTAGGAGTTTTCCCACTCGGAGGGCCCAAAGGCCGTTTTGATGACTGTCAAATATCGGCCAAACAGAAGGATGATATAAACACTACAAAAACAAAAATAGCAAGAAAACATTAAAATATAAAATTATACAACAAACAGAAGTACAAATTTAGGCTCTGTTCGTGATAAAACATCGACAGAAATCACACCATCAATTCCCGCGAATGCGAGAACTGAATGAGAAATCAAGGAAGAAACTCCAACTTCAACTGCGAATTTAACCGTTAAAACGGCGAGGCCTGCCCTGGCCCACTGTACTTTTCTTTAAGTTCAACCATCGAACTTAAGGTGGCTCGACTGGGTTTTTTAGGGGCAACACCGCTCAAGTTTGAGAACTAACCAGACTGTCATTAACAATGCCATCGAAAAACGATCACCACAGCTGAATTAGGTAAAGATGAAAATTTGTTATGACCAGTGTTATTTTGACATCGGAGTTGTCATAGCAACGTAATGACGTCATCACGTTTATCAATTACGTTCCTATTGCTCGGCACCAGGAGATTTTTTCGGAAATCGCTCAAGGGAGCATGTACCCCCTATACCTGCCTCAATGTTGGCAAAGTTTGAACAAATTCTGTGAGAACGTTATCGAAATTTTTGGGGATGAAGTTTCGAGGGTTATAAATACAGCAAAAAACATACTATTGAGATAACAGGGTAATATCTGAAGAAAACGACGCGCTTTGGGGATGCAGTTTCATCTCATAGTAGTTTGATGCCATTTAAAATTGTGTATACAAAATTATGGGGATCGCCACGACCGATTGCGAAAAAAACGGATTTGATGAGCGTGCATTCAGGTGCTCTTGTTGCCACTTTTGTAAATAATTTGGTCTACACCTACAAATGTGATAATTATTTGGAAACCGCTCGATGAATTTTTTTAAAAACTTGTCAATCTCGAGGTTTTTCATCAGTTTATATGGCCTGCAAGTTTCAAGGTCATTGAAAACATTTAAGACAATAAAATCGGGGCTCCAATGTACTACTTTTCTCTCGCAGATTTTGTGTTTACAAGTGAGTGTCCTCATTATTCACGTGTATTGTTTTTTACTTTCATGTCCACGTGCACAACTCAGCAAAACATTCATTTGCATTAAACAGAACGCTCAATTGCTTTCTAAAAATGTTCGGGAAACATGCTGATATGACTTGAAAACTGTAATTATATAATATTTGTTACGCCATTAGACTGTAATACAACAATGCCGAGGGTCTCTTTCTCCAGGAAACGAAAAGCTATTTTTGTGTAGAACAACAGATCAGGAAGAAAGTCTAAACTCACTGATAAAATGCAAATGAATTTTTTGCTGAGTTGTGCACGTGAAAATGAAAGTTGAATACAATGCCCGTGAATAATGAGGACACTCACTTGTAAACACAAAATCTGGGAGAAAAAAGTAGTACATTGGAGCCCCGATTTTATTGTCTTAAATGTTTTCAATGACCTTGAAAGTTGCAGGCCATATAAACTGATGACAAACCTCGAGATTGACAAGTTTTTAAAAAAATTCATCGAGCGGTTTCCAAATAATTATCACATTTGTAGGTGTAGACCAAATTATTTACAAAAGTGGCAACAAGAGCACCTGAATGCACGCTTATCAAATCCGTTTTTTCCGCAATCGGTCGTGGCGATCCCCATAATTTTGTATACACAATTTTAAATGGCATCAAACTACTATGAGATGAAACTGCATTCCCAAAGCGCGTCGTGTTCTTCAGATATTACCCTATTATCTCAATAGTATGTTTTTTGCTGTATTTATGACCCTCGAAACTTCATCCCCAAAAATTTCGATAACGCTCTCACAGAATTTGTTCAAACTTTGCCAACATTGAGGCAGGTATAGGAGGTACATGCTCCCTTGAGCGATTTCCGAAAAAATCTCCTGGTGCCGAGCAATAGGAACGTAATTGATAAACGTGATGACGTCATTACGTTGCTATGACAACTCCTATGTCAAAATAACACTGGTCATAACAAATTTTCATCTTTACCTAATTCAGCTGTGGTGATCGTTTTTCGATGGCATTGTTAATGACAGTCTGGTTAGTTCTCAAACTTGAGCGGTGTTGCCCCTAAAAAACCCAGTCGAGCCACCTTAAGTTCTATGCAAGAAATAATCTACAGTACTCAGTGATCTTTGTTTGTAAAGGAATGAGCAAATGTTCATGCATGTCTAACGAGTGCGCCAACCAAACATTTTCCATATAGCATGATTTCAGTCGACTAGTTTTGGTAGCAAAATCGCTTCCCTTAATTCAGAACTTTACGAATGACTGGCATAGATATTATTCTTCAAGCTCTAAGAAAACAGTCCGTTAAAATCTTAAAATTTCGCCGAAATCGCACGAAGAAGATGAGACCTTCTTATAATCCGACGACAAAATTGTCCGCCATTGCTTCTACCGAGGTGACATATGATTGGTCGAAAAATGTCACGTGAACCGTGTCTAACACCGCCTGACTAATGGCAGTTTTCCTTTTCAAAAAGGAAAATTACCTAGTTGTTGACAACTAAAAATTTAGCATTTTGTTGTAGACATCTCGTCTCACACACTAGGTTTTTTAGTTGTCGTTAACATTAAGTCATCGATAACAAATAGTTGTCAACAACTAAATGTCTAGTCTGCGGAGGCTCTAAGCCTAAACCATAGCATGAAAAAACTGTATATAAAAGATCTTCAAAGACTCCCCAAACTACCAGTAGCAAGCACATTACACAAGTTTTAGAAGATTACCTCAGAGACCCAGTTAGCAAGTCTTAGGCGGCGGTTGTATGAAAGAACATAATCATCCTTGGCCTTGATGTTCTCAAAACCTATTGAGTGGTTAATATTTAAAAAGAATAAATAAGAGTAATCTATGGATTGAAGAATGGATTGAAGTCAACAAAGCTGATTAAATCGTTATCTATTTGGACATGTCCTAAAACTAATGATTAATAAATAATATAACTAATTAGGTACCTGGAAATCCAAATCTCATTATTTCCGACAATCTGGAGCCTGGACCATCCACTACATCCTGTTTTTGTTGTGCATGTACTACAGAAAGAACACCATGTTGATGCCTCTTTCTGAAAAACAAAATACAATAAATCTTATGATGGTATTCATGTTATCAATATTACAATGACCAAAAACTTTAAGCCATGGAAGATCCCATACTCTTAATTGCAGTTAATGGAAGTGACTAGTAACATGAAGCTCACTGCACCATCCACAAAGCTGTGGAAGATGTGGAAGGTGAAGGAATTTGAGCTCAGAAAAATTGACAACCCCCTCCCCCCTCCCAAGCCTCATACGCAGTCATCTTTGGGGCGCCGGATCGTATTCCTTCACCCTCCCCCCCCCCTCCCCCCAGCCCCCCTCCCCCACCAAAAAAAGGAAAATAAATAAATAAAATGCTGACATATCAATGTCCCTTAGGATATTTATTTCTAATTACTCGCTGATTGTGATCGTACGTTATTGGATTAAATGAAAATCAGAAAGTAACTTAAGTTTACGTGCTTTGAAAGTTGTTGGAAGTAATTTTTCAAAGCGAAATTAGCTTATCTGACATCATAGGCACTAACTTCAACAAAAAACGAAGACCTGACAATTAAATACCTTTCAAAAAGAATTCCAAGGGTTCCTCCAATTCCGGCAGCTACAACTGAAACAACCGGAACAACTAAGCGACGCATCGATGTTTGACGTTTCCTAAATACCGGCTAAATAATCTCCAAAAATCCCGAAAAAATTGTCTGAAATGGTGGACATTTGGACCCCGCGGCATAGTCCAGCGGCACAACTTGAAGAGTATGCGCAGTAACAATAAATTTCAAAATGGCGGATGGAGTTGATGTAGACATGTTGAAGTTTACGCTAGTTCATGGTAAGATAACTTATTATTGGTAGGTATACTTTCGCAGTGAGTAATTACCGATCAAAACTGGGTCTTATGTCGGTCATATCACGTCATTTACAGGTTCAAAGAAATATCCAGTGGAATTGCCATTGAGCGGTAGTGAAGGACCCACGGTAGAAGATTTAGCAAATCTTGCAGCTCAGCTGACGGAGGTTCCGCGAGGATCACAAAGGTTAATTTTCAAAGGTACTTTTAGTACACTGCGACTATGCCTCCATCGATCAGTTGATCAATCATTTATTTATTTCACTGTTAATAATCAATTTTGATAATTTTTTGTCCCTGAATGGCAAAGACAGACTCACTCCCTCTCTCTCCTTCCTCTTCCATCTGTTAATCAGCTGACTAGTGCATAGCATTTGTGCACATATTACGCATCAGTAATCAAGGGCGAGAAGCCATCATTTTTTTTCTCCTTTAATTTATATTCGTGCAAAATGGAAATACCCTGAATGATTTAATAATCAAATAGAAAAAAAGGCTAACTTCCTGCTGATAAGGTTAAAATGTAAGCACTGTTGAGTGTTAATTTAAAGTTAAGTTATATTTGTTTCAGGACAGTCCTTGACAGAATTTACTCAGCCACTAAAATCACTGGGAGTGAAGAAGGGAAGTAGAGTAATGCTGATTGGCAAAAAGGTTAGACTGCATTGGATCTCTACTTACTTGGCTGATTTTTGGGCAAGTTTTCTAATTATTTGACACAGTTTTGTCAATGAATTGGCAGAGCTCTAAAGTATGTTTCCCTCCAGGTTTCTTCATCATGCTAACTTGGCAGTCTCTCAGATTAATTTAAATCTAGAGCTGCATGTTTGCAAAGCAATCATCATCAATTCCGCAATTGCTTTCCTTTTTAAAGCTTCTCTCAAGACGAGATTCTCGTCTTGCAAGAGGGTGGTATCTTACTTTTGAACGGTACTGTAGCTTGCAATGTTGTGGTTTAAATTCACTTTTGGTTTAAAATTTTTCAAACCAGTTTGAATTTTATTTCCAGCTGTTTTAGATTATGACAATGAATACAAGACAATGAAAGCTTAAAATCACACTGGTTTGAAAATTTTCAAACCAAAACTAAATTTAAACCACAACAAAATAATATATATTTTTTGTCATTGTGCACCTCTCTTTTCATGGGTAGTTTGATCCATTACATGAAGAAAACATGAAGGCAATACTTGCCGCTGAAAAGAAGGCTGATGATATTGAGAAAAGACTCACTGGAAATCTGGAAGAACTCCAAGGAATAGAAAAGGTCAGTCCCACTAGGGTGAATAAATTTTTCTTTGTCTCACATGGACACTGAGTTTTATTGGTTCACTGTTTCCTTTCTCATGAAAAATTGTTTCATAGTTAATGCTAATACATTCTCGTCCCCAGAGGCCACGATCCTTCTGGTCTGTGCCAGGAATCGAGACCTCTGGCCCCTCCCAATTTCTGAGCATGTGCAGACAACTCGTTCTGTGTTTTTCAACCAATCAGATTTTTCATATTTGACAATGAGTCCGCGAAACGCGGACTTCCGGTTTTGGAAGCGGCCAGAGGTCTCGATTCCTGGCACAGACCAGAAGGATCGCGGCCTCTGGGAACAAGAATGATGCTAATAGTACTGTCTAGCTCAGTACTTCATGTGCCAATTAAACATTCCCACCTTTTTATCATAAAACATCGGTATGAAATCGAGGGTACAGCTTATCTGTGTGAACATTTGGAAAAAGATGCCATAAATTTCCAGTGTATGGTTTTCCATGGTCTGAGCTACTGTAATGACTGGTTAGCTATATGAACATTCCACAAAACTGCAGTAATTATGAAAACGTCATAAATAGACTGTGTTAAATGAAGAAACACCTTTCAACAAATGCCAGAAAAAAGATAAATCATCAAAGTTGATGGACATGATTTTATTCTCTTAGTGAGAGTGATTTTATTAAACCTGTGAAACAACATCTACATGTAACAATTAGTGCTACCGGTAAATAGTCTAAACAAAACAAAACAGTAGAATTAATGCCTAATAGTATGTAATTGTGTAATAACAGTACTGTTTCATCTTCTAAATTTCTCTAAAGAGCTTAACTTGTGGGCAAGAAGGCTTCTAAAGACTGACTCAACTTTGGATTTCTTTCAAAAAAGCTTTTTTCCAGAATTTTGTTTGCTAAGTTCAACAGCAGCTTATCTGTGAGTGTTTATGGTACTATTGTTGCCTGTATAATTAAGATTTTTATTTACTTTTTTATTTATTTTCTTGTCAAATTAAACAGGGATTTCTTCAACCAGAACTGGTAACCCAGGCACTGGAGAAGCTGACGAAAAAAATACAGGCAGTCAGTGAAGAGTTCATGAAAACCCTCGAGAGCTTGGATGCCTTGGTTAGTTGGATACAATTAGAGGAAAAAGTTTTAAAAACTACTCACCAAACTTAGAACTTGACTATTCACTTAAAGCACTCAAACAGTCTCGTGCATGTGATCATATTCACATGAAATTTGCGCAATGTAAATGTTAATTATTTTTATTCTTCACTATTAAAGTGATTAAGAGATGTTTTTTTTTTTTTGCTGACAAAATCAGCTCATAGATCCCAGTCTACAGCAGGCCAGAGGCAAAAAGAAATCCTTAGTTCAGCGAATTCAGGTTAGTGCTGTTCATAATAGATTTCCATAAAAAAGCAGATCAACTCAGGCCTGTAGGGAGGGGGAGCGATGGGTGCATCTGCACCCCCCCCCCCCTCCCCCCATCACGAGCCTTTGAAGTCCGCTTATTGTGAAAAAAAGTGGTATTTCTGTGCTTCGACTATTTCCACCATTTATTTGTAGATTCTTGTGGTATACTTTGGACCAAATTGTGTGATTTTAGGTTAATTTCAATGATACATTCTACCTAATGTCCTTCACTTTTATCTGCCTTGTTTTCTAACAAAATGTCTGTGCCCTATTCTTTGTGATGTGTGTGGGTTCTTTAACGTCCCCTGCTGACCATGTAACAGGTTTTTGCTTGCTTTCTTGTGAAGTGAAGTGACGTGACGTGATGTGACGTGATGTGATGTGATGTGATGTGACGTGACGTGACGTGACGTGACGTGACGTGACGTGACGTGACGTGACGTGGCGTGGCGTGGCGTGGCGTGGCGTGGCGTGGCGTGGCGTGGCGTGGCGTGGCGTGGCGTGAAGTGATGTGTCAAGACATGTTGTGGCATCTGAAACTAACATTGGGAGGGTTTGCAGTCTTATAGTCAGTGCAATGGGCTCTGGTCATTTCACTTTGTTACATATTTTCTTTGTTCTTGCCTAATTCAGAACATTACTGTTATGCCCAGTCACAGGTTGTTTTCTCTGCTGTCAGTTAGCTGCAGTAACCAGTCTAAACACACAGGTTTCTCACTTAAAGTTTATTCTCTTTCAGCTTTTATTGGACAAGGTTGATGCAACAACAAGTAGGATAGAATCCCTCAAGAAGAATTCTTAGACTGAAAAAAAATTCTTGAAGCGACCAAAAAGGATCTTATATTTAAAGTATTTGTGTCGCGATAGTTCTGTTGTTTCGCCACGTAGTAGAAAATTACCCGTTTGTTGAAGAAATTGAAAAACAGGACTGAATGTAGTCTCTTGTTACCGGACGTCCGCGTTGCAGGAATCTCAATTTATTTATTTAATCAGGGTATGATTAGAAACGGAATTGGACGACAGGAAGTTTTGATACCAATTAATCAAAGCTATAACAAAATTTGATAAGTTTGTTTTTGACCGAGATACACGGGAAAACCGAAAAAAGTGACACGTACTGTCTATTTACTCAGGCATGAGGCGTTCACCGATTTGGAGTAAAACTAGGCCGTTGATGACCAATCGTGTTCGAGAATTTTGTTGTAGTTTTGATTACCACTGGTGAAAAACGCACAAAATGTGATAATGATCAAAAGTGAACCGAGCTGGTTAAGATTTGAGGAAGGTTCAACAGATTACGGAAGCCACTGGCACGGTTACAAGAGTAATTGTATTTTTTTGTCTGCTGGCGCAGATCGTTCCTTCTAAAGTTTAGAATTGCCCCGCGGGTCGGAAATGAACCTTGCTATGTTTTGAGAGAAATTATTTACTGAATGAAAAATTGTGCTTCGTTGTAGTTTATATGCCTTCCGAGAATTAAGGTTGTCGATGTTTGTAACAAACAGTATATTTTATTTGAAACGTTTAGAAGACTTCAGCATTATGAGAAGTAATGTTACTGATAACAAATAAAAACCGTCCCAAACTATTAGCGAATTGGTCTTGTAAAGATGTGCTCATTGTAAAACTGTAACCCATTCCAACGTACAACCTGGATGTTTACTATATAAACACTACAGCAAGACTGATATTACGTGAAAAAGTACAATTTGCGAGACACCAACACAACCAGAACTATAAAACATGGTTAATTTCAGCTGTCCGCGCGCGATTGCAATCCTGCTTTAATGGTTCTGCTCGTGTTGGTGTCTCGAGGTCAATAAAAACGTAAAAAAAGAACGAGGCTAATATCCAGCCATCTTGACCGAACAAGCTTGGTCAATAAAGGATTTATTGTATGGCCAAAAAGAGAACTTTTTCTTGCGGGAACGACGCGGGAAATCCCGAGCAAGCAAGAAAGGCCCGTCTTATCTGCTCGGCCAGCCAATTAGAACACAGGATTCACTTCATCTTTCCCGCTGGCGGATTTTAGCCATATAATAATAGATATTAATATAGTAGATTCACATTTTTTAAACTGAATAGTACAAAAATAATATTATACGGACTTCGGTTTTTCAAGCGTTTTTGTAAGCCATCTTTTAAGAGGAGCCACGTCACGGGGATTTTGCTGATTTTTCGTCTAATTACTGTTCTAAAATTAGTGGTAGGCAACTAAACCCATGAAAAACATCTTTGAACATCAAAACTGAAAAAAGAAAGATATAACCTTACTTTGTAGAGAGAATCAAACCATGGCTATAAATATCAATTTTTGGAAGACGCGCGGAAACAACTTGATAAGTTAAGCCTTTTCAAGCTGTATTCCATTTCTATCCAAACCATCCATAACTAAAGATGCTTGTTAACAGTTTCAGTGTTGTAATATAGAAATAGTCAATAAAAATGGGCCATTATTTTTAGGTTTCCTACGAAACAGCATGTATTTAGGCTGTTCAAAAATCTGTTAAAATTCGTGACAAAGCCCCTTCAAGTTGTAGCATGAAGTTTTGTTGAGCAGTGCAAAAGATACTTAAGTGTGCAAGATGAATGATTCAGGAAAGAGAAACGATAGTTTTGACGTCTTTTGCGGGATTGAGTAATATGTGGAGGGCAGTGTGAGCTTTTCAGAATTAAATGGCTAGTTTGAGTTAAGGATAGGGAATGAACGATCAACTTCTTGAAACTACAACCATGGACGTTTGTGTTGAAAACCTGACATTGTGACCTTGATAACTGTTAAATACGTGACAGTACCCCCGTTCGCCCTTCAAATGTTGGAAAATGGTAAAACGCAAGTCAGTATGTCAGGGGAATGTTTCTTGTCAACACTGCAAGGGGTGTCGGGGGACGGGCAAAATATGCACATTTTTCAAGAATTGTGACAGTTTTCACTTTTCGAAATGATTCCGTGATAGTCGCCTTTTTCATTAAGATGGTGATATCCCGGGAGTCTTATTTAATATCCGTATAACCTATATTTATTAGTATTGGGGAGGTCTGAGAAATCAGCGGAAGTCACTCGCAAGGCTTAAATCAGCAGCTGGAGGTATAATACTTGCAAGTAATACTTAAACATTTTCCGCTTCAGTCCAGCAAATCCAGTGATTTTTATGATAAACCACGGAATTATCGTCCGGAACCAAGCACTGCGTAGGCATAGGGAAACACAAACCACGACGTGACAAGCAGCCTTTTTTACCCCCTAAGATACTTGTGTAGTCTTTAAAAGCGAGCGCTCTTCGCAGACAATTCACGGCAGACCGTCTGTTCAAGTTTAGTGAGGACACTAGCTGCGCAGTGTAAATGTAAGTAGAACATATTCTGTTAGTAAGTAGGCAAAACGTATATTTTAGCGCCAGCAAATTTGGTTTATATTATAAAGAAACCACACAGGATTATATACTGACGAAATGTTTTTAAGAAATGGCATGTACTTGTGTTTTATGCAAACTTCATACCAACTAAGGTACACAGATGACCCTTACTGCAGTCCCCACATGGTGCACCGACATCAGAAGCGACTCTACGACAGTAAAGCGACTCCGAAAGAAAGGGGGAATTCCCATTTAAAAGGGACAGGAAGGCTTGTCGTCCTGCTTTGAGAAGTCTTGTTTTGGTTTTGGGTTCAGTGCCGGCGTAAGGAAAAATTAATAAGAAAACGCGGTAATATTGTGGTGGCCGGCGGTATACGGAACATGCATGAAGCCTACAGACGTTTGATTCAATTAACCCAACAAACGTTCCGGCAAGCATCGCTTCCCGTTCAAATGGGAGCCCCCAAATTCCCCCCTTTTCCCCATCTGGATCTGAAAGTAACGACAGAATAATAAAACCTTGTTAAACTGCCGTGAATCCCAAGCATCTCAAGAAACGAGGGGGAACGTTCCTATCAATATACTTCGCGATAGAATGTCGTGAGCCGGGCAAGGAATGCTCTATTCCTTCTGCTGCGCATTTTTACTTGGCCCGTGAAATAGTTGTTACACAACTACTTCCTATTAGAAACTAATTCAATTGTTTTCGTTTGCACAGTTTTGACTATTACGCACCAACTGTTAGATAGTGTTTCACGGGTTCAATAAAAGTACTCTAAAATAATGCTGCTTTTATTCCAGTTGTCAGTGGTAATCTCCAGCGGCCTTGTCAGGAATACGGTCTTCCATTCATAACACGAAAAAGGTAATTTTATTGAGTTTTTATTTTTGGCTCACAGCTATTTCTGCATTAGCTTTTAACAAGCCAGAGGCAAGATTAAAAGACATGATTCGCTTGATTCAAAATGTCGTTCCCAGATCTTCAGTGGATCTCTCCTTCGGTTTTGCCTACAAGAGAAACAGAAAAAAGCAATAATTTTAATTCAATATTTAACTGCGGGAATTGTCCTCTAATCAAGCAAGCTCATCCAAAAAGCCGGGATAAGATTGCTAAGTAGCTCACATGCCAATAATAATAATAATAATAATAATAATAATAATAATAATAATAATAATAATAATAATAATAGTCTTTAATGAGGAGACGTTTTCACACATAAGTGGTTTTCAAAAAGGACCTCGAAATGAGGTACGAGATGTGTGGTTTACTCATAAGGCATCTCTGAGGTTTCCATGTACGAAGCGCTGACATCTTACAATCTTCGTGCGGTTAAAATTAAGCCCAGGCGTCGTGTACAAGTCCCGGCAACTTTACCCTTCAATTCAAACCAGATGATATTTGTAGGGCAAGCTCAAAGCGATCAAGTTTTTCTGGAGGAGGGGGCGGGGGGGGGGGGGGGGTGGGAAGCTCACACGAGAGGACCTGTCCCCGACATATGTCAAAGGGACCAGCCGCAGGGAAATGTGCCGGGGAAACCTCTCATCGTTAAGCCCAATTTTGCACGGAAGGGAAGCATCAGGCAATCATAGACCGAATTTGCGTCAGTGTCAGCGGTATCTATTATGCACAAGACGTCGTGTTAGCTTTCGATATTTGATCAACTGATGTTCCAGAAATGTCCAGGATTGAACGCTAATGAGATGCGCGTTCCTTATGACAGGCATCACGAAGTGTCCTCATTAATAAAAGTTCACCAAAACACACCTAATTCTCTCAAATATGAAGTAATATGGAAATATCAAAAAACCTAGTCAAACATGAAGTACTTATTAAACAATACTTGCGTCCAATCCTGGACATAACTGCGATGTTCGCCACTTTGCTTGTGACTACTGAAACACCAAGTTGAATACAAAAGCCCGACCGCTTAGCCAGTGCCTGCTCAAACATGATTAAAAGGGAAGACAGGAAGCAACGTAACAGTGCAAGTTTTAAAGTTGGTATGCATTTTATTTCAGATGAACACTGGCTCTTTTCTATTGGTGGTGGCATTGTGCTTAGTGCCTCTGGCGACTGCTTTCCTTTCCTTGGACGACTGCAAGAGCCAATGCCATTATAATTATATCAAACCGTATTGTTTTGATAGTTGCACTACAGCGTATTGCATGGAGTTCTGCGAAAGAGCATATGAAAAATGTCTAGATGCCTGCTACAAACGAAGCTATCCGGATTCAGATAGCAGCCATGCATAAAGCAGCCATATGATATGAAGACGTGACTCAATAGGCAACTAAAACGTTTTCAAAGCCTGACGGATCCTCTCTCTAGATATATATGATTTAGTTTCATTGTATTTGAATTTGCTCACACTATTGGTGTCATAGCATAGCACAGGGGTTGTTGTAATGATGATGATGATGATGAAGACGACGACGAAAACGAAAACGATGACATTTGAATGTTACGTGAAGTATAGAAATAAATGCTATCCTTAACTGAGTTACGTCATTACATTCTTCCCTGGTTTATTAATAAAAATGGATTACCCAAAGTTTCTCAAACTCTTTCAAAGTGCCCAGTTAGAATGTATTTTCTGTGCGGGGTACTGAAGAGGCTTCGCCCGAAAGGAGTGCCTTTCGCAACAGGTATATAAAAGTAAGGTCCCATTAGGGGGTCTGACTATCCCGTATCCGATTAATTTTTGGCCTAAATATCCCGTATCCCGTTAATTGCGGGGGTTTGTATCTCCAACTTTCATGTTCGATATCCCTGAATCTCTTGTTTAAATATCGCGTATCCCGTTAATTTTTCCCCCAAATATCCCGTATCCCTATAATTTTTAACCGAAATATCACGTATCCCTAAAACCCCTAAGGGGCCTCAAAAGTGTAGAAATTTCATGAGCTGAAGTTAAAAACAGGGTAGAGAAAAGTCATAGGTGGGGGAGCTCAGAATTTTTCTCTTTGTCCCATGCTCGTGAAACTTAAACTAACGTCGATCCTTCTAACAATGCTCTGTCTTAATAAAAATAATAGATCGTTGGTCGAGCTCGAGGTGAAAGCGGGTTTTGGGCACAAGGTTAGTCCAGTGATAATGACACATCATATAAGCTAAGTAGAACCCAGTGTTGTGTACATCTTTGTCATCAAATCTTTTTGCCCGAAGAAGAGGTTAGTCAGTTATTTCGTTGTTTACAGCGCGAGTGTTGGAACCATTTAGACATCGATAACCAGACCATCTTTTACCGAACCCAAATTCGCAAGTGGCCCAATCACAAGCGCGATCTACTGTCCTGACATCCTTCGATATCAAGTCACTGACCTGATATGCCATGATATCATGGTCACTTTAAAGTAAAGAAGTGTTACCGTGCGATGAATTTAAATGAGCGTTTACCAATAAAACAAAACCGTAAAAGGAGTACCAATTTTCCCGCCAAAACTAAACTTGAGCGCGCTCGCCAATTGCGCCATGTTCATTCAGACTGAAACAATGTAGTCGGAGTTCCCAAACGAGTCAAAAAAAGTGTGTATCGGTGAACAATAACTGACTCTAGAAGATTCATGAATCGCTTTGCATGTGTGACGATAGGTTTTTCCGGTCGGCACTTGGTTTTCGGGCTAAATGGACAACTTCTGAACTGTAGCGGGGAACGCTCTGAAACTCACTGAAATACGGGGGAACTTAGCTCGGTAGAACAACCTTCGCTTTGCGGGAACGGAATTTCGTCACAAATTCCTGGTACTCGGCGATCTACTTCGAGGATCTTGCTACGGCCGTCAAGGATCAGACAGAACTTTGGTCCAACAGTAGTTTATTCTTACACACTCGTAGTCTTCGATGTAATCAAAGAACTTTTACAATATTGCTTGCTTATATACCATCCTGAGTAGGTTTCTATTTTTACATTTCGCAACGTGGAAAACCTATGAACAATGCAGCCTCGTGTAGAACACAATAGGAACGGAAAATATCAGTTTACAATCTGTCCTTACTTCCTAAATTTTCTTTGTTACACTATTAAAATGATTGATTGCAGAGAGAAACTCCCCTTGAATAGAACGAGCGTAGAACATCCGCAACACGAATTTCAACAAAGAAATTATAGGAGAGCAGATGTACAAAAGTACACAGTTCAGTACAAACGAATGCCGTAAAATTCCGGTTATAAGCCCTGGGCTTATACAACTTCGTAAGGGGCTTTGGGTGGGCTAATAAGCGGAGGGGCTTATATCCGGGGGAGCTTATAAGCGGAATAAAAAAAACGTTTCGAAACAAGCCACGGCAGTGTTGATCGAACTACATTTTTAAGTTAAAAAGTCATAATAAAGCAACATTTAGCCCTGTTCAGTTCTGTCATCCAGCAGAGGGGGGCTTATATCCGGGGGGGGCTTATAACCGGATGTATTTTAAGCGGGGGGGCCTTATAACCGGAATTTTACGATATCTAACAAAGGAATTAACTATTAAAAGGCAGCTGTACAAAAATACAAGGAGTTACTTAATAAAGCAAGATTGTATTTCAGAAGCATTTGTTCCAAGCTAAAACGACTGCTGGCTTTTCTAAATTTTTCTCAACTATAGTATCTCAGCGGACGAGTAAATGCGGCTAAATATGAATATACTGTACTAACGAGAACGATTAAATGCGGCTAAACATATTACGATTGCCTTTCGTCCATGAATGACTTATTAACGTCTATCCATAACTACATAAGTGATAACCGAATATTTCGAGAATACTCATCGATTGCTCCCGAACGAGACTCCCGGTCGAGACAATACAGCCAAATAACAAAAACAAACTGAATATTTCTGAAATCACCGAATATACCAAACTCCATCGTTACATATGAACACAATTACAATCAAGCGCCTTGAACCGTAGACACCCGACTAAGTTTTTGACATCTTTTTGGCAAGTTCTTGATTAGTTTGATGGCTTCCGGTTGGATACTGTTCATACGAACGATATGTGAGTTTTACAAAATTAGAAGACTTGAAACTAAAAGATAGGTCTCACCAAAATCTTTAAAATGCATTTCCTTACCAAAAGTTAAGTTTCACCAAATTTTTCACGGCACAAAATAGATTTATCAACAAATGAACTTGGTGTAATAGTTCGTGCAACGCGTTGTTTCAATAAGATACTACCTGTCTAGAACCTTAATTTTTATTCGCCCGCTACAAACACTACCTCTATTGTTATTCAGGGCTAGGGGCATTGTTATGGCCTGCTATCTATTGTTATAAGAACCAATGAAGTAACTCGTTCCGAGAGGTAGTGGGCGACCCCGTTGTTTGAAACCCTTTCAAACTCTGTTGACCCATCATGATACTCCGCCTACCATTTTTCAAGGTATCTGATTGGTGGTTCAAAGGAATCGAAAGCCATAAAACTTATCAAACTATAAAAAGATGTCTTTTTAGGATGGCTACGGTTTGAGGCGCGTGACTGTAACGAGAACACAGCTAACACTCAGGTAAGAAAGGAACATTTACTGAGTAATCAATCATTCACTTCGCGTGACTAGAAGAGATTCACAGTTTGGTGATTGCTTCAGTTGTTAATCATGGATGTTCGTTTTATGTAGGAACATATCTCCTCTTCAGGACTTCAGTTGTATCTTGTCATCGGAGAGTGCCTCAGTCTGCGAATCAATTACAAACGTCGAAGTGAGTACAATTATGATTACATGAGAAAGTAATTTACGTTCAACTTGGTAGTATGCGTAAAATTATGAAAACATTTCCGGGACGAACAGAATTCGACAAGCAAAAGAAGCGGGAAAAGCTTACTTTATATATTTTTGTAATTGTTTTGTTGTCAGTAGATTTCACTTTCACGTAGATTCATCGTGTCCTATAGCTGGCAGTCATTCATTATATACGATTAGTTCTGTCCCTCATGTTTGGAATCTTCGATGTGAAATGTACGTATATCCAATGCATATCAAAGCCGAAAGCGGAAGTCAGTGAAATGTAAAATTTCACCCCTTTCAGAAACTTTCTGTTTGTGTCCGCGAATCCTTGACAAACATGGCATGGCCAAAAACTAACCATCGCTCACGTTAAAACGCACCAGTCATTATCGGCGCACGTATATCAGATGTTCACTAAATCACGCTAAATGCAGAACCATGCCTTATACCAGATATTATCAGCGAAACCAGGCTAGATAATTTTATATACAACGCAACTGTGGATTTGTAAAGTTGATTTATGGATCAGGGTGAAAAGTCTGTTCATGAAGTCTTTTGTCTCGTGTTTTGTTCGAGGGATTTTTGCTCCATAAAAGCTCAGCCAGGCAAATCGAGAAATAAATTTATAGGATGAAGCTAGTGGTCTTTGTCAATACCCTTGTCGTTTTGTAACTAAACCCGAACAGTTATGATTTACTAAGGGCGCGTTCGTTTGGGAATTAATCCGTAATAAGAATAATTGGAATAATGCAAGTTAGCGTTCGTTTGGCTGCTCTTCCTATTCCGGAATACTTGGATTTCCATTCCGGCTATTCTGCTCCCAGGAGCAGAATAGACGGAATATATTCCAGAATATATTCTTATTCCAGAATATTCCCAAACGAATACGCCCTAAGTTACTAAGTCAACAGAAAAGATGTATTTCATACAAGCTTTTAAAAAAGTTGTGCAAGTGTAGAAACAGACAAACACGTGTTCACCTGAGGCTAAGCTAGGTAAGCTCGCTGTTTCTCTTTTCTCGGCTCAGGCTGTCCTGAATTCGAAGGACTGTTTTCTTGAGATGAAAGGGCTAGAAGGACTAGAAGGGCTAGAGCAATTAAGACCTCTCACATGGGTTTATTATATCAAGTCTTAAATTTTATCAAAGTTCTACAATTTTTGTGTAGTGTTTTGATTAATATTTTAAGTTTTGATCACGCCGCTTTCATATGTTAGGGAAAATTACTCTAGTTTGAATTGTAAAGTCAGTAAAACTACTGTAGTAAAATTACTGACCAACCTGGCAAGAAATCTAATTTACATTTCTTTGAGACAATTAGGACACGTGAAATGTACGTGTTCTAATTATGTTGTAATTATTTTTAGTTATTCGAACTCGTGTATAGCGTTCAATGCAACGTTTACTATTTACTTAGCTGATGCAATAATCGCTTAACCGTCAGAAAAACGTTAGGAGAAAAAAATAGTGATTTACACTGATTTCCGGCGAGAGAAGATCAAACGGTAGCCTGCGAACGCAGACGTATTTCCGGTTGTCGCTTGTCTCCGCCGACAAGCGACAGCCGGAAATACGTCTGCGTTCGCAGGCTAATCAAACAGCTTTGAAGATGAGAGTCCTTTATCTGTCCGAATTCCAGTTTCCATAGATTCCTGGTATCCAGAAATTACAGTCGACTCCCGACAACTCGGACCCCCGCTAACTCGAACCAAACTCAATTTCCCCCAGATTTGCGTCATATATTTTACTGTAGTTTTACCCTCGATAACTCGAACATCCCGCTTATTCGGGTCATTTTCTATATAATTTTACCCTCCATAACTCGAACCATGTCTGTCGGTACGTTACAAGTCGAAACAAACAGTGTACTGTAGTCCAAACCATTAAAGGGGCACTGTCACAAGCATAACTTCAAAAATTCAACAGCCCAAAAACATGTTTACACCATCAGAAACCTATTAACAGTGGTCAGGTTTTATTAAAATTACTAAACCAGTGTACTGAAGATAAATATAGAGTGATATCACTGTGATTCAATCGGGAACCTTTGATCTCAACTTGAAAAAGTCAGCCTGACTTTTTCAAGTTCTGTCCCTGTGGTTTGGAAAAATTGATGAAAACTATTTATGGTCACCCTCCTCTTTAAACAATTTGCTAGATATCCTTTCCTTTACGTTCTAGGAGCATTTCCTGCATGGTTGAAAGTACTTAGACGTAATTTTGGTCCCGTTTTACTAAAAAGGTCACAAAATGGCCGTGACAGTGTCCCTTTAAATTTATTTTGAAGCAGCCGTGTAAACTTTTTCCTTTCCTTTACCGTAAGTTCAGTTACAGCTGTCAGTTCAGTTCAGGTTCCGCTGGTTTTCACAAAGTGTTGCTTCTTGACTCCTTTTCTTCCGATTTATACAGTTATTTAGAGATGTATTGTTTTATTTTGACTCGACTTCTCTATTCTGTAATTTGATTAAAATGTACACTGCTTGAATAGAAACATTTAACACCGTTTTTTTCTCCTTATTTCCGGATATTTGTTTTCAACTCCCGATAACTCGAACTCCCGATTTTCAATTTCCCTTGAAGGTTCGAGTTATCGGGAGTAGACTGTACATTTGTTTCTGAAAATCCTATGTTCTCCTTGTGCTACTATTCTCACTGGGAGTCCTCATACACAAACGCCCCTAATTGCGTTGAGATCCCACTATCTCATTCCCGCACTTCTGTATATCCTCAAGGGAGTCTGCTACGCATATTGTTTACGCGAGTTAAAGTATAAATAGTCCTGTTTTATCCTGTTTATTCGTTAAAACGGACACCAGACATCAGATTGTCGCTTGGTTTACCCTGCCGTCATCGCCGTCATCGCTGCGCCCTTTCTCGCTCTATTGTTTATCGTCTTTGCTTATAGCATGACTATGGAGGGGGATACTGGACAAAAATGTAATTGTAGTGGTACTACGTGCTGCATTATATCCTACCACGCGTTGATACCCAAAACTACCCGGTGTGTTGTTATATCGTACCCGATATATAGAGGATATTACACGGTGGCGAGAAGATATGAATTTTATGTTCGAGTGGCAGAAACGATATCGCACGAGTGAGCGCAGCGAACGAGTGAGATGTCGTTTTTGCCACGAGAACATAAAATTCATATCTTTGAGCCAACGTGTAATGTTCTTTTTATTATATGGAGACCAGATGTAATTGAAATTGCCGATTTTTATTTCATTGTTTTCGAAAAATCGAGCAAGTTTTACATATCACCGTTCGTCTTCACAGAAAACACAAAGCACCCGTGTCCGGGATATAGAAAAACTTACTGAATTCCAATCAAACAAAATACATGAAATATTTGTCAACTAAATATCGTAACACGTAAGAACTGAAAACATCACTGACTTTGACTTGAATCCGATGCGGCAATGTCTTGACGGTCGATAGTTTTCAACTGCTTTTGTTTTCTTCTTTACAACGTCTTGCACTTTGTGAAATTCCTTGCGAAGAATTCTCTCTAAAAGCCTTCAAATCGTCAAGGTTTCCATTACCATGTTTTCGTCCTTGAGTTTTTCGGAAAACTAATTCTTTTTCATCGCTTAATTAAACAAATTAAACCTCCTTGTCGATGCTTGCTCACAACAAACCTGAACGACACAAGAAACCAAGTTCATTCAACAAAGTAGAAATGGCGCGAATCGTGACGTCAATGAGCGATATGACACTCGCAAGCGTGTCATCAACCTCGTTCCCAGGGTCCTCTCTATATCTCCAGAGAAAGGACCCTGGTTGCGGCTGGTCACGTGATCTGCTAGATTTTAGCAGATTCCAGAGAAATGATTTAAGGGAGGGGTGGGAAAGGTAAAATTGTCTTAACTTAGCTGAAGTACTGAGCCCGGTAGGGAGTGGAAATTGTAACATTAAAATGACATCGCTTGGAGTGCGGGAAAACCTTTGTGTTTTCGGTGAGTCTTTTAACGAGGATGTCCAAAAAAGAATTCCGAGGTATCTGTCCCGGCAACTCCAAAAAAGATTTTTTAAGCATCAGTCCCGACAGATTTTAGTACATTGCAGGCTGTGCAAAGGAGTTGGGGACAAGACATGGTCAAAGAACCTTTTTTCACGGGCAAATCGACCACTGCTGGCTGCCGCATCGATGCCGCAGAAGATACCTTTGTCGGGTCAAACTTTGATACAAGATAAATATATAGAGTTAAGATAAATATATAGATTGTTTAATCATTCGCTTGAGTTTACAATGTTTCTTAACAAGTGGCCACAGTTTTTATAAGCGTATACGGTTGCCCAAATAGGTGCAAGATAAATTTAAAACTGAATATCTTACGGCAGAATAAATCTGCTCACAAGAAAATGAATTATCTCCAGGCACAACAAAATATACTCACGGCAATAAAAGTTTCTTTTTGACACATACCTTGCTTTTCTGGCCTGTACTGAACTGGCTCTCATTAATAAAACTTTTCTCCGTTAATATCTTGCCGTGTGCTTGATGAAGGCGAAGAAATTTGTTTTGATTGTACTTCAAAACAGACAGGCGTAAGTCAATTTTAGTCAAGTCTTTCTGTTTGCCGTCGCTTCGAAAAACTACACCTGTATAAACTGTAGGAGTTTCTTTTCAGAAAATTCACGGCTTAAACGGAAGCCAGAATAGTACGGTGGCCCACAACTCTCACAGCAACAGCGAATCTCACTGCAAAACACAATAAACACACTACACACAAAATCAACTCACAGCAAAATAAAAACAAAACTTATGGCAAAACAGACTCTCCTCGCGGCTAAAACGCGGCTAAAAAAATCAGTGAACTCATACCACAACAAAGAAACTCACGGCAAAGCAAACACAAGTCACGGCAAAACCAAACGAACACACGGCACAACAACGAAACTCACAGCAAAATAAACTCAACTCTCGGCAAATGACGAACTCAAGTCAAGACAAAACAATGTCAAATCGCTGCCAAACAAAGTGAACACAACAAAGATTGAAAGAAACTCACAGCAAAACAAACTGAGGTCACGGAAAAACGAAACGAACTCCTTGCACAACAACAATACTCACGGCAAAAGAACTCAATTCAAGGTAAAACAAACTCATTGACTTGCTATCCCTCCCGGACAACATTCGAGGCAAAACCTGGAAGAACAAGGATTTACTGTAGCCTGTTGAAAGCACTGCCACCAAGTCTTTTTTTAGAAACAAACTCTCCAAGCAAATAACCTGTTTAACCTTCAGGATAATGCTGTAATAGCCAGTCGAAAGGAGCGCGGATTGAAGACATTGAACGCAGCTCAGAAATTCAAGCGCCATTATGAAAATCCCGCTCTACATTTATCCCTCCCCTACATGAGGGGACGCAGAAGGCGTAAACTGTAAGTACTTAAAGGAATGCTAGGATATTATCCTAGCATTCCTAACATTCCTAACACCACGCTCCTTCTCTTTGAGCTGCGAAAGGTGTCATAATCCGTTCCACTGTCAAACATATTATTAATCTGATGAAGACCAGAAAAGAGTTGATCATAACACTGTCGACTAAATAATTTTGTAATGTTGCCGGCGATTATATAAAGCGCGCTGTGGTAAACGTCTGTGATTTCGGTTTATTAAAATGTTGTCGATGTACACCAGCAAGGAATTCGAGCCCACAAGGAACCCGCTTATAGATAATTGCCGAAGAAAGCGTCAGAAGAAACGAATTCTAAAACCATACACAGTGAATTACTCCGGAGGCCGAAAAAAAAATACAACCGGACTGCTGCATCGGTAGTCCAATAACCGAGCCTATCAGAAAAAAGCGATAGAATTATGGAATGGACGAACGCGTATTATAACGGCAAACAACTTACCAAACAAATAGTTGCATGATAAGCGGCCTGCAATAATATAAAGGAATTTTCCTATGAAACATTTTTTAAAGGCCAGAGCAGTTCAAGTCTTATACTGCGAGCGTAGCGGCCTTTTGCGAACTGGTGCGTAGAGAAATGATAACTGCGAGCGTACCAAACTTACTAAATAAAAACGAATTCCACGTACCCCTGCGCTAAGCTGCACTCTGACTGAAGCTCGTCGTTCCAGTCTTGAGGGCTTTAGGGAAGAATGTACTGAGAAATACTATACATTTTGCTGTAGCAAACCACGAACAAGCCGTAGCGACACACTAACAGGCTCGTAAAGTCATGAAACTGATTTTTAGATCAGTATCAAAGCAAGGCCTTCTAGCTCGATATTTAAATAAATTTTATGGGCGCAGAAGGCCGTAATGTTTCTATCTTCAACATATTGTACAATGTACAAGTGTACAAGCATGTAGCCTGCGTGCAGCCGTCTTCTATTTCCTTTATACGGCGAAAACGGGACCCTTTTTCGCCGTATGAAGAAAGTAGGAGACGGCTATACGCAGGCTAGCAAGCATGCACATAGTATTAATATTTTTAGCTTATTCCATGACGCTGTACCACCTTACGCCTTACGGACAAATAAAAACACGTGGCCACTAATGATTGGTATCTTTGAATTAATGAAATTCATAGCGCTGGGCGTGCCACCTTGCAGTACGGACTAAAACAATTATATCGTGCCTCTGATGAGTATCTCCGGGTTGCAGACTGAAAAAAAAAATCCACCAATTGAAGGACAAAATATCCGTATCATTAAAATTACAATTACAGTTCCGATGGAGAAAATATTAAGCGCTGCTGTATCATTAGAATTGCAGGTTACATCGAACCGTATGAGGTGTGCCACCCGCCAGTTCAGATGGAGAAAATATTAAGCGCGGCTCTACTATCAGAATTGCAGGTTACATCGGACTGTATGAGGTGTGCCACCCGCCAGTTCCGATGGAGAAAATATTAAACGCTGCTGTATCATTAGAATTGCAGGTTACATCGAACTGTATGAGGTGTGCCACCCGCCAGCTCAGATGGAGAAAATATTAAGCGCTGCTGTATCATTAGAATCGCAGGTTACATCGAACTGTATGAGGTGTGCCACCCGCCAGCTCAGATGGAGAAAATATTAAGCGCAGATCTACTATTAGAATTGCAAGTTACATCGAACTGTATGAGGTTTGCCACCCGCCAGTTCAGATGGAGAAAATATTAAGCGCTGCTGTATCATTAGAATTGCAGGTTACATCGAACTGTATGAGGTGTGCCACCCGCCAGCTCAGATGGAGAAACTATTAAGCGCTGCTGTATCATAAGAATTGCAGGATACATCGAACTGTATGAGGTGTGCCACCCGCCAGCTCAGATGGAGAAAATATTAAGCGCAGCTCTACTATTAGAATTGCAGGTTACATCGAACTGTATGAGGTGTGCCACCCGCCAGTTTCGATGGAGAAAATATTAAGCGCTGCTGTATCATTAGAATTGCAGGTTACATCGAACTGTATGAGGTGTGCCACCCGCCAGTTTCGATGGAGAAAATATTTAGCGCTGCTGTATCATTAAAATTGCAGTTTACATCGAACTGTATGAGGTGTGCCACCCGCCAGCTCAGATGGAGAAAATATTAAGCGCAGCTCTACTATTAGAATTGCAGGTTACATCGAACTGTATGAGGTGTGCCACCCGCCAGTTTCGATGGAGAAAATATTAAGCGCTGCTGTATCATTAGAATTGCAGGTTACATCGAACTGTATGAGGTGTGCCACCCGCCAGTTCAGATGGAGAAAATATTAAGCGCTGCTGTATCATTAGAATTGCGCTGCGCTCACTCGTGAAATAGTTTTCAACACTCGAAGAGAAATATCGTATCTCCGCGCGGCCATGTAATATCCTCTATGCATGTAAAGGGATTTATACATTGGAACCTTTAAATAACGCTACGGCACGTCACTGTTTCTTGGCTTTCAAACTAAGACCGGGTTCTTCGTTAATAGAGGGAATATAATTCTCAAAACAGAGATCAAAATATGATTTGTCTGCAAATTGGCGGGCTAAACAAGTGTTGAGAACAACAGATTCTAAAAGTTTACCCCCTCATTAGCTCTCATTTCTACTTTATTTAAAATACAACCTCCCTCTTTTTCATTGATCTAAACGCAGCATTTCGACGGATTGCGCGCAGTTGAGCGCTTGCTTAGTGCTGCAGAACGAGTGTCCTCGCATCGGACAACAAAACAATTCATCTTCCCTGTACAAATGAAAGGTACGAACCATCTGTAATATGTCGAAACATTTTTAGCATTTTGAACGGCTTTCTGTATTGAAGGCGCCGGTGTCGTCGCAACTCTCGGCTGCAACTCACCATAATTTCCACTCTGCAAATCCACATGATCGTTCGATAGAACCAAGAAATGATCACCTTGCATAAAGCGAAAACTGTTGCTTAGAGCATCTTCTATCTTAAAAGGTCGAAATGCTTATGCGACATCAAAATGGCTAGAAATGATTCCTTACTAGATGAGCTTCTTCTGTCTCTCCTGAATTGCCGCTAAAGCGAATTCGCCGCGAACATTGTAATTTATTCTGCCGCCAGAATGGAAATTGATCCGCGTAACACCCTGCGTGACACTGGTGATGACAAGATGACCCAAATGCTATTGACAGATTATAACACTTTCGGTAACCACAACCTAATCTTCTTAAGAATTCAGGAACTTACAGTTGACGCCGCTTGCGTCCCCTCATGATAGTATGTGTTGTACTGTCGACAAAATTTTGTCGACGAGCAGCCCTCCCTGCGGTTTTGGTTTGTCACCTAGATCACGTGACCAGCCGCAACCAGGGTCCTTTCTCTGGAGATATGGAGAGGACCCTGGGAACGAGGTTGGCGTGTCATACGGAAAATACGCCACTCGGGTCCCGGATGGAGTGGCGTATGGATTCTACGAGTGGTTTAGTTCCCAGTAAAACACTCTCCTCCATATAATAAGTCGCTTTTATTATCGTACTGCTCAAGCCATAACACCGTACCGTGTGCTGCTATATCGTACCCGATCATTAAATATCGTAAGTGATATGCAGTTATATCGTAGTGCTAAAGCCATAACATCGTACCGTGTGCTGCTATATCGTACCCGATGATAACATATCGTAAGTGATATGCAGTTATATCGTCTTGCTAATTAAAGCCACAACATCGTACCGTGTGCTGCTATATCGTACCCGATGATAACATATCGTAAGTGATATGCAGTTATATCGTATTGCTATTAAAGCCACAACATCGTACCGTTTGCTGCTATATCGTACCCAATGATAACGTGATATGCAGTTATATCGTATTGCTAAAGCCACAACATCGTACCGTGTGCTGCTACATATCGTAAGTGATACGCTGTTATTGCTTAAGCCATGATGTCGTACCGTATGCTGCTATGATGGTTTATTGTATCGTTCATGCCATTTCATTGCGACAAACTGGTCAGCGGCTTATACTTAGGTAGGTACCTCATGCATGGGGACACAAAATGTCCCGGATTTGATTTAAAGACGTGTAACTGTGAAGGAGTGCAATTTGAAAAAACATCGAAAATTATCAATCTTGGCCAGAATGTAGGTCTAGTGGAACTATTTATATGAAAAAAAAATACTTTAAGTTCAATCAAATTTTTTTTTTACGCGATAATATTTTTGGGCTACTCAAATAACAAAATTTGACAGCGCGTGCAATGCAAGTGTCGCTATTCTTGGTTTGCATGTGACGTCATAAAATGTTAAACTCATTATTGTGAGGTCTTCTATTTTCTTTTCCTACACCAGGTTGAAGATGACCTAGAAAAAAATCGTCTTCCAAGTTTTCAGTCTTGTAGTGTCTGTCGCTTTAAAAATACAGCATTTTGAATTTACTAATTTTAACCTTGCGTGACACGGAGATAGTGGCCGCGACAAAGCTGTACTGGTTGAAAAAAGCTCTCCTCTTATGGTTTTCAGCACTTAAAACATTTTGAAGTCTTAGGAGATTTGTTTATGCGCATATATATGAGCTCACGAACGAAGAGACTGATTAGGAAAAGGATTAGGAAATATCTTAGCAAAGAATGTACAGAAACCTTGATACATGCCTTTATTTCCAGCCGTATCGACTACTGCAATAGCCTATTATATGGTTTACCGGCATGTCAGCTACAGAAATTACAGAGAGTTCAGAATTCAGCTGCTCGTCTTGTGTTCGAAGAAAGCAAGTTCTGTCATATTACACCTCTATTGAAATCACTGCATTGGTTACCTGTAAAGTATCGCATCGATTTTAAGGTTTTATTGCTAACGTTTAAGGCCATTCACGGACTTGCTCCGCCATACATTTCCGAACTTATATCTGTTAAGGACACTAGTGGTAGATATAGTTTAAGATCAAACAGTGGTATACTTCTCAACTTTAGAACTTGCAAGTCTTTAACTACGCTGGGTGACCGATCATTTTATATGGCTGCCCCCAAATTATGGAACAATCTTCCCCTTTTTATTAGAAATATCTCCTTTGTAAATAGTTTTAAAAAGTCTCTTAAAACACATTTGTTTCAGAAGGCGTTTTTTAGCTGATCATTTATTTTATTATTAGAACTTGTACTAGAGATGTTTTTAGGATTTTTAAGTAATGTTAAGGGTTTGTAAGTATTATTTTCTTAAACATTGTAATGCGCAGCTGAAAATTTTATATTGATAATTGCGCAATATAAGTTAATTATATTATTATTATTATTATTATTATTATTATTAAGAGAAAGCGGTTTCATCGTAGAAGTGAGTTTCGGATAATTTCAAAACCTCGTTAATAATTCACAAAAAATAAATCTAAATAATATGGTACTTCTGACAGTGTAGCAGGCAGAAATAGCTATTTTGCCGGCACGGACCAGAGGACTGGGTCCGCGTAGGAGGGATTGTGGGTAGCGTCATTAGATATGTATAGTTGTTCGTTATAGATTTGAATCAGTCTAGGTCAGCACTTCGCTCATGCAACGAAATTTTTATTTTGTAAATTTTGAGATAATTTAATTTTGTCAGTTCACTATTTTCTAGTTTTCGCGTACCTCAGCCCCCAGAGTTGGCGGCACCGCAGCTATTTTCAGCAGGTTGGGGATATACGTTCCCTTTTTTTCCACAAAGTGGTTTTGGGTTTTCGTATCCGGCGGTGTCGTATACATTTTCTGTAGGAGCTTCGATCTTTCGTTATGGAGAGCATTGTTTTTAAGTGTATTCTGTTAGGATGATGGCAGGTTTGCAATAAACTGGCTTTGAGGTCCTTGCTGACCTACAGGCCCCTGTATCTACACTGTTGTGTACGTTTTTCTGGGTAGTGTAGGCAAAATAGACCATTTTCACTGTCAATACAACCACTGACTGCCTTTGCGATACTAAGTTATGGGGAAGCGAGATTTTGCAAAGGCAGGAGGTCAGTGCGTGCGGCCATGTTACACTAGTGCGGCCATGACACTACTGGAAACTAAGAAAACCTTGTAAAACGTAAAGTGGCTAGTTAGGAAAAGGTAATACTTTTTCCCATTCAGTCAGTTATTTGCTGTAAGTAAAGCAGATCAGATATTTACCACAACATAACAAGTATATTACAAAGTATAAAATGCAAAATGTTCCATATGCAATAATGGACTTAGTGAGAGCAACTAAGAATAAAAACGACGTTATACAAGTCAAGTGAAGCCATTCAGTTCCAAAATGAAAAAAAAAAAATGAAATGTGACACTGCTAGTCGCCGCAAGTGTTGCGTGACTAGTCGGCGAGAGTGTTGCGTGATTAGCTATATAACAACCATGTTATGCACCTGTAACTGCTGTACATAAACGTATTTAACGTATATCGCCATTATTCACTCCACACCTACACAATATCACAGTACCTTCACCAACATGAAATAAAATTTAAATTTAAATCTTTTGTGGCCTGCGTTTGTTGTACACCCGAAACACCAAAACCGCCCGTGACGAGTGCGGGCCTTTGTTCCACTTCTGACGTCATCACCTTTAATCAAAAAAGGGATCAATTATGCTCAAGCTCTACAGGAGGAAGTGATCTTTCCAATGATATCCAATGCAGAGTGATTGCATTAATTGAGTTTGAAATCTCGCAGTTTTGATGTGTGCGCATGCCCGAGCCTAAATATTTTAAAACGCGATGCCAGTGGAAAGCAAGGCACACTTTCATGTTGCAAATGTTATTTTGAGTAATTTGGAACTAGTTATAGCTGACCAGAAAATGGCCAACGACAACCAGGAGTCAATGTTGATTCACTGAAACGTTGGCGATAAGACGATATCAACAAACGAACGGCTCGAATTTATATGTTGGAGTAGCAAAAACAATATCTGACGAGTGAGTGTAGCGAACGAGTGCAATATTGTTTTTGCCACGAGAACATAAAATTCATGTCTTTGAGCCAACGTGTAATGTTCTTTTTATTATATAGACAAAAAGTAACAGAAGTGAACCGAAGGCACAAACCTTTAATGTGTAAACTCTTGCAGCCTGGCGTCTGGAATTTCTTAAATATCTTTTCCTTGGTCTACTTTGCAAGAAACTCATTGAATTGTCTTAAGTTATATACACCTTATTCATAAATGGCGGAACGCGCGGAAGAGTTTGGGTCGAGTACATGAAAGCGAGGCGAAAGGGGCTTCCGATTCAAATGAAAACAAAGCAGAGTATGGAAATGCTAGTAGTATCTCTTGTATTTCTTGAAATATCTCGTCAGTTAGGCAGTGATTCTTGCCTGTTGATGACTGCTGTTGAAATCCCAGGTTTTACAACCGCAGATATGGTCGTATGGTTTTGAAGTCAACCCAAAAAGATGGGAAAATGTTATCGGAAAACCGCATCGATTTTCTCAGTCTCTTCTCTGCTTTCTCGTGTGCAGTTTTAATTCACGCGACTTTAGTTTCTTTTTAATGGAAGACCGTGAAAGCTGAGTATAGAAACAGGAATTACAAAGGATTATAGAGCTTTAAAAAAAATTGATACGTCTCTTGATACGGTAAGTAAAGGACGGCAATTATATGACACGAGGTTTCCTGAGTATTTCGCCTCCAAAGCATAAATGTTATTCACAACGACTGATCCTTCAGTAGAGGCTTAACTTGTTATAAATCCTTAAAATATAGAATAGGTTAAGCCTGGGAAAGCAGAAATAAGGTAGAAAGAGCGGCCTGTAAAGTGAATAAACTTTAAGATTCTCTGAAATAAAATCACTATCAACAAAGCTCAAAGTATCATACGCGAGTCGCTTCTAAACTGTAGCAGAACATTATGCGACTACACAAACAGGCTAACATAAATTTCTGAAAAGTCTATACAAGAATTTAATGCTACAAGCAACGGTTTCAAATGTATGTGCCATTTTATAATCACCAGTCGGATCAGTAAATAGAGGCAAAGAAATCAGAGAAAAGATTTGGCATCAAAGAAGTGCTATAAACTTTTATTACTAAATCGCGTTCTTTACTTACCGTTTCAAGAGACGTGTAAATGTTTTTAAAAACTCTACATTCCTTTCTAAATCCTGTTTATATACTCGGCTTCCAGGGTCTCCAATTGAAAAGAAACTAGAGTAGCGTGGATTAAAACTGTACATGGGTATAAAGCAGTGAAGATACTAAGATATCGATGCGGTTTTCCGACGACATTTTCCCACTTTTTGGTGTTGACCTCGAAACCATAAGACCATATCTGTGGTTGTAGAACCAGGGATTTCAACAGCAGTCATCAACAGGCAAGAATCACTGCCTAACTGACGAGATATTTCAAGAATTACAAGAGATTCTACTTGCATTTCCATACTCTGCTTTGTTTTCATTTGAATCGGAAGCCCCTTTCGCCTCGCTTTCATGTACTCGACCCAAACTCTTCCGCGCGTTCCGCCATTTATGAATAAGGTGTATAAAGTTTCCTTTTTCTTGTTTGTATTTTCCTGCTCCTTAGTGAACGATTGTATACTTTGAGTGCCCCCCCCCCCCCCCGGATGCGGTCTACCCAGAATATCATGGGGTCATATCATTCATGGTTTATGCCCCAGGATCATTGTTTCTTCAATCAGATAGTCGAATGCTTTGACTGCTACAGGCTGGTCAGACTATTTTCTTTTTTAATGGGGTTAAATGCAAATTAACTAAGTTAATCAACAATGAGTATGCAGTCAGCTGTCATATTGGTCAGTGCTACCTTCCTAGCTCTTGCCAGGCTCAGGATTCTCTACTCCCGGACATTATGGTCTGGTGTCAGGCCCTCATATCATGGTGGTATTTTGGTGATGTTTGCCAGTCACGTCTGATGGGAGCTTTATGCCATCTGAGGGGGGGAGGAGGGCTTGGCGGAGCACAGTGGAGGCCCCCCGGATATCCCAGGCACCCACCTTGGATATACAGGAGGCAGTTTGTTAACTGAAATAGGTACCTGTGAAGAACTTACTGTGAAGTCATGCGCCAATGCCGGATACAAATACACTGCAAAATATCCATACCCTGAAGTCAGCAACAAGTCCTTCCAAGAAAGGAAAGGAGAACTACTGGACAAACTTCTTCCTCCGCTTTCATGTCTTACAGCAGCTTAATTCTTTGTTCCCTGGAAGTGGGCCTACCCTGGAAGTGGTAGGCCCATGTTGCCATGCCGTCAAGTTTGTTTGGATTTACTGACAAGTGCAAGGTTGAATTACAATTGGCGTCGACTTTGGGGATGACAGTAGCACTGTGTGACCTGCTGCCAGTGTATGATGGGACTGCAAACAAGTGCATCATGCCAGAAAAATTCCTGATTAGTTCCACTGCGCAGCTGTGTATGTATGCTTAATATTTACTTGCTTGGTTACAACCAGCTCTTCTTTTCTGGTTTGCAACCATTTTCGTCCCAAGAGGCCGCAATCCTTCTGGTCTGCGCCAGGAATCGAGACTTCCTGGCGCAGACCAGAAGGATTGTGGCCGCTGGGGACGAGAATGGTTTGCAACTGGGATGCACAAGCTGAAAACTGTTGTTTTTGGCCAGTACATTATTGCGGCTTTCATTATCTTGTGAGCTCTGAAATTCAAACCTCAACCAATGGTTTACATTTTTCGCTGCCATCGATCATCTAAGTGGACCTCTCGGGAAACAGAAGTTTATTTCAGCAGGGTCAAAAGGTCACGTCTGTCGGCTGTGATTGGTAGATTTCAATCCATTTTTGTTGTTTCTGTTTTTAAAGGTTCGTTTTCTGTCGCCACAATTGTGAATGACGGCAGCGAAAAACCCAATCATCAGTTCGGCTTTGAACTTCACAGTTCCCATGGAATTGAAAGGCGCAATAAAGAAGTGGCGAATGGTAAAACCCAAGACTTGCAGAAATGCCAAGACCCTATTCTGAAAATCCAAGACTGAGCTTGAGACTTTAGACTATGAGACAGAAAGAAACACACAAAACGAGAAAGGCGTCCAAGATTTTGAAACTGGTCTTGTAACCAGATTGATCCATTATAATTTAAAAAAAAAACGATACACTGGTTGGAAACTTTCTGAAAATGTTAAAAAAAATGAATTAAAAATCTCAACGTTTCGGCTGGAACTACAGCCTCCATCAGGGGGGAAAGTGATAAGGACACTTGTTTAGAATTTTTATGCATATGGCTTCCAAGATTTCGAGATCAGATCAAAAATAACCGAGACCCATGATCATTGTGTTGGTACCATTCGCCACCCAAGTAATCAATCCAGTCTCAAATGATTACTCCGGCAACAGCAGGTAAGCAAGGAATTCAATCCACTAGGCGATCACCAGAATCCACTAGCTCCAACACAGCAACAACTGAACCTTACTGATTGTTGTACACTGTGCATCAACTGAGAGTAGACAGTTATTGGTTTTTCCTGTATTACCTAGAAATCTCTAGAAATCTGCACCAACATATTTATTTAATTTGTCTTCTGTAATGTGCTAGGGAATTATATTACACTCTTGTTTTATAAGAACGCATAAAATTTGGCTGTGCCAGAGGATGTTCTTATTTTAGCCCATGCATTTTCTTAAATTTTGGGTCAAATCTCAGCCTCGACGTTCTTATAAAAGAAAAAGAGTGTATCCAACTACTCAGCTTATCAGCATGGATTAACTATGTTTTTTTTTCGCAGTCTCTGTTAGGGATGTCTGCTACCCAGTAACGTCTACCAAGTGTACCAAAGATCTTCATTATGACAACACTTTTCTGCCAACAGAGGACCAAAAAAAATCGGAGTTCACCATACTTAAACCCATCATAGACTCAGGTTGCTCACCTGATATTGAGAAATATCTGTGTCAAACCCGCATGCCTCCATGCACTGCAGATACCACTATTGTTCACCTGCCGTGCAGGGAGTTCTGTAAGAGAATCACTCGTGATTGCGGTGATGTTTTGAAGGCCAACAACATTCCAGCTTTACACTGTGATTACCTATTTCCAGTAGGAGACAGTTCTAACGGACTCTGTGACGTGAAGAGTTGGCCAGCGCCATGGCCGTGGAAAATCCCTGATCCGGATCCTCCTGTTTCAGGTGAGCCGACGGTCAGTCCGTCATGTAAAAGCCAAAAAACTTCCAAAAAATATTCCCAAGATAAGTAGCATGACGTTTTTGTTCTTGCTCTTCAAATGTTTTCAAATGATTCGCTCAAGTCATGGACGGCTTTGCACATTAGGCTTCAGTGCCTACTCCTACTTGACAATTAGAAGAAATACAGGCAATGTCAGACTCCCCTGCGTCAAGAGAAATTGGGGAAAACAGAGAACCGCCTATCACGCAGTTAATGATTTTAATTTTCTTAGCCAGATTATACGAGACTCTGACAGTGTAAATATTTTTAAGCGGCAGGTTTCTAATTACTTAATTTAAGTGTTTATAAAATTCTTATTTTTAATCCTCTTAAGTTTTTAACATATTTTTAACTCAATGTAGATAATTTTAGTTTTTAGTTTTAATCTTCGAGGTCCTTTTTGAAAACCACTTTTAGTATAATTTCAGAGCTGAACACAGTGTTTCCAGCAATCTGATTGGTTGAATGTACTCGCCATATGACGTTATATTCACCGCCCTAGGCGGTGAATATAAAGCAAAACAAAATGGCTGCCAGCAGCTGGTTTGTAAATGTTTCCGACGAGGAAATCTCAGAAATTAAAAGTAGTGCAGTCCCGAAAACAACGCAAAATGCAACAAAATATGGTGTTAAACTTTTCAAAGGTATGTCAGCCTCTTCCGTTGGGCTTATTATTTTACTTTGAAACTTTACAAACAGAAACAGTACCGATAACAACGGCTGAAACAGCTAATTAACTGTCGTAACTCTTAATTTATCTTACACAGAATGGTTCGCACAACAAACCGAATTCGAAACAGAGTTTGAGTGCATGGAAATCAAAGAAATGAACAACTGCCTTTCAAAGTTTTATCTATCAGCAAGACGACAAGACGGAAGCCATTACAAGAAAACAAGTTTGTTGTCGATCAGGGCAGCCCTAGATCGTTATCTACGCTCACCTCCGCTCAACAAGAAATTCTCAATTTGCGACGGAATTCAGTTTAACGAAGCAAATAAAGCTTTAAATTCTTACCTAAAACAACTTGCCAGTACCGGTAAAATTGCTGGGACAATTCACAAGAATCCCTTGACAGCCGAAATAATCCAAAAATTGTTCGAGGCGGGGGAATTGGCGAGTGCAGAGACGACAAATCCTCGCGCTTTGCTGCAAACAACATGGTTTTACGTTTCGCTCTATTTCGGTAAAAGAGGCAGAGAGAATCAGAGTCTTATGAAAAAAACCATGCTTCGTCTGGCGGTTACGGCCTCAGGTGAAGAATACTTTGAGCTCAACAAAGAAGAACCAGGCGTGGTGTTTTCCACCAAAAATCACTCAGGCGGTCTTGATGGCAGCGAGGACAACGCAGATGGAAAAATATTTTCAAACCCCGATTCCAAAAGGTGCCCAGTTCAGACCATCAAAGCGTACCTTTTTCATCTGAATCCGGAGGTAGATGCCTTATTCCAACGGCCCAAGGATGTATCTTTAAGGTTCAGTCCAGAAAGGGATAGTGTCTGGTTCGAAAAGAAAGTTTTGGGCCACAACACGTTGGAAAATATGCTGAAAAACATGACTCAGAGAGCCGGGATCCAACCGCATTTCACGAACCACTCTTTGAGGGCGACTACTGTCACTGTTCTTTCCTCAGTTAACGTGGAAACACGACAAATTAAAGCAGTGACTGGTCACAAAAGCGATGCAAGCATCGAAAGTTACTGCGAACGGCCTACCCTGCATCAATTTCAGCACATGTCTTCGGCGCTAAGTTCATTCATACAAGGAAAGGAAAATACGGCACCAACAGCAACCGCGTCCTCTCCAGCTTCAGAATCAACCGGTATTCGAGCCCCAAGCACTCCAGCTGAAATGATCGTTCCAACAAGACCAACCAGCATCTCTTCCATTCAAAACGACGAGAACGTCTTCATTTCCAACGGAGTTAACCCGAGTGCGATACTACCATCGGGCAACTTTCATGGATGTTCTTTCACGTTCAACGTAAACATCAACAAGTGATGCGATGTCTTTTTGCATCCAACAAACTTTAAGCTGCTTTCTTTTGACTTTTTCGTTCTAAAGAACTGCTTCGCTGCAAATTTAAGGGCAGCTAATTGACTTTTGCGTTGTCCACGTTGTTCGAAAGTTGACACGAAACATACGAAGTCCGTTTGAACTTTGTACCATGTGATTGATCAATTTCTCGTGCGCGGCCTCATGAATGGGACCCGCGCACGACCCATATGACATTTAAACCGGAAATAAAATGTGTTGAATCCCGATTTCTCTGTTGTTCAGCTCCGAAATTATACTAAAACAATTATTCGCCTCAGGCTCAGTTAATATTGGCGAATATTTACCTCGCCTTCGGCTCGGTAAATATTCGCCAATATTAACTTCGCCTTCGGCGAAGAATTGTTAAATATGTGAAAAAGTTTCCTCATTAAAGATTATAATTATTTATTATTAAACTTTGCTGATAGTGGGTCGCCCACTACCTCTCGGAACGAGTTACTTCATTGGTTCTTAAAACAATAGATAACAGGTCATAACAATGCCCCTAGCCCTGAATAACAATAGAGGTAGTGTTTACATCGGGCAAATAAAAATAGAGGTTCCAGAGAGGCAGTGCCATACTGCTGATAGTTGACGTGGGGATAAGCCCTCCTAGAGGAGTCTATCAATATTCTGACCGCCCTTGCGTAGCTTATCAGATTGCAAGTTTGCCTAGCAGTCAATCACTGGGTTATGCTAAATGTAAATGGGAGAATTATAAACGAGAGCTTTGTCCCTCTCGTTGGAGGCTCTGACACCGAAACAAAGTACTCGAGTGAGTAAACCCGCCAGCTGCGCGGCGTAGGTACCTAATGTCACTTATGATGTTAAATCATCGTTTTGTATTTCTACCAAGTTTAACATCTGCCATCATTTCTTTACATGACTGCTCTGATCTGATGTAGATCTTCTTATTCTCGCACTAATATTTAGATGTGGGGTATTTTGGCCCAGAAAATTGGACGTAAAGTTTAGCCGTGTGTTTATCAGATATGAAGACACTCATTAATGAGTTTTTGAATTTGTTATAAGACTGGGGTAATGAGTGCATCCTGTTATCCTCGAAGGTTCTGCATTTTATACCGTACGAAATCCTGTACCAGTTGGCCATTTAGATGAATCCAAATGAGGAGTTGAACTCGGTACCACCAAGTTACATGTAGAGCTGCTGCAGGCATGGCAAGTTATAATGGATTTGAGCACGATCCCGTCTCAACCAGTGCTGCCCCCCCCCCCCCCCCCCCCCCCCCCCGCCTTCTCCCAATCCAACCACATTCCTTGCGATCCCGTCCTGTCCCGTCTTACCCCTCCCTTCTATCCCATCCCATTCTTTTATCTCGTCCCATTCTATCCATATTCCAAGACCACCACACTCCCTCGTCACCCATCCATTCTGCTTTTTGTTCAGTTGCAGTGCCAATACAATCATTACCACTTTCTTTCTTTCTTTCTGTTCGTTTTTCTAGCCGCTAGACGTAGTGGAGAGTGCAGCAAGGTTGTGGAACCAAAGTACTGCCCCAAAGATCTGCATTATAATCAGACTTTTGTCCTGGAGAAGTATCAGACCAGCAGAACAGTATTACAGGACATCCTGGACTCCCAATGTTCACCAGAGTTAGAAAAGTACCCGTGTTATACCACTGTCCCTCCATGTAAGCCAAACGATCTGTCCGTGTATATGCCTTGCATATCTGTTTGTGAGCAGGTTTGTTTACATTTCAACTTTTCTAAAGGCAGATTTTGTGAGAACTCCTTTGTCGCAGGAAGCGCGCCGTCTACGATAACCCCTTTATCGTGACATGTTTCTTGAAAATCAAGTATACAGTTTGATTGTTGTGATTTAATGTATATGAAATGATTCATATATGAACTGCGGATATATATGAAGGTGATATGTGATCTTCGCAGTGAATTTCCAATTTAAGCAATTGGAATAAAGAAGCCTGAAAAAAATCAGGGCATCGCACCGGTATCGCGGAGGTCACGGGTTCGAATCCCGTTGAAGCCCTGATTTTTTTCAGGCTTGTTTATTCCAATTTCTTAAATTGGAAATTCACTGCGAAGATCACATATCACCTTTGATTGTTGTGTAGGATACAAAATAACCGGTAGGAGTTTGAAACACAGTCTGAAATAGAGTGTCGATTTTTGGGTGAGGTCGGAAATAGAGTAGGAAAATCGCATATTTTGGTTTGAAAAAAAAAGGTGATTTTCAGGAATTACGCCGCACACCTCAACCCAAATTTTATTGCACATGAACGCCGTAGAAGGCGAGGACGATCTACAGGTAAATGACAAAGAGTCGAACGCGATTAAATCCTCTGAAATAGCAAATACGAAAAGCCTATGCGGCGAATTGAGTGCGCGTCCGAAGACACTCGGAGGCCAGGAAAAACCTACCTAAAAAACCAGCAACTGAACGGGAAAAATGTAGGAAACCTGGGTAGGAACCAAAGCTCAAAACTCCGACCCTTCCTACGGGGCCAAGAACAAAACAGAACTGCTGCAATTAAAATTAAGCAATGACCCAGCCGCAATCAATAAACTAAATAGCTGACATAAAGTAGACGACGAAACTGACTTAATTAACCAAAACAAACCGATGGAACAAACCTAAGTAAAATGTTCTAACTGTATGTGTAACGACCGAGAACTGACTCGCATACTAAAGAGCGTACTATTTATACCAAATACATTGGACGCATAGTCAATGCACATGCAAACGCATGCCTACATTCCTCATAACTGTACATCCCAACACTTCGCAACTCATTACAAACAGCTCTAAACAATAGCGAACAGAAATCAATTCTCTTCTAATGCGATGCAACCGAAGAGAATTTTCAATACACTTCATAACTGCAATATACAGCTATTTCGAGAAACGTTGTCGGAAAAAAGCAGAAAACTGCACAAGCCAATCCATAAAGGTAGTATGGCTAGACGTATTGAGCTACTGCACGTGTGGAATACTAATGAGATATAACAACAAAATAAGCGGGAAATTTCAGGTTTCCTTTCTTTTCAGACATGTAGAAACAAGGTACGTTTAGACCCTCTGAAGTTTAGAAGAATTTTTCCTCACTCAAAGACATGCGACAGTAAAAGTAAAGCTACAGATAAAGGCCTCCTGAGAGGAAAAACAAATTCTCCACGTGCAAAAATACAAACTTGTAAATTTCCTCTAGGCCAATATGCAAAATTCCAGTGAATACCCAGACCACCTTTCGGTCTTGTCGCATGCACTTTGATGTTTTTTTTTCCGACAACCTTTCTCGAAATAGCTGTATACATTTTTCAAAATTCTACTTTCACAATGACGCGCACCACATCAAATATGTTATCATCAAGTATTAATTAACGTTTCGAGAAATTACGTTTCCACCAAGGTTGATTCCCTATTATCAATTAAGAAGCAAGGTTGAAAGTATTTCTGTAAACAGTTTCCCTATTGAAGAGACCTTCTTACATAACAAAACTAATTCATTTTGTTTTGGGCCCGGGAGCGGTTGCGAAGTGAGATGATTTGGGTTTCCTACCCTACAAATATAAATTTTGGCTGTTCGAAAATCTATTAAAATCCGTGACAAAGCCCTTTTAATGATAACAGAAATAACTCTCCCTTACTTTTATTTCAGCCGTGAAGGAACAACAGAAAGCGTCTAACAAAGGTGGAATGATAGCCGGTATTGTTATTTTGCTGGGTGCGTTATTCGCAGCTGTGGTGATAGGCGTGATGTATTTCCGCTGGCGCCGCGGTGCAAAGCAGTTTTCTGCTCAGCGGTTTGAGAACGTGGTGCACGAGTCCAATGCGTGAACGCACGTGTGGATGGCAAGGCGATCACGTGCACTAACAAGGGATAATGTCCTAAAGCACAAGCTACCTCACTATCAAGATATTCTACGTCGTCACCAATTGGTTTATGTTTTACCAAGTGCACCTAGGCTCTGTTGTATTTGATCAACAGTTTTCAGTTGGGTTGTTTGGGCTCTTTCGTTCGAGTGGGACAACTTTATGTATAAACCAGAAGAAGTAAGAATTTAGTAAAAAGGTTTCAATTTGTTGTTAAACTGTTTTTAACAGATTTTTGAACTGCCAAAATATATGTTATATGTCGTTGGATGGTTTAATGCTGTTTGGATGTTCAGAGCTTGCTTATTTTAGCAACTGGAAAAAATATATACACCACACATGAAGAAACCAGTGCTGTTGCTGCATTGAATGCTTTGTTCGAGATTAAAGTCCCTTCCCATACAAGAATGTATTGGTCAAAAGATGAATTTTGGAATGAGTTTGCTTTTGGAAAAAAAACGTAATGGCAAAATGAAGTGCTCTTAGTTATTCTTTGGTTAACATAATTCCTAGGCCATTTAAATTTACCAACCTAAATATTTGATCAAGGATTTATTACACCACAAAACATTACCAATATTGTCAAGTTTTAACAGCACCATCAAAATCATTTTGAATCAACACCTTTGAAACTGGTGCATTTTCTCTCTACTTGTTGATTTAGATCAGTAGATCTAAAACATTCATGCATACGGGATTCCAGCTTTTCAAGATTTTAGAAGGCATATTTATTCTTCAAAGCATTTTTACATGTAGTTAAGCATTTATATTGTAAGCACCCAGATTTGAGTGGTTAAGTTTTTAGCTACCATTAAGAAATTTTGAGGACTGCTGCTGTGGCAAAAGATAAGCTTTACCTTACATAATTTGTCTTTACTTCAGTGTACAAGTCCTTTAATGAACCATAAAAAGGACCAACATTATGGGCTAGAAACACATTCTGGCAACAAGAACTGTAGATCTATAACAGACAGTTTTATTTTAGCAACTCAAATTTTTTGACCAAAACTTCCAACAGCCACAGGTTATTCAAAAAAAAATTACACAACCAATTGCATCTCAAAACACCTTTGACATTGTCTTGTATCAAGACCTTTGTCACTTTCACAATTCTTGTCCTCTTTTTTATTTAGATTATTTAAGAAATATCCATGGAAGTTAAAATATTTTTGATGGTTGGCATTAAATTTAAATCATTCTTCATGGTTTCAGTTACCCAGATTTCATGAGTACATACATTTTTGTAAACATTAAAGAATTCACGACCCGTGCCCTCAGGTCAAAAGACATAGCCCCCATTTTACATGATTTGACTTCACTACAAGGCATTAAAAGAATCACCTGCTGCAGTAAGGAGCATCATTCTCGTAGTACTTTCAACTTGTTTTACAAAAACAACAACAATTAAAATTGCTATCATCACAAGAAAGGTAAGCTTTACATGGAATATATTGTGTTTTTTTAGTTAGTAAAGGAGGTCGAATGTGGGAGCGGGAGTTGAAGACCGAGGCTAGAAATCACAAAGATGCTGAAACCCCAGGGGGGTACTCGAAGTATACATGACGGGGAGCTCCGACGTATTTTTTTGGGTTGAAAATTTACACGCTCGGTATTTTTTTGGGTCCGTCATGTATACTTCGAGTACCCTCCCTGGGGCTGGAACTCGGTGCAGAGTCGATTGTGTAGTTTTCTTTTTTGAAGAATTACAGTTACCATACATCCCCAGTTTGGGAATTCATTCGGATACAGGGACACTAGTTAAAATTTGCCGAATAAAGGGCCCATGCTAAGGACAATTTTAAGACACTGTGATTACTTTATTTAGGGTGGTGGCAAACACACCAGAGGGACCAGAGCTTATTGTAAACTTTTATGGTCCTTCAAGGATGAACATAATGAGCAGGCAATTAGATTCTGTGCTGTACTAGTAGGATGGACCCCAGCAAGATACCATTCAACACTCTTGTTGTGGGGCCAACTAATTCGGGCAAAACGGAGTTCATGGTCAACCAGCTTTGCGGCCCTTTCTGCATCAAGTTTAATTACATTTTCCTCATTTGCCCAACATTCGCACACAGCAAAACTTTTTATCGCTTTTTTACGTTGTCATTTGCGAGCAGTACATAGTTGAATCGTGGTTGAAGCTCGTAAGCTTTTTTAAGCGGGAACTAATATGTCCATCATCCTCGAGGACCGCGCTGCTTCGAAAGATGTAAAAGGGCGCACGGGCCAGCTGGTCAATCTTGCCTTCAGCGTTTTTCGTGCTTACACAAGATGACCAGCACAACAGCATCATTCTGGGAAAACGCTGCGGCAATCGTTTTATTTTATACCCACTCAGCCAAGACCACAAAGGCAATCTTTGGGGATTACGCTGGCGAAGTAACCCAAGAGGAGTACAAAGAAATGATTTCAAAGCTGAAAAATTAGTTCATATCTCCTCTTTTCACTTCACCACTTTTCCGGAATAGAATTTTTTATTAAATATGTTTTCAATCATATAAAATGGCCGACCCCTTCTCGCTCTCTTCAACACCTGCTGCATGTAACAAACAAGAAGCAGCGGAGGCTGTCATCATGAATCTGCCGAAATCAGAGCCTTCAGATATGCAAGTGTCAGTACAGAGGGCCGACATTCCAGCAATAATTGCCAAGAAAAAAAAACATTAAACAACACCAGAGCCAGTGGCAGAGGCAGCTCCTTCCGATTCATGGAATTTAAGCACAAACCAATGGAACGGGATAATTGGAATATGTGCCACTCTGGTCATGACTTACGTAAAAACATAGGCACGCTAAGTGTGCAGGAGTTATTTTTTCAATTGATTGGGTTGCTTGGGGTAAGACT
The DNA here is from genome assembly GCA_963693305.1 of Meandrina meandrites. Classification (NCBI taxonomy): domain Eukaryota; kingdom Metazoa; phylum Cnidaria; class Anthozoa; order Scleractinia; family Meandrinidae; genus Meandrina; species Meandrina meandrites. Next base: position 4,640,280 of record OY855911.1, read on the forward strand.
GGGTGTTAGTCCTGTTGGGATGGTTGAGCTATTTGTGCATGGTGCATCACTAACTACATAGCCCCTTGCGACGACTAAAAGGCATTTTTTGAAAAGTGTTGCAGACAAAATATTTTTTACGTGCAATTTGTTATGTGAAAACTGTTTCGTTCAATAGTAAATTTTTATCATTTAGAAAAAACAACTAATTTAATTGTCAAAATGTCACGAATTGTCTTATTCTGTTAGGGCTTATTTTGTTGCTAGCTTTTTTACAACCGTAACGCGATACTTTTGTTTGTTACAAGATACTTTTGTGTTTTCGTCAAACACTGTAAAACGATACCTTTGTTTTTTTAAAACGCATGTAACATGACACTTTTGTTTATCTCACTTTTGTAACATGACACTTTTGTTTTTCTTGAAAACACCATGTCTCCATTGAGTAATCGAAAAGTAATAAACGAAGTAATAAACGAATCAAATCAAAAACTATATTTTTAGGAAAGCTTTTAAAGTGTAGTACACCTGGAGTATTTGTTTCCTGTCGTAAATGTAAATTTTCATTCAACAAACAGGAACAAGAACTAATTAATTTTAGTTATCAAACTGTCACGGAATGACATGCTCTTATTCTAGCCTGTTGCCGCTATCGATCGTAGTGAATTTTAAAAGCAAAACCATTTTAAAGTCAATAGCCATACCGGTTAATTAAAACGTGGTGTGTTTAAGGTATAAACATAAACGCTACTTGCCCGAGAGTCAGCTAATCGCCGGAGCAAGACGCTAAAGAGACTAATTCAATTAATTGCGGTTTTCAGTTGGTGACACGGAGTCTAAAATTTAAGAGGTTTCCTTGTCACCGAGTCTTAAAACAAGAGGCCACAACACACCCTGAAGAAGATTCCTTGCCATTTTTATGACACAGTATTAACATCACAATGAGAAAACCATTCTTCAAATCTGCTTTGTGCAAATGCTTTATGCAATTTCTACTACGGTCAGCGAAACTAGCCCGTCCTAAAGGAACGCTTGAATAACAATTTAGTGTTGGGTCTTTTCCTGGCGGCGTGTGCGTTGTAAGCAGGCGAGCGTTTCAAATCCGGGGTTAATTCACAACTCACCGATTCCGCCTCCTACAAATCTAAAATCTTCGAATGAAATCGCTCGCTTACAACTATGTCAGATTACTTCCCCTTTATAAACTGCAATTTGATTGGTTCTGATAGTACCTCGAACCTGATTGGTGTGAGATACAAACATACTCCACTGACCGACTACACGGTTCATCGCGCCGACTGAGAGTTATTTTTTGGAAAAAATAACTCAACGAGAAGACATCAAAGCCTTTTTTAATGGAAACAAGAACATGCACCACAGTGGCCATCAAGAATTCCAAAACCAAAAAAAGGCATTCATATGATGCATTAAATCAATTAAGCACTTTTTCATAATAATATATCAAGATATTGAAAGTCCCTATGTACAACAGTTCATAATCGCTTTCAGGATTTCATGGATTTCATGGAAGCAGTGAAAAGCTTTTGACCTTTTGCCACCTAGCAACAAAACGCCGATCTCAGTTAATAATGTCGTAGCCGAGTTATATTTAGGTCTTCCCTCAAGTGGCCTCCCTAGTTTTCAACAAAACAGTTAACTATTAAAGGAGTTTAAGCAAATCCCGGGCATCCATTTGTTCCTACACTAGTTAAGCTACTTTCCAAAGAAAGTTTTAAGGTTTATAAGCTATGACCACACCACAACACAATGAAATTGCAGGATAACCTATGCCCTTCCTGCAATGGCACCATTGTGTGAACCACCTTTAGTCTGAATTTCCTTGGATTTTAGGATTTTACTGTCTCTGGAGGTCTGTCCAGTAGTCACACTAAAAAAATTTGCAAGGTACAGCAATTTTTTATCTATACTCAAAGATTTGAAAATTAATTGTGCTTTTGTAATTTTAAGAGTTTTTAATTATTTTTTCTTCATCTCTTAAATATTTTATTGTAAAGCACGATGGGAAATTAGTGGATTCAAAATTCTCTGATGAAAGCTAATGGAGAAAGCCGTGAGAGTGGGAAGACCAGTTATCTATTTTAAAGCTACCGTAATAATAATTATACCAGAAGAATGCATACGGGATGGAGCCCGAGAACCATTTTTAGAGATCTGGCAAGCAACCTGATATTTTGCTGGTCCAGGTTAAATATATGCTCATAAACCGACTGACAATACAGCATATGTGCACAATCTATTTTTAGTTGTCATCGGATCATCTGATAGAGCGCAAGGCCGTAGACAGGGGGTGCGATTGGTGCGTTCGCACTCCCTCACGCGCCGCATAGGTCCGCTTTTAAATTTGAGAGGGAGGGTTAAAATGACTCTCGGAATGCGGGAAAAGAGGACTTCAACATCTTGATTTTTTTTTTTTTTTTTATTTCCCAGAGAAATATTGGAAGGATCTAACACTAAACGTTATCTGGGGGTACCAGTGTCAAACAAAAATAGGAGAACTGGTTGAGCTTCCCTAGAAGACTAAAAAACAATTGAATTGTCAACCGCGCCTGTGCTTCTCCCCGCTAGCTCGCATAAAGGTATTCGTGTTTTCACGTTGCATGCTAGGAATAGAACAGATAGAAAGGGACTTTCCGCAGTCTAAAAAGAAATGGGAGCTATAAAAACTTAAAGAACAAGCGGTTCGTGTGCAGTTTTGTCAGTGACAGTCGTAGGAGAGAGGTCACTGTTATCAACATCAGTAGGGATTGTAGTAAATAATAAAGATGGTAATTTTTTTTTTTTTTTTTTTAGTAGGGATTCTTTCAAAATCTTTTCCATACATTGGGATCGCGGCAATAAAACCACTATATGTAAGAAAGTTTACTGACAAACCACTTTTCTGTTGGAACTCGGATCTAGATAAAAACTTTCTAATGAATTTTCCATTTAACTGGTGACCGATTTTGGTTATTGCTTTCTTAACCACGAAGGATAAAAGACTGGTTTCTCATCATAAAGCCAGTATTCCAAATAACTATATTATTGTCATATTCTTTAGCAGTGAAAGGGTTTTTGGAGTGTAGCTCCTGCCAAATGGTCAATATCTCCTTGCAAAAAGACAGCACAAAAAATGGGGCGCTGCTGTCCATCTCGGCCCTCAAATCCCCCCTAAATTCACCCCCCCCCCCCCCCCCTCCGTACTGGTTTGTTGAAATTGTTTATGTTACTGCAGTTGTTTTGTATGATTATAAGCTGTTTTCTTTAATTTTTTTCTGTGTCTTAGGATTTCACCGTTCCTGGAGGTCCCTCAACTGTTTCGATAACAAAAATCATCAAGGTATAGCTGTTCTCCATACGTGAAAGAGCATTTCTAAACATTTTGCGAACCATTCAATTCCAATCAGTAATTCTCTGATCACAGGTGTTGGAAAGAGCTATGGAAGTTGGCGCACCTATTATTGGCTTGATTCACTCTGGTTCCTGCATCCAGGAGAGTGATATTTTCCAGCGTCAAGTAAAGGCGTCAGGGGTTATTCCACAGATCTCTGTGGTCCACGCATCAAGTAGAGAGGATATGTTCCCTTCTACTATAGCTGACTTCACGTTTTTGTCGGTTGGTTTCGCACATTGTTTAATTAAAGGAGTTGTGTCATGGATCTTGAACAGCCAAGAATATATTTAGCGACGTCGGAAACCTAAAACTAATGGTGTAATTTTGTTAACAATTGATACATTAGAGCACTGAAAATTTTAACAAGCGGCGTATTTGACCGCGGATGGCTTGGACTGAAATTGATTAACTCTCGAAAAATTAAGGCTAAACGTTTCAATTTGTTTCCGCGCATCTTTCGAAAAATTCGATATATATAGCTGTGGCTTGACTTCTCTACGAAAATTAAGGTTATATTTTCCTTAGATGTTATGCTTTTCACGGTTTAATTTGCCCATCACTAATTTCAGAAACGTTTTGAGCAAAAATCCGCGAAATCCCCGTGACATTGCTCCTTTAATAATATCAATTTCATGTAGTCTCATTAGTGATCGAGTGGAACCCTGATATAATTTCAGAAATCTTCGAAAGAGTTAGTGTCAACTTTAAAAATCTCGGAAGGCTCCGGGTCAGTGTTACGGAATACTTCATTTTGTTGAGTGTACGATAATTTTTAATTTTTAATATTAAAATTAAAGTTTTTGTTTGTTGTATTTTAGATAGACAAAAAAGATTGGGCAAACAAGAACCTCAGAGGAGCTACGGCTCACTCCTCTGTATTAGGTGAGAAAAAATCTTAACGGATCATTAGCGAGCCCAGCCAAAACTAGTGAACTTTAGGATTTGTTTGTTGAAGGGTACTTTGTGCAAAACGTTCGTCATAATTACATGTATTGCATGTTAAAACTGAGCCAAAAACCTGCTGTTGTCTATGAAGGCACCAATATACTTCACTTATAATATTCGGAATCACAGAAATAAATTAACCTTCACAGGTGTTGTTACCGGGACCTTTGTAAGGGTTTGGAAATGTTATGGCATGTTATGGAATTTTTATCCACTGTGGCAAGGTTCCCCGCATCTGTTATCTTCTTCAGTAAATGTGATGATCGCTGTTACTTTTAGGATTCATAGTAGCAGTATATAATTCCTCCTGTCTTTCTAGCGTGAAAAAGGTCTTTGAAAAAGCATTGGTACGTTTTTGAAAATCCTTTTTCAGTCGGCCATTCAGGAACCAATAAAAAGAACTACCAGGATTAATACACAGGTGGAAAGAAAGTGACTTTGTATTTATTACATTGTTTGGAATTGGAAATTGTTTGTACAGTTCGTTATAATACTTATACCGGAAGAATACATACAGGATGTGGCCCGAGAACCATTTTTATTGATCTAGTCAGTAACCGAATATTTTTGTTAATACCAAATTTCAATTTGATCCGGAAAACAAAGACGAGGAATCACTTTGTGGGTGTGACATGTCTAGGTCGTTGTTGATTTTTTCTGTTGAATTGTTCGTTAAAGAATTAAAAAGAACATAAAACACGGAATGTGAAGATGCTAACAGAGAGCTGGACAAAGCAAAGGTACGGTTTTAGAAATCCTTCACCAACCAATAAAATAAACTTACAGAGTAAATACACAGGTGAAAAGAAACTGATTTTGTATTTACTTACATTATTGTTTGGAATTGGAAATTGTTTGTACGGTTCGTTTCCCAGTAGGTAATTAATTATATCCATGGTACAAAATATAAAGATAGTTATGACTGTGTACTTAGTAGTTTGCGGATTTCGTTTGAACGATAAGCAAATTGTTTTCAACTGTTTAATGTGAGCTTGTCTTATCGGTTAGCATTAAGTGGTTATTGATATTTTGCTGGCCCGGGTAAAGTATATGTTTATAAACCGACTGACAATATGTATGTGTACAATCTGTTTCTAGTTGACAGCGGACCACCATCGAATGCTGTGAATTAAAAAGGAAAGTTTTTGAGAAGATAGAAAAAGTATACGCCAGGGAGCCTAGAAGATTTTGTCCAAACTTGCTACAAAATATATTTGATGAGGAGACGCTGGAAAAAAGCTCCCTGTATGGCAGTAAAAACAGAGAACGCCTTGATAGAATTAAAATAAAGGCGATAAAGGTATCTAGCAAAATCTACTATTTTTGGGAGGATGTTATTGTAGGTCTGGTGTTTCTATAACAAATCCTCAAGGTACCTGCTGTTGTCTATGAAGGCACCAATATACTTCACTTATAATAATAATGTGAGCTGCAGTCTTATCGATTAGCATTAAGTGGTTATTGATATTTTGCTGGTCCAGGTTAAGTATATGTTCATAAACCGACTGACAATATACAGCTATTTCGAGAAACGTTGTCGGAAAAAAAGCACAAAACTGCACAAGCCAATCCCTAAAGGTAGTATGGGTAGACGTATTGAGCTACTGCACGTGTTGAATACTAATGAGATATAACAACGACATAAGCGCGAATTTCAGGGTTTCTTTCCTTTCAGACATGTAGAAACAAGGTACGTTTAGACCCTCTGAAGTTTAGAAGAATTTTTCCTCACTCAAAGACATGCGACAGTAAAAGTAAAGCTACAGATATGGCCTCCTGAGAGGAAAAACAAATTCTCCACGTGCAAAAATACAAACTTGTAAATTTCCATGCCAATATGCAAAATTCCAGTGAATACCCAGACCACCTTTCGGTCTCGTCGCGTGCACTTTGATGTTTTTTTTTCCGACAACCTTTCTCGAAATAGCTGTATATGTGCACAATCTATTTTTAGTTGACATCGCATCGCCGGAAAATGTAGTGAAATTAAAAAAATATATATTTATGAGAAGATACAAAGAGAAGGCATCATCATCACAAAGAGTTTACGGCAGGGAACCGGGAAGATTTTGCTGCAATTATTACAAAATATATTTGATGAGGAAACCCTAGCAAGAAGCTTTATTTATGGAAGCAAGGACAGGGAACGCCTGAACCAAACGAAAATAAAGGCGATAAAAGGTATCTAATAAAAGATTTACTATTTAATTAACAGTCATATAATTGATTCAAGCTGTTACCGGAAGCTTATTACCGGAGTTGATATCAGCATGAGGGGCACTTCCACTTCCTGTTGGAAAAATCATTTCCTTCCTAGATCAGCCAGGAATCATGATTTTTATAGACTACATGAACCAATACAAGGATTCACATGACATAGATCAAATTTGAACGGCGTACAGTAATCTACAGTCAGATTTGTTATGTCCCACAGCTGTTTAATTTCTGAATTTTCTAAAACAAGTGATATTAATCATTAACTTTATATTAACTTTATTGTTTGGTATTGTCAAAGACTCTGCATGCAGTAGCCTCCCACGCAGTCGTTTTTAGGGGAGATCGGGTTACACTCCCACCCCACAAACGCCTGCTCAACCGAGACCAACATTCCTTTCCCATTGTTTTACACGCCAGACAATCTAACCAATCGCCATTGAGGTATCGTCTTTCGATTACCAATCGGAATGATCGTTATAAAATTTCCCCGCGAACTACGTTTTTGAGATGCGGGCGCTGTGAAGTTGGAATATTTCTTTTTAGCATGGCTTGTTATGATGGGTGAAACACCAAAAAAAATTATTAATTGCGAATACAAGTGCTTTTTGTGTGACGTTCTGGTCCAGTCATCTTCTGGGAGAGTTAAAATTTTTGGTAAAAGTGCAATTGATCTTCCTCGCCTGATCGAATCGGCCATCGGTGAGAACATTGACAAGTATCGCATCTGTGGATCCGAACTGCTTATTTGCAGCGATTTGAAAAAGCAGCAAAGAATTTCCAAGGCCTCAAAGAAGAAATCAGTCGGATTTACGAGTCCATAAATCGCAGGGTCAAACGGCAAAGAGCCGATCAAGTTGATGAGAACATAGATGAAAATGTCACACCTTTGACTACACCAAAGCGATCTTCAGCGTCAAAATCTCTCAAGTTTTCCACCGACTCGTCGCCAGCTTTAAACACTGCCTCATACCTCGCTACCACTTGCACTTCTTATAATCGTCCAGCTGTATTTTTCGGAAATCCGGTGGCATGGACATCGCCACAATACTCTGGTGACTAACTGTTAAGACAAGCGTTCAGTGCTCCACTGTTGACACTCCAGTGCCCAAACAGAAAACATCGAATCAAAGCAAGGCTACCGAAACCACCGAGACTACTGTGAAGTTGTCTGTTGTCTACCTGAGTAAGACTGTTAATAAAACGTTATCAAGAGAATACATAGCATTGGGGAGGGCTTCACTTCATGGCCCGCCTTCGCGTGTTGCAACCGCTGTGTTGAAGTGTGCCCCGGTTACCCAACTTGTAATCGGAAAAGTTTTACGCTTGCTGAAGACGGAGGGGGGTGATCTTTGTTCAAAGAAAAAACCTTCGTCGCTAAGACATTGCACCAAAGAGGGCCTGATGAATTTTGATTTTGAGGAGTTATGCAACGAGTGGAAAGAAAGGGTGCCTATCTTACTTCATCCTTTTGACGGCTTCAGGAAGCCGAGAGAAGACTACAACGTGGCTCCCAAGCATGGCCCTAGCTGGGTCAATTTTGCTAAAGCAAAGAAACCCACACATGAATGCTAAAGCAAGCATCATGAGTTTAATACTAAAAACCAAATCCATTGAGGTGAGCACTCGAGGCATGACTTGTTTTTTTTTAGTATGAAATGGACAATTTATCTTTTTATTACAGGCATCGAATTAAGCTTATAATAAACTTCTCAGAACAAATGTTTTGATGCTGTGGTCGTGTTGGAAGGCTATTCCAATTATTATAAACACTTCATTTCAATAGATGATCATTTTCCAGCATGCAGAAATGCAAAAAAACAGACTGATAGACAAGCAACCCAACTAGGGGGAAGGGAGAAGAAATATTTCTAATTTCCAAATTATCCTTTAGAAACTGTGATAAGCTCTGGCTAGCTGATGGGCCACTCAACAGTATTATTAATTTTGCACTTGTTTTGCCTTGCTTGAAGTGTAATCTTGCAATGCTTATCATCATTAAATTTCTTTCTTTGTTCATTCCTCGGATGAAGTTGAACCACAAGCCTTAGCAGCTCCACCCCCTGAGGTAGTATCGACCCACCCCCGCAAAAATACTCAAGTTTTGTGAAATCTGTATGTTTTCTGCACATTGTATATTAAGTGGATAATTATTTTTTCTTGAACGTTGCCCTGAATATAAAACAAGAGTCAAGATTCTTCAACACAGGTGGTGATGTTAATAATTAGCTTGTTTAATTTGTCTTGTTTTATGCAGGTCCGTGTAGCACTCAGAAAATGCAGCCATTGTAACTTAAATTTTACGTCTAGAGTTACAAACAGAGATGGTAAGTAGACTAATGCTACTTCAAACTTGTCTTATCTTCATATCTTTAAATTATTCATTTAAACATGTAGTGAAATTCAGTTCAGTCCAAAGAAAAACCGATTTAGAGAAGTTTGCAGGTATACTGTAGTGCATTTGGAAAAAAAATTCTGTCAAGGGAGGGCGGTTCATCACATTTTGCGATTCATTCAGAATCCCAATCATCGTTTTAATAGATGATCATTTTCCAGCATGCAGAAAATGCAGACATTGTAATTTTAATTATACTTCTAGAGTTAAAAACAGAGATGGTAAGTAGAGTTGATGCTACTTCAAACTTGTATTATCCTCATATCTTTAAATTGTTCACTAACTCATGAAGTGAAATTCAGTTCAGTGCAAAGAAACTGATTTAGAGAAGTTGGCAGGTATACTGTAGTGCATTTGGAAAAAAGTTTTTGTAAAGGGAGAGCGGTTCATCACATTTTGCGATACATTCAGTGTCATACTTGATTTTTAGTTTGACTCCTCAAACATTTCAATCTGATGATGCTAATTATTTTAATCTCAGTTTCCCATCTGGCTCAGGCGGGGGCACACAAAGCGTTTTTTTTTTATTTTGTAAATTGGAGGTCTAATTAGTATTTTAGTTAAACTTCGTTTTTCAGCCCTGATTAAGGAAGAATGGCCTCAGCAAACAGAAGAACAAACAATAAACAACATAACTCCCATCTGAAAGAAATCAGGCGGGGCGTGCAAAGCCTAAATCACTAAATTTTTAGTAAATGTTAGTCTTTTTTTTATTTAGTAAAATGGAGGTCTAATTAGTATTTTAGTTAAACTTCCGTCCATTTGTGTTTGGTAAATCGTGGTCTATAAGTATCAAGTAAACATAAGTATATGTAAAGATATATTTAAATATATATTTAGTAAATCGCTGGTCACTGAGTATGCCAATAAGTATTTGAAATTGTAGTTTAATAACTTTGTAGGTTAATTAGTATTAAATAAATCGTAGAGCAATAAGTATTTAGTAATGTCCAAGGAGGAATGGCCCGACAGAAAGGAAGAGCAAACAATAAATAACATTAACTCCCATCTGAAAGAGAGCAGACAGGGGCGGGCCAATTTTCAATAAACTTTCAGTCTTTTTTTTTTATTTAGTAAATCGGAGCTCTATTTACTATTTAGTTAATCTTTGGTCTATTTGTAGTTAGTAAATCATGATCTTTAAGTATTTTGTAAATATAAGTATGTGTAAATAACATAAGTATACATTTAGTTAATTTTGAGGAATTTCCCAGCCACCAAGAGGCTGAAACCATACACAATATAAACTCACGTCTCAAGGAAATAAGACAGGGGCGGGCAAGATCCAAAAAACCTCTTAATTTGTCCTAAATCAGTTAATTCCATACAAGCTAGACATGCCGAGACTCCCCAGAGACGGCAGAAAATGTTGCATCCATTGTTATGCTAATATCTCTTCACACCTTTGAGAAAGGTCCAAAATCTTGACCCACAGGCCTTGTACTGGGAAACCTATGTGTGAAAGGGACTATATATGCATAATTTCAGAACCCAAATGCTTGCAGAAAGAGCAAGTTTTGCATCAAAACCAAGCCAAGCCCAAATCTCCAATTTTTCCTAAATCAGTTTTAATTTATTTTAAATATTAAATTTTAAATGTTAGGTCTACAATATTTGTATCAAGTTAATCTGTGATCTTTTAGTAGTAAGTAAATATTAGACGTTCAAGTCCTTTTTTTGGAGGGGGGGGGGGGGGGGGGGTGTATCGATATTAACAAAGTAACCACAATAGATAGAGCACATGCCAGATGGTTGGGAGGTCATGGCTTCAATTCCTGTTGGGGACTCTATTTTTTTCTTTGTCCCATGCTCCCAACATGCTGATTAATAGTTTACGTTTCAAATAATTTAAGTTCTTGTTTGACCATACATGTAAATAAACATCTTATTAACAGAAGTTATTTTGTCTCTAGGAAAAAGTCTCATCCTAAGCTGTGAATACAGACTTGAATAAAAAATGCCTATATTTGTCCAACTCTTAATTTTTCTGCAGATATTTGGATGATCGTGGAAATCACACTTCAAGAATTGCCAGCCACAGTGTCATTAAACAGTGGCTCATCTAAAGCCAAGTTATCATTGGTAGGTTAATTATAGCAAGCATGGTACATAATACTGTTCAGTTTTCGATAGCCAAAGGGAGTAAGAGTAGTCAACAGTGAAAGCACATGCAAAGATTGACCTACATGGACAAGAGACATGTTGTCAATTGTCAACCATCTGGTCCAACTTTTCATATTCAAAAGATGGAACGGTTCTGGATTTCTTCACTTTTGGCGAGAAGATCTGCTCAAAACAATTGTTGAGGAAACCAACTGTAATGCTGACCCAGTGCATTCAAACAAAATGAACAACACGCATTTAGAAACAAGTGCTTTTGGCGCATTGAATGTTTTTTTTGGAGGGGATAAAGTCCCTTCCATTGTTAAGAGTGTATTGGTCAAAAGATGAATTTCTTGGTGTTTCAACCATTCAAAAACCTTTGCCTAGAAAACATTTTGAGAAAATTCGTCAATATCCCATTTGGAGCAATCGTCAAAACATGCTACCACAAGACCCAGCTTGTAATAAACAGTTCAAAGTGTATACTTTGCTGAACACACTTGCCGACACATTCTGTGAAAAATATTGGCCATCAAAATTTGTCTCCCTTGATGAAGAAATGCCCAAATACGAGTGCCTTGCAAGTCGAGTTACATCTCAGAGAACTTGCGAAAAGCTCTGAACCTTCCAATCACTGGCCAAGAGACACTACTGATCAAGACATTTGGAGTGTACCGCTAAACAACCACAATTAAAAAACTATATGAGAAAGCATGAGTGCAGGTAGAAATATTATTCAAATTGATAAATTCTGAATTATTAAGGATTTTCTTGCCTTTTGAGAGCCACTATTTGTAACCTGTAACTTCCGCAAGTTACCTGAAATCGACAGGTAGACAGGCGTTTTCTCAGACCCTTATACTGTCTTCCAGCACCTGTATAGTATATATATCCTCACATGGACGCAAGCAAGCATCAAGACTGTCTGCTAGTTCTTAGGTTGCTTAAACAAGCAAGATGGCCATTCCGGGTGATACCCTTGCAATATCACTGTAAACTACATTATTGTAAATTAATTCCTTTGTATTCTACTAAGCATTTTTACAGGAAGTACATGCTTAAATTTGACTGTAAGATGTCCTTATTCAAATTAAAAAAAATTGAAAAAGTATGGTAACTTCTCAAAGTTACAAAACAGATGCAAAACAATGGCCTCAATTTTTCCATCATCACACCCCTACAACAGAACTGACACAAAACGAAACAATTGGGGACAGAAATATCTTTATTATGGAGTTGTCTATAGAAGAATTTCTTACACTTTTGATGAATGTTTGTTTGTTTTTATAGCGTTGTACGAGACTTTTCACCGACCCCTACCCCCCCTTAGTTTCGTGACAGTTTAGACCACTACCAAATATGGTAATGAACATGTGCAAGGGTTGTGAGAGGAACTGAACAGACAAAAAATCAGTGAGTTTTGTGAGTTACTTTCGCCGAGTTCTGTGTACCATCGAAAGAACGGCTCAGCGTCTAACTCCAAGAGAATATGCACAGCAACTGTTGAAGGTCACGCTAAACTACATAGTAAATTAATTCCTTTTGTATTATACTAATCATTTTTACAGCAAGGGCATGCTTAAATTTTGACTGTTAGATGGTTCTCTTCTGTTTTATTTGTGAATGGCCGTGCTCGAAAAAAAAATTGAAAAAGTATGGCAACTTCTCAAAGTTACAGAACAGATGCAAAGCAATGGCCTCATCACACCCCTACAACAGAACTGAAACACTGAGTGACCTGTAGCCTTTGTAACTACCAATTTGTTTCTAAGGCAGGTTTCTAATTGCCATATTTTGGAAATCAGACCTCATATGGATAAGCTTTTTGCATGAGTTTGTTCTATTGAAGATTCCTCCAAGAGTTTGAAGTCACGGCCATATTTAACGGATCACGTGGCCAGAATAGAAAAAACCCTAAAACTCAAACGGCGGATAGATTTTAAAATTTCAATGAGCGTCAATAGATAAAGAATGTCCACATGCGTAATGTGACGTATCGTTTTCGTGAAATTCGCATTATTATAAGAGTTATGGTGTAATAAACACTCATATTTGCAGACTTTCATTGGTAGTGTTTCCTCTTTTCGTGTAAATGGTAAAAGCATACGTCAGATTATAAAGACGGCGACGTTATCGCTGATTCGTAAAAGAAATCGGAACTTTACCTTGTTTCCTTGGCGTTTTAGGCATTTTAAATTTTAACACGCGGTTTGGGACTGGCACTAGTTTCGCACGCCGAATGATATATTTTTCAAAGCAGGTGTACCCCCAAATAAAATTCACCATTTAGCGTTATAAAAAGCTTCAAAATTGCTTGCTTCAAAATACAGTCTTCAGCAATTCCTTAGCAACTGCTCTGGATCTGTAGTCAAGAGTCTCCCCCCTTAACAGCCTTGGGCAAGGCATGTGACGTAAATTACTACAGGTATCTTTAAGCATATTTTAGCATGCAGACATTTGACCTCTATGCTTACTATCAAAAATAGGATATAATATTATTCAATAATAAAGAAATACTCGTTGACGGGAAACCGATTTTTCTAAGAGATTGGTTTAACAAGGGCATTATTTCGATTGTAGACTTGCTAGATGAAACGGGCAACCTTTTAACCTTCCAGGAGTTCTCCCGTATATACTCATGTCAAACCAACTTTCTACAATATTATCAGGTGATCAGTGCTATCCCGAAGCACCTCCTGTCCAAAGCTAAAGATTCTGACACCTTTAACAAAAACTTTTTTACCAGCATGGATAACACTTTCCAGTTGAATGATTCCGTACAAATTAATTTTGAAAAGGCAAGGTCAAGAGATTTCTACAAATTGTTCATGTCCAAAACTCATACTCAAGAACAAACTGGCCCCAGGCGCTGGAGCGAAAACCTATCGCTACCTAAAGATTCCTGGAGTAAGATTTTCAAGTCACTCAAAAACGTGTGTAAGGATACTAAGCTAAAGGAGTTTCAATTTAAGTTTATTCATTGAGTGGTAGTAACGAAGAAAGAATTATTCAGATTTGGCATCACGACCGACGATGAATGCCTGTATTGTGGGGATAAAGACTCGATTGAACACACTTTTGTTGAATGTCCATTTACTAGAACCTTTGTCAAAAAAGTCCTACAGTGGTTTAATGAAGCCAACTCTTGCCAGATTTGTCCTACTACCGAGGAACTCTTGTTTGGCGTTTTCTCTAGCATCCATGGAACAACAATAAAGAGAAAATTCAATTACACCACCTTAGCTATGCGCCATTACATATATTCAAACAAAACAAACAACAAGGCCATCTACATTCAGGAATTTAAAAATAAGCTACTCATTAACTATAAATTTGAAAACATCACTTACAGTGCGACGCGCCTTACCGTGGCCACCCAACAAACTTTTTCACAAGTTAGCCAATAAGGTTGCACGATTATGATTGACGGCCACGCCTCCTTGCAAAGTTTCAAAAATATAATTTACGCACAAACGGGAAACGTTTACAGTCAAAACAGCTCAAGCGTTCCTTCCTATCAAGGGTGAATGAATGATTCATTAATGACAATTTGATTTCATTCTTTGCTTCGATATTCCTTTCTTGAAGTGAATAATTCAATGTTCAAACGGCGACTCGATTCAAATTTGGAATGTTGATTAGACTGTTGTCTGGCTTCACGTGACGGGCGCGTTGGAACCTGGCCAAAATTTGCATAATTTCGAAGGCAACTGGTCAACCGTCAAACGTCACGCACAGCATTTTCTCATCATTTTGTTCGTCACTCGCTTTTTTCAAACCTCTCATAATACGAAAAGACAGGCAAGAGATTTTAGAGTACTAACTAGACATAAAAATAACTGCTGGTGGAAGAAAAAGTGGGAAAAATGTTGTTCACTCAACTTTTGTTTTTACGCAAATTAGGGATATTTTGTCGCGCGAAGCCAAGCATTATGAAATCAACATTTTTGTTTTGAATCGAGCAGCCGTTTGAACGTTGACATATTCACCTCAAGAATGGAATATTGAAGCAAGGAATGAAATCAAATGCCATTAATGAATTCATTTATTCATCCTTGATAGCAGCGCCTGGTATGTTTTGACTGTTGACGTTTCCCGTTTGTGCGTAAATTATATTTTTGAAACTTTGCAAGGAGGCGTGGCCGTCACTCATAATCGTGCAACCTCATTGGCTAACTTGTGAAAAAGTTTGTTGGGTGGCCACGGTAAGGCGCGTCGCACTGTAAATAATATTTTTCTAAATAGTCGCCTTTGCTTCATCATTAACAATATATAGCGAGATTAATAATAGTGCATGTTAAAAATTGTAAGTAATGTCTCTTATTCCCTCACGAACATTATCAACTGTATAGTGTATTTTATTTTTTTGCTACCAGTTTATATTTCGATTATCTATCTTTGTATTTGTAACTGTACTTCTATGTCGCCCTTGTAATAATAAAGTTGATTGTTATTAATTTTTTCTGCAGATAGATGAATCACCTTGAAAATCACACTTCAAGAATTGCCAACCACAGTGTCATTAAAGAGTGGCCTATCTAAAGCCAAATTACAATTGGCAAGTTAATTATAGCAAGCATGGTGCATAGTTTCTAGTTCTCTGCCTGCAGCAGTGAAGCAAACAATCCCATATTTCAGTTTCTAACAGCGAAAACACAAGCAAAGAGAAGATTGAGCAACATGGGCAACAGACAAATCGCGCGTCCAATTTGACGTGTTTGTTGAATCATCTGGTCCATCTTCTCAAATTCCAAAAGATGGAACAGTTTTAGTTTTTTTCTTCAGCTTTGGCCAGAAGATCTGTTCAAAACAATTGTCGACTTATCCAACTGTAATGCTGACCCAGTAATAAGACCCTTGCAAATAGTTTAGATTAAACAGAAATGGTCTTATTGGCTTCCGACGGTGCTATGCGATTTTGAAAATTCAAAATAATTTTTTGGAGTTGTCTATGTAGTAGAGGTTTAACAAATTTTCAATGTTTGTTTGTTTGTTTCAGGATCCCAAAAAGGAAGATTTCGAGTGGGACAACTTTATATATAAACCAGAAGAAGTAAGAATTGAGTAAAAAGGTTAAGTTGTTGTTAAACTGTTTTAACAGATTTTTGAACTGCCAAAATATATGTTATATGTCGTAGGACGGTTTAAAGCTGTTTGGATGTTCGGAGCTTGCTTATTTTAGCAACTGGAAAAAATAGGTACACCACACATGAAGAAACCAGTGCTGTTGCTGCATTGAATGTTTTGTTCGAGATTAAAGTCCCTTCCCATACAAGAATGTATTGGTCAAAAGATGAATTTTGGAATGAGTTTGCTTTTGGAAAAAAAAAAACAATGGCAAAATGAAGTGCTCTTAGTTATTCTTTGGTTAACATAATTCCTAGGCTATTTAAATTTACCAACCTAAATATTTGATCAAGGATTTATTACGTGAATTACACCACAAAACATTACCAATATTGTCAACTTTTAACAGCACCATCAAAATCATTTTGAATCAACACCTTTGAAACTGGTGCATTTTCTCTCTACTTGTTGATTTAGATCAGTAGATCTAAAACATTCATGCATACGGGATTCCAGCTTTTCAAGATTTTTTTTAGAAGGCATATTTATTCTTCAAAGCATTTTTACATGTAGTTAAGCATTTATATTGTAAGCACCCAGATTTGAGTGGTTAAGTTTTTAGCTACCATTAAGAAATTTTGAGGACTGCTGCTGTGGCAGAAGATAAGCTTTACCTTACATAATTTGTCTTTACTTCAGTGTACAAGTCCTTTAATGAACCATAAAAAGGACCAACAAGAACTGTAGATCTATAACAGACAGTTTTATTTTAGCAACTCAAATTTTTTGACCAACACTTCCAACAGCCACAGGTTATTCCAAAAAAAAAATTACACAACCAATTGCATCTCAAAACACCTTTGACATTGTCTTGTATCAAGACCTTTGTCACTTTCACAATTCTTGTCTTCTTTTTATTTAGATTATTTAATAAATATCCATGGAAGTTAAGTATTTTTGATGGTTGGCATGAAATTTAAATCATTCTTCATGGTTTCAGTTACCCAGATTTCATGGGTACATACATTTTTGTAAACATTAAAGAATTCATGACCCGTGCCCTCGGGTCAAAAGACATAGCCCCCATTTTACATGATTTGACGTCACTACAAGCCTTTAAAAGAACCACCTGCTGAAGTAAGGAGCATCATTCTCGTAGAACTTTCAACTTGTTTTACAAAAACAACAACAATTAAAATTGCTATCATCACAAGAAAGGTAAGCTTTACATGGAATAAATTGTGTTTTTGTAGTTAGTAAAGGAGGTCGAATGTGGGAGCAGGAGTGGAAGACCGAGGCTAGAAATCACAAAGATGCTGGAACTCGGTGCAGAGTCGATTGTGTAGTTTTCTTTTTTAAGGAAATACAGTAACCATAAATCCGAAGTGAGGGAATTCATTACAATACAGGGACACTAGTTAAAATTTGCCGAATATAGGGCCCAAGCTAAGAACGGTTTTAAGATACTGATTACTTTATTTAGGGTGGTGGCAAACACGTCAGAGGGGCCGGAGCTTATTGTAAACTTTTATGGTCCTCCAAGGATGAACATAATGAGCAGGCAATTAGATTTTGTGCTGTACTAGTAGGATGGACCCCAGCAAGATACCATTCAACACTCTCGTTGTGGGGCCAACTAATTCGGGCAAAACGGAGTTCATGGTCAACCAGCTTTGTGGCCCTTTCTGCATCAAGTTCAAATACATTGTCCTCATTTGCCAAACATTCGCATACAACAAGACTTTCTATCGCTTTTTTATGTTGTCATCCGGTGGCATGGACATCGCCACAATTCTCTGGTGACGAAATGTTAAGACATGCGTTCAGCGCTCCACTGTTGACATCAACTCCAGTGCCCAAACAGAAAACATCGAATCAAAGCAAGGCTACCGAAACCACTGAGACTACTGTGAAGCTGTCTGTTGTCTACCCGAGTAAGAGAGAGAATATGTAGCATTGGGGAAGGCTTTACCTAATGGCCCACCTTCACGTGTTGCAATCGTTGTGTTGAAGTGTGCCCCAGTTACCCAACTTGTAATCGGAAAAGTTTTACCCTTGCTGAAGACGGAGGTGGGTGATCTTTTTTCAAAGAAAAAACCTTCGTCGCTAAGAAATTTCACCAAAGAGGGCCTGATGAATTTTGATTTTGAGGAATTATGCAACGAGTGGAAAGAAAGGGCGCCTATCTTTTACTCCTTCCTTTTGACGGCTTCAGGAAGCCGAGAGAAGACTACAACGTGCCTCCCAAGCATGGCCGTAGCTGGGTCAATTTTGCTAAAGCAAAGAAACCCACACATGAATGCTACAGCAAGCATCATGAGTTTGGTACTAAAAACTAAATCCGTTGAGGTGAGCACTCGAGGCATGACTTGTTTTTTTTTTTAGTATGAAATGGACAATTAATCTTTTTATTACAAGCATCGAATTAAGCTTTTAATAAACTTCTCAGAAAAAAATGTTTTGATGTTGTGGTCGTGTTGGAAGGCTATTCCAATTATTATAAACACTTCGTTTCAATAGATGATCATTTTCCAGCATGCAGAAAATGCAGACATTGTAGTTTTTATTTTACGTCTAGAGTTAAAAACAGAGATGGTAAGTAGACTTGATGCTACTTCAAACTTGTATTATCTTCATATCTTTAAATTGTTCACTAAAACATGAAGTGAAATTCAGTTCAGTGCAAAGAAAAACTGATTTAGAGAAGTTTGCAGGTATACTGTATTTACTCGATTGACTGCCAATTGGTGTTCAATTAGAACTGGAAAAGACTGTCACCTAGGAGAAATTTAGTTTAGATTGAGCTTTTTTTCGTCAAACAGTTCAATCTGATGACGCCAATTATTTTAATCTCTGTTTTAATGTGGTACAATGGCGTTTTGAATACATACAGTGTATACCACTTTGCTCTTTGATAACTTAAAGTAATGCTAAGTGCTGACACCTGATTTTTTTACACCAAAGGAAACAAAAAGGTATGTGTTACAATAATCGGGAAACACCAATGGGCATTAGAACTTTTCTCCAAATGCACTAATCATGCAAATGTTGGAAATACTATTTTGTGAAATCTGTATGTTTTCTGCACATTGTATAAGTGGATAATTATTTTTTCTTGAACGTTGCCCTGAATATAAAACAAGAGTCAAGATTCTTCCATACAGGTGGTGATGTTAATGATTAGCTTGTTTAATTTGTCTTGTTTTATGCAGGTCCATGTCGCACGCAGAAAATGCAGCCACTGTAATTTTGATTTCAGTACTTCCAGAGGTACAAACAAGAGGGATGTTAAGTAGACTTATGCTTCTTTAAACTTGTATTATCTTATATCTTTATATTATTCATTTAAACATGTAGTGAAATTCAGTTCAGGCCAAAGAAAAACTGATTTAGAGAAGTTGGCAGGTATACTGTATAATTTTACTCGATTGGCTTCCAATTGGTGCTTAAAAGAATTGCAAAACACTGTCACATAGGAGAAATATTTAATTTAGACCGAGTTGTGTCATACTTGATTTTTAGTTTGACTCCTCAAACAGTTCAATCTGATGATGCTAATTATTTTAATATCTGTTCCAATTTGGCATAATGGAATTTAGGTTACATACAGTGTATTCCAGTTTACACCTCCATGAGGAATGCGGATATTAAATTTGATAATTTAAAGTACTTCTAAATGCTGACCCCTGATTTTTTTATAGCAAAGAAAACGAAGGGTATGTGTTACAAAAATCAGGAAATACCAATGGGCACTAGAACATTTTCCTAAATGCACCAGTCATACAAATTTTGGTGTAAAAAAGCTTATACAAGTTGAATGGTTTTTATCCACGAAAACCATAGGTTCATGCACTTGATTCTAAATCAAGTGGTCTCGGTTCCAGCCCACTGTCTCATATTTTGGACAAGGCTGTTATTATTTGTTGTGGTGTACATATCACTCTCCACCAAGGTGTATAAACAGATATAGATGGATAGACAAGCAGCCCAACTAGGGGGAAGGGAGAAAAAATATTTCTAATTTCAAAATTATCCTTTAGAAACTGTGATAAGCTCTGGCTAGCTGATGGGCCACCCAACACCTGATTGGTTAACTCGGGGTGATAAGCATAGTACTATTCACCTTCAAGCAGCTGAAGAGAAACAAAATAAAATGTTTTGGTCCGCTAGTGTGGTTTATAAAACAATTATTCACCTCGGCAGTGCAGTGATAGTGGTGGATATTTATATTCACCTCCACTTTGGTGCATAACTCTTAATTAAACAAGAATCATGCCAGCCTTTTTTAAAAGTTATTTAATCAACTTATTTTAAATTTTATTTTATTTCATTATTTAAATTACATCGAGTGCTTTCGTGGTTGTTGCTATATATTTAAAGATTGTAGCCTTTGAAAAACTAAGTGGTTCCAACATTAGCACTTTCAACATAACCATAGTTAATAGAGGGAAATGGTTTTGAAACCTGGCAAAGTTCTTTGTTGTATGTTTTTGTTCGCTATTTTGGGGGTTGACCCTGCACAAAACCTGACAATATACAATAGGTGATTACGTGTGTTCTTCCAACTAGCGAATAGAAACATCGCGATTACGTAATTCATGCATAGTGTATGAGCGCAAAACAAAAGATGTGCAGGGTCGTGAGCCTTCCAACAAATCTTGGCTCATTTGTTTGCTCCTTTGATGTTTGCCGGGCTTCATAACCATTTCCCTCTATTAATTATGACATAACTAACAACACTATTTATGGAAGATTTCAAGGCAAAGAAATACCCAAAATGTTTGCTTCAATCAAACAACCACAAAGCTGGAGATATGCAATCAATAAAGATAACTAGCAGCCCAACTAGGAGGAAGGGAGTAGAAATATCTCTAATTTCTAAATTATCTTTTAGAAACTGCGATAAGCTCTGGCCTGATGGGCCACCCAACGTTATTCTATTCACCAACATTTATATCCATGCTCAGTTGTAATAAGGTGTGGGAAAAATTATTGATCAGCGGATTAAGCCAAGCTGGATGAGCTTGGCTTAGGAGGTGCACAAGATATGACCCACGCGATTTTTGGATGGGCCATTCACCCTTTTGTGGCTCCGCTGAAAACTGAGCTAGAATGAATTATTTTCGCGCCAAACCAGAATTTGACATCGGCAGTTACCGTAATTGCACATGAGACTGCTCAACAAGCCATGAAATACCCATTATTAAGTGTATTTCAACTTTGCATATCATTATGAATGTTATGAATAGCACAGAGTATTAGCTTTCTGCTAATACAACTTTAAACCAGAAAAAATCAATTTTAATTTTTTCACTTTTGTAATGTCTCCTGTGGAATCACCCAAAACTGAATCAGGAAAACCCAAGTGCTCCTAACAGGAGTCAAACCTATGACCTTCCAATTAGTACTTCAGATGCCCTACCACTGAGCAATAGGAGATTCATGGTAGCTAGGCCATTATTAACTAGGTTCATGTGACAAACATCCTGCATACTGCTAGGATTGAAATGTTGATGTGATGCTTTTGCGCAGTGATGAAAATATTTAAAAGTGAAAGACAAGTGGTAATTTATGACGTTTTTTTTGTCAGACTGACACAGAAAAAGAAAATTAGAGTGTTCCCAACAGGCGTTGAGCCTATGACCTTCCAATTAGTAGTTCAGATGCACAGTACCACTGAGCTATAGGAGTATCCAAGGAAAGTGATATTAATTAGCTTGATTGTTTGTTTTGTTTACTCCAGACCTAGGTTCATGTGCGGTGCAAGAATTGCAAGGCTTGCGGATATACCTTTACAGAAAGTGCGGCGAGAAAACCTGAAAAACAACGTCCTGAATGCTTTAACAAAGAGTTGAATGTTATTGAAGTCAGTGTTCAACACTACCAATGTTGTGAAATGTAACAAATTTTGAAATAATTTTATTCTTGCAAATATTGAGATTATGGAGGCCTGTCATTTTGTTTTTGGTTTCTCTTAGTAGTTGGAAATTGTTTGCACCGTGCGTTTCCCGGTCGGTCATGGGCATCTATTTCTGTTTATACTTTACGACCCTTTACAATACTCAGTACATGAACATTTCCTGGTTTTTACTTTTTAGTGGTTAACTTTGTTTTGTGTTGAGAAAGGAGGGTATTTTTTGTGCGTGTATGTAAATACTCGACACATGGTTGCACCATTTGTTTGGACAACAGTTCTGATTTTAACCGTATGGATATAAACAAGGTAACCTGAATGTGGGGGTTCCACTGTATATTAAATAATGTAAGATTTCTTATTTGGCCATATAATCAATATCTTCTTAACAAGACCTTTTAGAGGAGTCCCATCCTCAGTTACGAATACAGGCCTTAAAGCATTTGGCTTTTGCATTCTGTACTCATGACTTCAGTCAAGAATTCTAGACTTGTAAAGAAGATGCAGACTTTTAACCACACAAATTTTGCTGCAGAAAAAAAGGAACACCTTTGCTGTTATGTCATTATGCCATGTTATAATATTCAACTGCAAAATATTTTTAACACCAACTGGGGCATTGATGACACCGCTGCGGCAAACACCTCAAATTAAGGTACTTCAAGCATTTCGGTATGAGCTTATGTAAATACACTTAACCTGAAGGAAGAAGAAACAGCCTAAAAGTGAAAAAAAAAATCTGCACAAACACAAGGCCAGAAATATTTTGTGCACAAAAAATTACCCAAACGCTCCTCCCCTTCCTTTACCATCTCTTCCTGTTCCTTCTACCAACCAACTCTTCAAAACAGAGTGGTCTGTGCAAATGATTGCTTTTTTTTACCTTATTTAAATGCGCGACTTTGAGCTCTGTAAGCTTCTTGTTATTTAAGTAACTTTTTTTCATTTAAACTACTAAGGAGTATTACGCCAGGCTGTCCTCGATATGTCAATTCTTCATTGTCAGATTGACAATGAAATAAAACAGTTGAAAGAGGAAAATGACTCCCTCAAGAGAGAAAAAGATTCACGGTCAGTTGAGTAAAGGAGGTGTTTACTTTAATCTAATTGCAACAACGTCAGCAAAACAAATAAGAGTTGCTCACAGTATTAGATGGAAAACAGAGTTTGTGTGTAGGAGATTGATCCAATCCACGCAGATGTTGTTCAGAGTTTAATTTTGATGTGTTCATCATCATCATCAGGGCCAGCCATGTTGGCATCATTGGTCTCGTCGATAATAAAGGAAATTCTTGTGCATGTGGGGAGTTGGGTGGGGGCGTCTATGAGACACAGGGCATTTTTTAGAGGGGAGCCTCTCATGCAAACTTTGTATCTAGATCTAAAGAAGGATATTTTATAACCCAGGGTTTATTTGAGACTTGCCTTTTGTAAGATGTTACCATGACTGAGTTCCTTTTCACGCTATTTTGTAAAGAAACACAACACCTTTTAAAAAAGCGTCATGCCAGTTGTTTAGAAGGCACATTGTTTTCCTTTGTGGAGACACGGCCACTAAATATCCTACTCTTTTTCAGGTTTATTAGTTGTTTCTCAGACAAAAATAGCAACTTCAATTTAATATTGTTTTGACCAGAAATTCATTTTAACTACACAGGAATGTTGGACAGAACAAATGCAACTAAAAGACGAAGGAGAATGAAATTGAAATTTGACAAGGGTTTTTAAAATCCATGATAGTGGAGAGCAAAAGTAAGGGTCTTAATTTTTTGTGGATCTTCCGTTTAAGTCTTGTGAAATGAGTTATAGGAAGGTAAATAAATAATAATTCTTTTAACAAGGTAAATAAATAATGATTCTTTTAATAAATAATTCTTTTGCGTTAAGTTTGAGACATCTTTTTAGACATTGTACAGATTTGTCTTGACAACCCAGAGCAGCTCAGGGTCGCACAAGTATTATTATTGTTCCAGTAGTTTATCAGTACAACTCCTTGTTGTAATGAATTCTCATCCATAATTTTCTTTCTTTGTTAAATCTTTTATCATTTTTTAGATTTTGTACAGATTGTGCTAGACGAAGAGTCAGATCAGCTCAAGGTTGAGCAAGTATTATTGTTGTAGTCAGTTTTACTTTGTGCATGCATACTGAATGTTTCTCATGGGAAATGCTCTCTCATGTATCTCCTCTGCTAGCTAAAATTTTGTTTCCAAATGTTACAACGTGCTTTCACTTGTCCACAGGGAGAGGCGAGAGTCTTCTCTCAAATTAAGATAATTGCTTTGTTTGGAGTGGAAGGAATGTGACTGCATGATCTCTCCACCCAATTCCACGGTCACACAAGATGGTTATGACTGTCACACAAGATGTGTCTCAAGAGGAGATCTGAGGAGCTATAAAGCTCACATTTTGGACCTATCAGGTGGATGTGCATTAGCATGAATATGAGAGCAAGACGTTTTGTAATGAACCTGATCAGCACCCATGTAGCTGTGCAAAAAATACTGAATCAGCTCGGTTAAGATCTGCTGCTAAACTTAATTCTTAATATCTATTACACTGCATGTACATTCTGTATTGTACTGTTGTGGAGTTTATTTAAAAGGAATTTTTACTTTATTTTCCAGCTAAATTATTCGCCCTGGAGGCTTAAAACTTTGACAATACAAGGAATAGGTTTCTTTCTGGAGACCAAGTGAATTTTTTTGATTTGAAAATGGAATTAATTTTGTAAGCACCAGTTCGGAATATTGACAATATGCTAAAAGTCAGTCACCTTGGTTGCAATTTCCAATCCTGAGCTAAATGTGAGTGACTGAATGGCAAATAAAGTCACTAAAGAATAACCCTGTTTTCTTCAGATTTTTAAGATCCAAAAGTTGTTGTATTTGAAATAGTTAACCCAAGTAAACAAAGGAAGCAATTTTAGATATCACAACAGAATCTGATACCTACAGTAAGTATATGTATAAACACATTAAAAATTCAGCAATTTTTATTATTATGTCGGATTTCCAAGTAATTTTGATACGCAAGTATCAACTTGTTTTATTCTTATATAATATATTTAGATTATTTATTCTAGTTTCGTTGGAGCTTGTTTTTAGAGGAACATGATACATCCATGTTTAATTTGAGCTTATCAAAAGGGATACAAACCACTTAAGATTGAATAAAAAGAACAACAAAATAAAGAAAACCAGGAAAAACATATGCAAGTGCTTTTTTGCATTCATTGTACACCCATAAGAATGCCAACCAAGGCAGTAACTCTATTGCAAGCCATTTTTGTGTCATACACCTGTAGCTTCAATTCAAGTGTGGAACATTGTCATCACAAGACCATTCCAATAGCTCCAGACACAAGAAATGTCCCATGTTGGCAATTATAGCAGGGCAGCAATCATCATTGATTATATTCAGCCCAGACTAGCAGTGACTAGTCCTACTGACTGTTGTTTACCTGAGGAACTGAACTTTAATCAAAACTGTATAGTACCTGTATAGTATTATGTACATGTGTTGTCATCATCCATTCATTTTAACATATCTCGTCTTAACTGACAAGAACCTGAGCAGTATGATTTGGCACAGCCTGAGTGGATTGTGCAAGAGGGTTTAATTTCTTGCTTTCTTATTTGGCTATGCAAATAATACTTTGTTTCTCCAACATTTTGGAATTGGTTAAAGCCAGCCTAAAAGACACTTGATCAGTGAAATTCAAAGTTGGAAAATCATACATTTTCTTTCAGCAAATGACCCAGAAATCAATTTTGTCTTGGAAACAAAGCCACTCCTCTTGGAGCAGGGGCTTTAAAATGTTTTGAAGTAGGCATCAGCAACTTGAACAGTAGACAGCTACATGTATGACAAGTAAGCTTGTTTGTCGCAAGGTGATTGCTATGACCAGAGTAACCAGGGACAAAATATATTATCAAGTGGCTGGCGGAACTCTGACATTCACCAACGTTTCTTGAAAACTCTGCTGGAATGCAAGACCCACAAAGCCCAGGGGGACATGAAAGATATTTACAGTTTCCAGAGAGTTCTCTGGTTTGAAGTTTACATGTATTGCTCCAGTTTGTAAACTTGATTCATTAGAACTGTTTCCTTCATGTTAATTTTCTTCTGCGTTTGATGCTCTTGTGGAATATTACTAAATATTGCTGCTGTTTAAGTGGACATTCTTGATTATTATTCATGACATTATTCATTCACCATATTACAAGTCATCCAAGATACATGTAATTTCCCATTAGTTTTTAAATTTATGTTTGTGTAAAACGTGCCACTAACAATATTGCACACACAAAAATGACGTACATGTATTAATTAGAGAAAATTCTCTGCATCTGAAATTTTCCAACTGCTCAACAGATGCAACTTTTCAATTTGTAAAATTGTTTCACGAGTACTGTTTCATTTGGTTTGCTGTCAATTTGTTACAGTTTTGTACGTTGTCATTTACAGCATATCAAGCTAAAAAGAGCAGTTGTTGTTGTTAGGTAACTCTCCTTTAATGTTTGAAAACAAAAACCATTTAATAATTATTATTTTAATCTTGCTGACCTCCGTTTCCAACTATTTTCACAGCATTAAACTCAGCATGTTCCTCTCCTCCATACAATTCACTCAAATGAAATCCACTTTCCTGCACTTTCACACAGCTCCAGTCAGTGCAGGTCTTCTAGCCCCTCAGATGACTTTGGATAGTGAATAGCCCAATAATGTGGTAGATTTCTACCACCAAATGCCAGTTATATGGTGTGGTTACTTTGCTTTTTTAACCATATTTTAAATTCCTCATCACCATACTAAAAAGAGAAGCAAAATATAATGCGAAACAAAGATCAACATTGAACCACAACAAACACAAGCACAGAAACGCGGTTAGGCTGTGACACATGCACAATACCTTTTTTTCAAGTGAAAGATTGTTTGCAGTAACATCAAAAGTGCAATGCATTGCAGCAGTATAAAATATGGACAGCACAATGCATTTCAACCATGCTTTGGCAATGTTTACAAGCCGCTTCCACTTGTCCAAGCAGAGAGGTGAGAGTTTCCTCTGTGTTTAGTTCAAAACACACCACAGTGTATGTGCCAGACTCCCAGATATATATGCATTGGATTGTGTAGCTTACTTGATTTTAGTTTAAAGTTTTTTAAAAACCAAATAAATGGATCTCTTAGTTCAAGGTTAACAACACATGTTAGCATTGTCTGGTAGTAAACTTGAACTAAGTTCGCCTTTAGCTAGCCCGCAGAGATCAATTTCTTCTGATATTCTAATATATTTTTTGTCTTTTTTTTCATTTTGCTCACTGTAATGTTCTGTGTTGTGTGCTTTACCGACCTTAATTTAAACATAATTGTAGCCCTGGCTGCCTGCCCCTTTTTAACTCTTCTACAGTTATTTCAGGCAGCCAGAACCTTAATTAATTATTTATTTATTTATACTATATATATTCTCTTTTGTAAAATTTTTTAGGGTAAATAAAGTTGTTGTTGTTGTTGTTGATTTGAAAGCCCTCAACATATCTACACGTTGAACAAAATATTCAATTTTTCAGTCGCAGTTGCATTGGCAACCAGATGATTGCAATTTTTGACCACATCAATTGTTCGAGTGACTGAATGACTTACAATGTATAAAGTCACTGAACTGTTTTATTCAACATCTTGAAAGCCACGTCTTGAAGAACTTTTGTTCTTTGGTCTAAATTTGTAGTTGTATTTCCACATTTTGAATGTCTCTGATATTTACTTCTTCTCAATCTGTCTCCTAATTGTTTACTTGTTTGGATGCTATGACAAAGTGGGTTGCATGTCTCAATATTCATGCAACCTCAGTGCTTCAAGCTCAAGTTTTCAGAAGTCGCCTTTTGGCGACTTTCTTTTGTAAAATGGTCGCCGCTAGAAAAATTTTGGTCGCCAAAAATCAAAGGGTTTTTTAAGCAGGACACCTTATGTTGCCTTACATGAAGTAATACCACTGACCCTTATGAGCCGAATTAAAATCGCTTGAAGAACGTTCCAAAATTAGTCCATCAGCTGAGATCCAAAAATTTGGGTTTATGGCTCACTTGAGGGGAACAGCCGAAACATGTCTTATCTTAATCTTTGAGTATTAAGCATCATAAAAATGCATGATAGCAAGGATAGAACGGTAGCTTTCACTTAGTAAATCGAATTTTAAATTTGCCCCTTCAAACTCTCCTTTTGGCCGCCATCTTGGATTTTGGGGAAGCCTACAAAATTGCTTGTATTCTTTTAAAAGTGGACGAATCACGTTTCAAACGCAAATTTAGAATGAACTGGAGCTACAAACATGATTTCTGTTTATTCTGGTGCTTGAATGGCGTCATATTAGACATCACAACGCCCGATTATTGGTCACAGTATGACCAGTTTTCACTAAAAACATTTTCAAAGTTATTTCAGAAAAGAGAGCAGGTAGATAAGCGGTATGTACACATTACAAGTGTGCTGAATACAGCCCCCTCAAAAAAAAAAATTGCCTGTTTTCTAGCTACCCCCACCCACATTTCCAAAATATGAGGTCCCACAAACATTCAATAGCTTTCTGCCCCGGTTCAAAGGTGTTTCCTCTCAACCACGATCAAAGGCGGACGACTGCATTATATGCGGTTGTTCGGATTCATAAAGCGCAGTGCAGAGACATTTCTTCTTGAACTTGGAACCACGGAAACTAGAACTGAACCGAGAAGAGCTTGAGCAAGTGATGAACAATCATGGGTTTGCAAGAGAGCAGTTCCATTTCTGTGTACTGGGAATGAATGCGTAAGAATGCGTAAGCTTAGGAAGGTTCTGGCCGTCGTGCATTTGCGTATGATCACCAAAACTACGTGCGCTATATCATCCCATTCCTGGACGACATGTTTCACCTATCTGTCAGAATGTCGGAGGTGTACACAGCCTTCAACAAAGGCTACTAGTAGTTCTCCTTTCCAGTGGGGGACCGTGAGTGTACTGCAATTTGGGAGAAGGCTACATCGGGTTTCTCGCTAATTTTGCCTCAACTCAGAGATGGGTGCTCAATGACACAAAGCGTGGTGTGTATAACAAGTTTCTTCACAACCATTTTCCTATTACCTATTGATTACTTCATCCCAGACTTACATCCATAAAGAGTTGCCTCTCGCACGCATTAAAGAAGACATGAAAGCTGACGGAAAGCTGGAGGATCTGCTCAAGATTGCTAGAATGTACTCACCAATATATGAAAACAAGACACACCATCCCTGTTCAGGTTACTTTGATACATTGAAGGAAGCCACGCTGAAGTCGTTTAAGGATCTAAAGGCTGTGGTTAGGTTAGTATGGACCGTGATGTATTGCTCGGATGACACTCAGTTCTCAGACATTTTCACCACATTGACATGAAAATTGTTTTCCCCTATCCTCTCGGTTCTCTTTCCTGGTTTCTAGCCGATCCTTATGGACTCCCTTGAAAGACAAGCAAAGCCAAACTCTCCCAACATCTAGAGCGACGCATCATAGTCACTGAGAAATGCTCAGAGAACGTAACCAGCGTTTTCGATGGAATGGCAGCCTTACAGAAGCTAAAGATCCCCTCTGGAGCTACGATCCATGTGTTCGCTGAGGGAGGGTTTGAGTTGGTAACAAGCACTGGCAGCAGGCGCATAGACATAGTGTTCGACGTGTATTGAGAGGTACCGATCAAGAATGTCGAAAGACCTCGCTCACTATGAGTCCCCTATAGCTCAGTGGTTAGAGCGTCCAACCGGTATTCTGGAAGGTCATGGGTTCGACTCCCGTTGGGGAACTCGGAAAGATAAGTTATTACCTTTTATGTGTTTTTCTTGAGGTTTGATATTGCAAGATCCTTCTTGCAGGATACTAGTTGTACAACGCTTTCTGCAACTCGTCACTGACGAGTACGAAGGAACGTTTTTCTCGTAGCTCAGTGGATCGAGCACCTGCCCGGTGTTTGGGAGGTCATGGGTTCAATTCCCGCCCGGGACTCAGATTTTTTCTTTGTCCCACGCTTGCAGCATGCTGAATATTTCATCTTTCACAATGTTTGTTTATGTTATAGACCCCATATGCAAGTGACAGCAGTGATGAAGGACATTATATTATCATGCAGCTTCTGTATACTCAAACGAGCTCTAGAATGAAGTTTGAACCTAGTTATTTAAGCTCTGATTTGCAATTTATTGATTCATGACTCATTATCCTTAACTAAATATAGTAAAAGACTTAAGCAATAGCTTTAAGCATGTTTTTCTAGCTTTTTTGATGTAAAGCGCTTTAATATTAATTTAATGATTGACATGGCGGTTGAAACACAAACTAGAAAACAAAATGGCGGACACTATGACGTCGTTCATGATGTCATTATACCTTGAATAACTGTCAACACGGCTGAAAAAAATGCCTCAAATACGTATTATTCCAAATACACATCTAGGCAAAGCATCATGTGCATTTAAGAAAGATATAACGTTCTTAATTTTTTTTTTCGAAAATCCAAGATGGCGGCGAAAAGGAGGGTGTGAGGGGAAATTTAAAATTCGATTTACAAAGTCAAAGCTACCGTTCTATCATTGCTATCATACATTTTTATGATGCTTAATAGTCAAAGAATAAGATTATACAAGTTTCGTTTGTTCCCCGTAAGTGAGCCATACAACCTCCCTAGCTGATGGACTAAATAGTTATTTTTGTTTGCGTTGAAGAGTTTTTTGTTGAACTGTTCCAATTATCATGCAGAAAAGTAAATAAAAGATTAAACAGGTAAGGAGGATAAACATGCAAATCAAGTTTAATTCTTGTACAGTACACTAAAACAAATTATGGAAAGAAATGTGGTTTGCAAACTTTGTAGGCGGTTCCATGATCGAAGGCATCAAAACACAATTAGGAGTCTGAGCAATGAGGTATCCTTAATTCAAACAGATAAGATAGGCGATTGAAATAGTTGTAATGAAAAGTTGTGGTCAAATTTGTTTGACTTAGTGATTGAACTGGAAACAAAATGTTTCTGCGAAGCCAGCCCTTTGCATTACACTGGTCGCCAAATTGGCGACCTGTGTGGAAAATTTAGTTGCCAAATTTAATTTCCACTCGCCATGGCGACCAAAATGGACGAAGCTTGAAGCGCTGAACCTTGAACTGTTACATAATTTTGCATTCCATGTTACATGTAACCTGCTGAATATACAGCAGTGCAGTATCAAACCCCAAGCTTCGAACCAACAAAATATTTAATTCCTATACTTTCCATGATTAGAAATCATGAATTTTTTTAGCTAAACCAAACTAAAACAAGTTAAATTTGTTTTTACTTACCTTCATAAGTATGTGTGGCTGACTGACTGTTCTCTTGATATTGCTCAATGTTATGAATAACAGGCTCATCATCTGTAGTGCATCATTTACATGTACTGCTAGAACCAGTTCTGTAAACATCAGAAACAAATGATTCTCATGAAAATGTTTTTAAAAAGATCTGTGTTTAGTAATTATGGCTTGAACAGTTACACATGGTTGCAACAGACACCAGTTTTAAAAATTCCCCGACTTTTGCTTGATTAAAATCGAATTTCCTTGACCAAATAATGCAAAATGTCAGATTTAGCTGTGACCTTCAGCCTCCAAATATTTCTTCCAGCCTTCAACGTTACTAAATCAGAGCTGTTTTAACTTTCCTTTGATATGTTGTCACCTTCCCAGTCTCAAAATAAAATTCACTGACCTTCAAGAATTTTATTTTTCGTGACCTGTGGCAACCTTGTTACATGTTCATGTCCAAGATCAATCAATCAATCACTTTATTAATGTGTCGATACAGTCTAGCCAAGGATAAAAACCCTCTACTAATAGGGGACACATAGCTGGAAGGGATTTCTCACAGCTCATGCCCAAAATACACCTGTACTACAGGCTAGGGCCTCTATAATAAAAAATGCATACTCAGGGTCCGAAATTGCGCCTTCCTGGTCGCCAATGCAACTAAATATTGAGAGCTGGCGACCAGAATTTTACAACTGGTCGCCAGCAGGCGACAAGACTTTCAATAAAGTCCTTCGTCTTTAGGTGACTTGGTATTGCACTGCCATTTGCTTTGTTAAATGTATTGTGGGAGACATCAATTGGGATTAAAATTCAGAGCCGTTCTCCAACAATTGACTCATTTTCTGTCCTGGTGAACTTAAGTTTGTTGGGATCTTTAATTCTTGTCCTCCAAAGCTTACTGATGGAAATACAAACATTTCACCTATAAATTGTTAGTTTTGGACGGCGTTTTGGACAGGAAACATCAATGATTTTTGTTCAGGCAAGTAAACATTTAATTAGCGGCTAATTTTCACTCCATACCAAAGCTACCAGTCCATATACAAACAAATAGCTCGTTTCATTGGAAATAATTATATCAAGGCGCTTCATAATTTTTTGACAGACTTAAGATTAAAGATGACAGCGACAAGACTTAAGGTGATTCCACTGAATTGCATTGCGCATCCTTGCTGCGCACGATTTTTCGCGTCATTTAGCGCGCGCACGAGCGCTCGCGCACACAACATTACGGCATTTCCTTCAGATTAAGCTTAGCAGGGAAATAAATGGTTATTTTCTTCTAAACGAGCACGGTGACCCCCATTTTCTAATGCATTAACTGAAATGACATACGGTTGACTACAATATATCGCGATTTAAAGAAAAGTTGATTATTCTATTTTGAGATATTTTTATTTGAATACTTCAAAAAGCACGTATTTTGGTAGCGTTGCTTACGTGCGCACACAGGAAAATCTCTAATTCCTTTTATAATCTTAATTCCAGTTCAATTAAAATAGTTTGTTATGTAAGATTAAAGTCTACTTTGTATAACTGCTTTGATATTTTAATGCAAGAAATGATTTTTTCTAGAAATGATAGTTCCCTTTTCGGATTACAGGGATTCCTAATAGAAACCTCGTGAGTGATATATTTACCATAATAGCCATCAAGGTTGCACAAAAACGAGCACGGTGACCCCCATTTTTTATTGCATTTTTGCAATGCTTATAGCATAATTATGAACTGGACCAAGTCTTAGAAAATTTTGATTACACCTTCTTTTTCAGTGGAATCACCTTAATGGTACATAAGCAATCAGTACAAAAACAGCTAAGGATAGCAAACGATACATGTTTATGTTTGTTGTCAACAAAAATGAAAGCGCCTGAATAAGCAGGACATCCAGACAAGCGAAAGGGTCATTGAGGTCCTCCACAATTTTTCGTAAAACGGTACACGAGAAATCATTGCCGAATAAACCAATGTTCAGATGTAACTAATACATATAGGGACTACTGACAAGTCGGTTCGAGTCGACTAAAGTCGTGCGGTTAAGTAAAATGTTCCGTATCTCGATGGCCGGAAACTGGGCAACTTACGAGCTTTGCCAAAAATGGCTAGAGGAAGGCAGCCAACCTTCGTACATTTTAAAGTAAGTAAATGTACCTTTTTCGATACAAAACTGAAAAGTTTTCCGTGCATATTGAAGTTAATAGCGATTACAAACGGCAGCAGACTCTGACATATGAGAACTCAAATCTTCCGGCCTAATCAAATTTTCGACAACAACAAAAAGAAATAAAGGATAGCAGATTACCTTTTACTAGTCATGGGCGTATTTAAAAAAAGATTTCATGGCAATCAACCTCGACTGAGCCGCGGCAGTATTAAAAGAAAACCTGAGCAAACTTTTAGCTACAAAAAACCTCTGGAAAACTTAAGGGGAAGCTTAAATGATAGTTCCACTGCAAACGTTTTTACAGGTTATAACAAAACGGAAACTGAATGAGAAATATCACCTTTTGTTTCGCTTTTCTTCTTACACAACAACGTGCACTCCGGTCCTCTAATAACTAATGAACCCAAATGAACCCGCGAAAAAGCCAAGCACGTTTGAATTTAAAGCCGTCTTTGAAGCCCCAATTAGCCTGGTCAGCGGTTATCGTGAAGGTAGATACGTTATGTATGGGGAACTATTATTTGCCTAATAAAACACTCACAAGGGAGCAGAGTGTTGGACAAGGAAAAAAAACAATAATGGAGCAACTGCAAAATACCCCGCATGTCTAGCTGCACAGCACAGTCGGATTTATGTATATGCGTTATAGTAAAGCCACGAGTGTGGCAATGCTAACCGACCCTAACCGAGTTGAAATGCTTCGATAAAGTTTAAAACCTTACCTGGTGTCGTTTTTTGTCATTCCGGTGCTCCTCAAAACCAACGCAAAGGGCAACAGGAATCTTAAAACAAAACAAGTCAAACAATCTCAACAGGACAATCATTGGAGTTTCGTGGGAGAGAATGGGAGGGAGGTAATAAAGGCAATTTTGAAAAGCACTTCAGTTGGTGTCATGCCCCAGTCAGTACATTAGAAGACACTTGACAACACGATGCCAAATGACAGTAGCGACATCTAGTTGCCTTGGTTATGAACGCGTAGCCAAAGAGACATCCTTCCATGCAACAGAATGCTAATTGAACAAAAACAACTCTTACCTTTCGTTTTCAATGGCGGCTGCTTTCAGGTCAATTTTGCGCATCTCCTTCTCGACACTGCCTCACACTGCCGCTCCCAATAGTTCAGTGACATCGTTACATGGCTTGCATGCCACAGGACGCTAACAAAGCAAGCAAACATAGCTATAACATCATCGTTGTTGGAGATTTGGGGAGGCAAAGTGGGCTCATGGTAAATACAAATAAAGCACATCAGTCAGTGCAAAAAAAAATAAATCTTTACAATTATGATCCTGTTTAGCTGTTTGAATTTTATGTAGTAAATAGTCAAATTATGGCGAATTATGACGTTATGTTGAGTAACCAGGTCAACTGCCCGTGTTTGCACATTTTATGCTGAAACATCAATCGGCGTAACAAGCTTTCCAACTCAATGCAATTTTTTTTCTGTCCCTTTCTTAGCCTCTCAGCGGATAAAAGAAATAAAGCCACATGATTGTGCGTTCCTGATAATACCCATGCCCGCCTAATGGAGAGGGTCATTGAAAGAGATTCTCGAAGGAAAAACATTCTTAAAGAAATTATGAAGCCAAAATAGAATTTTGGAAGGGATTTAGGGGCGGAAATTCAAACCAAAAACATTCCATAGTGGGAGAATGAATATTTGGTCATATTTTCTAGAAAGACACATGGCACAATACTAAACTCAACTTGTAAGAGCTCTTGTCAATGATAGAAACAATAAGAGAGCCGTTTTGTATGGATATTTGCTATGGTTCGCCCTCGGCTTGCGATATATTACATCTACAGACTTGTTAAATGATGAATGTGCAACTCAAATCGTTTACGATTAAGCCGGGAGTTGATTTACAGTAATCAGTCAGTCCTATTCTAGGCGCATGGCCTAGTGTAGCAGGTATTCCGTTGACACGCCGGCAAAACTATAGTACATTTTGAACCAGAAAATAAGTAAAAATAATTTGTGGAAATGAGAAATAACCATCTAGTTCGCGATTATTTTGCTGCTTAGCTACCTGAACGACAAATTTACCGTATTTTGTTCCGCTGTAGAGGTTATCGCTTTGTGTAACCACCTAACTTTTGAAGCAGCTGGTTTAAAAGCAATGAAAGCGGGAAAACAAATCTTTTTCAAATAATCTTAAGTGGACGTGAAACAGTTTCCTTACCTGCCAGACAGTGGATAACTCACTTCAAAGACGAAATGCCAAGGAAAGCGAAAACTAAAATGGCCGTAATTATCAGCTTGGAGCTTGCTAAGACATTACAGAATACTCCGCACTTGAATTCGGTGTTACGCATCTTTATGTGAAACGACAAACAAGCTGGAGAACAATAGACATTATTCTATTCAACGAATGTAATAAATTAAAGTACCTTTGGGAACAAGTATTGATGTAAAATCTCACAAATTTCTATTGGGGTCGCCATGCAGCTCTCGTAAGGTCTCACATGAGTGGCTGAGAGAACAATAGAACAAACAACAAGAACAATTCCCCTAGCCCCCAAAACAATAGCAGCTGCTACACTAGAGGACCAGTAGAATTACAAGCTTACGAGAGCTGCGTAACTATTCTTCTATTGGCCGGGATTACACAGGATATGAAAATCTTCAATGAGGACGGCTTTTTCCTTCTCTTTAATAAACAGCAGGTTTCTTTTTCCATTTTGATAAAAAGTATGTGCCTAAATTGCAGCCATTTTGGAGGTTTTCCTCGGTGTTCATACGAAACTTTTTGTTGTTTGGAATGCTTCTTTTTCTGCTCTATTGTCTTCAGGTTCTTTGTTGCTTAGTCATTCTTAGTTTTTCATCACTGGTGATTTTCACAGGTTCTTGTACCGACGCACGAGCCCAAACTTCCACGCTGTTTTCACAGCAGCTCGCTAGTTTAGTACTCTTTTGCGTAATACCGAATTCAATGCATAAGGCGGGGTTGTGGAGAGCCGCAAAGACGACAGCACGCCTGAATTACCAACAAGAAAAATATTGACAAGCAGTGTTCTAGGTAATAAAAAGGTCGTGCTTGTTTGTCTGTTTGTTGATTGCTATAAACATGGCGGACAAGTACTGCTCTTCCTGTGGGAAGAAGGTAAGTGTCAAATAAGATTTTTATCATCATATTTTGGAAGTCGGAGCTCACACACTTACGAAGCTTTGTGAGCATGGTATTGTATAGTTTCGTTGAAGGTGGTTAATCACGGCCATGCTTTGATAGGTAATGTGTTGACCTTTTAAAAAAGTTAAGCAACTTTTTTTCGAACAACTTTCCTTTAGTTGTTGGCACCTTTTCAGTCACTTTTGGATTCTTTCAAATGTAGACCAGGGTTTTGATAAAAATGACAAATACAGAGCCAGCCTCTGGATGTAGATACCGTATTTACCCGATTGAGCGCCGCGGTGCTCATTCACATGGGTAAACCTGTTATTGCCGTGTTGGTTACTTTTTTGAGTCGCGCTTTTCAACAGGAAAAACTTTCACCAATTTCGTTTATCTTTGCCATCGCGAATAACGTTCGAATTCGAGAAAAATGTTATCTATTTTTGATGGGAGTAAAATCTTTTACAAAAGGTGTCTATATAATTTTAAAACTCGAAGACAGATTTTTACCACACTTTACCATATATACTTAGCTATTTTCAGACATCATGCATGCGTATAGAGTTAAGCGAAAATATTTTAAGAAATTTTACTCGCGTTTTAAAACGAAACGAAAAATGGATTCAAATGTCGCTTTAAACCAGCTCAGAGGTTCAAGACGCGCATACAAAATACAAATCAAGAAACAGGTTGACTGCAACGGGCTTTAATCAGTGAAAATATACCGTTAAACGATGTTTAAACCTACTCAGGAACAGGTCTAACTTGTTATTGTTTGTTAGTCCACGGTTAAACTTCGTCTAAACGTGGATTTGGACCACCACTTTCTTAGCCGCGGTCTAAACTTAGCTCAGGGTTTGTATTTGTAAGTCTCAAGACAACTAGTTCTACATGACAACTACTCTAATGTACTCCTAGCCAGCGTAGCTTGGCGTTCAAGTCAGCCAGGGAGAGCGATAAAACGAGCGCGCGAGCAAAGCGACGGCGGGGGCACTGCAAGAAAGAAGCCGAGATAAAAAGCGGCTAGCCTGCGAGCAGGCTCTCCGCGAAAAAAATGAAGAGAAGGCGAGACATATCACTCCGTATAAGTAATTAATTAATTACAAAGTTTGTTTACAATAGATTGTTTAATTTTACAATTTTTTAGCGAAAAAAGAAAAAAGAAAAAAAAAAGACATATGGAAAAAAGGCGGATGGCACATTCTAAGTCCATTTTGATCTAAATTTCGACAAGGTGTTGTTTTTAAAAGCAATTCTGCTTTCACAAAGGATCTTATCTTTGAGAACGAGATAAAAAATTTCAAAACTTGGGAAGCTGTTATCCAAACAAGCTTGGAAAATGTGATATTTCGTGATGATTAGAACATGGTTTAAAGCGTAAACTTAGTACAGTCTGGTTTATAGCCGTACAGAATATCTGTCGCATTTAAGGTACAATTCTCCGATCGTTTCTCGTTCCACCAATTTATAATTTCACGCCAAAAACTTTGCGTAATGGGGCATTCATACAAAAGATGAACCAAAGTTTCGTTGGAAAAGTTGCAGCGATCACAGCGAGGTCACGTTTTCAGTCCCATTTTAAAAAGACGTTTGTTTGTGGGAAGGATGCCATGAATGATTTTGTATTGGAAACATCTTAGTTTGTTTTCTATTGTGACTTTAAAAGGCAGTTGGTATATGGCTTTTGGGGATAAGTTTTTTCCGACTAGTTCTAGTTCTATATTTGGAGATTTAAGAACTTTCAAAACAAAATATTCGCGAGCCATTTTGGCAGTGACATTAGAGGGTGTTAGGTTATCTTTGACAGCCTTATTGGAGGGTATATGTGGAGAGTTTAAAAGGGAGTTTTTCCACCCACTGGGGATTGCAGAGAGGAGACCGAGATATTTTAAGAAATTTACTTTTAGACCATATTTCTCTTGAAATTCGGCTCTGGACAAGAACCTATACCATCGTTCAGAAGGTCGCGTATTTTAATCACACCTTTTTGATACCATGACAGAAAAAAGATCGGTTTTCCATCTATTCTAATAAAACGGTTGTTCCAAATGATTTCATTTCCGTATTCGTCGGCAGATGAGGGGTCTGTAGAGTGTATCTCTTGCCAGGCCGAAAGTATTTCTTTGTAGAAGGAGGGCAATTCTGAAGTCAGATTTAAGTCATGTATATCAATGTATATCGTTTCGCCAGAGATACCCTTCGCCCGGAACCCGGCGTTTCGCCCGGACTGAAAATAGATTCGCCCGGACTAAAAGTCATTTCGCCCACCGATACATTCTGTGAGTCTCCCAACCGATCACTCACGTACGTAGCTTTGTATAGAACAAAGAGTTGTTATGTAGCCCAACTGAAATGCAGTTTTCTTGTTAGGATTTGCACGTACAGTTGAATCCCGATAACTCGAACCTTTTTCGATTTCCCTTGAACGTTCGAGTTATCGGGATTCAACTGTAACCAGGACGTGTGCGGCTTGAATGTGTGGCCCGCGGCTATTTTTGGGAACGGAGGTGATCTTTTCTAAATCGAATTTTGGTCATGTAGACATCACCAATTTCTCTGACTTTTGGCAATCTAAACAGCAAATGTTCACATTTTATAAAGGTTTAAACTTTAGGGCGAACAAAATAAACAACAACAAGATATTGGCGCTTTTAAAAAATCGGTTTATGAGAATATTTACGCGAATATTCTCCAAACGCGACGATTGATATTTTTCTAATTGATGTCAACAAGTTCAAATTATCCAAGTTTTAATGTGAGCAGGTTTAAACGAAATCGGCTGGGCAGAAATTGCTGCACAGTTGACTGTTGAATTTTTGCTTCAAAATATTATGGTTGTGTATTTTTGGGAGCTGTTAAGTAACGCTAAGATCCCATGGATTATTTGAAAGCTTATAATGCCAGCTAAAACGTTGCTCAAAATTCTGGAAAGATCGGAAACACCTAGCAAAAATTGTAAACAAATTAAGCAAAAGAGGTTTACGGTGCGTAAATTGTGAATTTTGACGTCGTATTTTTTTTTTTTTCGAATTAAAAAAAATCTACCGATTTTTATTTTATTTTTAAGTATCAGAAAATACAGCATGTATACAAACGGCTTTATCTAATTCGTGTCTAGTCTCGATGAAACTCGTCGAATTTGGCTGGCCAATAGCTACTTCTCGTCTTCCATTTTGGAGCGCTTTGAAAATGCTCTTGTTAAAGTGAATTACTCTAACTTGCCGCATACTCAAGATTATTTAGCACTGTCAACAGTTATGTTCGCTTCGCTGACCAGAGATTGCAATATAGAACGAGCGCACCTACCATGTAAGTTTTCAATACTTTTATTTGGACATTTTTACTAAAATAAAGCTCGTCTTTAAAACACAGACAGCTCATTTGTTGATTTCTTTCGCTGTTTTATATGTACAGTGATATATAGCGCCGTTTGTGTTAGCCCTGACTTGTTATTTACGTACAGTTTTAATGAAAATGTTGTTCCACAGGTAGCCAAACCTTAAGATACGACTGAAAATAAATAAAATGATCTAAAATTGTCAAATTTTTATCAATCTTATATTACATATTCATGTGAGTTTTGAAAATTAGCACGAGCCATCCGCGGCCCGAGCGCCTCTGCAATTTTTCTCATTTAATCATATGCAATTTGGAAACACAAAAGTCACTTTCTAGGGGAGGTGTATGTTATGTCGCGTGCAACATATGATGAAGTGTAATCAAATCATGTGTTGCACGCGACATTGCATACACCTCCCCTAGAAAGTGGCTTTTGTGGTTCCAAATTGCATATGATTAAATGAGAAGAATTGCAGAGGCACTCGGGCCGCGGATGGTTCGTGGAGGTTTACCACTAAAATATTGTCGTTTTGCCGGGGAAAGGATGTGACATTGGGCACTTTTTCGGTTTGTATTTATAGAATGATTATCGAAGCCTTTGAATTTGAGGCGTTTTGAGGGAAAGATGGCAAACTTTGAGAATTTCAGCTCATTTCATGAACACGGGTCTGCATTCTGGCGGTTCGAGTGTGCAACCTTTCGCTTCGCTTTGATGGTTAAGAGCAATTTTAGAATTAGCATATTATGCTAATTTTCAAAGCTCACATGAATATGTAATATAAGATTGATAAAACAATAAACATTTGAAAATTTTAGATCATTTTATTTATTTTCAGTTGTATCTTAAGCTTTGGCTACCTGTGGTTGTTCATTGCCGAATAATTGCTCTTTTTTATTTTGCAGCTAAAATTTCGTTTTCTTTTGCGATGTCTGATTCAAACAGAAAATCAGTGCTGCTTTAACTCCTCATAAATGCCAAGAGAAATTTGGAAAATCGTCTTCCATTTTGCAGATGATAAGAGCGCGCGTTATATTGCTGCACAAATCACCATGATTTTCCGCTCAAAGCGAAATGATTATGAAGGCCAGAAATTAGCATTTTTCAACTTGAAATATCTCTGTAATGCAAACTTCAGAATATGTTTATTTGGCTCTTAGACAAGAGAGTTTAAGCCAACAATAAAGAAAAATCGAAGTTTTGGCTAATTTAACCTTAACAGCTTGAACATAAAAGGCGCTTTAATGGCCGATTTAATAGCAGGTAAGATTGTATTTTATCCTACTCCAGTTTGATGTGAGGGACCCCTGTGTATACCATGAAGATGACCTAGGCTGTAACGGAACGTAATACAAATTCAGGAACTCCCGGCGTGCCCAATCGATAAAATCGATTATAATCGATAATAATCGACAGTAATTAATCGATTGATATCGGAAATCGATGAAAATCGAAGATCGAAAGAGTTGTGAGTATCGATTTTCATCAATTTTTATCGATTATATCGATTGTCAATGATAATCGTTTAATAACGATTTCAGATACGTTTGCGCTACGCATTAAGTACCGACTCCTTCAAATAACAAGAGATCCGGCCATTTTCCCCGTTTTTTCGCGTTTAGACTAACACGCCTTTTCGCAGTTTACTACTCGAAATGCCTCTCCTCGACTGCCGATTTTTTCTCGAGGGAAATGCTTCACCCGTCCTTACTGTAAAAGGGCACTTTGAGGTAGCCCTTCACAACAGCCTCTACTAGTAGTACGTTCATTTCGCGGGATTTTGATGACTTGCAAGACTGGAAGACTTCGACAAGACTGGCTCGAGTCCACGCTGACGAATGCGTAGCGTATCCGCCTACACCAGGGGCTTACAAAATGCTGTAAGAATTCATAAATGGTTCATTAATTGTTAAAACTGATAAAAATCGATACAATTAAGAGGACTTGAGATTGTGAGTATCGATTTTCATCGATTGGTGAGATCAATCGATATTAATCGATTGATTTTTATCGATTATCATCGATTATATCGATTGATTTCCGATGATCGATTATCATCGATTGGGCATCGATTTAGTAACTGTCGCACTGTTTTCCCAAAACCAAAATCCGGCAAGTTTTGAAATATCAGCTGGAACATTTGGAGCGAAATATTCCCACACATTTGATGGTTTGAAATGGAAAAAGCTATCAAACTCGATATTATGGTAATACAAATCTTATAGCAATGCATTCCCTCTTTCCTTACACTTGGGTCTGCAGCGTGGGTGATGTTACAGCCGGTTTGATTGTATTTTTATATATATATTTATATATGTAATTTCAGAACCCGAATGCTTGCAGAAAATGCAAATATTGTAATCATATCTTCTACAGGAGAAAAGGTAAATGAACTATTGAGTAATACAGTTAAGGTGGCTCGACTGGGTTTTTTAGGGGCAAGACCGCTCAAGTTTGAGAACTAACCAGACTGTCATTAACAATGCCATCGAAAAACGATCACCACAGCTGAATTAGGTAAAGATGAAAATTTGTTATGACCAGTGTTATTTTGACATCGGAGTTGTCATAGCAACGTAATGACGTCATCACGTTTATCAATTTCGTTCGTATTGCTCGGCACCAGGAGATTTTTTCGGAAATCGCTCAAGGGAGCATGTACCTCCTATACCTGCCTCAATGTTGGCAAAGTTTGAACAAATTCTGTGAGAGCGTTATCGAAATTTTTGGGGATGAAGTTTCGAGGGTCATAAATACAGTAAAAAACATACTATTGAGATAATAGGGTAATATCTGAAGAACACGACGCGCTTTGGGAATGCAGTTTCATCTCATGGTAGTTTGATGCCATTTAAAATTGTGTATACAAAATTATGGGGATCGCCACGACCGATTGCGAAAAAACGGATTTGATGAGCGTGCATTCAGGTGCTCTTGTTGCCACTTTTGTAAATAATTTGGTCTACACCTACAAATGTAATAATTATTTGGAAACCGCTCGATGAATTTTTTTAAAAACTTGTCAATCTCGAGTTTTGTCATCAGTTTATATGGCCTGCAAGTTTCAAGGTCATTGAAAACATGTAAGACAATAAAATCGGGGCTCCAATGTACTACTTTTTTCTCCCAGATTTTGTGTTTACAAGTGAGTGTCCTCATTATTCACGGGCATTGTATTCAACTTTCATTTTCACGTGCACAACTCAGCAAAAAATTCATTTTCATTTTATCAGTGAGTTTAGACTTTTTTCCTGATCTGTTGTTCTACACAAAATAGCTTTTCGTTTCCTGGAGAAAGAGACCCTCGGCATTGCTGTATTATAGTCTAATGGCGTAACAAATATTATTACAGTTTTCAAGTCATATCAGCATGTTTCCTGAACATTTTTAGAAAGCAATTGAGCCTTCTGTTTAATGCAAATGAATTTTTTGCTGAGTTGTGCACGTGAAAATGAAAGTTGAATACAATGCCCGTGAATAATGAGGACACTCACTTGTAAACACAAAATCTGGGAGAAAAAAGTAGTACATTGGAGCCCCGATTTTATTGTCTTACATGTTTTCAATGACCTTGAAACTTGCAGGCCATATAAACTGATGACAACTCGAGATTGACAAGTTTTCAAAAAAATTCATCGAGCGGTTTCCAAATAATTATTACATTTGTAGGTGTAGACCAAATTATTTACAAAAGTGGCAACAAGAGCACCTGAATGCACGCTCATCAAATCCGTTTTTTTCGCAATCGGTCGTGGCGATCCCCATAATTTTGTATACACAATTTTAAATGGCATCAAACTACTATGAGGTGAAACTGCATTCCCAAAGCGCGTCGTGTTCTTCAGATATTACCCTATTATCTCAATAGTATGTTTTTTACTGTATTTATGACCCTCGAAACTTCATCCCCAAAAATTTCGATAACGCTCTCACAGAATTTGTTCAAACTTTGCCAACATTGAGGCAGGTATAGGAGGTACATGCTCCCTTGAGCGATTTCCGAAAAAACCTCCTGGTGCCGAGCAATACGAACGAAATTGATAAACGTGATGACGTCATTACGTTGCTATGACAACTCCGATGTCAAAATAACACTGGTCATAACAAATTTTCATCTTTACCAAATTCAGCTGTGGTGATCGTTTTTCGATGGCATTGTTAATGACAGTCTGGTTAGTTCTCAAACTTGAGCGGTCTTGCCCCTAAAAAACCCAGTCGAGCCACCTTAAATACTTGTTTTATATTACATGTATGCATTGGTCAAATTCAACAGTGCCGATACTCACTTGAATGGAAAAAGCCGCCTTGCGTGAAAAATATTTCAGGATGATCAACACACTAGCCTTTATTTGGTTACAAAAATATGGAACAATACTTAGCCTTGAACAGAAGGGCATGCATGTTTTCCTCGAACACCCCCTTTTCACTCGAGCTAGATTCATTATATATAGTCGTCTATTCACCGAGCTCATTATCTGATTCTTAAGTGTCCCATTACAGTTTTCCTATCATTATCACCTCCAAGAAGAATTCTAACTCATTTCCATTTCCCTAATAATTTTACTAGTGTTAAACTTCCCGGTTCAGAAAATCCTCGCCCACGGAGTGAATTGTCATTTGAAACCTTCAGTTGTGATCGTACAGTCATCAGTTCATTCAGCAATTTTGATCTTTTGAACTCTTATAACGGTGAATTTTCGTTTT
This sequence comes from Meandrina meandrites, assembly GCA_963693305.1. Taxonomy (NCBI): domain Eukaryota; kingdom Metazoa; phylum Cnidaria; class Anthozoa; order Scleractinia; family Meandrinidae; genus Meandrina; species Meandrina meandrites. Next base: position 4,684,954 of record OY855911.1, read on the forward strand.
TAAGTCTCCTCGGGAATTGAATTATGCAATAATTTCTAGTCTTCCGCCCAAACTTCGGAGAAACGAGAAAATCAGGTTGCCATTCTATAGATGACCTTCAGCCACTTTACACTAACGGCTGATAGTGTGCAGTAGCTCAGCCAATCAGATTGCAGCATTTGCATTATTTTATTGGTAGAATTCTACTTTTATTTATTTACTTTGTCGTTTAATGCTGTTATGTTCCTGCTAAATCTTTATATTGTAATATTATGAGCTGCGAAAATATCTTACTTTCAGTAGCAACACCAGCAACGCCCAAGCAAGCCGGAAGGCAGGTACTACTATTAAACACCCAGTTTAAGCTAATTTAATACACTTAAGGCACTCAGTTTACTTCAAAATACATACAGCTAGTCATCTTATCGTATTTTCCACAGAATTCATAAGAAAGAAACTTGAATATATATATCTCTACTAGCTTAAGTTTATCTTAAGCCCGAAACCAAGATGGGCTTATTATAAGGGCTAACTAAGTGAAGGGAGCAGGGACACTGGAGGTGTACAACCCAAAATCTATCCAGATCTCGCTTCACACATTAATTATAACTATTTTAAATAGTTTACTTTATCACAATCTATCAAAGGCAGCACATTAAAATAGTTCGTTCGATGATGAAAAGTCTACTAAGGAATCTGAGAGCACGAGATGTACGTAGACTTCACTTTATATTAATTTCGTATTGTTCAAGAATTTCACCTTAAGGTGTCTCTCTGCAGTTTTTTCTGGACCATACCAAACATTTTCATTTGACCGTTTAGCAAACTTCCCGGACTCGGATCGATGTGAAATTTACACCAGTTATTGGAATTGGATTGAAGTTTGATATAATATATTTGTTAAGGAAAATCGATATTTCCATGGCAACGAAAAACAGAAAAACAAGATATCAATTAAACTTGAACTCTACGCGAATAAGGTTTGATGTAAAAAAAACTAACACAGTATCTGAAACTATGGTGCATTCCACATCAAATATACAAGAATAAAAAAAATCTGTATGTTTGATTTCGAATAAATCGCAAATATATTTCAAACCATGCTTTTTGCATGATAATGATAAACGGACTGAGACGCAGACACTGCTTTGATGAAATTACTTTGAAAATGTGTATTTGAGGATAAATTTCGACGTGTTCCAGTTAATCAACGTTAATAAAACTTTTGAATTAGTTTCTTTGCATTATCAAGCATGAGTTGTGAAGGTTTTAAAAAAATCGTTGGAGCCGTTTTGGAGAATTTCGAAAAAGCGCTTAAAGTAGAAAATTTACCAAAAATTACATTAGTAGTGACCGTATATTTGATGTGCAATACACCATAGTTTCAGATACTGGTGTTAGGTTTTTTACGTCAAATCTTATTCGCGTAGAATTCAAGTTTAATCGATATCTTTTTTTTCTGTTTATCGTTGCCATGGAAATATCAATTTTCCTTTAAAATATATTATATCAAATTTCAATCCAATATCTTTCCAATATCTGGTGTAAATTTCACATCGATACGGCCAAATGAAAATGTTTGGTATGGTTCAGAAAAAACTGTGGAGACACCTTAAATTCGCAGTTATCAATATCATATACAACAAAAGTCTTCCAAAGGAACAAGACATTGATTTCACAAAATGACATCCCAGTAAACATCCAGAGGTACCCAGCAAATACTATTCGCCTTTCCAACTTGATTTTGTTTCATTTTAGGGTGGCCATGAGAAGGCAACCTCAGGTAAGCCTGCGTTGATTGTCTCCTTCATTACGTCGATGAGTTGATAATTCTTTCTTTAATTGCAATTTGTAAATTTTTTTTGACATTGTCATTTTCTTTGTCATTATCATTGTCGTTATTATTTTTTATAATGTATCCAGGCGATCAGTGTTATTCATATAGCTAAAAAGCGATTTGAAACTGGTTTAACCATCTAAAAAGTATAAAACTTTTAAGACACTAAATTTTCGACAACTTTCTGTTGCCTTCGTCAGAGGCTGACGTCATTGTCAGCCATTTGTATTGTCACTGTCGTTGTTGTTGTCATAGCATTGCCTTTTCAATGCTGTTATATGGCCTGCTATGTCAATATAGTTAGAAGTTAGATTATGAGCTCGAAACTTCTAGGAGGTGAAACTTGCATTGATGAGCCCGAAGGCCGAATCAACTATCACCTCATAGAAATGAAGAAAGATTAATCTTATTGTTTAGTAGAATTCTCACTCATTTTCCCTTTTCTTAATCAGATTATTTAACTACAGTATTAAATTTCACGTTTCAGTTGTGTTCTCACACTTGTCAATTCATTCAGTAATTTTGACGTTTTTACCTTTGGAAAATCGATAATATGTCGCCATTATGTAGACAACCTCCAGCCACTGCTTACAAATGGCTGATAGTGTGTAGTAGCTTAGCCAATCAGATTGCAGCATTTGTATTAGTGTACTAGTATAATTCTACTTATTTCATTTATCTTATTTTCAGCAGCAACAGCTACAACATCAGCAGGACGAGGGACATTAAGAAAGGTACTATTATTATATTATTCCACCTCTACCTTTGGTGTATAATCCAAACTTTATCCAGGTCTCTTCTAGTTGAGGAACTTTCTTAAAGTGCCTATGAAGTAAAAATTAATTAATGCTTATTTGAAAGACTTTTACAAATAAAGAAGAATGGAATTTACCGTTTTGAAAGATCTTCTTTCGTTTAGGAGATATTCACGTTTTTCTGTTATGCAAATGAGGAAAGTGATGACGTCATAAATTGTTCCACTAAAACATAGATCACAAAATCAAGGATATCTCTGAAAATATAAAGGTGATATTTTTGAAACTTGGCATCAGTAGTGACCTTCATTAAAGGTGCAAGATGGCTCATACTATGATGTAACCATGGCAACACTGTTGGTTCCAGGCTCTTTCTGTCATAAACCAAATATCTCAATTTGCAACCCTTTAAAGAGGGACAGCGGGTCTGGCTTGGAACACACATAATGCCCTATTACCCCAACTCTCCTCATTAGCTTGTTGGGAGCGGATCATCTTTGGGTAAGCGAAAAATGGGGATATCAGTATTAATTAAAATAGGTATATGCAGCAAAACTATTGCCATGGCAACGGCACGACAGGGGTCATTTTGTGTCTTTTGTGGTGTACATTAATGGTGCCAAGTTTGAAGAACACAGCTCAAATATTCCAAGAGATATTCATGATTCAGTGCTTCATCTTTTTGTGGAACAATTAATGACGTCATCACTTTCCTCATTTGCATAATACAAAAACGTAAATATCTCTAAAACGAAAAAAGATATTGCAAAAAAGAACGCCATTCTTTATTTTGAAAAGCTTTTAAAATAAACACCAATTATTTTTTACTTCATAGGCACTTTAAACTAAAGCATGCACAGTATAAGTGAATCTCGGACATTGCATAGTTGATTTTATTTATCACAACCTTAAAACGCAATGCATTTAAAATACTTCACTTCGATGATATAAAACCTTCTAGAGATAAGGTACTGTGGATTCTCATTGCAGGAGGTGTAGAGTCCTCTTTATAGTAATTTCTGATTGTAAAAGAATCTCAGCTGAAATTTGCACTTATCAATTATTTCCTATACTAACAAAAATCTTTTCAAATAACAAGACATTGATTCCTCGAAATAATACCTCTAAACATCCAGAGGTACCCAGTAAATACTATTCGCCTTTCCAACTTGATTTTGTTTCATTTTAGGATGGCCATGAGAAGGCAACCTCAGGTAAGGCTGCGTTGATTGTCCCCTTCATTACGTCGATGAGTTGATAAGTCTTTCTTTAATTGCAATTTGTAAATTTTTTTGACATTGTCATTTTCTTTGTCATTATCATTGTCGTTATCATTATTTTTATCATGTATCCAGGCGATCAGTGTTATTCATATAGCTAAAAAGCGATTTGAAACTGGCCTAAACATCTAAAAGGTATAAAACTTTCAAGACACTAAATTTTCGACAACTTTCTGTTGCCTTCGTCAGAGGCTGACGTCATTGTCAGTCATTTGTATTGTCACTGTCGTTGTTGTTGTCATAGCATTGCCTTTTCAATGCTGTTATATGGCCTGCTATGTCAATATAGTTAGAAGTTAGATTATGAGCTCGAAACTTCTAGGAGGTGAAACTTGCATTGATGAGCCCGAAGGCCGAATCAACTATCACCTCATAGAAATGAAGAAAGATTAATCTTATTGTTTAGTAGAATTCTCACTCATTTTCCCTTTTCTTAATCAGATTATTTAACTACAGTATTAAATTTCACGTTTCAGTTGTGTTCTCACACTTATCAATTCATTCAGTAATTTTGACGTTTTTACCTTTGGAAAATCGATAATATGTCGCCATTATGTAGACAACCTCCAGCCACTGCTTACAAATGGCTGATAGTGTGTAGTAGCTTAGCCAATCAGATTGCAGCATTTGCATTAGTGTACTAGTATAATTCTACTTATTTCATTTATCTTATTTTCAGCAGCAACAGCTACAACATCAGCAGGACGAGGGACATTAAGAAAGGTACTATTATTATATTATTCCACCTCTACCTTTGGTGTATAATCCAAACTCTATCCAGGTCTCTTCTAGTTAAGGAACTTTCTTAAACTAAAGCATGCACAGTATAAGTGAATCTCGGACATTGCATAGTTGATTTTATTTATCACAACCTTAAAACGCAATGCATTAAAAATACTTCACTTCGATGATATAAAACCTTCTAGAGATAAGCTACTATGAATTCTCATTGCAGGAGGTGTAGAGTCCTCTTCATAGTAATTTCCGATTGTAAAAGAATCTCAGCTGAAATTTGCACTTGTCAATTTCCTATATAACAAAAATCTTTTCAAATAGCAAGACATTGATTCCTCGAAATAATAGCTCTAAACATTTAGAGGTACCCAGTAAATGATATTAACCCGTTCAACTAAATTTTACTTCATTTTAGGATGTCCGTGAAGTTGAAACTTTAGGTTTAGGTAAGGCCGCGTTGATAATTTCATTTATTTTGTCTCTTAGTTAATAATCATTTTGTTTATTTGCTATTTGTTAAGTGCTATTGGAAAGTACTATTATCATTGTCATTATCATTATTGTTGTCATTTGTTATCATTATCTTTGCCTTTTCCATGCTGTTATGGTCCTGCTTTATCGTTATATTGTAAAATAAAGAGCTGCAAAAATATTTTACTTTTAACAGCAACAGGAGCACAAGCTTCAACAGCGGTATTAAGAAAGGTAATATTTAAAACTAGGCACGCCAAAATGCGAAGCTCCCGTTTGTTAATTTTTGCTTGAGTTTACAGTGTTTCTAAAAAAAATAGCCACACTATTTCTTAGCGTATACGTATACGGTGGCCCATATAAGTACAAATGACGCCACAGATAACTCCACTAACTAGAAAACAAAGTTTGAAACGAAACATTTGATAGACAATTTCTGTAAAGATGCACAAACGTGATCAAAGTAAGACTTATACATTTACGTTTGTTAGCTCATATTTGGAGAGGGCTTATAAATTTTGCAGGGGAAAAGCTTTCAAAGCAGGCCAACAATACTCTTATAGCTCTTCTACCACTTTTCAAGTTTGTGAAAAACAGTGAAGAAGTATAGTTTACATCTCCGCCCCCCCCCCCCCCCCCCCCCCCCCTCCCTCTTCTCATATTAGCTTCAAGTGCTTATAACTCTGTCACCTTAGGTGAACCTCGGACATTGTACCTATTTCATCCTAACCTATCTAAAGTAGCGCATTAAAAAAATACTTCAATTCGTCGGAAAGAGCCTTCTAAAGATAAGCTTCTGTGATATCCGAGAGATAAAGAGTTTTTTCATTTCATTAACTTCTGATTGCACAAGAATTTTCGGCTGAGATTGGCAGTTATCAATTTCCTCCACAACAAAAATCTTACTTACAAGACATTCATTCGACAAAATATCTTTATAAACATTTTGAGCCACCCAGCAAATTGTATTGACCTTTTCAATTTAATTTTACTTCATTTTAGAATGTCTATGAAAAGAAGAAGACAGGTAAGGCTGCGTTGATAGTTTAATTTTGTCCCTTTGTAAATAGTTATTTTCTTTTATTTGTAAAGCGCTATTGGATTAGATATTATTATTATTCAACAGTATATTAAGGATTTGATTTAGTTCCCTCCTTGCAATAATCGGCCTGTCAGTTCCTGATATGCGCTCCATATGTAATTTTCCAAAAACAAATTTGTCAGGTTAGGAAAAACTGGTGTCAAGTTGAATTGAGAACATGAAAAACGTTCGTTACAACGTAGCGCATGCTAAACGCAAGCAAAGTTTTTAAACCGTTCTTGAATCCACCGTCGAGTGCCACAATTCCAAAAAGAGTCTCTTGGTGTAACTTGAAATCGTCGTTCAAGGATCGCGGCATTTCTTGGGCGGGTGTTATGTTTGGTTGATTCCGCGTGTTGTTTGATCGCTGAATCTCCATTACCATGATCTCAATGATCGCTTACTTTCCCCTATGTAAGTAAATGGGCAGTAAGTTGCACCTGACCTTGTAAATTATGTCTCTTCTTTGGTGGTCTTGTGGTCGATCTTTTAGCTTCTTTTAAAAAGCTCTGGCCGAGCATTTGTCATTCTTTGAACGCCGTACGAATGTTGAATCTTCGAAACACACTACCAACCCTGTCTCAGGCACCCTTTACGGAGATCATTGGACAATCGGGAGTTCTCGGAATGGTCTCGTGATGACAATGTGTCGCGCTTCTATCGAAACCGTGACACGAAAAACGAGACTTTGAGTTCTTTCTCCAATTGGTCGAGAAACAATATCATATGAATCAATGTGGTCTGATGGGCTGCCGTATTTTAACGAGACCTCCGGTCAGAGGCTACTGCTAATAGCTTTGACAAAGCGTATTTATAGCTACGACCATTCTCGCCCCAGAGCCCACAATCCCTCTGATGTGCGCCAGGGATCGAGACATTTACCCCATCTCTGGCGCAGTCCAGAAGGATCGCGGGCTCTGGGGACGAATTTCAAGTGTGATTTTCTGAAGGCAGAGAAAATTTAATGCTCAAAATGCGTTATTTGTTTATCTGAAGATGTTTTGGCGGTTATTCTATCGTGTTTCGGGAAAGCTTCAAAATCAAACGGCTTAAAAGCAGTGAAAAAAACAATTTCGAATTTTTATTTTTCGAGGTTCAAATCAGCATCCCATGTACATTCGATCAAGGAAATAAAAATCTGTTATACATATTGACTCTTGGTTTTAGGCCAACGTAACTTGATTAAAAACATGAAACAAACAGCGGCAATAAACATTATGAACTCGCATTTTACTAACTTGACGTTTCGTTTGCTATGCAACATACATTGTCAAGAGTATGACCGTTACAAAATTTTAACGACTATTATATATTACGAAAAGCGTCTAGAACCTAGACTGAGACAATTGATGTACACTTTAAAATTAATTATCATCACTGATTTCTTTCCTTTCTTAATTCTGCAGCTGATGCTGAAATTGTCATAATTAAAGATGAAGAGGAGCCGTCTCGGGTACTTATCCAGACCAATGACATACTTGTACTCAATTTTACTTAGTACATGTATGCTGCCAAAATGGCACACCAACATGAAGTGATGTGGCTGGATTATGGCTATTTATGCAAAAGTTTTTGCTTTTTAAATTTCCCACGCCATTTTGGAATTTTGATCGTGTTATGGTTGCCGCTATTGTTTGGAAGCAGAGGATCTTTTGTGTGAAACAATTGGGCAACCACTAAACGTCATAAAATCCAAAATAGCGGCGCGCGGGAGATTCCATATGAGAGGGCCCAGGGTATTCATCGTCTCTCTTAGGGTTGTAAGTAGGAATTGGTCAACATTTTACTCCTGTTTAGTGGAGACGTAACGGGGAAGTGACAGCAAAATGATTAAAATTCAATATGGGAAAGGACAATAAAGCCTACTTCGTAGGCGACGACGTCTCCTTAGTTTGGATTCTTCCACACTAAACTCTTGGATTTACCCATATTATCAATATTAGTCAGTGCTTTCCTGCATACTTGTTAGTACTTTCATCCATATATAGCTTATGAGTGTCACTCTAAGACGACAGGCTTTCCATCATGTGTTTGTGTGGTCACAGCATGCCCATAAAAATATTCAAATTTCTTTGTAATTGCTATTGCAGATATTTAATGATATTATATATTTCAGTGTAAAGCTCCTTTTAGCAATCCCCACCAACCCACTGGCCACCCCTTTCAGTGTACAATCTTTCCTGCATGTAATTCCTTATTTTTGGTTTACAAAAAAAAACACGAAACAATTAATTGAGGACAGAGCTATCTTTATTTTGGAGTTGTCTATAGAAGACTTTTGATGCATGTTTGTTTGTTTGTTTTTATAGCATCTAACTCCGAGAGAAGTTATGCAAAAACTGTTGGTCGTCGAACATGACAAGTTCATCGACGATTTCAAAAAGGTGACAACTTGTCCCTGTTATCGAGAGATTAAGCATGATATTATACAGGAAATGGCAAACGCGAGCTTGCCCTTCATTTTCTTACCCTTTTATCGGATTATTTAATAGATTCTTACGAAACAAAAATCACACATTCACGGCAAGCTCAAACTGATTTCCGCGTGAAAATTGCCGTTCACGAGGAAAACAAACGTCGTACTAATCTCTACTAATGTATTATTAATCTTGTTTTACGGGCTATCTCTAAAACATGAAACGGAAAGTCGAGAAATTGGAACTGGGAACAGGGAATGGGAATAGGAAATTTACCAAAAGGGGGAATCTGTCCGAATCTGTGTAAAAATCTATTTAAAATGGGGATTTACTAAAAGGGGGGTTTTACTTAAAGTGCCTATGAAGTAAAAAATAATTGGTGTTTATTTTAAAGGCTTTTCATAATAAAGAAGAATGGCGTTTTCCTTTTTGCAATATCTTTTTTCGTTTTAGAGATATTTACGTTTTTGTATTATGCAAATGAGGAAAGTGATGACGTCATTAATTGTTCCACAAAAAGATGAAGCACTGAATCATGAATATCTCTTGGAATATTTGAGCTGTGTTCTTCAAACTTGGCACCATTAATGTACATCAGAAAAGACACAAAATGACCCCTGTCGTGCCGTTGCCATGGCAATAGTTTTGCTGCATATACCTATTTTAATTAATACTGATATCCCCAGTTTTTACTTAACCAAAGATGATCCGCTCCCAACAAGCTAATGAGGAGAGTTGGGGTAATAGGGCATTATGTGTGTTCCAAGCCGGACCCGCTGTCCCACTTTAAAGGGTTGCAAATTGAGAAATTTGGTGTATGACAGAAAGAGCCTGGAACCAAGAGTGTTGCCATGGTTACATCATAGTATGCGCCATCTTGCACCTTTAAGGAAGGTCACTACTGATGCCAAGTTTCAAGAATATCACCTTTATACTTTCAGAGATATCCTTGATTTTGTGATCTATGTTTTAGTGGAACAATTTATGACGTCATCACTTTCCTCATTTGCATAACAGAAAAACGTAAATATCTCCTAAACGAAAGAAGATCTTTCAAAACGGTAAATTCCATTCTTCTTTATTTGTAAAAGTCTTTCAAATAAGCATTAATTAATTTTTACTTCATAGGCACTTTAAAGGGAGAATCACTAAAAGGGAGAATAACTAAAACGAGGAATTTACTAAAAGGGGGAATCTGAGACGGCATCGCACAAACTGAAAATCGAGATAGCAAGACTCACGAAATTTGACTATAAAACAAGCACTTTTTGAAGAACGGTTAATCTACCCTAAGGCGCTTATTTGAGAATCACTGTCAGTCCACCCACGTTATCGCCCCATCCACAAAGCCTCTGGAAGACATGTGAATAGACCAGGGCCGTAGTCAGGGGTGCGATGGGTGTGTCCGCACCCCGTCACGCACCACAAAGGTCCGCTTAATCTGAGAGTGAGGACTTAAATGACTCTCAGAATGCAGGAAATGTGGACTTCAACAACTTGATTTTTCAACATTTTCCGGGGAAATATATCCCCGGATCCCCCTAGAGCTCACGCTTTCGGCGCTTGCACCTTCCCAAGCAAAATCCTGCCTACGGCCCTGTAGACCAGAGCATAACACAGAAGAGGTGATATTCCCCCTTTCTAATCAGTTATAATCTGAACTAATCTGGCATGATTCTTGTTTTGACCTTAGTTCACTGCAGTTGATGATGATAATGTCATAACAGGTCAGGGCAAAATCAATGGACGGGTCTGTTTCCTTTACAGCCAGGTGAGTTCATCTGATTAGTGTATCTTAGACACAAAACAATCTTCTATTCACCAATTTGCAGCCAAACTACTAAGGGCTGACAGCATCTGATAACTTATTTCATCTTCACACTAATTTCAATACTGAAATGAATGTTTAACGACAATGCAATCCTCTTATGGCTTTGCTAGCGAGAGAAACGTCAATATTTAACAATTATTCCACGAGCGCGCGTTGGATATGAGATAGTAGATATAACGATCTCATATCCAACAGGCGCGGTTGGAATAATTGTTTTATTAAGGAGGCTCACAACGGTTTCCAGCAATTTCAAGCTCTTAAACTTTGATGGGCCAGTACTACAAATCTTTATCAGTTGCTGCTACAATAATAATATCAAACAAATGTCCAATCATTGCTAAATAAGTTGTGGTCATTTTCATGACGTCACTGGTTACTGTAGCAACAGTTTTACCTGTTAAAAACACCCTTAATTTTCCCTTTAAGTGCTTATAACTCAAAAACGAGTCCGGTGACCCCCATTTTTTATTATTGAATAATGATCGGCATGTTAAGATGCAACTTTTTGCAAAGTTAAAAAAATTTCCCCGGAGCAGTTTCAGAGCCACCTTAAATTTTCGAAAATTTAAGGTGGCTCTGAAACTGCTCCGGGGAAATGTCTTTAACTTTGCAAAAAGTTGCATCTTAACATGCCAATCATTATTCAATAATAAAAAATGGGGGTCACCGGACTCGTTTTTGAGTTATAAGCACTTAAAGGGAAAATTAAGGGTGTTTTTAACAGGTAAAACTGTTGCTATAGTAACTAGTGACGTCATGAAAATGACCACAACTTATTTAGCAATGATTGGACATTTGTTTGATATTATTATTGTAGCAGCAACTGATAAAGATTTGTAGTACTGGCCCATCAAAGTTTAAGAGCTGGAAAGCGCTGGAAACGGTTGCGAGCCTCCTTAAAAACGCCCAAAAGAATTGCAATATTTGAGCTCCCCAGCTGCACGCGCCGCATGGGTCTGCTTTTAAATTTTAGAGGGAGGGTTAAAATGACTCTCAGAATGCAGGAAAAGAGGACTTCAACATCTTGATTTTTTTTTAATTTCCCGGAGAAATATTGGAAGGATCTAACACTTAAAAACGTTATCTGGGGGTACCAGTGTCAAACAAATAGGAGAACTGGTTGAGCTTCCCAAGAAAACTATAAAACAATTGAATTGTCAACCGCGCCTGCGCTTCTCCCCGCTCCCTACTCGCTCGCATAAAGGTATTCGTGTTTTCGCGTTGCATGCTAGGAATAGAACAGATAGAAAGGGACTTCCCGCAGTCTGAAAAGAAATGGGAGCTATAAAAACTTAAAGAACAAGCGGTTCGTGTGCAGTTTTCTCAGTGACAGTCGTAGGAGAGAGGTCAATGTTATCAACATCAGTAGGGATTCTTTCAAATTCTTTTCCATACATTGGGATCGCGGCAATAAAACCACTATATGTAAGAACGTTTACTGACAAACCACGTTTCTGTTGGAACTCGGATCTAGATAAAAACTTTCTAATGAATTTTCCACTTAACTGGTGACCGATTTTAATTATTCCTTTCTTAACCACGAAGGATAAAAGACTGGTTTCCCATCATAAAGCCAGTATTCCAAATAACTATATTATTGTCATATTCTTTAGCAGTGAAAGGATTTTTGGAGTGTAGCTCCTGCCAAATGGTCAATATCTCCTTGCAAAAAGACGGCAAAAAAAAATGGTACGCTGCTGTCCATCTCGGCCCCCAAATCCCCCCTAAATCCCCCCCCCTCCGTATTGGTTTGTTGAAATTGTTTATGTTACTGCAGTTGTTTTGTATGATTATAAACTGTTTTCTTTAATTTTTTCTGTGTCTTAGGATTTCACCGTTCCTGGAGGTCCCTCAAATGTTTCCATAACAAAAATCGTCAAGGTACAGCTGTTCTCCATACGTGAAAGAGCATTTCTAAACATTTTGCGAACCATTCAATTCCAATCAGTAATTCTCTGATCACAGGTCTTGGAAAGAGCTATGGAAGTTGGCGCACCCATTATTGGCTTGAAGCACTCTGGTTCCGGCATCCAGGAGGGTGTAGAGTCACTTGCAGGCTACGCTGATATTTTCCCGCGTCAAGTAAAGGCGTCTGGGGTTATCCCACAGATCTTGGTGGTCCGCGCATCAAGTAGAGAGGATATGTTCCTTTCTACTGTAGCTGACTTCACGTTTTTGTCGGTTAGTTTCGCACATTGTTTAATTGAAGGAGTTGTGTCATGGATTTTGAGCAGCCGAGAACATATTTAGCGACGTCGGAAACCTAAAACTAATGGTGCAATCTTGTTAACAATTGGTATATTAGAGCACTGAAAATTTTAACAAGCGGCGTATTTGACCGCAGATGGCTTGGACTGAAATGGATTAACTCTCGAAAAATTAAGGCTAAACGTTTCAATTTGTTTCCGCGCGTCTTCCGAAAAATTCGATATATATAGCTTGGCTTGAGTTCTCTACGAAAATTAAGGTTATATTTTCCTTAGATGTTATGCTTTTCACGGTTTAATTTGCCCATCACTAATTTCAGAAACATTTTGAGCAAAACTCCGCGAAATCCCCGTGACATTGCTCCTTTAATAGTGTAGTGTTGTGACATCTGTCAATCATACGAGCACGCGGTCGAAAGGAACTCCGGCTTCCCTTGTAGTCGTCGCGAGCATGGAGTCAATAAATCAGACTTGTCTTTAACTTGCGGTGGTTTTATTCAAACGGTACAACACCACAAATAGTATCAGTTTCATGTAGTCTCATTAGTGATCGAGTGGAACCCTGATATAATTTCAGAAATCTTCGAAAGAGTTAGTGTCAACTTTAAAAATCTCGGAAGGCTCCGGGTCAGTGTTACGGAATACTTCATTTTGTTGAGTGTACGATAAATTTAATATATACAATTTTAATTGTTAATATTAAAATTAAAATTTGTTTGTTGTATTTTAGATAGACAAAACACATTGGACAAACCAGGACCTCAGAGGAGCTACGGCTCACTCCTCTGTATCAGGTGAGAAAAAATCTTAACGGATCATTAGCAAGCCCAGCCAAAACTAGTGGACTTTAGATGTGTTTGTTGAAGTGTACTTTCTTGGTCATAGTGACATGTAATTAATTTATGCATGTTCAAACTGAGCAAAACCCTGCTGTGTTCTATGAAGGCACCAATATACTTCACTTATAATATTCGGAATCACAGAAGTAAATTAACTTTTACAGGTGTTGTGACTGGGACCCTCGAAAAGGCCTTTGAAATGTAAGTATTGATTACGCAGTGGCATGTTAAGGAATTTTTATCCATTGTGGCAAGCTTAGCTTAGCCCCGCATTTGTTACCTTCTTCAGTAAATGTGATGATCTCGGTTATTTTTAGGACTCATAGTAGCAGTATATAATTCGTCCTTTCTTTCTAGGGTGAAAAAGCTGTTTGTTTTGTTACCAGCAAACAACAGAAACCCGCCTCTCATAAAAAGATCGAGTGATCCATGGTAAGTTTGAACGCAGTTTGTCAGATCCTGTCGATAGATATTGCAACTGCACATATATATTAGTGACATAGTTATTTTTATACTTAGTTAGGTTTTCCCTATAAGCAGAGGGTTCGCAATCTGTTAAATACTTAAAGACACGTCAATAAACTTCATTTATGTGACTGGCAAGATATGTCATGATTTAACCATTTAAGTTGATGCGATTTCAAATTAATTTTTTATATCTGTAAAGACGAATATGGGATTTTCACTGTAACTCGTTGATGAATGTTACGTGTTTCAACTTTCATTTCTTTCTTCGCGTTGTATTAGTGATAGAACAATTCCCAGCTTGGATACTCTTGTACCATTTGACCCAACCAAGGCCTATGACATATTGGCTGTCATATATCCGGTAAGTAATGAACACATCGCATAACTAGCGGTAGTTTTCATACATTTGAGTAATTCTGTAACAATTAATTAGAGGTGTATGAGGCAAATACCCTTCCGGTATCCTTGCTTGTTATATAAACAGACTGACAATTATTTTCAACATTCTGGGCAATAAGGTCAAGGGCTTGGAAATTAATTTTGTGCCCGTGAAATGTCATTCACTTTTGTTGCTGATAATCACGATGTAAATCAAAGATCTCTTCGAGATTCGAATATTTTGCATGGAGTATGCGTTGGGAAATGATAATATTGAAAGCAATCTGCGATGCATTAACCCATTGACTCACAGTCCCGAAGGCTTTTATTAGCGCACACGTCACCCCCCAAAATTCCCGGCTCTTTTACGGCACTTTACACAAAGGTGCGAGTGGACTAACGTGCGTACTAACTTCAGACAAATAATTCGTTTCTAAAGTAAACTTTTATTACAACTAGACACGCTGAAAGACCAATTTATGATTTAAAATGCTTATCAACTTGATAAATTGATCCCAAACCAAACTTGAAGGCGGTAAAAAAATTCTTCACCTCCGCGCGTCAATTTAACAACTCGCAAAAACACGAACTCTTTCTTCAAAATATAACACTAGCTCAAAACACTCTGGTGAAGGGCAGGTTTTCATTCTGTACAACTGTCGCTGACATTAATTTCAGTTTAACCACCAGTGGTATTATCTTGGTACAGAAAAGCGGTAAATTATTTGCGAATCATGGTGCCGTGAGCTTGCAAAACTACTTAATTCCTTCCACAAAATTAAATAACCCTCGTATTGCTTTTTATGCTTTCCGTCACTATAACTAATAATAAAAATACTTGTTTGTATTTCCTGTAGTACTGTAATAAATCTTTACATGTAAAAGGTCGTAAACTGAACACAATTATTAAACACAACGCGACGGTATGTCGGCCGCAAGAGATGCGTATCAGATGTCACCATGTGCTTTTCAAATCAATTCGGTAAACTGGACAAATGAAAGAAACTTGAAAGAAGTTATGTTTTAGAGTAATTCTCATTTCAATATGTAGCTACTTGTGTATTCAAAAGCTTCAAAATTCTGCACAATTTTGAAGCCGTGAGATCCTACATTATTCACGCTAAAGCGAAGGTTTAATTTTATCCCGACGGCTTTTTTGCAGTCAATTTTTAACTCGGTGGCTTTACCGATCCCTCTAAAATTCTATTCATGTTCGAAGCAATATTGTACATAACCATTTTCCTTTCTCAAGTCTTGAGAAGCTGCATTAAGTCGTGATCAGGTCCATGAATTGTAGTCAAAAACACATTGGTAGTGGCATGCTTGTCACAAGGTCTTCTTGGCCGCGAAATGACAGATACATTTCTCACCGGAACGGTTTTAGCACACTGCACTCCATAATTTTCCATTTTAGATCCACTTAAAAATTGATCTGTGTTTTTTCATTTCATTTTAAACTTTAACCCTTTAACCGGCAATCGTACATATATGTACGAAAGTACCCTCACATGGTAAACAATAGCTACAGTTCCGTGATTTGGCCCCTGGACTATTTCAGTGCATTTTACAAGAAGTTGTGTTGTGTCTTTGACTGACTATACTATATGTACTATGTGGACTACCATGAATTATATGCCGTTTTGAGTGGTAACTTGCATAGAATTTACCGATTTGAGCTTTAAAATTCCACTTTTTGTCATCTGGTGAGCTTTAAGAAATGGCACGGGGTTTTATTCTCTTCAAATGACCTCATAGGATTTAGTACTTGAAATTCTGAAGATGAATGTTCGAGGGAAGGAAAACAATGGCGATTGACTCTTGGGGAAGAAGCAGCTTTGGGAGCCGAGTAACCTTTCGGAGTTGAAATTCGAAATAATTTCATTGGTAAAATATTGACCATAATTCTTGCTTAAAATGTTTTATTGCTCTGTTTGAAAGACCATTTGATGACAAACATTTTGATATATGGTTTAATGGCCCTAGGAGTAATAGAATAGAAAATGTCGCCTTATTTTAATAAGCAACACACTGCATTCACAACGATTCCTTAAAAAATCTGCCGGTTTAAGGGTTAAAATGGAATTCTCTGTATTCAGAATGGAAAACAAGACCCTGGAAGTTTGTAAATACGTGCCGCGAGGCGCCATGATTTTCTTGTACATTTCGTTACCGGGAAAGATTGCGTGACGAGCTAAAAATGATTCTTTAAATGAAGACGACAGACAGACGACATGTAGACGACTTGTAACAATAGAAAATCGCACTGGCCAATATCCTCTTGCAATGAAGAATCGCAGCAGCTTTTAAGCATGTTAGGACTAACCGATTCAATCGATGAATAGCAGAGATCTTTGAAAAATACCTTCCTTCAAAAGGCTAGACAGGCTGGATGACGAGCGACGCGTGAAAATAACACTTCGGGATCGGGGAGTTCTGACGCATTCCTATCGAGTGACGTTTTTATCACCCACAGCGAAAAGTAATGCCTTGAGAAATTAAAATATTCCCTTGAGAAATTAAAATAGTCCCTAGAGAGTTTGCAAGAATGTGGTAAGAGAGTGCCATCGATGCCCTTTATTCTTATATTTTACTTCTGAAACAAGCAAAATAGTCCAAAAAATCACAGATTTCCTGACAAGGTATATTTTACTGTATGTTATTTCCCCTCAGGTTGTGGACGATGGTGAGTTCTTTGAGATCTCTCCTGACTTTGCCAAGAACATCGTTGTTGGGTTTGGACGTATGAATGGTCGCACTGTTGGATTTGTTGGCAATCAGCCAACAGCTGCAGCAGGTGAGAATCATTTGTCAGTGATACATAAATTACGTAATGTTTAATAAATGAACAGCAGTGCTTTATCAAGTTTAAAACGTGAGGCTCAGCCAAGTGTTTTAGACTTGATAAAGCACGACCTGCGAATTTATTAAAGGCTTCAAATCTTTTGATGTAGATCAACTCATTTGTGCACTAATATTTAGATTTAGGTTTATTTTTCCCTTGAAAAAATACAACGTAAAGTTTAGCCGTATCTTTATCAGATGTCAAGACACTCGTTAAACATTAATTTCTTTTGTATTTTTTTATGAATTATTAATGAGTTTTGAAAGTTCAGTTAAAGCCAGCCATATGCTCTTTTCACTATATGTAATGCGTAAAAACAGCTACGCACTAACATTTTAAATTATTTTAAGTAAGCGGGCAAGAGGCATAAAAACTACTTAACTGCACATGTACAGAAGTGGCAAAAGCATTCAAGAAATGGGAAAAACGCTCGTTTGTGACTCATGTGTTCCGCTGCACTTTTTTCAACCTCTTTTTACTTCCTAGTATAGTGTACTTGAGTATAAAAAAAACAATTAAAGGGGTTATTTTGTTTTATTCAACGATCTTTTTCATTCATTTTGCACCTGCAGGCTGCTTGGACGTCGATGCTTCTGTTAAGGGAGCCCGATTTGTGCGTTTCTGTGATGCATTCAATATTCCAGTTATCACGTTTGTGGATGAACCAGGATTTGTACCAGGTCTGTACGCATGTTAACCCCTATAAATCAATTGCTACATTTTTTAGCCGTATATGAAGTAGAAACCCCAATGTTGGAAATATTTTAGGTAAAAAACCTGACCTGGTCAACGTTTGACGGTCCAATCATAAAATGTAAAGACAGAACCTTATTTCTTCGTGAACATCTAGCAAGCATTGTGAACGTAAAGTTGCCTTAACAACGAATTTTCTTCTTCCTCCATTAACTCTTTAAGTTTTATCTTAAATCGTTCTGGTTTTTAAAGAATCAATCATTGACTTGTTTCTGTTACAGGAACACAGCAGGAGTATGGTAACATAATCCGTCATGGCTCAAAGCTTTTGTATGCATATGCCGAGGCAACTGTGCCTAAGATTACAGTGATTGCCAGAAAGGTAAACTTTCTGAGGAAGAGAATGTGTTTTAGCATGGTACTTCATATAATAACTTCAAAAAGTTAAAAAATATATATTATTAAAAGTCACAATAAAAGGCACAGGATAAAAAATGGAGCTAAAAACTACATTCTTAAGGGCTTGCTTAAAAAGTAAAATTGAATTAGTTTCTCGTACCGATTTGTTAAGGTGGGGTTCTACTTCAAGGCCGTTTTTTGTGAAGATTTAATGTGATTTTTTAAATTAGAATTTAAAGTTTAAACTTAGAAGATGGACACCCAAATAGTCCCCTGACAGCCTGGGTTGCTCTTGCGTTGGAGTCAACTGTCTGGTGGTATTCCAAAAATAATTTTCTTTCTTCTATCCCTTCTTTAAACCTCTTAAAATCTCACTCAAATTCAGCTAAAACCCTGCCTTTAGCTTATTCCAATCTGCAAGTCCTTGGTATAAAAGGCGTTGCTTGCCATAATTACGTCTTATCCTCGGCAAATAAAAATTGATTTTGCCACGGGTATTATAAGAATGAATGTAATAGTTTCTCTTTGTATCAAAATTAAAATCTATTAGGCCATTTACATGGTACTAATAAAGAAGAGGGAAAGCAAAAAGGAGGGCAGCGTTCCAGAAACGCGAGACGGCAAAAAAGGGGTTTTGGCAAACATCCGACAGTCAGCTGCATTAAGTTCATTTGCAATTTTAACCATACAACTAAGACCTATTTCAGTGAATGACGGAGGCATAATGCAGTCATCAACGGAATCGTGTTGAATCTACTAGAAAATTAACTGATAGTAGACCCTTTGTAAACAACCGAGGTTTTTGAGACACTTTATTTTATTTAGGCCTATGGTGGTGGATATAATGTGGTCAGTTTCAAACATCTTTGTGGGGACTTTAACTATGCCTGGCCTACTGCTGAAGTAGCAGTCATGGGAGCACAGGTAGGTAGCCGCTGAAGATTCGTTGGCCCATTAAACCATGAACCATGCGACCAAAATGTTAACGGGAAATTGGAAGAAATGATCGTCGTCTGTGATATATTAGGCATAATAGGACAAGTTGCATAATCATACTCTTAAGGTTCTTAAAGAAACAAAATATCTGGACTATCAATAAAAGGAATAGTACTAAGCGCCATATCTTTCCAAGACAATCTACAATTTCAATAAACTAAAGCCCGAATTTTCACTTTACTGCTCAAAGCTATAGTTTGTTTACATTTGTGGCAGCTATTCACCTTATCTCGTTGTTTTTTTTTTCCAATATTGCTTTTTGCCTTTCCGTTTAAGGTTGCTCGTTCTGTCCAGGTGGATGGAAAAGAAAGCGGCGGAATTGGTGAGTACAAAAACTCAACTGATAGCAGCTACTGGATTGTGGGAATGTTAGCCCATAACCATCGCGAGTACCAATGCAAATTCTACACATAGTAAACTTGTAAAGCAGCTCAGGTTATATCCATAATATGTCGGGAATTTGATTATTTCTTATATCGTTTGATCTTTGTTGAAGCGTTTCTGAGACATCTTGATGACCTGCGAAGTATCGGCTAGCCCTTACAAACGGCCACGATCCTCAAGTGCTTTAGAAAGACCTTTTCCATAGATAATATCACTTATTTTTACCCAGCCTGTTCCAGGTGTTCGGTTAGGTGGGCGGAAAACGGCGAGCGAAAAATGAGGGGAAATATGTGCCCTCACCATTTTTCCTACTCGCCGTTCGTCGCGCTAATCTCGTTTTTTGCACTGGGGCACCTCAACTAACCGAACGTCCCTCGAGGGTGTCATCCTGTTTTATAAGTCTAGTTTTGATCATGAAATATTGTGCCTTTTTGTTGACAGATCATGATTGTAGATATTTATATTGCTGTGTTAAAACTATTAAATAAAACACAAAGCTAAATAGGTCTAAATATGTAGACAGGTTTGCCAATCCATTCCCAGCGCCACTAGAAGCAGACTACCTTGATCTTAATGTCAATCTTATTGAATATTGTGTATTCTTGAGGTCAATGTTTGAAAAATCATTCACAGTCCGGTCGTTCAAGCACAGGAGTGGCGTGAATGTTGATTTCGTTTTTTTAACTTTTTAGTGAGGTTTCGTGTTTATATTTTCTGCGCTCAAGGTTTGACATCGATTCATCTCAAACTCCGTTAAAAATAGAGTCGACATAATCAATAAAAACGTTTTTATACAAGAAAAATTGAACCTTCGATCAACTTTTAAGCCTGGGCTAGTGTTAATCGGCTTTCGAACAACCTGGCTCTGATAAAAGATTTTACACGTCGGATTTAGAGAGACATCTTATTCCCAATTTTTTTTTTTTTGCTTGGCTTTTCATAGGATTTGTGGACGACATTATCAAGCCTCACATGACACGGAAAAGGATCTGCGAAGATTTGGAAGTATTGGCGACCAAGAAACTGGACAATCCGTGGAAAAAACACGGAAATATTCCCTTGTAATTATCGACTGTCATGTCCGAATTCCTACACAGCAAAATGTCCTGGGAATTGAGATTGTATAAGGGTCTAGCTACTGCAAGCTAGATGCTACGTTTTCTTCAATTGAATAATTTTCAGTTTTTTAAAGAATATACAAACAGATAGAGAGGCAGATTAGTTTCTCTACAGTTCTGTCGATTTCTTACTAATATATTGCTGTAGATTGGCATATATATGGGGTAGTCGTACGTAGGGTTCAATCCTTTGTAATATTATAATTTAAGCTCCAAATTTCTAGGCTTAAAAAGTCAACAAGTAAAATTTCCTGTTGGTACGTAGTCGAAAATGTTTGTCGGTTTGTTAAAAATACGTTTGATTGCTCTGAAATGATTCCGGCTGAATCATTTCCAGTTCCAAACACAATGATAAACGTTTAAAACGGACTTCGATGATAGAAGAATTGATATTGTTAATTTACGTAGAGTATAAAGTTATAAATAAAACTGTCTAAAGTTGTCTATTTCTTCGTTGGTTGTCTTTACTGATCGGTAATACGATAAAGACCATTGCAATACTGAATAGGTTCTACAACATAGCAGCCCCAGACTTGTAATGAAGTCGTATATTTTTTGCGAACTCGCTCGGTCTTCGAACGAGATGACTCGAGCCAATATCAAACCAGAGCTTGAGACTTTTTTAGGTTCTTTATTATATGGCTACAATAGTACGCGCGCTCTGATTGTCTGATGAGCGGGCAAGATTTTCTTGTTATGACCGGGCATTTTGAAAATTTTTCTTGCCTTAGCTTTTTAAGGGTCAAACACTTGTAAACACAGGTCAGTTTGTTTTGTGAAAATTAAAGTGGTTAAATTTGCCCTAGATCTTGCCGTAATGAAGACAAAATTGCCTCATTGTCAAAGAAACCGTTTCTTCTGGTTTGGATCGCATGACCTCGAATGACCTCTTGCGCGCGCAAGCGGATATTGAAAAACGTTTCCCTTTTCAGTTCAGCGACAAAAAGGCCATATAATAAATGACTTATTAACCTCGTCCGTTCGGTCATTACAGGGAAATCTCAGACGGAGGCCTTGAAGTAATGACCGAGCTATAGCAAGGTCAATACATCAAGGCCGAGGTCTGAGATTTCCCTGTAATGACCTCACTCTCGGTTAATAAGTATTTAATTTATCGTTTATTTATATTTTTCATAGAATTTGAAATAAGGGACCGGTCATTATTAACCGGGGGGAGAGCCACTTAAGTTGTGAAGAGGTGGGTTCAAAAATTGTAACCCTCCCCCAATTCATGCAGAGCCCCCAAAAGTTGTGGCCCTCTCCCTTGAATGGTAGCCTGCGTAGCTGGCGGGATTTCGCGAGCGAGTGCTTTTTTAGCGGCCTCATGTTTTGGTCTTGGCCGCCAAGCAGCGAGGGGCTTGGTGAGGAGTAGAGTTGAGATCCCGCCTGCCGGAATGCGTGGGTTTTTTTGAATTTTGCGTTCGCCAGTGCACGCGAATTTCGTATTGGCTTAGAGCTGTGAAACGTCAATCAAATGTTAATCGATATCTCTTAACCATCCCATGGGAAAACTTCTGTGTTGTACGTGCAGATGGCAAAATGGAGAATGCGGAGGAAAGGAAGGCAAAGAGAAAGCTATATATTCACTAAATGCCCCGGCAGCGAAAGCAGAAAAATATTCTAAAGGAAAAACAGAGTGTGATTTAGTTGCTTTCAGGAAATGATGTTTTGGCAGTACGCAAGGGAGGTAAAATCCAACTGTCAAGCTCAAAAGAGACAAACCGCCCGATCAGATTAATGCAAGCCGAGTATAACCTTTACAACACAGATAATGTTTCTTTCGCGAATCACCAACAGTCTCTTACGAAGCAAGATAAATATGTCATCCGTGATAAGATCAGTACATCGGTGCATCTTGCAACAGTGTTATTAAATACACTCTTTTTTTATAAGAACGTCTAATTTTGGGGCCGAGGCTGAGCGTTCTTATTTTTGTCACGATTTGAGGCTGAAAATGTTCTTAAGACGTTCTTAAGTTCCATACCATAGTATTTCATTAAATCAATACAGACGAAACCAGAAAACGTATCAAACAGCATTGTTCACCGAATGTGGTGTATGAAGTTGTTGATTTGGTGCCGCGGACAAATTTCTTTTAAAAGCACTCCTGTTGGACCACAGTTTTGCATTCATTTATACTGCTCATTTTACATAAAATTAAAACAAATGGGCAAAATAAAGTCGTTCTCCGACTCTCAGCCTGGGGTATGTTCTTAGCATGTTCTTAAAATTTGGGCAAATCTCAGACTCAACGTTCTTATAAAAAAGGTTCTTATAAAAAAAAAAAGTGTAAAGGGAAAGCGTAGCGGCCGCGATCGACCTCGGACGTCTGAGAATCAGCCGGCTAGGCCCGGCATCACAAATATTACCGGGTAAGTTATCGACAATTTCAGGGAATATATCAGATCTTGTCCTTCCAGAGCTTAAGTATACCTTGCAAATAACAATGAGCTAATGCAAAACAAACCGCAAGAGCGAAACATGTGGTAAATTACAGAGCCAGAAGTGTCAAACTTTGCAAACAGGAAACCGTGCTAGGCAGGCTCTATTCTACTTGTACTGCCTCCGAATAATGCAACACATCTATTTAATAGTCTCCTTCAGATTAGCATATGCCACTTACATATGTCATTTACAACTCCTTCTTTGGGTTTAGGGCCCCGTTTTGGAGGCTATTTTGGCGTAATGTCCTTTGCGTTATTATCCTTGCGCCATCAAGAGTTTGTTTATGAGTGTCAATTTAATGCCCTTTCACGCGATTCGTATTACACCTCACTCTCTGATTGGCTTATTTAATTTGAAATCAAAGGCGATAAAAGTGGGCGGATAGCAAACCCCTAAGAAATCCGGCAGGCGGGAATTTCACTCGCGGCTCCGCCGCTCGCTGACGCGGGCTTCGCCCGCACGAGAAAAATTCACTCGTGCCCGCTAAACCCGCCAGCTGCGCAGGCTATTGAATGGATATTGTTTTTATTTCATTGTACAGTCAAAGCTCTCTTAACGGACACTCTCGTAAGCGGACAGCTCTACTTAGGGCCGCCTTGTTTGAAACCCCGTTTTAAGGTCATTCCCCTGTTTTGCATTGCGCATCCTTACTGCGCATGATTTATTGCGTCAAGACCTTATGAGTTTGCTATGAGGATGAGCTCACTAGGATAAAGAATGGGGACCTATCTATTTTTTCAAGGGATTTTTACCTATCATTCATCCTCTTTTTGTTCAGAGTTAGAAAAAAATCATGTTTGCAAACTAAATTATTGCTAGAAATGCGTTGCTCGCGGAGATAAAATCATCACCTCCGGAACGCCCATGCGAGGACGTTTTTGAGCCAATTCCGTCTGATAGTACTAGTATTTGCCATAACATATATATTAAATTGTTCCTTGTTAACGATATAATATAGCTATTACGTTGTTTTAAGATTTGCTTTAGTTATGTTATTCCTGTACCAATGGAAAGACGCGTTAACTGATCAAATAAACGTGTTAGTTTGGTGAAATTACAGGGAATTATGGGGTAACATGAGATGATAATATCTCGCAAACGGACACCGGGACATATTCTTTTTATTTTATATTTCGAAACACTACATGATTGATAACAACTTGTGAAAGTTTGACAAAAATCCTGTGTTTAACTTTATTTCGGGGGAAAGACCTTAATACGACTTAAACCCTGTTCTTTGTTTTTAAGCTTCCCAAAGCGGACACCCCAAAGAAAATCCTATTAACAACCTCTGTAAACATGAACAAAAAGTGAATATTGTTTTCAGCGGAGGCTGATTTTGTGTATGCCTCCAATGTTCCATCAGTAAACATTTTAAACTTTATCACTACTTTTTCAACGGTGACTAAAAACGCAAGTTTTCGAAAACGTTCCCTAGAATGGTATTTTTTAAAAACGCTGTTCTCGTGAAAACGGAACTTTTTTAAAACAACCATAACACAGCTGCTAAATAAATCTCGCGCTGTCACCTTGCCTTCTTAAGAGATGGAACCGTAACTCTAACAACAATTTATTGTATTCATCAGAAATGTTTTAAGATAAGTTACAAGCAGCTATTATGATAGTTAAAGGGTACCAGCATCCTGAAATAACTTTTAAAAAAAAACTAAAAATGTCAGGGAACTGTCGTTCCGTTCAGCTGGATTTAAGGGGGGTCCTTCTTAACTACCAATTTGTTGCTATGGAAGGTATCTAACCATCGTATTTTGGAAACCAGACTTCCTATGGATATGGTTTTTGCACAACTTTGTTCAATTGAAGAGTCCTTCAAGAGTTTTAAAACACGTCCATATTTGACAAGCCACGTGACCAGAATAGAAAAAACCCTAAAACTGAAAGGGCATATAGATCTGAAAATTAAAATCAGTGCCAATAAATAAAGAACGTCCACATGCTCAATACTTCGTATGGGTTTTATGAAATTCGCATTATTATAAAAGTTATGACGTAAAAGACACCCGTATTTCCAGACTTTCTTCAGTAGCGTTACTTTTTTAAGTGTAAATGGTAAATCCTTACGTAGAATTGTAAAGAAGGCTCAGTTATTTCTGATTCTTAAAAAAGTATGGAACTCTACCTTCTTTCCTCCAAGTTTTAGGAATTTTAAATTCTAACGCGCGGTTTGGGACTGGCACTAGGTACGCGCGAGCAGTGTCAATTTTTTCAAAGCAGGTGTTCCACTCTAAAAGATTCGCCATTTAGCAATACGAAACGCTGCAAAATGGCTTGCCACCAAAATTCGTCTTCAGCAATCCCTTAGCAACTGCTATGGATCTGTAGTTAAGAAGGACCCCCCTTAATAAAGTAATTAAATGTTTCAGCCAAAGTACAATATCACTAATACATTCCAACAGTATACTACCTACACAGACATCATACACACAAACAACACTAACAATGTATAAAGCAATCTTTGAAAGGGAAATTCTAGCTAGAGTACGATCATGAAACTTACACTTCCTTTGTAGCCAATATTCGACTCAGTCCACATGATGTGATCGGGGTGATTCTAGCATTTGTTTTGTTTAATATGGAGAGGCATATCAGAGTTTATCTCCTTTATGATTAACAATTCCTTCCTTTTTATTTATATATCGCTGCTTTGCTTTCAATTATAAAACCGCTTCTGACCCTAATGGTATGCTGTAATTAATTAAACAAAGCTACAAGTAGTATACGCCGAAGACTACGATCGTATGCCAGCCAGTATGACAAAATCCGACGATTTGGAGTTTCAAACCCATGAAAAGTCCCCGGTGTAACCTACATAAATTGCATCCCCCGAAAAGGCGAAATGTAAGGCCAAAAGATGAATACCACCTCCTGTCATATCACAGGCATCCTCGGAAACCCAGGGCTTCAACGGGGTGAAACCCTGGGTTTCCGAGGATGTATCACAGGCGGCCCAAGCTATCGATAATACCCACAGTACTCTAGAAAGACTTAATTTCTAACGCTTTGTATGGGAACAAAACAGTTTTGTTTTAAGGTGGCTGGTAATGGTTTCCAGCACTTTCCAGCTCTTACACTTTTGACAGGATAGCACAACAATTTTTTATCACTTGTTGCTATATTAATGGTATCAAATAAATGCCCAATGATTGCCGAGTATTTTCGGTTACTTTTTTACCCGACTGGTTTCCATAGCAACAGTATAACCTGTTAAATAATCCCTTAATTTTGGCTTTAAGTGCTTATAACTCAAAAACGAGCTCCATGACCCCCATTTTTTATTATTGAACATTGATAAGCAGGTTAAGATACAACTTTATGCAAAGTTAAAAAAATTTATACGAAGCGGTTTCAGAGCCACCTTAAATTTTGAAACCGCTTTGCAGAAATTTTTTTAACTTTACAAAAAGTTGTATCTTTACGTGCTAATTTTAACTCAACAATGAAAAATGGGGTCACCCAGCTCGCTTTTGAGTTGTAAGCACTTAAAGCTGAAGTTAAGGGTGCTATGGTAACCAGAGACGTCAAGAAAATAAACACAACATACCGTAAAATTCCGGTTATAAGCCCTGGGCTTATACAACTTTGTAAGGGGTTTTGGGTGGGCTTCATTCTCGTCCCCAGAGGCCGCGATCCTTCTGGTCTGCGCCAGGAATCAAGACCTCTGGCCGCCTCCAAAACCGGAAGTCCGCGATTCACGGACTCATTGTCAAATATGACAAATCTGATTGGCTGAAAAACACCGAACGGGTACTCTGCGCATGCTCAGAAATTGGGAGCGGCCAGAGGTCTCGATTCCTGGCGCAGACCAGAAGGATCGCAGCCTCTGGGAACGAGAATAGGTGGGCTTGTAAGCGGAGGGGCTTATATCCGGGGGAGCTTATAAGCGGAATAAAAAAACGTTTCGAAACGAGCCACGGCAGTGTTGATCGAAATACGTTTTTAAGTTAAAAAGTCATAATAAAGCAACATTTAGCCCAGTTCAGTACTGTCATCCAGCAGAGGGGGGCTTATATCCGGGGGGGCTTATAACCGGATGTATTTTATTGTTTCCAGGTAGATGGGCCTATAACCGGGGGAGCTTATAAGCGGGAGGGGCTTATAACCGGAATTTTACGGTATTCACCAATCATTGGGCATTTACTTGATGCCATTATTGTAGCATAAAAAGATTTCTAGTACAGACCCGTCAAAGTGTAACAGCTGGAAAATGCTGGAAACCGATACCAGCCACCCTAAGAGAAATGAATTGGATTGTTTTATAGAAAAAATGCAGCATTCTTGATTCCCTTCTGTTCTGGAAGAATTACTTAGGCATGCGTAGTAAAAACCGAAACACCAGAATTTCCCGCATGGACAATTTCTTTTTCCAGAGTATAAAACCTGAAGCCCTACGATATCAAACTTTGGATTTATAACCTTGTATTAACCAAACAAGAGAAACAAGAAAGTCATTAAAGTTCACTTCAATGCATGGACTTCTTCTTCTGCTAATGTGTTCTCGTCCTTCTCTTTGATTCTATTAATATTCGCACTGTAGGTGTCGATTGCATTGATATCTTCCTCGCTCGAGCTCAGACCAGAACCAAAGTCATTTGTTTCGATACTGTCCTCCTCGAATTCCTCCTCATCCTCCCCTACTTCGTCATCCAGTTCACACTGTGTCAGTCTGCCTGTAGTCGAGGCTAGTTCCCAGGCCAGGTCAGTCAAGGTGGCGCGGTCATCCTCGTCTTGGTCCGCTCTCTGGTCTTCTTGTGCGCCTTGTGTGCAGATGTGTGCCAAGAAGTCATCATCACTGTCATCTGACCAGTGAAAGCTTGGAGGGTTTGGGCTTAGAGTCAGCGGTGATACTGTTGACACGCGGTGCACCTGACTGTACTCTTCGTAACCTTGAGGCATGTATGGCTGGGCTTTCAGGAAATCCACAATTCCAAAGTCATGAATCTGGGTATCGTGGCTAAACTGGTTGTTATTTACTGCTGGTGTCACAATGGTGGAAGATTGCGAGTCTGGCCTATCACTATTTTTATCTGATAAGCCTGGTTCGCGTAAAAGAGGAATAATTGGGCGGGGACTTCCTTTACGTTCTCCGCTCCCAATATCTTCGCCTTGCTTTTGTTCTTGTCGACTGTTACTATCATCACTAGCAAAGAAGCTTTCATGCGGTTTCCACACATTTTTTGATAAAAGACTCGTACTCAACTTGTCCGACTTTACTGATGTCAGGTTAAACGAGGCATCCTTTGCACGAGATGCTCTCCCCGAGCCTGATTCACCTTGAACACCGGCGAGGAAAAACTCCGACAGACCGACATGACGAGGCTGTGGACTCCAGACTCTTCCCGTTGAGCTATCAGTTAGGTCCTGAAGTCGCGATTTTTGACCCACACTGGAATTTGCCCCTCTAACACCGAGCCGTGACAAGGGTTCAGTATGTTCTGAAGCAGGACTGTTCATGGATACTGGTGAAATATCCTCCAACACCAACGCATCAGCATCGGCCTCGAACCTTCCCATGGGGGTCATACACATGATACTGACCCCCCCTGACCGTGACACGGGCCTAGCTTGGGGGTGAATATCCTCCTCTTCCACAATACAAGCTGTTGTCTCCTCGCCACTCAAATCATCATCGTTTACTTCTTCAATAGAAATCACACTTTTGGATGGTGTTACGTTTTTTTCTTGCACATTTTTTCTGTTTGAAGCCCCAAGACTTTGGAAGATTTCCCTGTAGTTCATTCCCAACTGATCTTCGATCCTTGGGCTGCCTGAGGCATCGTTTATGTGTGGTGACATTTCAGAGTCCTCTCGTTTTGCCCCCTTAGGAGGTGTTTGTGGTGAGGTGTACGTTGGATCGCCATGGTGTTTTTTGAGTAGCATGCGGTCAAGATAAGTGAGTGACTTGTTTGGTCCAAAGGTTAGTTTTACCTCTTGGTACTTGGATGGCTCTGGGGTGGTGCTTGTGTCACGGGAACTGCCTATCATGAAAAAGGAGAGAATATTCCATTAATTACTATTTCATGATCTACACATCGGCAACAATCTAAAAGTGCACCGGGGCCTAAAACAACCTTGAAACTACCCTTGATTAATTGACAGTGCATCATACATTGTCTGTCAAACCTCTCTTGGGCCACCACCTTGGGAATTTGAAAAACGTGGACGTAACTAGTGTAGCCGGTCATTTTCATGTAATATATCAAACACTCGAGAGAGGATGTTTCATCACATTCCCAAACACCGAGAAGAGAGTTGAAAATACAACGCGCAGCGGAGTATTTTTGACGAACTTTGAGGTGTTTGGAAATGTGATGGAACACTCTCTCGAGTGTTTGATATATCTTCTCAATCGAAACTAAAACTACGGAGAAAACGGAGAAATAAAATCATAAAAATCTATGCTGATTAAGATCAGATTTCCAAACTGCCTTCACGGTTCTGATTTCCTTTGTTTTAACAGATGAATTATTAATGAGTTTGAGAAGAACATTGAAACAATACAGACGGTTTGGTATCCGAATGGCTCACTCCGATACTTGAAGTGGCCCTCTAAAGTACTCTGGAAGTTTAAGTTACAAAATTTTTAATAACCATAAATAATAAATTGATTAAGCGTTGTCCCCTTTAAGTGCCATGTATGAGAGCAAAACTATTAAGAGCGCTGCCCTCGAATAGGTGCCGCATTCATTTGCAACAATACAGCGTTTTGTCACGGCATCATCTGATTGAATTATTGGAGAACTCAAACTAAAAAAACGAATATGGTACAATTCGATCTAAATCAGCCTCAGAAGTTTACCCTCAGAAGTTTATGTATTGGGTGCGCGTAAAGAATTGTTTCTTGAGGTTTCCTTCAATCTGAAAGTGTATCATAATAAAAGACACGCAATGCATGCAGAAGTGATGACGTTTCACTATAACTCAGGAATTTTGTCAAAAAATTAACGTAATGCTGGGTTAAATAGAGGGTTTGATAAAGAATTATAAATAAATATAATTTGTGTCTTTCGTCTCCACTTTGTATTAGTACTTTCTAACTGCCCTTAAGTGTTTTGCTTTGTACTCTAAGCGATTTATTCTTGAGTTCTCTGTGCTCTTCGTCATCGCTTAAAATTACTTAAAATACCCTTCGTAACATAGCTCTTTTGAAGTTGCCAGAACAAGGTGCGATTTGTTTTACTGACAAAAAAAAACAGTTACCTCAATGACCTGTATGAATAGGCCAGTAAAAGGAATAACCAAAATACAAATTCGCATACTTTTTGTATCTGAAGGATTCGTCCACAACTTCTCCTCTTTGCCAGAATTTCTCCAAGCCATAAGTGCCTCTGCAAAGGACTGCGCACTTTCCTTTTCATCATAAGAACCCTGTAACAACAATCCACCACGCTGTCCAGTGGAATAACTCATCTGCAAACGGCAAAACAGCATTAGATAAATGTGTTCTTCAAAAATAAGTTCTGATGTAAAAGGGACAACAAGGGCGTGAGGTCGAGGACAAGAGGTCGCATACGTGAACAATTTCAGAAAAAGCATCATGTCAGATGTGGTTCTGATGTATATCCGAGATTTTTATTCTGTGGTTGGGAGCAAAGAAAGTGAAGTAAACAAGACAAATACTCCAGCTGATTAGGATAATGATAAGAGAGCCAGTGAAGAAGGCTAATTACCTTCGCTGAAATGTATTTCTTTTTTTGCTGTTGCTGTTGGCACTCTTTGTTGTTAGCTCCTTTAAATTGCAATTAAATGCAATTATGAAAGGAAGACTTTGGTGGGTTGCATGTAAAAATGTTGATGTTCTACTGTTTGAGAAGAAAAACCAAAATTGAAGGATTGGTCATCATCCTTTGTCTTGCGTCACCGTGGCTTGATAAAAAATAAAGCACGGAAAAGCTGTAAAGCTATGCTTGAAAGTCCGGGCTAGCAGAAAATTGGTTTTGGCTAGTGAAATCAAGATAGCCACTAGGCTCATGTTGTTAGCAAAAAACGTTTTGTCGAGCACTGCCTGCAAGGAAAACAACCCTGAGTGTGATACATCATCTATTCTTACCTGCGGCAGCCTTGCTTGATCATGGTTGATTAACCTGCCACATAACAAAGGCCCAACGTTAGAATGATTGTGGTTCCAACCCAAGCAAACATCATGTACACATGTGGACACTTAATGATTAGTGGATAAACCCAGTCAAATCCAAAAGTGCCACCCACCTCCCCCTCCCCCTCCCCCCCCCCACCCCACTGCCCCACCTTAACCACAACCAAGCAAACCTGGAGATTCTGTGAAGTATTTGACGTAGAACATTGCTTGCCAGGTCGGGCAAATGAAAGAAAGTGAACTCATTTCACAGTCCTTTCATTTAGCATGCTCACGATACTCTTAGCTACATGTACATTCACGTTACATGTAACGAGATTCAAAAATAGTTGTATGTACCTTGGAGTATTAGTTGACAATTCAGGTTTGTTATAACTCTCCTTTTCTTTTAGTTGATCTGCTTCATACTGTAAAACAAGACAAGTAAATATTCATTCACGTAGAACAAAAAACAACTCTTGGCCTTAACAAAAGCAAATGACATTGAGCAAGTCTATGGCATTCTAAAATCTTATTGTGGTTTTGAACCCTTCTGATAGAACATGCTGATCATAATTCAATAACAACGATGGGGGTCACAGAGCTCATTTTTGAGACTATTAACACTGGAAGCTAAAATTAAGGGTGTTTTAACAACTTTTACTATTGCTATGGTAACCACTTATGTCAACAAAATGATCACAACTTGTTGACCAATGATTGGGCATTTTGTTTCACACCGTTACTATAATAGCCACTGATAAAGAGTGGTAGTACTGACCCATCAAAGTATAATCACTGGGAAATTCTTGAAACCCTTATCAGCCACCTTAAACCTGTCCAAACTGCTTGTGCAAGATTACATAACGGCTTAAGTAGCAAGTCAAAAACAGTTGCACCACACCTGTTTAAGTGTCTGGGTGCTGTGTTTCTTGAGGGCTCCCTTTTGATGAAATGACATAAAGCAGCTGACACAGTACTTTTCAGCACATTCTATACAAACCTGCAAACATCAATTCAACAAGACATAAATCAATGGCAATGAACAGACTGTTACACTGGTAGACAAATCAGCCTAAATGACAATTACCGAATGTAATTTTTATACCTGATCAAACCTTTTTTGGTACACTTCGGTGGCATACCAGGCAAGTTTGATCTGGCAAGTCCATGGTGAGACCAACCAAGTCTGATATTATGCCAAAGCATTCCAAAACAGTACAGTTAGGTATTTACCATACCCAAATTCAGTAAAAAATCTGGAGAAATTTGGGAACACTACATTGCAGTTCAGTGTAAATGTTCCAGTACAGCGGGCACGCTCAAGTTTAGTTTTGGCAGGAAAGTTTTTTACTCCTTTTATTTGAATTGCGATCGATCTTAAATCATCGCCTTGTCCTGTATAATTCACAACTCCCCAATTATATTAGTGTTGGTGTTGAATAAAGCGTGGAAGAAATGGTCTTTTGAAGGTAAATTCAGGAAAATTTTGGTAAAAAGGAAGTGTTTGCAATTTTTCTGAAGTGGTGGCATCAAAATTCTTGTCCTGAATTTACATTTCAGTGCAAAAAAAAAAATATTTAACGAAGATCATCTTTCAAGCGCGGTTCAAATGAGCGACTGTAAACAACAGTGGCGGCAAAGAGACACAGCACGCGAGCCACAGCACGCGAGCCACAGGAATTTCTGGAATTTGTCAATGAAAGTGGGCGGGGCAACAAAGCAAAAATTTGGTCCTACTCCACTGTTTGGTGATTTTCATGTGGCTAAATATCATTTAGGCAAGGTTAAACTCGAGCTAATGCAGCTAGCAAGCGTGCCCAATCAGCTAATGTCAGTTAGGCAAGTAAATATGAGCTTATGCAGTCAGCGGTTTTCCCCTTTAGGAGTACGTGACCTGTGGGGCGGCCTTCAGGGGTTTTGCAGGGGCTTATGGTTCGTTGCACAATTGTGACCCTCCACGGGAAAACAGGGACAAAGGTGATAGCACGCTCACAACACGCAAACACAACACGCTTAGCGTGTCTAATGTCACGGATAAATTATGTGCATATTTAATCAATATAACAATGCAGGACACGCTAGCTTTGTTTCGCGATATTTAGCACGCTAAACCTTTTGTTTCGTTAAGTGTGCTCGAGGTCACGCTTAGCGTGCAACTTAACACGCTAAACACTCAAGAACACGCTAGAATTATGGTGGAAACCACACATTCAATGCAGATTATTTTATCCGTAAATAGCTATAATTATGAGAGGCTAACACAAACGAAGAAGCAACACAGAAAAAGTAAACGCTTTAGTTATTCGAGTTTAATGTACGATCTGCCGTTTCCGAGCCGCTAGTGTTACAAATACTTGAAGATCAAATCAACTATAAAATTGAGAGTGAAAATGTTCCTTATTTAAACTTTCATCGTAAGATACATTTAGTTGCCATGATTCAGAAGCCCATTGAGTTTCGACTTATAAGATGTTCTTTGCATCAAGTTACGAGTACAACAGTCTTAGAATAAAAATTATTATGGGATGTAAGTAGGCATCTAAAAGCCGAGAAAACCTGGAACTGAATCTTCTTGCCTTTCGAAAATGGCGTCGCTGGCAAAAAGAGAACGGAGCTAAAGACTAATGACTATTTCGTTTTCGCAAATGAAAGGATGGTATTTTTGTTTTCATGAATAACAGAATGGTAGGTTGAAAACATAGCCTAGACACTGTTTTCGTTTATTCTGTTGAATAACATGATCTTTCTTCGAAAAAGAGGTTGCTCACGCTTTGCGTGTGCATTCGCACGCTCAGTGTGTTGTGCTTTTTCGCACGCAACTGACACACAACTTTGGTTTTGAAGCTTGACACGCTTTTATTGTTCAACGGCTCACGCTTCTTTCTTAGGCCTCGCACGCTTTATTGTTTTTAGTGTGTTCTGTAAAACAAAAGATTTACTAATGAGGCAAATTTCAGAACACGCTTTAAGTGTGCTAAAATCAAAATCTATTGTTTTAAGGTGGAAGCGTGTTGTGAGCGTGCTATCACCTTTGTCCCTGTTTTCCCGTGGAGGGTCACAATTGCTTTAGTGTATACAGCTGATTGTTGCGGATCAGTTTATCGGCTGTATTTGCTTGCGAATCATTGCGGATTCTTGCACCCTCTCCTCCCTCCCATTTTGTTCTGGTTCTGGGTAAGTATTTTTCAGTAAGTAGTTTCCACTGAATTCTTTTCAGTGTGACGGTGTCGGTTAGCGGACGCTCATTAGGTGGTTTCTGCTTTCCAGGGTTGTCAGGGATACCTCCTAGCAGCTTATTGCTTTGGCACCCCGCTAACCTTTAAGGCACCAGTTCCCAAGCTCATCTATTTGCGATGAGTTTAACAAGTGGGTCACCCTCATAATTTATGGAGAAAGACCCTGTAAGGGTAAAGTGTGTTGCCTAAGTGCATAAAACAACAACCCAACAAAATGCTTGATTGTGAGTCCAACTTGCGTAAAATATGTGTTGTGGTTTAAGGTCACGCTGGACCCTTGCTATAATTATGTATGCATTTATTTTAAGAGTATGCACGAACTGCGACGACTGAAGCCGACAACAATCGAAATATTCATGAGAATATATTTCTTAAAGTTCTTTGTATAAGTAATTACATGTTATTGTTCTCCGCTTTGTGCCCTGTGCGCTGGAACGTAGGGAATTATCATAATTCAGCATAATTAGATTCGAAGCTTCGAATAAAGCGCACGTTGTTGTAAACACTGACTCGGTAGGTCTTCGGAAGCGGCAAAACCTGCAATTTTGTGTCCAAGTTTTCTCCACCGATACAGAATTTCATAACTTGATTTGCAGGGAACATAAACTTGGTGTACTCTATTGTGTTCTGGTCAAAACGGATTTTTAAAATCCCTTTTCAAAAAGAAGATAGCACGTTTCAAAGTTTAGATTTCACATTTTTACCCTCTTAGGAGCCAATAACTCCTAGTAATTATTGAATTCGAGAATTTCGTTCTGACCAGAACACAAAAGAGGTTGTGATTTACCACTAGGTTATATAGTCGTTTAATTTGGTGTGCTATTCTAGCTGGAAACTTGGACACAAAATCGCATAATCTGCAGATTAACACTTAAGAGCTTGTAACATCAAAGTAAACGGTCATCTCCCAGTAAAACGACAATCATGATAAAATTCCATCAACCCCTATTATCCTTGATAAGTTTTGAAGGAATCGGTGTTCAAAATTCGAAGAATTAAACATTTACAACATGACACCCCGTCAAAATAAATTGCTAATGAATTTATTAATGAGCAAGGGTCCAGCGCGGCCTTAAATTTATCTTTGATTTTTATTTCCCTTTGTTTCAGATTATGATAATGAATACAAGACAATGAAAAACAAAAATCAAAGTGGTTTGAAAAAAAAATGAAACCAAAAATAAATTTAAACCACAACATATGCAAGCTCTTACAAGTGTAAACATCCTGATTGTTTTGTTTGTTTTTATAGTGTTCAATACTTGCAAATAAGGATTTGATATTGCTTTCATAATCACAACTATTATTGTACTAGAAGTTTCTAATAGAAAGTGAAGTGCTGCAGTCAGGGTTGATAATAAAGAAGAATGGTGAGCATGTGGTCAGAGTTGTAGTCATAATCATTGGCTTATCAGCAGTCTGGATCTGGCCGCATTTGGCAGGTGATTGCATGTTATATCATTGTGATCCCTTTCAAATATAAATTATGCTGAAAGTCTTGCTCTAAGTTTGTTTCTTTTGAGGTGTAAATAATAACCGTGATCTGGCTAAAATTTTCTCAATCAGAAGATCCTGTCACTTGCCACTTAATTCTGTGATGTGACTTCTTGCAAAAGCAATGCATGGATTTTCTGTTGTGCAGAATAAAAAACAACTTGATAACTGATTTAAAACCAAATCCTCAACGAAGCTCAAGTTAATGCTTACATACACTGTAGCGTCTAGTTTCTCGTTTTTTGAGACACATTCAGCAAATTAAAAGCTGAACAAAGAAACAAAATTAATTAATTTTTACCAAAGTTGCTTTCATGCTCTCACACTGTCCACACCCTGAAGCACCAAAATTGTCTCCTTGCTGAGCTCTTGGTGTTGGCTTCTTCCTGTAAGATTCTGAAAATAAAGTATGTTCTACATATAATTTCTGTGTTGCTAGTTTTTATCTGATGGAATAATCCCAGATAAGCAGAGGAGTCTTTTTTCACTCCTACTGACCCTCAGTTTACATCTGAGCTTACAAACAGCAAATCAGCCATTTCCAAGTTTCCTTTTTGCCTCTGTGTCAAAATGAGTCGACATGCAAAACCATTCATATGAAAATAAGTTCACCTGCACGTCCATTTTCATGGAAATCAAACTCATTTTCATTTGAATGGTTTCACACAAGGATTCGTTTTGAAAATGAGGCAAAGGGCAACTCGGAAATGGCTTATTGAATTTGCATGCTGTGCGTGTGTGTCAACAAGTCCTCAATAAGCTTAATTGACATAAAAAATGGACTTTAATCCTCGCTGACTTGGAAAACCCTTCAGACTTAACCAAGTTGCATGAACCTTCCCCTAACCTGCTGGTGCATCTGACCATCCAGCCTGGGTGAAGGGCAAGAGGGGTAAGGATTTTCAAATACTGTAACACACATAAAACAACATACAGTAAACTCACGTAAAGGCTCATCTCCAAGAATCTTTATTTTCTTTGGTGCCTATAAATAAACAAAACGAAACTTACAATAAACACTACATGTATTTTTTATTACTTTACTGTGACTTAAATTGCACCATTTTAACCAGGAGAACATTGCAGAAATTATGAGCTTTCTGCTGCCAACCTACTGCCTTAAGCCTGTAAATAATATTATTAAGTAAATAAAGTTTTGTTGTTTGTTGTTGCTGGTTGCAAGCAAAAAGCTTATAATTACTTTTAACAAGATTTGAATCAGAAAACTCTCTCAGATCTTAAATGATTATTACATGTATGCTTGGCTTGGTTACTCAAAAAGACATCAAGTTTTAATAGTAACAAGATATTTGCACTGTCAACATTTGGTATTTACCAATGACCATTGATAAAAAGTAGTAATTTATAACCTAGCAGTTAAGATCATCCTACACCGTAAGCGGAAGAGCTCAGATCTACCATCAATGGTTGTACCCATATAAATTGAGGGGTCCACAGTATCTAACAAGATCCTAGGTAGCACAACCCTCCAAGTTTATTTTTTTCCTTAGAGGCCATTTGGCCACAGACTGCTCAAGTTTGGTCGCCAGTGAAAAATTTTAGTCGCTACATTAAGCTTGTGCTTTCAATCCTTCTTCTCAATTTTAGTCGCCAGGCTGGCAACTTCTGTTCCAATTTAGTCGCCAGCTCCAAACTTTTGGTCGCCATGGCCAAAACCCTGTGGGGGCAAATATTTAAGCTTCCTAAAATTGGCTTTTTACTGCTGTGAATTTGCAAGAAGGTCAAAGTACATATTTTTTTCTCATTGTTTAAGTTTGTTTTTATGCAGTTTGGGGGGGGGGGGGGGGGAATTGGAAGCATGCAAGAGCAGTTTTATGAGTTTAAATTTTCAACTTGTGTATAGAATACAAAATTAATAATTACACATGCAACTCCTACATCCAAGAATTGGGTACTGCCTCTGGAATGTAGCCAAAAAACTATCTTTTCACGAATAACTTTCATAACAGGTCCTAGCCCTTGAAAGAACAGTCCTCAAACTATAATCTGGCCTAATTTGAGTACAATAAGTTTGCGGATAGTTCTTCCAAAACTAGCTGAAATATCAAATTAGGTTGTAAATTTGCTGATACAGTACATGTATACTATGACCTGTACCACCAGCTGGAACAACTTAATGCATTTTTTCACTGAAATTGGTCGAAATCACTACCTATGCCCGCCCCATAAAGTAAAACATATTCCACCACAAAACCTCCTCTGGGGAACCTCAAAGAAATACTTCAGAAATCTTGACAGCAAAGCCAAAGACAACATGAAGTGGAAATAAATTTCTATGCACTCAATTTACAGTATAACATAATCAATCACACGTACAAACTAACTTCCCACTTTAAGTTGTCCAGGGTTTTCAATAAGGGCTGGCAGCCGGCGAAACTCGCTGGCTACTCCACATGTTTTCGCCGCCTACTTTGATTAACAACTTACTCGAATTTTAAGAATTAGCATGATAAATAATTTTCCGCAACATGAACAGCGGATCGGCCAACATTTAATTCGTTTAACGTAAAAGAAACTTGCCATAATTCTTGGTTGGCTTGAAATTTAGACCAATACGGTCGCCAATGCGACTAACATTTCATAAAAATTCTGCTTTCGTCACCAAAATGGCGACTACATTTCTGTGTGTTGACGATGAATAACGGGCATTTTCTCAGACATTGCGCCCTTCCAGAAAGTTATATCGAAAGATCTTTGCTTCTAAGACATCCAAAATAAGAAAAGAAGTCAATCCATCCTCTTCCTTTGCTGTAAACGATTCTATCACATCGGAAAACTCGCAGAAAGCTGACCATGTTTGAAATCGCCTTATAATGCTTTGCGAGCCCTTGAGCACGTCATGTATGCCTACGGGTTGTGTCTCTTGTTGATTCCTTCGATAGTGGCCACAAAATCTTATATATTGTGTTTGTTTTAAACCTAGTGATAAGATTGTTTTGTTTTTCCTTTTCAATATATTATGTATTCAGTCCTTTTTTAGATTAAATTCCTAGAAATGATTTTAAACACTTTTGAATGTTCAAGGCCCTAAATAATTAGAACCGTCGAATAAAAAGCTAAAAAATAGAGCATGTATGGTTCAGTCAAAATGACCTAATTCTTGCCCCAGAATGCAGGAAATGCAGTCTTAGAGGCTCAGATTTAAAAAGTTCCCCGGGGGGCATGCCCCCGGGCCCCCCTAGAAGGTCGTGCCTGCAGCGCGAGTAACCCATTCGCGGCCTACTTCTACAATTCTGCCACCTACAGTTTCAATTCTTATTGAAAACCGTGGTTGCCTTGAACTTTGCCGTTGAGATTTGCGAAGTATTTCTTTGGGGTGCCCCAGAAGGGTTTTATCTTTCTAGTTATTTATTTGAAAGCCATGCATGTGACCAGTTAAAATGACCACCAAACCAAAATTTTGTGCAGTCAAATAGTCATCTTGGCAGGACATTGTCCACTGACCAGCCGTTTATTTGAGCATTGCTCCTTAACACAGACACCTCTTGTTGGTCCTATGTTTCTAATTTTTCATTTATTTTGCTCCAACTACTATAGAAGATTGACACTTCTCTAAGATAGTCATTTGGAGCTGGTCCCTATCCTACGTTGTAATCCGTAACACTGCTGTATAAATGAGGGCACAAGTGACCTCTGAGGGATTGTATCCTCTACCCACCTTTTCAGCTTTTGCACTTTTCTTCTTTAGGACATCCTGAGCATGGCTGTTTAGTGGACCAGATTTTCCTGAAGCCCACCTTGTCCCACCTTGCTTTCTATAAAAGAATCAAGATCTCAAGGGCTGATCAATTTAAGTCAAAATGAAAAAAGTATCTAGAACTAATGTAGGAAGACTACATCTTACATGTGTGAGGACAAGATTTTTGAACTCTTATTAGTTAGTGATGTTCATGACACTCTTTTACCTGTTTTACCTGTTTTCAACTGCCACTAAGATTTATTTAGGTAGTATTTTTACTTACAGCTCAAAATGTCTTGACTTTATACAGGCCATAGGATGCGTTAAAAAATAACAAATCCTGCAGAAATTTTTGGAAACATTATGTAGAAAAAGCGTTGATTATGTGGAAAACACGTTGGATTATGCCAAAATTTAAACAACAAAAAATCAA
Organism: Meandrina meandrites; assembly: GCA_963693305.1. Classification (NCBI taxonomy): domain Eukaryota; kingdom Metazoa; phylum Cnidaria; class Anthozoa; order Scleractinia; family Meandrinidae; genus Meandrina; species Meandrina meandrites. The sequence goes on from OY855911.1 coordinate 4,725,064, forward strand.
CAGTAGGGCCTTTCCAATGCATTTTCAAATATAAATGACAATGAACCTACTTAATTAAATATGTGCTGTGTATTAAAAATGATAAAGCGGTTTTGTTTCGTAAACAGCAATGAATCAATGATTACCGCATCATTGTAGCTGGACTTACGTTTGCAGTCAACAAATACTATAGGCAACACAACCTGTTTTATACTTAATGTTTCCTGCTTGCCATGGTTAGTTGCCCGCTTAAATTTTTTTAAATTTTCATGGATGCTTTAAGAAGCTTAACAAGCAAATAAACACAGGACTGAATCAAAATGGATGAGTTTTCTCGTGAGATCAAAAACTAGTACCCAGGCTCACCGCCAAAGTTGTGTGGAACATCTGGAGGTTAAAAATCAAATGAACAAAGTGGCAAAGGAAGTGGCATGTTTTCATAGAATTTTAGGAGAAAAACTGCTTCAAAACAATCAATCTCAAGACTGATATTATGTTTGTGAGGAAGATAGGCAACTGCTTTATTTAGCAATACTTTCTGTTGTACCGTATTTTCTCAATTTAACGCCCCCGGCGTTTATTTCAAAATTGGCCTTGTGGACCCAGCGTTTATTTGAAGCCGGCGTTTAATCGGGGCCCGGCGTTTATTAATGCAGTGTAATTTTCTGTGATTTTTTCAGATTGATTTATTATCACCCATCCTCTGAGAAGCGGAAGGAGTTTTCTCTTCGTACCGCCCTGGCAAACTGCCCCTGAGTCTGTGCGTCATCAGTAATGAGACTTAATGACAACACGAACACGAACATGTTATGTGTTATTTTGTTGTAGTTTCCGTTCTTGTTATGTTATGCCGGACTTTTCCTTTTGAACGCTTATTAAGATTATCAAAATACCATAGCGTGCTATTATGTCGCAGTAGTGCTATTTAATATGGGAAAAATCAACTTGTCAGTTCGAACAAATAAACGCTGGGGACTCGAACAAATGCCGGGGTCTCGAGGAAATGCCCCTGGCGTTTATTTAAAAAACAGCCGTTTTGACCCGGCTTTTATACGAGGCCGGCGTTTAATCGAGGTCCAGCGTTTAATTGAGAAAATACGGTATGCTGAAAATGCTCTGAAGATGTGGAGGATGCAGATATTAGAGGATAATGCGGATCTGCACCACTGCATCCTGTCAGATACCCTAGTGTTTATATCACCAGTTTTTTGTGGTTTCAGCTTCGTAGAAGCAAAACCCACATTGTCGTCGTTTTCTAAGTAAGTAAGTGAGTAAGTGAGTAAGTGAGTAAGTAAGTACGTAATTCGGAAAGCCGACGTAATGCCGATGAGACGCGGATGCCACAGTCGATGGTTTATTGACATGTCCGAAGTATTTTCATGACAAGCGTTTTATCATGGGCCTGAGAACGAGGTTGCGAATTCGCAGTCGATATTTCTTTGCAGATAACATGTGAAACGTCGAAGCAACGTTTGTTCATGCGTTTCTCTGGGCGGTGGATTTCGGAGGAAAGTTTCATTAGCAATGGTTTTCTGCTATTTTAGTCTGGGAACCAGACAGAGCTCTCGATGAAGGAGATATTTCTTGATGTGATTTGTGCAGTACTTTTCGAGAAACCACTTTCGAGCGTGTTAAGAACGCGTAAACACCGTAGACAGGGCGAATTAGCCATGCGGAGCGAGCTAGCAAAGATAAATATGCAAATCATCCATTCGCGTACAATTTGTCGCTAAATTTTGGAGAGCTTCCACTTTCTGATGCAATTTTTCCGCTCAACACTTTCTAAATGCTTCCCAAGAGACTAACATTGATCACAATCGTCAGGGTTTTCCGAAGAAACGGCCCTTTCATACCCTTCATAGCAAGTGATGCCAGCTTTCGTTATCCTAAACAGCTCTTGTTTATACCATGTAATTAAATATGCAAAAATTTGCTCTCGCAGTTTTAAAGCGAAGTTCAGAACAAACAGGAAACAAAACTATTTTGCGCTTTGAAATACCTTTCGGAAGGGATGCTTCTTGATGTGATTTGTGCAGTACTTTTCGAGAAACGACTTTCGAGCGTGTTCACTCGTAAACACAGTAGACAGGTCGAATCAGCTCGCAAATATGCAAATCATCCCTTCGCGTGCAATTTGTCACGCATTTCCATATGTATGATTTTTGCGGGGTTGAAAGTGGTACTTTTCAAAAGAGAGACTTTTGTAAGTGAATTCCTTTTCAAGCTTTTTGACCGTGAGAAAGTTTTACATAATTGTAACAGACAAAACATACATGTAGCTGAAACCACGTGCACTCCCGCGAGTGCTATTTTATTATAATGTATATACTTGATAAATAATAGAATTAAAAATGGATCAAAACTTACTCTCTCTCCTCTTTTTCCCTGAACATCTGTTCCTTCAAAGTGCGTATTCTCTCTTCCATTTTTTTGGTTTCAATCTCCAGTTGCTGTGCATTACTATTTTTCAGCTGCTTCACAGCCCTTTTATTGGAGAAATAAAAATTCAAAATCAGGGGTGGAAAATATAGCATTTTGGAGTTGCCTTTTGCCCCTCTCTCAAAAGAAGTCCTTTTCCAAACCTTTTCACATGAAAATAGACACAGGTGAAACTTTTCATTTGAATGATTTCAGCATAGACTCCTTTTGATGTTGAGATGAAGGCAATTCAGAATATGAATAAGAATGCTACCTTACCAATGACCTAATCAACATAAAAGTGCTGCTATAAAAAAGGGCCCTGTAAAATTAAAGTAAGACTACACAAAAAATAAACCAAAATTACGGATAAAAGCATTAAAAAGCTAAATGAAACTGGTAAACAAATTAACATGCTGTCTACCTCTCAAAATCTGAGACATGGTTAACTGGTTACAGAGACTGTTTAAAAGTTTTGATCCATTAAAGTAAAGAGCTCTTTAAAAGACATAAACATGCTTTATTTAAGCACCATTAATGTCGCTTAACACAGTTTTTGATACCTGTGCTGCATTTCCATTTTTTTCAGAAGGTCTCCTAGGTCTCCAAATTTATTAAGACATAGGATAAAAAGCTAGATTTCTGTATTTTGATATTTTAGTTGACATCTTTCATTGCCATGGTAACGTGACTGGATATAGATAGATATCAGGTCGTTAGATTTTCTCCTTCATTTACACAAAACAAACTAAGAGTTGGAAATAATGGCCGGTGATCGTAATTTATCAATCAAATTTACCAGCCAAAAATAAAATGAAATTTAATAAAATTAAAAAAAAATTATTTAAGTGGTCAAATTTCTTTTCAGTGTTGTGGCACCTAAAAGAGCCATTGTTTATAAGAGCCGTTAATTTATATATGGGGTGGAGAGGGTGGATAATGATTTGCCCCTTCACAAAAAGTCACCTATCAATCTGTTTTTCCTTAAAACTGAAACTGGGTTGGCCAGTACCTCTCAGAACGAGTTACTTTTATGGTTTGTAAAACAAAAGATAGCAGGTCACAACAATATTAATGCCCCTAGACCTGAATAACAATAGAGGTAGTGTTTACAGCAGGCAAATGAAAATAGAGGTTCCACAGAGGTAGTGTCTTACTGAATAAACTTGTTACAATGCTCGCATGTTAACAGAATTCTAATAATATTATAAAGGAGATTTTTAGGGGTGCTAACAAAACCAGGATCGGACCGGATCGGATCGGACCGCATTGACAAAACCTGGACTAGATCGGACTGGATTAACAAAACCTGGACCGGATGTGATCCCACTGACAAAACCAGGATCGTATTAAAAAAAGTCGGATCGCCATAAATTCCCGCCAAAATAGTCACGTGCATGATATCTCTGATGGAAGATGGCACAGAAAGAAGTAAGGCTAGTATTTATACAAGTTCTTCAGCATGTTCAGTCTCAGACCATGTACCATCAGCAACTCGCACCGCGCCTCATGATCAGACCGTGTTGGTATTATTCCAAAGTGAAGTGAAGTTAAAAAAGATTATAAATTAAAACTAAATTCAATTTTTTTTAGTGCTTCGAGGGCTGTATATGAGGATGTGAGACAACTGGCAATTGTATTTGTATGTGCGTTCGAAGATACATTTACATCAGTTATAGCTGATAAGACCCTCTACAGTGAGAGGAACCAGTACTTCTATTTTGCCATGGTGGTCCTTGCAAATTTGTGTTCGTTTTTAATGCTAATGCACTTTTCCTGTTTGTATCTCCCGCCTCCTTCTTGATCTTTCCCTCTACGAAAGAAAACTATCATCAGGGTCACTGAATAACAAAACTTCTTACCAAGATAATACTGATGAAAAAGAAACACAGCGAACGTCTCCTTACTTCTTTCTGTGCCATCTTCCATCAGATATCACATGACTATTTTGGCAGGAATTTATGGCGATCCGACCTTTTTTAATCTGATCCTAGTTTAATTTTGTCAGTTGGATCACATCAGGTCCAGGTCTTGTTAATTTGGTCCAATCCAGTCCGGGTTTTGTTGATCCGGTCCGATCCGGTCCGATCTGAGTTTTGTCAGCACCCGATTTTTAGCTATCGTCCGTTGAAGGTTCCCTGAAGTTTTCTCTGTTAAAAAATTCACTTCCCTGTTTCCTGCAGCATCTTCCTGCCAAATTTTATGAAATTCTAACAAGCGGTTCTGACATTCAATTCTAACAAAAGAATAAAACCTACAGCACACTGTGTCATTCTAAGAAGAATATTGAAGCAAAGAATGAAATCAAATTTCCATTAATAAATTCATTAATTCACCCTTGATAGGAACGCTTGAGCTGTTTTGACTGTAAGCTTATTGCACAAAGATAGCTTAAAAATCAAGAAACTTTGCAAGCCACTAGTTAAATTGTTCCCTATTTAACCTTGATTTCAACACCTGAAGTGTTGAAATCAAGGTTAAGTAGGGAACATTGAACAAGCTAAACGTTTTCGCCAGACCTTGTTTTAATTCCACGCTAAGATTCCGAGGGGTGAATTATTTATAAAATCAGGGATCGAAGCATACTTTTAAATACACAAAATCATGACACAGATGACAGTAAAAAGAAATTATTGCTAATATGCCGAAAACTCTCGTTAGACCTTGTTACTGGCGGTTCAAGGCCTTTTAATTGAATTCTGGAAATTAAAACCTTAAAATTAACTATAATCTAAGACTTCAGCTTACTTTAGACCTTACATGTAATTCTAACCTAAATAAATTACAGTGTGCATCGTCACTTACTTTTTCCTTGCCTTTACGTAGGAGGCTTCGTATGACATCCTTGAAGCAATTGTCATTCCAAAAATTAAATCCAAAATGAAGGAAACTCTCACCTAAATAAAATACCACAACTGTCTAAATTTGTAAACGAGCGTCGAAGACAACCTCGCAGCGATTGTAGGTTTTGACCATAGGTTTTGGCGTTTTGACACAAGTCACGTGATCATTGTGATGATGCCATGGCAACGAGTGCTCGGCCAGATATGGCGGGAAATCTACGAAGAAACATATGGCGTAATCTACGACGTAGGCTCGGCCGATTTCTGTGATCCTCTGTCTGATCCTCGCTGATCCTCTATAAACTAAACCACATAAGACACATGACATGCTATGACTGTACGAACTTGGGTGTTCGCTTTTCAGCAGCCTGGTCAGTAGTTTTGTGGTCAGAGGCAGGCATTGCAAGCAAGCTAGAAAAAATATATACTGCCTATATTACTACTAGCTAGGCGCAAGCGTGCACCAGTAAGCTAAGCGATTGAGCAACTAAACTCAAGTCCCCTGACGAGCCCTTCTTTAAGCATGATCGTACTTTCTTTTCTTATTGTCTATCTGTCTGTCTGTTTCTCTGAACTAAGAGCAACCTTTCTTTCCTACTTGGTCGAATGGAAGTCTTCCGTTCAAATGACCCAAAATTCTTTTCTCCGACAAGTGAAATTTTCAGTTTAGGAAAAGAAATTTTGAGAAAAACGACCAATTCGGTAAAAAGACTGACGGGATTAATAAAGAATAAATTTCAGAAAAATATACGAAACTGTTGCAATTTTTTTTACGAAAAGATGCTTGGCCCCAAAGCCCATGGCCTTAGACTCCACCTAGGGATAGGTACCACATTCGCCCCCCCCCCCCCCCCCCCCCCCATATAGTCATTTGAGTAAAGCCCCCCTGAAGTGTGATGGGGTTCCTTTAAACTTTATTACTTACAATCGTAGCTTATAATTATAAATGTCCGGTAGTTGTAGTATTTGAGTTCTGTACTAGTGTTTGTGGTGGTTCAACGAAAAAACAAGAAACGTTCTGAGGCATTGCTGCTGTGGCCTTTATGGCCAAAAATTTCTATAATTATCTGACACCTTATTCGATTGTTTAACATATAATACGTGCGGATATTTTGCGAGTTGCGTCGTATTTTTCCGAGCCCCTTCGGGGCCAGGAAAAATACGAGCAATGAGCAAAATGTTCGCTTGTATTATATGTTAAACCATCGAATAAGGGATTTATTATTCCACCAAAAATGAAAGTTTGGTTCAGCCATTTTGTCGCTCCGCTTTCAGTCCGTTTTTAGCTCCGTTCTGCAGTGTAATGACGTGGCATATTTTGCGCGTTCTTTTGCCCTAATATGGTAAAATGGCGCAATAGTGGAATACAGTCAACTCTCTATCTCTCTTGACGGACACCTCTAAAAAACGGACACCTGGTTTTGGTCCCGTCCTGTTATCTTTCAGTCATTTTGCTGTAACTTAACTCCCTATAAGGTGGGCACCTCTCTAAGACGGACAGTTGGAGCCGGTCCTCAAGCAAGGTGTCCGTCTTAGAGAGAGTTGACTGTAATAAAATTATATAAAAATTGTATTACATTAAATATATGATTAAAAACCTAAATCTAAATACAACTTCTAAAAATAAATGAAAAAGCTCTTTAAATAAAAATGTCAGGCCTCGAGAACACGCAAAATATGACACGTTAGAACACTCTAGAACGTGGCAAAAATACGGACGGAGAGCGTAGCAACGAAATGGCCGGACTAAACGACCCAAACAACCAAATGTAGAATGATAATTAAATCTCTTATTCGATGGTTTAACATGCAATACGAGCGGATATTTTGCTCATTGTTCGTATTTTTTTCTCGTCCCTACGGTGCTCGGAAAAAAATACTACGCAACTCGCAAAATAGCCGCGCGTATTATATGTTAAACTATGAAATACTGTGTATTTATTTTTTCTTGACTTGTGAGCGATCAAGATGAACCGAATCCTCCAATCTGATTGGTTCCAGGAGCGGGCGGAATTTTCCGATTTTGACCGCGGTCAACGGAACAGGCCGGCAGTTTGGCATTTTGCGTGACGAGACGAATGAACCCATGAAAGTTTTTCACGATACGGACCTCCCAGCCGGCAAATAACATATATATACTGTAGGCATTCCTTGCGTTAGCTGGTAGGTATTGGAAAATGAGCTGACTGTAACGAAAAACAAAATATTGTTATTGTCTTTTATTAAGTTCAATTTCTACAATTGAAATATTTACAATTTGTTTTATTTGATTTTATTTTGGAATGAAAAGCTCGAGACTTAAATAATAAACTTAGGATTTAAACCGGCCTATTCAAGTTTGCTTGCTTCCTTCTGTTTGAGAGTTTCTTCAAACTTGTCGATCTCCGCCATAGCTTCTGCTATCTCCTCGTCCTCATCGCTTGATTCTCTAAAAAGGATGACAAAAATCATATTTTAAAAAAGATCAGTGGAAAATGTTGACACAGTTCTAGGGTTCCCGACGAACAAAACCTTATTCGATGGTTTAACATCTTATACGCGCGGATATTTTGCGAGTTGCGAGCAATGAGCAAAATGTCCGCACGTATTCCATGTTAAGTAGGCTCACAACGGTTTCCAGCACTTTCAAGCTCTTAAACCTCGATGGGTCACTACTATAATTCTTTATCAGTTGCTGCTACAATAGTGATATCAAACAAATGTCCAATCATTGCTGAATAAGTTGTAGTCATTTTTATGACGTCACTGGTTACTATAGCAAAAGTTTAAACTGTTAAAAACACCCTTTATCTTCCCTTTAAGTACTTAAAACTCAAAACGAGTCCGATGGTCCCCATTTTTTTTGATAATTGGTATGTTAAGATGCAATTTTTTGCTAAGTTAAAAAAGTTCTTCATCGTGGTTTCAGAGCCACCTTAAATTTCCTGATTTTTAAGCGATGACGTCATGGAATGACGTCATCGGTTAATGCTGTAAAGCGAAAAAGCGTTGGAATTTATGGAATTTTTGGTGTTACGGTGTGAGGATTACTCCCTGAATTGAACCAAAGAGCATTGGTAACTAGGTGCATGGTTTGTGTTCTTGTTCTTGTCGTCGTGCGATCTGTTGTCTGTTGCAATCGACCGATCTTTCTAGAACCGAATAGAATTTGGAACTAACTTCAGGGATAAACGTCAGTAGAAAAGAATTCAAGTAAAACTCAACAAGAAATCACGGCGTAGAACTCAAAGCAAAATACTCCCGGGCAGTTAGAAAGGACTGATTCTATGTATAAACGAAAGACACAAATTATATTTGATGTGTTTTATTAGATTTAGTAAACAGAAATCTTTACATTTTTTAAAAGAAAAGGGCTAAACATTTTCAAGACAGCGTTTGACCTTGTATCGTATGTCGTCAGTATTGGATGTCGCGCTACAAGATAACGCAGCTTTTGTCAAACAGTCATTCAACACAGAAGTTGTTCAGGAATAAACGTCAGTAGAAAAGAAATCAAGTTTAACTCAACAAGAAAGCACTGCGTAGAACTTAAAGCAAAATACTCCCGGGCAGTTAGAAAGGACTAATTCTAAGTATAAGTGAAAGAGACTAGTTATATTTGATGTGTTTTATAAGATTTAGTAAACAGAAATCTTTAATTTTTTTTAAAAACAAAAGGGCTCAACAATTTCAAGACAGCGTTTGACCTTGTATCATATGTCGTCAGTATCAGATATCTCCCTGCAACATAACGCAACTTTTGAAGAACAATCATTCAACACAGAAGTTGTCAGCTATTTTTATTAATCCTATTTCTGAAACTTTCACCTCTCATCTTAAGAAATTAAAATTATCACTGTTTTCCGGGATCTTTTCTGAGGCCCTTTGTTCACATACGTCGTATAATAGTCACAATTTATTGGTGCGGTTACCAAGCTGAACATGAGAAACAATCCGCCAGATTGTCATTTTTAACAACAGCCTGAAGAAGATCAGTGAAACTGATCGAAACGTCGATTTTAAATATTCTTAACCTCGGAAAAGATCCCGGAAAAAAGTGATAATTTTAATTTATTTTTATTAACTTTCTTGAAATTTTCTGTCAAATTTCCTGAAAATTCTTAAAGACCCCTTGTGAAACGTCATCACTTCTGCATGCATTGCGTGCTGTTTATTTTAGGTTGCTCTGAAACCGCTCCGGAGAAATTTTCAACTTGTTTTGTACTTACGAGGCATCGTAAACTGGATCTCTACACTGATTATGTGAGATTTCTTCTTTCTATAAGAAAAGGAACGATGTTTCATTTTAACAACTTATCAAAATATCTGAACCTTGGACCATTAACCAATAATTGTGTTGCCATCCTTATGACAACATGTCATAAATAAATGAATAAATGGGCCTACCAATTTTCTATATTAATCTACTGCACACATAAATTGCAGCATCGTCATAGTTACGCACTCACAAATTTATCTCATTTTTTTCAAAGCAGGTGTTGCCCCCTAAGAATACATATTCATCATTTAGCATAGCCTTTTCTAGGCTCTTCGTAGTTGGGAGCAAGCTAGCCTGCGCCGCAGACGAAACTAAATCCTGGTTAAGTCTGGGGTCAGATTACGCCTGCGACACAGGCTAGGAGCAAGCAAAAAAAGTGTCAGAGCAAGGGAAAAATAGGGGAAACTAGCCTGGAACAGGCTACATTTAGCATTACCAAACTCTCCAAAATAGCTTGCCACCAAAACCCATCTTCAGCATTTCCTTTGAAACTGCTCTAGATCTGTAGTTTAGAAGAACTTCCTTGAATGTCACTTATGTCCAGGATTGGACACAGGTATTGTTTAACAAGAACTCCACATTTGACTCAGTTATTTGACATTTTCATATTCATATTTGACAGAATTAGGTGTGTTTTGGTGAACCTTTGTCGATGCCTATCATGAAAAACATGCATCTCATCACTGTTGCCATGGCAATGACAAAAGTGGTCAAAGATACCCTGTTTTTGACCGTTTGAGGCTAATAATTTCAGGCTAAAACATGGCGAAAGCTTATTTTTTTGATATATTTTTGTTTTACTGACAAAACAAACAATCTAGCAATTTTTTTAAAAAGTCTGTATGTAGGGTTCAGAGCTATCTTAAATATATGAAAAAATAACGTAGCCCTGAATCCTACATGCAGATTTGTTTAAAAATTTGCAAAAAAAAAATTATTTTGTCAGTTAGATAAAAATACCAGTATATCAAAAAGAAGTAGTATTTAAGTCATTGGCATTAAAAGGTCCAAAATAGGGTATCTTTGACCTCATATGATGTCGCCATGACAGTACATTTAAACGTCACAACGATGTCAATTTGGTCATTGGTAAAACATCACTGGTAAAGCTGTGATAGAACACCAAAAATGGGCATGTCTAATTCTGACTTAACTATTATATGAGCCACCTTAATGTATGGCTCAAAAGCAACAGAATTGAACTCAAGAACGGCTTTTCTCAGTGTTTCATCTGCAATAATAAACCACCCATCAGAACTGACACACTGAAATGGAATCAAAAGATTATGTGATCTGAAACAAGATTTTGTAAATCGAAGTCATCTATAATGCTCTTATTAGCTAGTCTTCGTCATATTGTGTATAAAATTTAACTTGAATTAAATATCATATGTTGTCAGAATAAAGTCTACCATTTTGGTCTACCACTTAATGCTGAATTTTAATTAATAGTGAATATGCTCTCCAATATAGCTATAACTCTCCTGCAGAGATATTTTGGTTTGCACCCCTCTGGTAATAAAATTAATTGCCCAATTTCGATATAGCAAATTCATTAACAACAGACCTCACTTTAAGGCTCCTTTGAGTAAACTATAGAATTGTGGGGTTTATTCCCTGGCTGCCTTGTAGTGATTTCTATAGTTTTAAGCTGAATTTTAAAAAAATATATCAAAATTAGGCTATTTAGTTCAGCTTCATACAACACAAAAAACACCACTGTCTTTTGAACTTTCCTCCCATCAGAGTTTCCAGTGACCTCATTAGCTAGCATTTCTGTACAAGAAGAAATGCTGCTTATTTTTTTGGCTTAGATCCTTATACATAACAAATACTCACTTTTAATCTCTCTGCCTCCCTCTGGGCCAGTCTTTGTTGTGCTTCTTCCCTGAATAATGTCTACAAGACAAACACTCAGTAAGGCAAGGTAAAACAAAAAAATGTCCCTGCAAGCTTCATTTTTTGAGGCTCCCTCTCTTTTTTTTATTATTTTTTATATTGGAAAAATTGGAATAAACAGATCTCCTCAATTTAAGTACAAAGAAAATTCTGTGTCATGGCTTCTGACGGCATTTTAATACAAATTCATGCAGGCCAAAATGTTAATTAGTCATGGTATGCTAGGTCCATACTGGATAGGTCAACAATTACCTTGCTGGATTTATTTCGCAAGTTCACTTCTGAAAAATTTGACAATGGAGGAAAAAAATTGATATTCAAACAACACAAGTAAGGAATGGAAAAGGTTTCAGCCAGGCTAAATCATAAAACAAAGAATTGATATTTACCGTCTTACCATGTGATGCATCATGTGGTTTAAAACATGTACCAATTGAAAATAAACAAAATTTGTGTTTGATTCATGCAATATCTGACGTTTCATTTATTAATATTTGATTGAAGAACTCCAATTTGTTCGTAACGAAAGCATTAATAATAAAAACGTTGGAATAAAAGAAAAAGCGCCCTGAGAAATCCAGACAAGAATCATTATTTTGCTTTTTTTCTTGGCTTCAATACTGTAAAGGTCTTAAAGCAATGATACTTTCAGATTAGCATCTCTTTCCATCACTAATATCAGAGGGTCACAACTTTCATGGGTCATGACCCAGGGGAGGATGAGGTATGTAAAAAAATATTGAAGGCTGGTTGTGAGAAACCTGCTAGAAATCTGGATCAGATCGGGTCAGATATAATGGAATATCTGGGAGACAGAGCAGTTTCCAGATCAGAAGACTGGAGAACAGGCCTCATTATAACACTAGACAAAGAATATATATGGGGTTCGCATATTTTTGTATAGTTATTTGAAGCCCCAGAATGGTCAAGAATAAGCCAAAAGTAATTTATTAGTCAATAGTGTTAATGTTTGTGGCACTTCAAAACACAATATCACTTGAAGGATGCTTTTACCCCTCCTCACCAGCTGGTTTAGACACACTGCTTTCATGCTGTGATCATATATAAACAATAGCCCCTATTTGGCATGAAAATATGCACGGATATTTGTCCATGGACATTATCTGGTTCCAAGAAGCAAACAGTTTTCCAAGAGCGCAGCTTGAGGAAAACTGTGAGCTTCAAGGAACAGATAATGTACAAGGACAAATATCCATGCATATTTTTGAAGCCAAATGGAGGCTAATTGTGTTTATTATCCATCAAATATTTTTATACAAGGCCGCATGTTGGGAGACCTTTTCTCAAAGCTTTGAAACCTCAAACTAATTCTGTCAGCGTTCAAAATATTGTTAGTCTGTTCAAAATGTTTAGCTCTATTAATTTTAACAGTTTACTCAAAATTGAATCTAAATGTGCAAACATAGACTTTCACAAAGTCCTTCGACGCACGGTTTAGGTATGTCACGTACGAAGGACTTTTTCAACTTGGAGCGCGCCAATTTTACCAACCCAAAAACGGGTCTGTGAATAAATTATAACCGCGGCCAATCAGAGTCAAGATCTCAAATAAACTGTCATTGAAATTTAAATATTGATGCTTCTTTATGCATCATTTCTTGTCGCGGCGAGGTCACATCATGCGGACAGTGAATGAAGCGTTGAACAGGTCACAGGATAAGAGTTGAAAGAATATCAACAACAGGTCATAGAAGCGTATCTTTGCCGAAAAGATGTTTTCGTTTCTGCATTGCATTTTTTCTCTTTTTTTCCGAATCCCTTACAAGATTCACTCTCTTGAATACCATCTCGTTCTTGTCGGCACAATTTCTACAAATGATGTTTGTGGTCAATTCCGCTGCTGTGAACTGCTGTCCTGCAAGGATTTCCAGGTCTCAGCAAGCTCTGTTTTTTCGCCCACCTGGGCCGATCAGTCTCCGTTTATAATCGTTGTTTATAACTTCCTTAGCGCAAAGGAAACAAATTTGCTCTTTTGAGCCAGGAGAAACCGAAACTCGCGTGGTGGTTTTGGTCGGAGTTGAACCCGCGCTACTTTCAGCCATCACAAACAAGAATTCTTGAAACTTGACTCCTGTTAGTTAAGTCACGCGCTCGCAGAAGGACCTCCCCCTGATAATTGATACCTCCGGCTTTTGGCGGGAACCTTGATTCAAAATACTTCAAGCGGGACAAGTCGCCCTCTCGCGACTTCGTCACTCACGGTCGTCGCTTCACGATGCTTTTCAGCTCGCTACGCTCGCCAAAAGAGGGCAACTTAGTGCAAGTCTAGTGTGAACATAAATCGCAAAGTTTGAAAACTGGGGAATACCACTTGGGGAATATCATCTGATATTCCCCAGTTTTGGCTGCATCACATGACATGTTTAGACCAATAGCACACAAAAAATATTTGATGGATTATAAATAGGAATAGTGCAATATTATTGCTTGTGTTTGTCACGATTGTTAATGTAAAAGACTGTGAACATTTATGACCATTTTTTGTCACGAGGACCATTGAGGTTAGGAAATACAGGAGAGAAAAACATTATAGAAAGAGTTGTAAGACAAACTCCACAAGGAATGGCCAGAAGGTAAAGAAATCAAGTCATCGAACATCTCATACTATTAAAAAAGAAAAAAAACAAAAACAAACACAGTACATAAGATTTTGTGGCCACTAACTTTGTAGCTAGCGTATTTGTAACATTACAAACCCCGAAGGAGTCAACGTGGCGGATAGCCATACATTACAAGAGACAAAAACCACAGGCATACATGACATGCTCGAGGGTTTGCAAAGCATTATAGGGCGATTTCAAACACAGTCAGCTATTTGCAAGTTTTCCGATGTGAATCTTTTACAGCAAAGGAAAAGGATGGTTTGACTTCTTTTCTCATTTTGAATGTTTTAGAAGCAAAGATCTTCCAATGTAACTTTCTGGAAGGACACAATGTGTAAGAAAATGACTATTATTCATCGTCAACACAAAGAAATGTAGTCGCCAAAATGGCGACTAAACCAGAAGTTTTAGTCGCCAAGGGTGAAATGTTAGTCGCACTGGCAATTTCGAGCCCTGCTACTTCAAATTTTCAGGAGATCCCTATAACCAAAACAAGTGTCTTATTTCATGGCTATTATTGACTTACTAAAGGAACCCAAAGTGTGACCACTTTTAGTTTATTCACATTCTTTTGTGTAACACAAGAATCGCCTGGAAGGTGTACCAAGCTTCAGATTGGATAATGATGGCACCAAAGAATTAGTTAAAAGTGGTCACACTTTGGACTCCTTGCAGTTAAATAATTTACTTATTTATTGATGATGAATATATACATCTAATACTGCTTCAAGAGAAGCGCATGAAATTATAAGAGGTGCACACTTCTCAGTTGCAGTTAAGACCCAGCTATGTAAGAGAGTTGACCTTGATTTTCTAACACCATCTTGGTTGGAAATTTTAGTAAATGTAGTACGGGAAAGGTTGGGAGTCAAAATGCCCAAATTACAATACATGAAGAAGCAGCCTGAAATTGTAAAGTAAAGATGACAAAAGATACCTAATGCCTACCTACTCTATGTAGTAAGTACCGGTATTTCACAATTCAAATATTGTGTTTCTTGAACATGATCCCACACTGGTTTGCCTAAAGTATAACTTGCAAACATTCATCTGATGACATGTTAGACATTGCTTTGACTCTACAGTACACTTGAAAATTCTTCATTTGTCGGCTAGTGTGCAATGAATTCAGTCAAGTCAATGACAAGGTCGGGCCTTGGTCACACCATTACCAATGGGTGATGTCACATGATTATGATGAACATTTAATTTCCAACAAGGTGCATGGCTGTAGAACGGGAGCATGACAAAACATCAGCTAGTGTATAGCAGGCTTTACAAGTGTATGTTAAGAGAGCAGCAAATGTTGAGCACGATTCCTTTCCCTGAGAGCCCTTACTACAATTACTAACACCAACACTAAAAACCTAAGCTAACTTTTCCCTGCAACCTTACCACAAGCCAAGCATTTTAAGGGCTAGCATTTAGGTTTCAGGTAAGGAGCACATAAATTTCAGGATATGGTTTTTACAGCAGCCAGTATTTGACAAAATACCCTAGCCAAATACCAGCTCACACTACTGACCATTCTTTGTATGTAATCTGCTTGCTCCTGTTCTTTCCTCTTCTGTGCATCTTCCAGATGTTTCTCAAGTCCTAAAAACATATTAATTTTACTAGCTTGCTGTAAGTCCAAGACAAATTCAAAATTTTTCGCAAAAGAACTAGTACGTACTAAAATGCACTTACTTGGGTCATTTTCCTCTTCAAATAAATCTCTTCCAGCCTGATTACTACTTTTTAACTTGTTTCCTAGAAACATTATGGAAGCAGCAATCAATCGATAAACTTCCCACTTTTGAATAGTCGATTTCAATAGGTGTGAAAATGGATCGTAAAAATGCTGGAAATGTTTGTACTGAATGAACCAGAACTTTGAATTGACAGCTTACAAACCGTTCTGAACTTTAGGCGCCGTTTGAAGGCGATGATCTATTCCACTCACGACTAATGAAGATTTCGGTTTGGGAGGAGGGTCTATAGACTTCCAGAAAGCCTTGGCTTGCTCGATAGTTTCTGCAGAACTCCCTGAAAAAGTTACTGTTGACAAATCCGCCATTTTGTTATTGTCGTTTCCAGGGATGCACGGCTCGTACCCAGATTTTCTCAACCCTCGAATTCCAGTGGCACAGGCGATATAAGACTAATATAAAAAAAATCAAAGATCTCTTCGAGATTCGACTATTTTTCATGGAGTATGCGTTTAAGAAATCTGGCTCTTTTACGGCATTTAACACAAACGTGCGAGTGGGAAAAATATACCATATGCGTACTAAATTCAGACAAATAATTCCTTTCTGAAGTAAACTTTTCTTATACAACTAGACACGCTGAAAGACCAATTCATGATTTGAAATGTTAATTATCAACCTTGATAAATTGATCCCAAACCAAACTTGAAGACGGTGAAAAACATTTCTTCACCTCCGCGCGTCATTTTAACAACTCGCAAAAACACGAACTCTTTCTACAAAATAAAACACTAGTTCAAAACACCCTGGTGAAAGGTAGGTTTTCATTCTGTACAACTGTCACTGACATTTATTTAACCACCAGTGGTATTATCTTGGTACAGAAAAGCGGTAATTGGGGATAATAATTCGCGAATCATGGTGCCGTGAGATAGCGGAAAACTCTGAAAACTACTGAATTCCTTCCACAAAATTAACACTCAGATTGCTTTTTATGCTATCCATCACTATAACTAGTACCAAAAACATACTTGTTTGCATTTTCCGAAGTACTGTAGTACATCTTTGCATGTAAAAGGTCGTACACTGAACACAATTATTAAATAAACAAAAACGCGATGGTAAGTCGGCCGCACGCTGCATATCAGATGTCACCATGTGCTTTTCAAATCAATACGCTTCAGAAGCCTAAAATTCCAAACGTAAACTGGGCAAATGAAAGAAACTTGAAGGAAGTTTTGTTTTAGATTAATTCTCATTTCAAGATGTAGCTACTAATGTATCAAAGCTTCAAAATTCTGCATATTTTTGAAGCCGTGAGATCCTGCATTATTCACGCTAAAGCGTAAGTTTAATTTTAGCCCGACGGCTTTTTGCAGTCAATTTTTCAAAAAGGGGCTTTACCGATCCTTCTAAAAATTCCATTTAAGTTGGAAGCAATATTGTACATTACCATTTTCCTGTCTGAAGTCTTGAGAAGCTGCATTAAGTCATGATCAAGTCCGTGAATTGTGGTCAAAACAAAAGATTGCGTGACGAGCTAAAAATACTTCTTTCAATGAAGGCGACAAACAATAGACTTGTAACAATAGACAATAGCATTCGCCAATATCCTCTGACAAGGAAGATTCGCAGCAGCTTTTAACATATTAAACTAAACGATTCAATGTTTGAAAAATACCAACCTGTAGATTCCAAAAGGCTATACAGGCTAAATGACGAGCGACGCGTGAAAAAAAACACTTCCGGATCGAGAACTGCTGACGCATTCCTATCCAGTGACGTTTTTATTGCCCACAGCGAAAAGTATTCCCTTGACAAATTAAAACAGTCCCTTGAGAGTATACAAAAATGTGGGTCAGAGAGTATCAACCCAATGCCCCCAATTCTTACCATTTTTCTTGTACCAAGCAAAATAGTCGAAAAAAAAGACAAGAAAACTACTTCAAAGATAAGATTTTCATTTTCACTGTTCAAAGTTTGATACTTTACAAGTATTCTCCTGATTTACTAATATTTTTGGAAATTTACTAAAAATGTTCTAAGTGTTTGAAAACGGCGAAATGCGGATTGTTCGGGTGCGGAGCATTTTAAAAGTAAAGAATCTCGTTTGAGAGAAGTGAAAATATGTTTGCACTCAGCAGATATTTTACATATCCTTATTGATGCTTCCACGTTAACGTGAATGACTTCTCTCGAAATAAGAAAACAAAACCAGCCTCAGACGTTTGACCGCGGGCAAAATGGGATTCCATTTGTTTTATTGGAAACTCACAAGGGGTTGTATACCCTTTATGGGTTTCCGGTTTTATACAATAACGGAAGGCTTCTGTACACCATTCCTTAATTATCTCTAACCAGTTTTTTATTTATATTATAATTTTCTGTATTTTTAAGCATCATATAGCTATGTCATGTCATTTCCGGCTTATTAAATAGCTATTTCAATTAACATTGTCGGTTTGAAGCTTAAAGCTTAAAGGCAAGACCAAAAGGTAGTAGAAAGAGTGCTCCACACGTGCTGAATAGTAATGAGATATAATGATATAGCAAACGAGACTTTTTGCTTTTACATTCTCTTTAGGGACGGGAAGAAAAGATCTGTTTTCGCCGCATTAATTTTAAAAGAATAACGTAGCAGCGAAAGAAAGATACAAGAGAGATCTCACAGAAAGCAAAATAAATACTTTCGCGTGCAAAAATACAAACCAGTAAGTATCAGTGGCAGATCCAGACCTTCGCCTAAAGAGAGGGACGCTTTTGAAGGCTTGACTATGAATGTTGAATTCTGTGAAGATAACTCGCGAAGGTCAAAGAAAATGCGCTAATTCTGAAAAAAAATAAGGGGGCGGGACCCCGGGACTGCCACTGAATATCCATACCACCATTCGGTCTTCACTCGTAGGCTTTAATAAACCTGAAGAAGGCCAGCCAAAATATTGTATTTTCGCCTTTTGCACATTGTCTGACCAGTTCTTGGCCATTTTTGAATTTTCTTTTCTTTTGATTGGTCACGATCTAGTTTGATCCAGGGTAAATCCGTGGTCCACCATTTCCAAGTCCAATCCCCACGTCCATGCCGTAGGAGGTGGAATCAGGCAAAGTAAAGGAGCGCCGGAAGTCATGAAGGCCTGCCTGGATGTACTCTGAAAAAACGGAGACCCTGATGAAACTGACTGGGCTAATCACCCACCAGTGGATTGAGCAATTACAGAAACGGAAACAATGTTCACTACAACAGCTAGCCTGACCTGGAATCAAGAGAGTATGAAGTGAGAGACTTAATCCCCCATATAGGCCTTATTGAATTCCAAAGGTAATTCCTAGTTCCAGTTCCTTAAGTACTGTAACGTTAGTGTAAGTATATTATACTCTGATATGTAGTACACCGTACAGAAACTGCCAATAAAAATATTCGAATATTTTATTATCAGTTTTCGGCCACCATACACATGTTGTAAGTTATCAATTTGTTTTGTAGCCGTACTCTTGGTTCTTGTAATTGTATGTAATCAATAAAGTAACATTAAAAATAAAAAAAAATATAGAATGAAAGAAGAATTACATATTTAATAGAAGAGTTTATCACTCGTTTCTGAGATTTATAACAAGTCAAAAAGTCATTAATATAAATTGAGCTCAGGGTACTTATGTTTTCATTGCACATAGTTAGGATGAACTTAAATAGTGCATTTAAAGTAAGCTTCGTAAAATTATCGTTTCAAAAAGACCCTCCAAGAAGGTTTTCCTGAGATAGAGAAGTGAAGGATTGTTGCACTTCATCAAGCAATAAAACTCATCGATGATAATAAATATAATTTTATAATAATAATTATAAAATGATAATAATAATCATTTTAAGTATTTGACTTGAGATAACTTCTCTTCTTATGTTAGGGCTGAACTTTCTGCCCAAATTAAATTAAATTAAATTAATTTCATTTATTTCATTTCATTTAGTCAATGATTTGATTTAAGATCGGATTCCTGGTCCGGCAGGCAGGGTTTGGAATTTTGTTGTGATTACTTGATGAATTTCAGTCCAGGGTGAAAATGAATGGACTGAAATTCCTGGAATTTCAATTTCAATTCGGTCCAGGTTGAAAAGGCAAAATTTCTTATTAAATAAAATAAAATAAAATTAAATTAAATTAAATTAATTTTTTTAATAATAAAAAATATTTATTGACAACATCTGTGATAATAAACTATTTACAATAGACGGTTCTGCAGTCATTAAATGAAAAGCAAAATATGTTATATAGAAATATAAGAAAGCGATCACTATCAATATTCAATTTTTTTTCACTAATTGCTTTATAAAATCCGCCATGATTTCAACATTGTTATAATAATTGAATAATCAAAATTGATTCCGCAGCTCGTTATGACGTTGTATAATGAAGCTTAATGAAATGAAATGAAATGAAATTAAAATTGAATTAAATTGAATTAAATTCATTTAAAATTAAATTAAATTGAATTAAATTAAATTCATTTAAATTTGAATTAAATTTAAGCCACTTAAAGATTTAATTTAAATTGATTTTATTTAATTTCGATGATCTCATTTAAGATCGGTTTCAGCTTTGATCAGCTTTCACAATATAAGAAGCCAAGCTCGGTTTCGATTCATTTACACAAAAATTAAATTAAATTAAATTAAAGCCATTTAAATTAAATGATTTTATTTAATTTCGATGATCTCATGATCACAATACAAGAAGCCAAGCTCGGTTTCAGTTCACTTAAATTAAATTAAATTAAATTAAATTAAATTAAATTAAATTAAATTAAATTAAATTAAATTAAATTAAATTAAATTAAATTAAATTAAATTAAATTAAATTAAATTAAATTAAATTAAATTAAATTAAATTAAATTAAATTAAATTAAATTAAATTAAATTAAATTAAATTAAATTAAATTAAATTAAATTAAATTAAATTAAATTAAATTAAATTAAATTAAATTAAATTAAATTAAATTAAATTAAATTAAATTAAATTAAATTAAATTAAATTAAATTAAATTAAATTAAATTAAATTAAATTAAATTAAATTAAATTAAATTAAATTAAATTAAATTAAATTAAATTAAATTAAATTAAATTAAATTAAATTAAATTAAATTAAATTAAATTAAATTAAATTAAATTAAATTAAATTAAATTAAATTAAATTAAATTAAATTAAATTAAATTAAATTAAATTAAATTAAATTAAATTAAATTAAATTAAATTAAATTAAATTAAATTAAATTAAATTAAATTAAATTAAATTAAATTAAATTAAATTTAAATTGATTTTATTTAATTTTGATGATCTCATTTAAGATCGGTTTCAGCTTTGATCAGCTTTCACAATATAAGAAGCCAAGCTCGGTTTCACGCAATTCAATTCATTTACACAAAAATTAAATTAAATTAAATGCCATTTAAATTAAATGCCATTTAAATTAAATTAAATTAAATTAAATTAAATTAAATTAAATTAAATTAAATTAAATTAAATTAAGTGCCATTTAAATTAAATTATTTAATTTAATTTCGATGATCTCATGATCTCATGATCGCTTTCACAATACAAGAAGCCAAGCTCGGTTTAAATTAAATTAAATTAAATTAAATTAAATTAAATTAAATTAAATTAAATTAAATTAAATTAAATTAAATTAAATTAAATTAAATTAAATTAAATTAAATTAAATTAAATTAAATTAAATTAAATTAAATTAAATTAAATTAAATTAAATTAAATTAATTTCGATGATCTCATGATCTCATGATCGCTTTCACAATACAAGAAGCCAAGCTCGGTTTAAATTAAATTAAATTAAATTAAATTAAATTAAATTAGATTAGATTAGATTAAATTAAATTAAATTAAATTAAATTAAATTAAATTAAATTAAATTAAATTAAAAATTAGCTCGGTTTCGATTAAACATTAAATTAAATTAAATTAAAAATTAGCTCGGTTTCGATTAAACATTAAATTAAATTAAATTAAATTAAATTAAATTAAAATTAAATTTAAAATTAAATTAAATTAAATTAAATTAAATTAAATTAAAATCTATTAAATTAAATTAAATTAAATTGTTTTAGTCTTGTCACGAGTTGTCCTTTCTGATAGGATATCGTACAGTGGATAGTAGTACAGCAGGCAATACAGTGACGTTGTGAGCGCGATTCACGGTGAGGGCCATTGGTAAAAACGTTCATCGACTGGTATCGATTGGCGGAAAAAACTCGAACAGACGTCACGCACGCTACCTTTCCGATCATCCGCCATTCTTGGGAAGCCCTGGGTACGAAATTGGTGAACAATTCCGACCCAGTTTCTCAACGCAAAGAGTACTCGAATTACCACTGGCCCGTCATTGCCTTTCCGTGTCATTGTGTTTACACAAGTCAGGGAAGAGGTCTTAATCTGGAAGTCCGATTGGGATATGTATTGGCCTGAACGAAACTGAAAAGGCAACGAGTATTACGCAATTTAACAGCTATTAATAATTAAGTTACGATTAAAGTGCCCATAACGTCATTCTCTTTTTTTCTCTTAGCTGATTCGTCATAACACCTGATGAACTTTTTCGACGTTCAAATTTGCCGCCATTTTGGTCCAAAATGAATATTTGAATATTTTTTAGAAAACTTGAACACATCTCAAATACTTCACAGAATGCGAAAATCAACTATAGTGCCTATAAAAGAATTTCTTGATACTCATCAGCATTTGTCTTCGGTTCAAAACGTTTCAAATAAAAAACAACACCAAAGGTCCCCAGACGATACGGCGCCATGGCGGCCGGACGGACTTTTCCGTAGTCCGTTTCTTTATCTCCCCAATGGCCGAAAAAGATAAAAGCAAGGAAGGCCTAATCACTTCTTATCTCAGTGGCAAACGACAGGAAAGATGCAGCAGCAGCTCCTCTGAATCAAAAACTCCGCCGGCTAAATCAGTTAAAATTATGCCTTCGACACCAGATAGCACCGAAATGGCGGAGATGCGTGAGATGTTGACACAAATACAAGATAACACTAACAAATTGTTAGAGGACAATCACGCTTTACGAAAGCAGTACGCCGATTTACACGAATCGCTGAACTTTCATATAGCCAAAGTGGAAAAACTTGAGACGGAAAATCAAACGCTCAAGAAAGAAGTCAGGCTTTTGAAAACGAGCCTCGAAGAAGTCAAAGAAGATAACGACGCAATGGCCGAAGACCTTGCTACCGCTATAAACAAGATTGATGACTTGGAACAATATTCGAGAAAACATAATCTGGAGTCTCACGGCATTCCAGAAAGCTCCCAAGAAAAGTTGGCCGAACAAATTATAAAGCTTGGAAATGTGCTTAACGTCCCTATTCGGAACAATGACATTGACATCTGCCACCGGTTACCCGCAAGCAAGAAATCCAACAACAAACCCAGGCCAATCATCGCCAGATTTAATTCGTACGGAGCTAAGAAAGCACTATACAGCGCCCGCAAGCAGTTGAAGAATCAAAGCCTAAACAATGTTTTCCCCGGAGCAAACATCGTATATATCAATGAGAACCTTACAAGAAAACGTCGCGAACTTTTCAACAAAGTCTGGAAAACCAAAAAGTTGAACCATTGGCACAGCGTGTGGACAGTTGACGGTAAAATCTTTTTCAAAGTTTCTATAGATGATGTCCCGGAAAAAATATATAGCTTAGAAGACTTAGATAATTTCTAGTTAATTCACTTCCTTCATTCACTTGTTTATTATCTGAGGTTACAGCTAGTTTAAATGTATTGCCTAAAACCGTGTTTCTAGATATTTTCTTTTACTAAGGCTCCGCCATTGCACAAATTTTGTTTTTTCAATCATGTTGAACGAATCGGAATTAATAATTAGGTCCCGGGGAGGCGTAGAGGGGACACCTTCAATTGTTTTCATGGGTTTTAGCCATTCTCTAGAATCCCTTCTATACAATAAGCCGCTTGTCGGCTCATTTAGTTCCTATTGTGTGTTTAATGTTAAATTATCTTCGTTGTTAAATAGTTGTAGTCGGGCACATCTCTTGGGAAATATCCTTTTTGAGCGGTGCGCATTTATTGTCCAGTAATCCTATGTCCTTAAACAAACTGTATTTCTCTGAACATCAGAGGTATAAATAAGTCGATCAAACGAAGGAATTTATTTCGTTGGCTTCATAACGGTAAATATGACGTAATTTTCTTACAAGAAACCTATAGCGACGAAAATGTTGATGACGAAAATGTTGATGTTGTGATGTTGTTAATCAATCCGACTTTCAAAATTGAAAACCCTGATATTATCCGAGACAAGAAAGGGAGGTTCCTTCTCGTTCGGGCTTCGCTACGGGATGAAGAATTTTGTTTTGCCAACATTTACGCTCCGAATGATCCAAGTCTCCAAAAAACCTTTTTTAATGAATTGTCTAATAAATTGCAACCTCACTCAAATGACAATCTCATCCTTGGTGGCGATTTCAACTGCCCGCTTGAAAGTGTTGATAAGACGGGAGGAAAAGATTTAAACAACCGAAGAAGTTTTATTGATAGCATAAATGACCTTCGCAACACCTTAGGTCTCGTGGACATTTGGCGACTTCATCACCCCTCCTCCCAACGTTTCACGTGGAGCAACAGTTCTGGCAAAATACAATGCCGCCTAGATTACTGGCTTGTGTCTAAACACTTAGTGCCGCGCACCTGTAAAACGGAGGTTAAAGCATATCACGATTCGGATCACTCCCCAATTTATGTCGAAATTCAGTACGAAAATTCACAGAAAAAATCAGGTCCAGGGTTTTGGAAATTTAACAATTCCCTCCTTGAAAATGAGGAATTTGTCCTAAACTTGAAATTCTTTCTTATTCACGCAAAAGAAAAGCACAATAACACTGATGACAAAAGACTATACTGGGAAATGATTAAGATGGAAATCAGGGATTTCTGTATACGGTTTGCAAAACGCCTTAGCAAAAACAAAAAGACCAAAGAAATGGACCTACTTCGTAAATTGAATGAACTTAATGTTCTTCTCGGCAAAAACCCCAACGACGTGAATTTAACAACTGAAGCGAGAAGCGTTAAACTAGAACTGAAAAACTTATCTGAGCGCAAAACCAAAGGTGCTATAATTAGGAGCAAAGTAAGGTGGTACGAGCATGGTGAAAGGAACACCAAGTACTTCGTCAATTTTGTTAAATTAAAAACAGATGAAAATGAGTACCTGGAGGAATCAAACGAAATTCTATTGGAGATGGAACATTTCTATAAAACACTGTACACTTCACAATTGCCCGAAGTTAGCACATTTAACGAATCCAGCAAACCCTTCCTAAACCCTGAAAATGTACCCAAACTAAATCCTGAACTGCAAAACACCTGCGAAGGTCTTATTACTGCTGATGAATGTCTGTCCATTCTCAAGACTTTTGCAAAGAACAAAACCCCCGGTTCCGACGGTCTCACAGCAGAATTTTATTTATGTTTCTGGAACGATGTTGTGGGCCCTTTAATTGACTGTTATACTGATGCCTACCAAAAAGGTGAAATGTCAATCTCGCAAAGAAGAGGCGTGATTTGGCTCATACCAAAGAAAAACAGATAATCTTCTTCTGAAAAACTGGCGACCAATTTCCTTGCTAAACACAGATTACAAAATTGCAACCAAATGCATCGCAACGCGACTAGAGAAAGTTGGATACGTTAAAAATCGCTTTATTGGAGAAAATATCCGCTTAATCTCCGATGTAATTGATGCGTACGAGAAACAAAATCTGCCCGGAATGCTCCTATTTATAGATTTCGAAAAAGCTTTTGATTCCTTCGAATGGAAGTACCTATTCGAGACTATTGGCGCCATGAACTTTGGGCCAATTTTCCAGAACTGGATTCACGTCTTTTACTCTAACATCTCCAGCTGCGTAGTTAATAACGGTTTTGCATCGAATTTCTTTTCCCTTCATAGAGGAGTCAGGCAAGGGTGTCCCTTATCAGGGCTACTATTAGTCTTAGCTGTCGAAACGCTGGCCCACTCCATCAGGCGGAATAATAACATATGTGGCCTGAGACTTAATGACACTGAAATAAAACTAAGTCTGTATGCTGATGACATCACAGCCTTCATACTTAACGACTCTTCTGCGGACCACTTATTTAACCTCCTAAGTAAATTTGGAGAGTGTTCAGGTCTTAAAATAAACATTTCTAAAACAGAAGGAATGTGGCTTGGTAGCCTTATACAAAACAAAGGCAAGCGATCCCCCTTTAACATCTCGTGGCCTGAGAAATACGTAATTGCGCTAGGCGTTGCGTTCGCTTACGACCCTGCCGTTAGCTGCAGAATCAATTTCGAAGAAAAACTTGTATCTCTGAAGAAGACTTTAAACCGGTGGTCTGCGAGAAACTTGACCCTTATAGGAAGGATATGTATTGTCAAGACTCTCGCCATCTCCAAACTAGTCTATAACACATCTGCTCTCTCAGCTTCACCCAACATATGCAAACAAGTCAACGATATCTGCTTCAGATTTGTTTGGAAAGTGAAGCCGGATAAAATTAAACGGCACACTCTTATTGGTCCCCGCGATAAAGGTGGTCTTAATATGATCGACTTTGTTATGATGGACAAATCTCTCAAAGCTGCGTGGGCAAAGCGATTATGTGATGCTGGAGATAGTAAATGGTGCGCTGCCTTCTCCTCGGCCACAACCCACCTCGGCGGCACTTTTCTTTTTGAATGTAACTTTGATATACATGACTTAAATCTGACTTCAGAATTGCCCTCCTTCTACAAAGAAATACTTTCGGCCTGGCAAGAAATACACTCTACAGACCCCTCATCTGCCGACGAATACGGAAATGAAATCATTTGGAACAACCGTTTTATTAGAATAGATGGAAAACCGATCTTTTTTCTGTCATGGTATCAAAAAGGTGTGATTAAAATACGCGACCTTCTGAACGATGGTAGGTTCTTGTCCAGAGCCGAATTTCAAGAGAAATATGGTCTAAAAGTAAATTTCTTGAAATATTTCGGTCTCCTCTCTGCAATCCCTAGTGGGTGGAACAACTCCCTTTTAAACTCTCCACATATACCCTCCAATAAGGCTGTCAAAGATGACCTAACACCCTCTAATGTCACTGCCAAAATGGCTCGCGAATATTTTGTTTTGAAAGTTCTTAAATCCCCAAATATAGAACTAGAACTAGTCGGAAAAAACTTATCCCCAACAGCCATATACCAACTGCCTTTCAAAGTCACAATAGAAAACAAACTAAGATGTTTCCAATACAAAATCATTCATGGCATCCTTCCCACAAACAAACGTCTTTTTAAAATGGGACTGAAAACGTCACCTCGCTGTGATCGCTGCAACTTTTCCAACGAAACTTTGGTTCATCTTCTGTATGAATGCCCCATTACGCAAAGTTTTTGGCGTGAAATTATAAATTGGTGGAACGAGAAACGATCGGAGAATTGTACCTTAAACGCGACAGATATTCTGTAGGGCTATAAACCAGACTGTACTAAGTTTTACGCTTTAAACCATGTTCTAATCATCGCGAAATATCACATTTTCCAAGCTTGGTTGGATAACAGCTCCCCAAGTTTTGAAATTTTTTATCTCGTTCTCAAAGACAAGATCCTTTGTGAAAGCAGAATTGCTTTTAAAAACAACACCTTGTCGAAATTTAGATCAAAATGGACTACATTATGCGCTTAAGCCCCTCAAAATGTTTCCACTTAGAATGTGCCATCCGCCTTTTTTCCATATGTCTTTTGTTTTTTTTTCTTTTTTCTTTTTTCGCTAAAAAATTGTAAAATTAAACAATCTATTGTAAACAAACTTTGTAATTAATTACTTATACGTAGTGATATGGTGTAATTGTTTTCTCTGTATTAATAATATTGTACGTCTTTTTTCAATACTGTAAAACCTTATTCTCTTCAAAAAAAAAAGGTCCCCAACGCGGACCGAACAAGGTATTACTACAATCAATTTTTTTTTTATTACATTGATTTCTTTTGACGGACCCATTGTCAGCGTACACGCGCCAAACTTAACCGTAATAAAAATTGCTTTTTTACGCATCTTTTGTAAAAGGGAAAGCAACTAAATACGAAAGGCGGAGCTAGGAAAACAAACTGGTTTAGGCATATACTACAGATCTTAACATTTATTTTATAAGGATCAAAGATATCACTGCTGAAAAATTTCGGATTCTAACAGTAACAGAGAGCTACTAAATCACTTTTTTAACCCAATACGCCCCTGACTTCATTACGCTGATAGTTTTATAACTTCCTGCAAAGTGAGTGATTTTTTTCTGTATTTGGCTTATATTTTCCGACTTTGTCAACAATCACTTCATAGAAATATGCTCATTTACTAATGATTATTATTAAAATATCTAATTATTGTTTCAATAATCTACCTATTTAGGCTATTTTAAATATTTACCATAAAGAACCAATCAGATTGGCTCGTCACGCAATCCTCTCAGAAGAATGACATTGCATTGGGGAGGATTGTGTGACAAGCCAAAAGGACCTCTACATAGGAGACAAAGTAGCCTGTGAATAGCTCTCTAGTTAGGGATAAATTGAAAAGAATGGCAGGTGCGCAATTCGCAAAAATGTGGTACTTTTGTTGCTTTCTTTAAGCAATCGTAAACACATGTCCATGGTGTCTCGGGCCATTTTTTCAGATTCCCCTGAAATGCTCAAGTCAAGTAACGGTGATCTTAAAACTACTTACAATACCTTTCAGGATTGTCGCATGTGCATTTTTCCCATGACCTTTCTCGAAATAGCTGAATATGGCCAAAAACTTAGAAAGCTACCAAAAATGAGAGAATCTGATTTCTTAACTTCTGCCACAAGGTCAAGATTTTGCTCGATTTTCTCTGACCATCATTCTTCATCCTAGAAAACAAGACCGTGTTATTGCTTAAAACTGGACTTGCCAGGTAGGATTCTGTGGTTATTAGTGCCATAGAGTGTTCCCCAGCTTGTCTCATGTTGCAGCAAGGATAAACTACCCTCTGGTGGCATGTACTAAAACCTGAAACCACCGAAACAAAACAAAACAAAAAGAACGAGCAAAACGAAAACGAAACCTGAGCGATATTTAGGCTAACTAGAGTGCTAGTCAGGCTAACCTGTGTGCAAAGTGCACTCAGGTAAGCCTTTTTCCGGTTAGCTCCCAATTGTTGTAATGAGTTTCCTTTTTTCAATAATTTTGTTTCATTTCACTCATTTATTTTCGTTTTGGTGATTTTGTTTCATTTTGTTTTGTTTCATTTCATTTCGGTGTTTATGTTTCACAGTTTCGGGGTTTAGTTCCCCCACAGGCTACTCATGAATAAACTCTTTTGGTAACTTTAACAGTGATGCTTGGAGGAATAATGCCAGCATATTATCTGGCATATGGTCAATTGTGTTCCATTCATTACTTGCAATATCAAAACACTCCACATCTGATACAAGGTTTTCCGCATCTTCTCCTCCAAACAGGTAAACAATATCATTTATACTCACAGCACAATGAGCAGCACGAGGGATTCCACAGCTTGAAACAAAGGTCCATTGATTTGTACTCGGTTCAAAGATTTCACAGGAAGGTTCTATATTTGTGTCGGTCATGTCACCAAATCCTCCAACTAAAACAATTTTTTCAGCAGCTGTTGCGGCAGCAGCAGACCTTCGAGCTTTAGAGATATTTGAAACCTTGCTCCACTCATCAGTTAATGGATTGTAACACTCCACGGTGTTTTTACAGACGTTGCCATCATGACCAGCAATTACATAAATATGTTCTTGCAGCACAACTGCACTATGACCAGCCCAACAAGTTTCCATTGATGCTCCTTGCCTCCATTTGTCAAGAATTGGGTTGTATATTTGAACACTGTATATTGAAGGCACACCACAAATCACATACAGCTCTTCACGAAAAGATGTGACTGAACATTCTTCTAGATTTAGTTTGCTGCCATGGGAGCTCCATTTATTTTGTTGTGGGTTAAAACAGCACATTGGCAGTGAGTTTTCACCACCCAGCACATACAGCAGTCCACCACACACTGCAGCACCAGGTTGACTGGTAGGGAAGGGCATTGTGGGCAGGGATACCCATTTCATGGTAGAGGGAACAAAACACTGAGTGCGAGTACCCTTCTCGGTACCAAATAAAAAATCTCCACCAGTGAACACCACCGCATGTTCATATTTATCTAAACACAACCGGGGTTTAAGTGACATGTCTTGAAAACGGTCAGGAAACAGAAAGACATCCATTGCTTTGATTACCACCCTTGTGCAAGCTGGGTTTTTACTGACTAACTCTTCTTCATCGAGAATTCTTCGTAGACTGTACTTTGACATTGAAAACAGTCTTATGCAGTTCAACAGTTCTGGAAATAAACACTCCCTCGATGGCAAATCATGTTTGACCCAAGCAAGCAGTGCTTCATAGACTTGCTCTTCTTCTGACACATTTATCTCGTCCTTGCAAATCAGTTCTTTGACTTTCTCTGAATCAAGCGCTCTGAAATCTTCGGATTTCGCGACGGCTACGAAATTTTCAAATTCAAAAGCGACGGCAGCTTGCTTTAGTGACTCACAGTTATACCGAGAGGCGAACGATTCTAAAGCCAAGCAATTAGAAGCACTAAGCGTGCTCTCCAGGAAAAGTGACGATTTCGTTTTCAAACTTGGTATGATCAAGTAGTCGGCCATCTTCACTAAATCTTGTGCGTTAGAAGAATCGATGCTTGCTTTACCAGTGTAGATAAATTGAAAGACATTCCTAATCGTCGTCGATTTGGCATCCTGCAACTCTACAAGGTTGCTTTCCTTTTCTTTCAGTTCACTGGTGAACATAGCCCGGAAATAAGGGCTTGCAGCAGATAGTACACATTTATGAGCTGGAAAATCCTGTCCTTGAGCTCGGATAGTTGTATCGCAGAGAATGTTTGTTTCTCTAAGCTCGTTCAGTTTGTGAAGCAATTCAAAAACCACGCCAAGTTCTTTCTCGTTCTCCCCCCGGCTACTCTTGCTCACACAATTCGCGCCGCCACGCCGCCACGCCGCCATGCCGCCATGCTGCCATGCTTAGTGTTAGACACTTCATGTAAGGCGAAAGATTTTATACCGTTGCGAAACCCAACTTAGTTCCCAGGGTCTCTCTTTGGTTAGAAATAAAATGCACACAGGAGCAAAAAACATGACACAGGGGCTACGCATGGTTCAAAAAAACTCCGAATGTGTGGTGTAGCATGCAAAACGTCAAGTATATTCTATTTTTTTAACTATGCGTAGTCCATGTTTGTTGCCGCTGTGTGCATTTTATTTATATTTAAGAGAGCGTCCTCGAGAGAACCAGGCAGGAGGTGATACAGCTCAAATCCCCAATTTCGCTCAAACTTGGCACAAATGTTGGGCATGATGATTTATCAATATCAGGATTCGCAGACTTTAATAACCACTGGCGCTGATGATCAAACAACAGGAGTTTAACCTAGCTTCAGACAACCAGGCAATCCAGAAACAACAGCAGCTTCTACAGAACCTGTGTCCAGGGGCGTTTTCCATTTGCAAAAAATTTCCAAAAATTTCCGTTGGTAATTTCCGATCGGGAAGAGCGCGTTCCATTTAGACACTAATCCAAATTCGTTCTCAGGCTCAGGACGTTTTACCAGTAAACTAAAAGCACAACAAACAGAAGCTTATTAGGCGAGAATAACCAAGACGAAAATTCACGTATAAAAATAAAAACAACCTGAATAAAATTAATACGGTAAGTAACTAAATATGTATTACTAACTAGTGGCAATTCTTACCTGCAATTGCACAGCTATGATTCAAGAACGCATCTGCGCGAATCGTTCGAAACCACAATAAGGGAACAACAACACAGCCTGCAAATACAGCCGCCTCTCATCGCTCCCGGCTGGTTTGGCGCTTCGCGAGGGAGAAAACGAATCGCCAAACCGGCCGGGAGCGATGAGAGGCGGCTGTATTCGAAGGCTAACATCAACAAAGACGCCATATTTGTTTGTTTCGTGGGCAAAAACCGCGCCAAGGAGCATGGCGCTAGTGGAACGAGGCAAATGGTACAGGATTTTCCGATCATTTCGGTAAAAACGAGAAAAGAGGAATACCTCTGAAGGTATTCCTCTTTTTCCGGAAAATTTCCAGTGGAAAAGTCTCTTCCATTTGATTTTTCACCGGAACCGGTTTCTCCGTGCAAATGGAAAACGCCCCAGATCAGCAGAGAAGTTCCCAGGCTAACAGAAACCATGCTGCTAGAGCCAGACCTAGACCCAGGACTAAGACTAAGTCAGCACCGAACAGTGTTCAACAAACGAATTGCAATCTCGCTTCCATGCAAGCTCAGCTTTCTGAGCTTCAGGAAATGTTTTGTAAAATGAGTGAAGCAACAAATGTAAATAAAGGTAGAGTTGAACAGTATACTGGTGTGTCACATCTGACTCCAAGGGTCCCATGCGAACTATGACTAGGGGTCATATAAACGCTCCCAAAAACGCAAACACCTCAAAACTTCTTTAACCTACAACACTAACACTAGAGCTAAGAACGAGAAATACATTAAAAATTCTCTAATAAAGCTCTTTCAGACAACGAAGTTTTGAATAGGTGGTTGCCATGCAGATTTGACATGGAAAGGATGAGGAGTTTTCTTTTTGTCCGCGAACATGCGCATTGTTCGAGCGAAAATATTGAAATCCTTTAGGAAGATTTTATTAGAGCTAGGAACGGGAGGGGTTGGAATGAATTTGAGACCTCTAGAAAGTAGCTTAACCTGGAAGAGACAAAACTAGAACTAGACTCAGTAGTTTCCCGTCCTCAAAACGATAATATCTCAGCGAACGAAAGAAAAGCTTTTTTCTGATGATGAATTTTACAAGCCTCTTACATCTCCTATTGTGCTTGAGACCGCCAAAAAAGTAAACGATATAGTTAACAAACTATTTCGTTCAGTTAGCATCGAAACAATGATCACAAATGGTTGAAAATCGATCTTAAACAACCACGCATACGCATTCGGTTTTTGCGAATCATGAATTGCGTGACAATGAAATTAATACGGCTACAGGTGAGGCGAGGTCACCTTCAGTTTGGTGACGTGGGTGTTTTTGATCTTCTAAAGCCGCAAGGTTTGCGCAAGTATAAACCCGTATAATATGGACTGTTAGGACACAGCATTTCAAGTTCTACTATCCCTTGTTGTTCTCGGCAAATTTTCCCATCGGAAAGATGAAGATCCCCGGTTGTTTGCCAATTAACACACAGGGAGCCCACACAAATGGAGCGACTGTTGATGTTCAAAACTATAAAGGACTGTATGGGAAAGCCGAAACATTCCTATTAACATGAACTAAAGCGAGGAATATTCACATTTATGTTCAAAATAAACGTAAAGGTTCCTCAATCGTTGTGCCTTGTCGTCCTTGTAGCTCAAAACTGCGAATTTTAGCGATTTACTGGGTTTTTGTGATGCTGTCTACTGATGTACAGTTTCGATCCGTTCAGTTGATAACTCACATTGCGAACGTAGAAGCTGAGGACTTAAATAAACATTGAACTTTTTTGTGTTTGACGGTGTCACATTTTCTGAGACGAACGAAATCTTGATATTTGTTTTTTCTCCGGGACGAGAAAAATGTTTTATTGTATCCCAATACAAGAAAGTCGTCATCATTTTTCCATATTAGGTCAACTTAAGGATAATGGCCCGGATTTATAGCGGAGGAAACCAATCAGAAAGCTAGAAAATCATTATCCAGAGGTAAAAATAATTTACAACTTTATTTATACGCGGTTCTTCCATCAGCCATTTAACATTATAAGTCAACCAATACCTACCTACCTACTACCTACTACAAGTAAGATAGAATAACAATTCAAAACAATGGACGGTGCTTTTCTTGGAAGCTGTTTTTAAATGCTTTCTTAAAACTGTGGCGACTAAATTTTCCAGTTACTATGGCTACCTTAACGAGAGAAATAACCGATAGTACAAAAACTGTTATTGTAAAAAAATAAAAATGAACTATGTAGAATCAAAAAACCCTAAAAAAAGCAATTCTTCGGTAGGAAATAGAATCGCGCAATTCCAACACGAAATCCGTGCTTTTATATAGATACAAAATCCTATTTCAGTATATACCACAAAGATGTAGATTGCGCTTTAACAGCTTTGCCGCACGGATAACACAGGAAAAGCCCCTCCATGGCACCTTTGGAACGATATTTCATTCGGGAAGGCATGTTTTAGTCCAACATAGAAATTTGTTAATCTGGTAATCTGATGGTCTGCGGGACAGATTACTCTCCGTCGACAAACATTTCTTTGCTTCTCAGTGCCGCTGGGACTTTGAAACCCTTACTCTATACTAGACCGTGTTCAGCTGATTTTGCAACCCAATACTGGACTAGGCACCGACGATAACAAACACTTCTTCGCTTCTCAGTCAACCAAATTACACTTCAGAGCCTCCCACATTTGTGACCAAAAAACGACCTTAAACATTACGAGAAGAGATGAAGAAAAGATAACGATTTTCTTTATGTGTTTTCAGGTGTAAATACTCTTTCCTTTTGGTACATTAGTAGGATGTGTAATATGCTGCTACAAACTTTACCTCAATGCAGGACCGTAGGTAGGAGGTGGGGTGCGATGGGTGCGTCCGCACCCCCTCACGCGCCGCAAAGGTCCGCTAAATCTGAGGGGGAGGGTTAAAATGACTCTCAGAATGCAGAAATAGTGGACTTCAACAACTTGATTTTTCGAAATTTCCTGGGGAAATATACCCTTATGCTTCCAGCGCTCGCACCCACCAAAGCAAAATCCTGCCTTCGGCCATGCAATGAACCTTTTTAACGCTGTTTATAATTCTTTTGTTTATGTTAATTGCCCGCCAGACCTCATTTTGGAGTTCAAATGCTTTTACATTTTATATGTGATGACGAGGTTTGGCGGGACGACTGGCATGAACAGAAAAGAATACCAAATGCCTGAAAAAGGTCTTTTCAGAGGCAAACAAAATGTCTCAGTATTTCAGTTAAGATTCAGAAGGCGGCATAAAAAGCATGGTGCAATGTTCCCCTTCCAAAAAACGATAAATTAGAAAGTCCTAAAAACCGCCCAAGGTAATGGACTTTATGTTTTACAGAAGATCAGCTATCACAGGAAACCCACATTCGTTTAACAAGTCGTACAGCTCACCCACTGTTATGCGGCGCTGCTTAGCAATAAAGGTCAGAGCAGCATCAAGTGGGTTCCGAGTACGGTTGTCAAGGAAACGAATCTCTCGTGGAGTCAACTTCAGGGCCTCGGCAACTTCCTTCCACTCGTGTCCACCTGTAGCACAGATTTAAACAAAAAACATATATTTTCAATTGTTAAACGATTATCCTGCGAAATCGCGAGGAATATCGCATGATACCTAGCCGACGAGCCTAAAAAAGACGATATTCCGCAAGAATGAGCAGGATATTTGTTTTATTAAAATCCATCCAATATTTTTCGCGCGCGCGATTGATCTAAACACGTCACGTATACACCCAAATCTCGCAATACTCCCCAAACGATATTGCCCATTTTTCGAACTTTGCGATTTACACTTCCTCGCGAGA
The DNA here is from genome assembly GCA_963693305.1 of Meandrina meandrites. Lineage (NCBI taxonomy): Eukaryota > Metazoa > Cnidaria > Anthozoa > Scleractinia > Meandrinidae > Meandrina > Meandrina meandrites. Next base: position 4,760,456 of record OY855911.1, read on the forward strand.
AAATTGTTTAAATGAATAAAACTAAACATTTTGAATAGACTAACAATATTTTCAGCGCCGACAGAATTACTTAAACGTTTAAGAGCTTTGAGAAAAGGTCTCCCAAAATGCAGCTTTGTGAAAAAATATTTGAACGATAACAGACACAATAGCCTCCATTTGACTTTAAAAATAAGCACGGAAATTTGTCGTTGAACATTATCTGTTCCTAAAGCTCATAGTTGTGTTCGCTTCTCAAAGCAGATAATGTCCGCGGACAAATATCTGTGTATATTTTCACGCCAAAATGGAGCCTTTTGCATATCTATTAAACAACTAGTCAACGAAACGCACTTTGATTTGCAAAACCTTGCGTTAATAAAAGACGCTCGGAATAGTGCATAAGTTGCCTAAAGGAATTATCTTTTTGATTTCTTAACTTGTATGACCCTTCTTCAGTGTGAAAAAAAACCGTTTTTCACACTGAAGAAGGGTCATGAACCCAAAACGTCTGTGTTTTGATAAACATTTTTGACATTTTCCGATATTTTTATCTTCCACTATCGATTCAATCACTTAGTCTACATACCACAAGAAACACTTACCGCTCAAGTCAATTGTAAGCTCTCTTATCGTGGACAAAGGTATATTACGGAGATCACGATTTTCAGGTAACCGAGGACCTAAGAAAAAGCAAAAAGTAATGTCATTAAAGACAAAGAATAATACGACTCTTTCCTGCACCCGCGTACGCAGGACTTTGGAGTGTAAACTTGGGAAACTTAAACACTTGATCCACACTCAGGTACGGTATGTACGTGAGTAGAAAATAAAAATTAGCTGAAGGTGGTACATCATGACAGAGGTAAAACCTGGTAAGGTAAAAGTTATAGCCAAGTGGCCCGTACCACCGGAGCTTATCCCGGTTATCATGAAGTGAGATTTCCTTCTTAGATCATGCTTTACATCGCTCTGTTAAATATCCTACTTCTATTTTAGTAAAGGGCAACTTAGTGAACAGTTGAGTAGTACAAACTACTAACTTCTACTTTGAATAAGCACCGAAGCAAACCTTGCAATGTAAGAATCGCTTAAGACTATGCAGTATACCAATGTATTAATTAACAGAAGTGCATAGGAAGTAATTACGTCCATAACTGACAAAAAGGTATTTGGACAAAGCCAGACTCACCGGTGGTTCCAGCTGGTGTAATCTCTCTCAAATGTTCAAACACGTCAAACCTGTTTGAATTTTTAGCTTGTCTTGCCAAGCAACGGATCATTGGCTTGGTCTCAGGCTCAAGCTCTTGCAAAGAGGCTTGGTCCAAAGGCACAGTCTTTCCCAGCTGAAGAACGACCTCTTTGGCATCACACGACTGTGACGAAAGGGATTCTAGAACCTCATCAGGCAGGTTAACTTCCTTACTTGCTACGAATGAAGGATATTTCACCAAATTAGAACAAGGTTAAAGGGACAGAAGAGTTGGAGTTGGTGGCGAAATCATCGTATTTTTTATGATTCGGCTCCACATACTTTTCAAACCATCAGATTTGTCTTCTTCAGGTTGTAGCGTAAAATTAACTTCTGCCACTTTTTCTCTTAGAATAACTAGAACGATACAATTTCGTTCATTTCCCTCGTATGACCTCTCAATCTTGTTAATAAGGCTGTTATAAAAAGACTCATGAACAAAGCACAGGTAAAATCGCTGGTCTCTAACTGATTGAGTAACGGTAAAAAGTGCTTAGTTACCTCTCCTGCATAAATTGCTGCTAATATGAATAATTGGGAAAAGAAACAATGAAGTTATGTTACCTTGTGAAGAAGTCAACATTCTCCCATCACGTTCATCAGCTGTAAGCTATAATATGCAAAAGAAACAGGAAAGACGATCTTTAGTAACGATGTTATTTCTTATGGCACATGGTCAAAGACATGTAATTCATTGAACTAACGAATACAATCATGTAGCGAAAACTTTAATGAAGTCACATCCCTCCATGAGGCTATTTACCTGACGTCTTGGAGGCACCAACCACGGTGCAATCTCTTCAACCTTGACTCTGGTGGTCCGTGCTAAAGGATTCTTCTTGCAAGAAATACTGTTGTCATTGCATAGCTGTGACTCGGTCCAGAAGTGCAAGCACTCCTCTTGCTTGCAACCTTCTGCTTTATGTGTGTGACATTTCTTAACCGAAACTCCTTCACAGCAGACTGGGCAAATAGAACACACTTCATAGCTCATATTCTTCAGCCAGCAAAACTCGTTGCGCATGGAATCAAGCATCATGTCCAGCTGTCTACGCACCTCACGAGCACATGTCATGTCAAAGTCGTCATGGCTGGCATCTACAGACAAGGACAGCTTCGAGAGTACACTGCCTCCCGTCAAGTCATGGCAGGAATTCTCTTTGTACAGAACAACTTGGATAAAAAGTGAATGACACAGGAGGATTACAGAGCAGTTTTCTTCTTCGTGGGTCTCAAATCTGGCGAAATTGCGGTACAACTGATAGTCATCTGGGCTCTTATATTTGTCTTTGTTCCACTGAAAGAACTGTAGCACCAGCCGGGGAAACAAGCCAGGCGGAACATGACCAGACTGAAATTTAAGAAAAATGGAAGTTTGTGCAGACTTAATTAACTCTTCGATTTCCTCTTCTGGTAGAGGCGACTGCAACATGGATGGAACCAGGTACTGCTTACTAGAAGAAGCATCAGACGACGGCATAGCGCAAAGCAGGCTGAATTTCTCCATGATTGCAACAAGACTCTTCGAGGTTTCTTTGCTTTCAAATAAAGGACTCCAAGCATGCTCTAAAAGTTTTTCCTCTAGGATCCCGTAATCCTGAAGCTTGCGCCAAAGTTCACTGAATTTCTTCTCTTTATGGTCATAAGGCTTGACTGTTATTACCTTTTTGAACACGTCAATCAACCACTGAGGGTCCAAGATCACCAATTTATCCAGGTCTGGAGTGTCAGCGAAGTGAATCAAAATTCTCTTGTCATGCAAAAAGTTCAGGAATGTTCGGAATTCCTTTTCATCAACAATATTGCATTTTTCAGATGCAATTGTTTTTGCTTTCTCAAGGGTTACCCATTTCTCACCACTATCTCTCATGGCTTGAAGTTCCTTCTCACATTTTAACCACTTGATTGGAATGGCTTCCTTCATTTGTGGTAGCTCTTTAGAAACGGCAAGTACTTCTTCACGCAAGCGCACGACTCCTGGACACTCAGATCCATGGCCCGACTTGGTGTTATCCACAACAAAGAAATCACACAAGTGAGTTTTGTACGGTTTGGTCTGCAGAGAGCCATATATCCCACTGGCTAGTGTACTGGGTTCCTTCTGACTATCATAAGGTGTATCTGCGTGAGTAAACACTAAGAAAACTGCGGGGAGTTTCTCTGGCAACACTTCCGATTCAGAACTGACTTGATCACTTTCCTGTTGACTCGCTAGAGAAGCCACAGAGGACATCCAGAAATCTAAACAATCAAAATTGTTTTTAAAACCATAGTTGTCTTCTAATTCCGTATACAATCCCTGCCTCGGGATGGGTTTTGTTGGTCCAAAGGGATCCTGGCTGAGGTCATTTACCAGAAGATAGACTGCTCTTGGGGTAAGAAAAAGTGGATGCGTTGTATAGTAAACTGATTGCCCGGCAAAATCCCACAAAACAGAGTGTACGTCTTCTTCGTCTTCCTCTTGAGTGTTGTTTTTAAGTCTCTTTAGCACCTCAGTTTCTACATCTTTTGGTATGCTGACTTCTTGTTCAGGATGTCTGAATGTCTGAACAGGTTCTAAATCTACTGCTGCTTCTTCAACGCTTTCGTCGTGGCTACTTGTGCTAGATGAAGATGCGGGAGTGATGTCATTACTAAGGCTACTTGCACTGGGTATATCGAATTCTAGAGCTGACGGAACTGAAGTAACATCATTGCTTGGACTTGCTGTGACTGTGTCATGCATAGGGATGTTTCCGGATTGCATCGCATCTGGAATTCTCTCTTCGGAATCGGGACCTCTTTCTTCCTGCCTCAAGTTTTCAACAGTGGCTCTCGCGGCATGGTACTCATAGGAAATTTTTGTCTCCGAATTTGTCTCCATGACCTCCTCCCCTACCTTCCAATTTTCAGCTGTCACTTTGAAATGAGAAGGATCAACGTCTATCCCTACAGTGCTTTCTTCGTTTTGGTTGAAAGGTTCTCCCCTGAGTGATCTCTTTAAACTGGTCTTTCCTGAGCGTTCCTGACCAATTAACATGACTGGCACCCTCTTGTCAAAAGTCATCCCTTCCGTTAGGGCCTTGTTGTAGGCTTCCAAAGCCGGGCGTCCTCGTGCAATTAGCTCTAGAGGTATTGCTGTGGACAGGACAAAATGAACGCAATATCAAGATGATATTTACAAACTCTTAGTCTAGTAAGGGTTGTATGCTATCTAAAGGGGATAAAACAAAATTATTGATTGGGGCAGGTCTTCAACAGGCGATGCTCTACCAACTGAGCTCTGAAGCCACACATTGGGAATAAGGTCAATCAATTGCGAGTTGCCAATGTATGGCTTCATAGCTCAGTTGGTAGAGCATCGCACCAGTACGTGGTGGTCACGGGTTCAATTCCATTGAAGCTCTGACATTTTCAGGCTTCTTTCTTTGCAATTTCACTGCAAGGATCATTTCTTTACTTTAATAAATGCAATAAATATACAAATTGTTCGATTTGTAAAAATGTATTAATGCAGTTTAATTTATTAACCAAAGTTCTCCGATCATAACGTCATCAACAGCGTGTGAAAAACTGCTTCAGAACTGAGGTGTTTGGATGAAAGCTTGCAATGTAAACAGCCTATTTGTTTTTTTTATCGGTTGTAATAGTTTGCTTCTTTACATCCTTAACACGGACATCAGTAACACCGACATCAAAGCAAAAGCTAGCATATTGTTGATAGTTTGTTAATTCTCAGCTAGATGGGCAAAGTATTTTGAGAGGGGCTTAGCGGTTTCATAAGACTGTATCCCAGGCATACTGGTTTCATCACACAAACAAACCTCTTTTCTGCTAGGTAAAGTCTGCATACGAGCCTAGGGGCCCATCACGCCGGAACTTTTCCCAGTTTCCGTAGCATGAAGTGACTAGGAGTATTGCTACTCCCCCCTGGATGGGATGCTAGTCCATCGCAGGGTTACCCCCAGCAGTAAATTTGCCGGTACCCATTTATACACCTGGGTGGAGAGAAGCACTATGAGAGTAAAGTGTCTTGCCCAAGAACACAATCCAGTGCCCCGGCCAGGGCTCGAACCCGGACCGCCCGAACCGGAGTCCAGCGCACTAACCATTAGGCCAACCCACCTCCCACTTTTCTTTTCTGCTAGAGTTCACTAAAAATATGGGCAAAAGACCGATTGTCATAATAGTTGCTTTAAAAATTTGAGATCAGATACCTAAACAACCATCACAGTTGTGACTTCTTTTGTCTTAGCTTGATGACTTATTAATGTACTTGGAGAAGGGACATTCTGACTCAGATAAAATAGTCAGAATGTCGTCTCCTTACATTTTTCTTAAGGGGATGTTCTATTAAAATGAATAATAATAATGATCATGTCATTAGCTAGCTTGCGGTTGATGGCTTTCCCTCCTTGGCTACTGTTTTCTTCAGTAATATCAAAGCCCTTAACTGTTTCCTTGTTTAGGTTTAACTGGCTAATATGGTGTTTCTTGTGAATGTGTCCCATGCATGCAAGTCACAGAAAAAGGCATAAATTTAACACTGCAAAGTTACTTATTGTTTCTTTTGCGAGGACATGTCGAAAACTCGAGCTTCATGTTTCATCACAGGTTCCAAACACCTCGAAACAACAAAAGCACTCAGCCTATGGCATTGTGCTTTCATCTATTTATTGGTGTTTGTAACCCATGATGAAGCATGTGCCCTCCTTATTAACACATTACTTCCAGCTCTTTCCAGTGCTCACACTTTGATGGTCCAATACTACAAATCTTTATCAGTTGCTGCTAGCAAAATGGTATCAAACAAATGCTCAATCATTGGTTAATGCATTTTGGCTATTTTTTTGACATCACTGGTTACCATAGCAACAGTTTAACCTATTTAAAACACACTTGAATTTAGCTTGACATGAAATTGCCTATAATTCAAAAATCAGTATTTCAAAAAAACCTCCCACGAGCGGTTTCAGAGCCACCTTAAATTTCTAAAAATTTGTTCATGTTCAGTACATGTACCTGCATGCAGCTCACCGGTCATCCTCTCAGTACCCTGGGTAACAGATGAAACTGGCAATCCACTTTTTCCCTGAGGTGAACTCTGACCAACTATGCTCTGACAATCTACAAAACACAACAACATATAAAGAAGTTTATTTGTGTGACACAGGCCTTTTTTTTACAATTTTCCGTGGATTTATTCTTCATTTAGTTTATAATTAAAACAGTGCTCCATAAAAACACCAAAACAAAGTTTCTAAATTTTGAATAACTTCTCGCAAAATGTGGTTTGTTAAAGGTACATGTACTTTTATTTCACCTTTGAATAACATGCAAAATCTGAAGTTCAAAGTGAAACTGACGATTGGGTTTTTCACTGCCGTCAGTCAAAATTATGACGAAAGCCAACAAACCTTGAAAAACAGAAACAAACAAAATGGATAAAAATTTACCAATCACAACCGACAGACGTCACCTTTTGACATGGCTGAAGTGAACTTCTGTTTCCTGTGAGGTCCTCTAAGATGATTGATGGCAGCGAAAAATGTAAACCATTGGTCGAGGTTTGGATTTCAGAGTTCACATGTTATTGAAAACCACAATAAATTGAAGTTTAATAGATACCAGCTAGAAGGTTTGCAATGTTGTTGTTTTTTTATTGCCAGGTCATCAGCATTTTAACCTGACAGAATTGATGAATCAAAAGAAATACAGATTTTTTTTGGCATATCATTAACATGTACCACAAACTCATAAGGATCAAGTTGAAACATGTAGCCCGCGTAAACAGCGTTTGAATATTCAGTTTTGTCCAGTACCATATTTGGAAACATGAAGAGTTTGTATGTGAGTGATTCATACATGAAGTGACTCACGCAACTACTTTTTTGGTTCCACGGTAAGTTACTGATCTGATTGAGCCATAAATTTCTTACAGCAAACTAATTAAAGAAATTCAACAAGTGTATCCAAATGGAGTTCTGACAATGACAATGAAATAGATTAGAATTTAAAGGGCCAGTCTTACCAAGATATACTACTACTTGAAAATCCAATGAAGGTGTTGGTATTAATTGGAAATCCACTAACAGTTGCCTAACCTTGCTAAAACGTACTGTACTGGTCACGAAAGTGATTTAAAACTGGTGTGGCTACGGACGGGTAGGAAGCAAGTGGTCTAAAACTTGAAAACGTCGGGCCGACGTTTTCAAGTTTGACAGTGTTACTTGGAGGAAATACACTAAAAAACAATTGATTGCGGTTTGTTCACATCTTTAGGAGTGAATTTATGCATTTTTTGCTGTTCAAAGGTTATTTCGTTGGTCAGAGAGTGCACCTTCATAATTCTAGCATAGTTTACACAAAACATAGACGACCTCTCGTGATACTGCCCCTTTAACTGAATCTAACTTTATTCAACAAAGCATAGTCATCTAGCATAAGGTAGGGTGTGCAGTTAATTTAATCCAAATATAACAAATTTGATTAATTTTTTTCTTATAATTTTCCAAATAATGGTACTTAAAGAAAACAAAAGTGAAACTGCTTTGTACAATACAAATCATAGGGAGTTAAATGTTTCAATCCTTATATGGGTTTCTGTATGTGCATATAACTATAAAAGATCTTTCACAGCATATATTATAATGCTCACTTTCAAATTCCTACCTTTTGTGAGGCTGATCATCTCAGTAACAAGATCTTGACTTTGCTTAGCCCAGCTGTATTTCCTACTGTAGGAAGAACGTAACATGTCAGCTTCCTGCAGTCGTGTCTCCCTGTCTTTGTTCCAGATTTCCTTGATTGCTTCGGCCCATACCTTGGCATCCTCAGAATCAATCACAAAAGATGAGCCAAATGGTACCTTATGCAGGGCTTCTCCAAATCCTGAATTCCTGCTAACAAGCACAGGGAGACCAGCTGATAAGGCTTCTAGACCTATCAAGCCGAATCCTTTCGGTCTAGAAGGCATAAGTACAAGATCCACTTCGCAGAACAATTGTTTCAACTTGTCTCGGCTTTGCAGGAAGCTTATTACTTTCAGGCGACTAGCAGGAATACCACACTCAAGCAGACGCTTCATTATGTCCTCATGCTTTCCATCGGGGGCAGCAACAAAAACAAGATGAGTATCATTCAACTGAGCCACAGCTTTGCCTGCAATGTCAAAACCTTTTAACTGAAAATCTTCAAAATCTCTACGGCCAAACATTAAAATGCTACACTGTCTCCTCTCCTCAACAGCATGCACAACATTCACAAATTCATTGATGACACCAGGGGTGATGTCAAGAGAGGTTTGATCTATTTTACTCCCCAGAAGATATGAACGAAAGGCTTCGTTTAACTTGGGCCCAACTTTTACTATGAAGTCGGCCATTTTGCAAAGTTCTACTTCTGTCTTTTTCCTTGACGTCACTAGTTCCTCTGGGTCTGTATGAACAACTTGGATCCACTTACACTTCTGTGTCTCTCTTATAACTTGTGCTTGACGACCAAGCTTCACCCCATGACCAACAATTACATCAATATTTAAATGATCTGGTGGAAAGCTGAGCCAGTCTAGTTCATCGTAGCCAGGCCGCCTTGTTGCGTTGACAATTTGAATGTTGTGACTTCGGGCCACGCTCTTGTCCTGTTCACTGCATTGTGGTAAAAAGAAAGTTATCTCCACCTCAGGGCATTTAGCCAAATGTATGGCTAATTCTCTGTTTATAGTGGACAGTGCACCTTTATTCAATCCCCAATCGGAGGCTAGAATTGTCACTCTTAGTTTGCTAGTGGATGGATGTGGCTCACCATGTTCTTGAGATTCCTGAAAAGAGGAAGTCATGACATGCCAAGAGGCCAAACTCCTATGGAGAAAAAAAAAAAAAAACAAAAACTTAATTTCAGATTTTGTAAACAGAGTGGTATAGTCATAGAATGGTAAAATCCGAGACTCGCTGCAATGCCAAGATTGCCCGTAGATTACCGTATACCATACCATGTTAAGCTGATTTTGGAACCCTATACAAGACTATACACCAAAAATCCCTACCGTCTCCGAGCCTTTTTTTGCTCTTTTTAGAACTGTATCACTATTAGTGTTTCTAATGGAATACCTTCTGTCAACAATGTTGCCCCTAAAATTTTATTTATGTTGAGGAAAGCCTCTTTCTCTTTTGAGTTCCTTTTCCTACTCTGGACATAATTCCTCATACCACTGATCAGTTTCCTGGCCAATGGTACCCTGCTCTAGATCAAAACTCTCTGATTTCTATTCCCTATCCCAGACTAAACCAGGGTTTTCAATAAGAATCAAAGTAGGCAGCAGAAATGTAGAAGTAGGCGGCAAAGGGATTACTCATGCCGCAGGCGTGACCTTTTAGCGGGGTCCGGGGGGGCATGCTCCCCAAGGAAACTTTTAAAATCTGAGCCTCTACCATCCTCGGAGACCCAGGGGCAGTTAGTCGGGGCAAAACAAAGTAAACCGGGCAGAAATCGTAGCGCAAAAGTTTTCTATAAAAGTAAAAGAGCCCCTGGGAAATGAGTCCCTCCAGACCATTTCCAGGCCTTTGTGTGAATGCTGGCTCCTGATTATAACTTCAGAGTGACTTTTGTGTGTTCTTACATGGCATTTTATTTCAATTTACATTAGAGAACCACAAAAAAGTCGGGGAATCATTTCAGATGTCAGAAAGAAATATATTTCAAGATAGATCTACCCAGATAATTTCACTTGAACTGATCAGAGGAATCTGCTGCAGTCGACCGAAAAATATTAAGATAAAGTTAAAAAACGTAAAATCAAATGTACAAGCCAGTACTTTCAGTCCTTTTAACCCTTTTTAACCCCAAATAAAAATTTCAGAAAATTGAGATCTAGAAGCTTACATCAATCACTCATTTCATTTATTTTTTATATATTTAGAAACTGAAAGCATCCTTGATGTAGACAAAGAGAAGACAAAGAACCTTTATTGATTTATACCGCTCAGGGTAGCCCCTTCAGATGCAAAAAGCTGTCTGTTATCAATGGGAGCCCTGAGCGCAACAATGTACTAAAACTATAGCATACATATGCATTACGCTAACATTATGCAGATGCAGAGCAGTCCGAGCATCACACAAGTCAGAAACCTGACAATTTTCTCTCTACCGAAAGTTGGAGAAGTCAAATTCTGAATGAAAAAGGTTTAAAGAGTTTTGTCTAGAGTAAACGAACAAAACATTCAAAATGAAAACAACGTACCGGTACCTGCTGTTGTTCTTGACAATCTCTTCGGCAAACATTTTCCATTTTCACAAAGTCTGTTTATTTATATTTTGAAAATGGCCGGATGAAGTTTAGTTCGAGATCACAGACATAAGTTCGATAGTGTACTCATTTTCCAACAAGAATTATGCACCAAACACCCCTCAGGACGACACAACAAAGCACTTAAAAGTAGACGGCGGTCTCTGAGGTTTTCACCGGTTGTTTCTTGACAATTTAGTTCAACTTTTTGACAAACACATTGTAAGTTGCTCGTGGTCACGGCTTTCTTCTCAGTTGAGTTGTTTGTCTCTGTTTATTGAACTTCACATCACTTCAGATAATTTTTCAAAGTAATCTTGAACCGTATCCAGTTTTCCACAGAAAGGAGCTGTACAAATTAATCGTAAGATTAAAACGTTTGAAGTTTGGATTCACATCTCTGCAAACCAACTGCAAACTGTTTTCGTATAAAGCCAATAAAATTTGCTTTCTTCTTGCTTTTGACGCGCACGTCATTCAAATGTAGCCGCGATTGACTTGAAATGGTTTCTTTTCTCCAGAATGAGAGATATAATAAATATCTTATTAACCTCGTTTTCTCGGTCCGCACTATAAAATACGGATCCTCGTTTTTTCCCGTTGATTTAGGGCCCGTGCACTTCGCACTTGGACCATAAATCGATGGGAAAAAAGTTGGTCCGTATTCTACAGTACGGACCTTGAACTCGATTAATAAGAGGTATGTACCAGAAAATATCCATACACCTCCCACAGAAGGTTTTTTGGTTTGAACCTCCCCCCCACACACACCCCTCTAGAATTTCCGCTCAAGCCCCATATTTTCCTTTTAAAATTTTGGCCTTTGAGACACCCCACCCCCTCAGAATTTTCATTGACCTTCCATGGGGTGGGTATGGATATTTTCTGGAACTGCACATTCATCCTGCTCTGGAACACAAACAATTAGCTACACAGCATTTCTTCCTCAGTTGCCAAATACCAAATATAAACAATGACATATAATCAAGCTTTGTATGTAAAGCTGCAATGAACTGAGTCTAGAAGATACAGTTGACCAAATCTCTGCATTTATCTTCATCATTCTTCCATATTCTGGCTCTGCTAAGAAATAAAACCCCTTTTCTGCTCAGTTTGACCCCAATGCAATATACAAACAGATGAAACACGAAACTCAGGGCTCAAAATTAAAAAATCCTCAAGTCGCCATTTGGGGACTAAAAGGTAAAAAATAGTCCCCAAATGGAAATTTTTAGTCGCCAGATTGCAAAATCAAATAGCGCCTTGTTCACAAGTATTTAAAATCATTTCTAGGAGAAATGAGAGGAGAGTGATCATCGGCTCATTAAATATTCACCGAACAGTGAAATTCGATCTAAACCAGAACTGTCAAATTTCATATCGCACAGGCCGTCTTAATTTCATTGAATCTCGTTTCAAATCACATTTGTACACAAAACGAATATCCTGAAAATGCTATTTTGTTGTGGTGTTTAAGTTTAAGCCAAATCTGAGCTTTAAATACGCACTTAGAATACAAATGGAGTTCACTCACGATTTACTCGACCACTGTCAACACTGAATCGAAATTCATTTTCTCTGATTGTTGGACTATAAATTGACTTAGTTTACCTGAGTTCCAAAAGGCTTTTCCCCTTTTTCTTTTGACTTTTTCTGTTGGTGATGCATTTAAATGGCCGGTACAATTAGGAGCTTTGATTCAATCAACGAGCTGCCAGTCCGGTTCTGGCCCTATCTGTCACGCAACGCTAAGGGGTGAAACAAGACCACTCTTGGAATTGAAGCTCATTGAGAATATCAGTTTTCATCATCGTTTAAAATGTTGCCTCAAATCCTTAGAACAAAGCTGTCTAGAAAATATTGTAGAAGTGCACAGGACAGAAAAACACTAATTTTTGCTTGTTTTATGTGTAATTATTTGATGTAGTCAGAGCTATGAATGCACTGCGGAAATTTGGATGTAGTGTGCATTTTGGAACAAGGATTGCATATTATAAGGGACAAATATAAAGAGGGTATAGAAAGTTTAAGAAGTCTGAAGAGATGAGTGGTGGTGGAGTGTGCTTGTAGTGTAGTATGTTGCAAGTTTTGTGAGATAGATATTCAACACCTTTTTGGGTTAATTAATTTAGAATAGCCAGCCATATTTGCAAGAGATGAAAATGTTGCTTATACAGTCTTGAAGTCATAATAAGGTTATCCAAAAAGTAAATAACCGTTAGCAGTGCCAAAGCAAGAAATGTAATGCTGGGCAATGAAGCTTTTTTGTACCTTTGCTCTATCCGTTGGTTGATGCTATGTGTAATATATGTGTACAGGTATACTATGACTGACATAACTATTATTTTAACTGTGTTTACGGGACCGGTCATTATTTATCGTTTGGAGCAGGGGATTTTTGTTGCTACACCGTAGCATTCACCTGATCTCCCCATAAAGTATTTAACATTTGAATGATCCCCCCTCATTGGAAGCTTTCATGATCCCCGCCCCCTCCTTTCCAAGCCACCACAAAATATCAAGTTCATTGCAAGTGCGGATGGCAGTAAACTGTCAAGGACACCTTGAATTGCGCAGCCGATTTGTTATCATTCACCGACAGCAATCGAAAGGTTCTATATCATGATGTAGAGAGCACCATACCAAAAAACTGTTCGCAAGTGATGAGCTGGAATATTTTCAGAATGCTCAAGAGCGAGTAATGGTGCTCTACGAAGAACTGCAGAGAGCCTCAAATAAGTTGACAACATCTCTAATGAATTGAACCTGAAGAGGAAGTTTCTATTTCGCATGGAGAAAGATCAACAATCGTGATTGTTGCTGTTGTTGTTGTTTTCAATAATATCGCACCGTTCGGCCGCGTTGAACAAACGTTTCCATTCGCTCTTATTAAAATGCCTCTTTAAAGAATTTGACAAATGGAACTTTAACATTTGAAATACAGAACTTAAACAATTTCAAGCCATCGCACAACGATTATTTATGTGATGAGATCGTGCCTGGATAACAGCATGCAGAAGCCAAAACATAATAATAGCATAAAAAGGAGGCGATCAATTGGCACGGTTCAAGTTATTTACGGCAATTCCACCGCCACATGAAATTCTCAGACTTTTTTCTCACCCATGTCCAATACACCCGATCTGTAACGGATCGTCAAAGGGGTTGTCGACCCGACACGGATCGCCGGATCGCCAATATTGTACGATCCGTCACGGATCGTTACGACCCGTCCTTAGAAAAGTCGACCCGTCAACAGGAAGTCATTTCGCGAGACAGTTAAATGGAAGTGGGTTCTATCACCGGAAGTGAACTTGTCAAGACACCTTGCACCCTGAATATTTCGGCGGATCGTGACGATCCAACTCGGGCCGTCACGACCCGTCACAGCGAAATCGATCCGTGGCAGTTCGCGAATGACTGCAACTTCGCGATCTTTTTTGCTGCCGGACAACCAAGCGATATACTGCCACAAACAGCGTAATAAAGCGCAAGCGAATAAAGTACATGTGTATATACCTCGTTCTAAAAGAATGCAGCCGCAAGCATTCATTTTGATGCACGATAAAGCGGAGTTGCCGAACAACGACGCACGAGACAAACAATCTAAATGCGTAATAAAGCGCAAGCGAGTAAAGTACATGCGTATATACCTCGTTCTAAAAGAATGCAGGCGTAAACATTCATTTTGATGTACAATAAAGCGGAGTTGCCGAACAAAAGAATGCAGCCGCAAGCATTCATTTTGATGCACGATAAAGCGGAGTTGCCGAACAACGACGCACGAGACAAACAATCTAAATGCGTAATAAAGCGCAAGCGAGTAAAGTACATGTGTATATACCTCGTTCTAAAAGAATGCAGCCGCAAACATTCATTTTGATGCACGATAAAGCGGAGTTGCCGAACAACGACGCACGAGACAAACAATCTAAATGCGTAATAAAGCGCAAGCGAGTAAAGTACATGTGTATATACCTCGTTCTAAAAGAATGCAGCCGCAAGCATTCATTTTGATGCACGATAAAGCGGAGTTGCCGAACAACGACGCACGAGACAAACAATCTAAATGCGTAATAAAGCGCAAGCGAGTAAAGTACATGTGTATATACCTCGTTCTAAAAGAATGCAGGCGTAAACATTCATTTTGATGTACGATAAAGCGGAGTTGCCGAACAAAAGAATGCAGCTGCAAGCATTCATTTTGATGCACGATAAAGCGGAGTTGCCGAACAATGACGCACGAGACAAACAATCTAAATGCGTAAAGCGCAAGCGAGTAAAGTACAGTGGAACCCCGTTAATACGGCCACCAACGAGCCATGGAAATTTGGAAGTATTAACGGGGTGGCCGTATTAACGGGGCTGGGTTAAATTTCATGACTGGTCTACTCAAGAGAGAAAGCCGCAACTTTTGTATTTATTTGCTTTATTACACACACAGTGACTTACTCGCTTTGTAATTTAGCTAAGGGAGTATTACTGTCTATTCATTTTCTTTTAAATTGTTGTTTGATTGGTTACAATTGGTGACTAGTTAACCACAAAACCACAGACGTCAATGACATAAAGAAGACTACTTCAACAGAAGAGATGGTACTGCCAGTCCCAGGAAGAAAGCCCGTACTTCAGAGGACACTTAAGGTTACCGTATACCTTTGAGGGTGTCTCGCGTCTAAACGAAACACGAGCGCCTGAGTCGCCTTTTGAAGGCTACAAGTCAAAGTGAATTTAGTATATCGCTAATTTGATTTGTTCTTTGGTTTCCGGACGCCAAGCGCTAAGAAAACGTGTCGGCGTTTTGTCATATTCAATTGCAATAAAAAGATACAAGACATTTCGCAAATAGGGCTAAAACGCACTGGAGTGATCATACAAAAATCGCTCCAGTAGAAAAAGTATACAAAAATAAAAAAATCGCCGACATAGTTTTGTTATTAACATGTTTAACTAGCTGCTCGCCAAATTTGACGTAGAAGGGGCAAATTCCTTTGGAGTTGTAGCTCTTTAAAGTGTTGCATTCAAATCGAAAAATTGATTTCAGAAAACAGCGCTTAAAAAAAATATCTTGCAATGCAAACAAACGCCGCCCACATGAAGCTTGCAACACCTTCTCGAATAACAAGGCCAATCAATGCGCGAGAATGGCGGCTCTCGTGATACTTCCCGCGAAAACCGTCTCGGTTGAGTGCATACACGTCATATGGGTGTCACTCTAAAGAAGAATTTTTACTTCCGTTCAAAAACGACATATGCTCATTTCTCCGCCGATATTCACTCTTTTTCAAAACTTTTTTTTGAATGAAAGATCACACTTGGACTATTACTTGGATGTAAAAATCCGATTTCGGGTAAAATTGTCGATCTGAAGGTATACTGTAACCTTAATAACAAAAAACTACCTTGCCTACTTCTTGCTCAAGGAGGCTAGGACGTAACAAAGATTGAAATTTTAGATAATAGGGGTATAGAATGGTCCTTCAAAATCATGGGTCTTGGAAAATTTTAGGCGAGTCTCGAAATCTCGGCGTAGCAAACTAGAGTCTCGGAATCTCAAGCTCGCAAAAAGCAATGCTCGTCTCGGAATCTCGAATTTTGAAATTGAGTCTCCGAGTCTCGCAAACCAAGCGAAAGTTTTGATCAGTTTGAACCATCACAAAATAACGGCAACGACAACAGCAAAGCAGAGAGCTAGAGCGTTAGACTGGCGTTGTAAAAGTCCGGCGCTGGGATTTCTAGATCATGGTGTCTCGCCCTTGGATTTTTGAATCGCGGTGTCTCGGTCTCGGATTTTAAATGAGGGTCTCGGCGTGTCGGCGAGTCACGGATTTTGCCATTCTATACCCCTAGTAATATTTCAAAAACATTTTAATAATTATTTCACATTTCACATAGGGTTCCTTTCCCTATAAGTATAGAACTGCAGCAAGAATTAACCAGCTGTCTCAACTAAAATTCCAAGTGATTTATTGCCAATTATGGAGCACAAAATACAGTTTCGTTGCAACCAAAACAAAACAATGATTCACCCGGGTTAACAAGACACCACAACATGTTATTGATAACTATAAGAGTTTCAGTTAAAATACACATTTAAATTAACAACAAAATAACACATGAAATTTATGTCCTCGAATAAGCGTGCTCTTTCAGTTTAAACCTTATGTATTTCATTTATAAGCGAAATAACTTTTGTCGTGCTTTCCTACTTTTACTTTGGTAAAAGTATTTTGTTAGCTTGTCCTAAAACAAAATTTGCATCGCAACATGTTAAAATTGTGAATATAAGGTTGTTAATTTATAATACAATCAATAAACTATAACATTAACAGACTTCAATGGCCTACTAAGTCTTTCGTGAAATGACTTCCGCTTGACAGGACGTCACCATCCATCGCGGATCGACTCCATCCGGTCGATCCGACGACATTTCTACCCTCTAACGATATAGTGAAACATTTCTAAATCTCTCGCAAAATGACTTCCGGTTGACGGGTCGTCACCATCTGTCTCAGATCGACTCGATCCGGTCGATCCGCCGACATTTCCACCCTCCTTCATGACGATATAGTGAATTTTTTCTAAGTCTCTCGCGAAATGACCTCCGGTTGACGGGTCGTCACCATCCGACACGGATCGACTCGATCCGGTCGATCCGCCGACATTTCTACCCTCCCTCATGACGCTATAGTGAATTTTTTCTAAGTCTCTCGCGAAATGACTTCCGGTTGACGGGTCGTCACCATCCGACACAGATCGACTCGATCCGGTCGGTCCGACGACATTTCCACCCTCCCTCATGACGTTATAGAGAATTTTTTCTAAGTCTCTCGCGAAATGACTTCCGGTTGACGGGTCGTCACCATCCGTCACGGATCGACTCGATCCGGTCGATCCGCCGACATTTCTACCCTCCCTCATGACGCTATTGTGAATTTTTTCTAAGTCTCTCGCGAAATGACTTCCGGTTGACGGGTCGTCACCATCCGACACGGATCGACTCGATCCGGTCGGTCCGACGACATTTCCACCCTCCCACATGACGTTATAGAGAATTTTTTCTAAGTCTTTCGCGAAATGACTTCCGGTTGACGGGTCGTCACCATCCGTCACGGATCGACTCAATCCGGTCGGTCCGACGACATTTCTACCCTCCCTCAAGACGCTATAGTAAATTATTTCTAAGTCTCTCGCGAAATGACTTCCGGTTGACGGGTCGTCACCATCCGACACGGATTGACTCGATCCGGTCAGTCCGACGACATTTCTACCCTCCTTCATGACGATATACTGAATTTTTTCTAAGTCTCTCGCGAAATGACTTCCGGTTGACGGGTCGTCATGTTGCGTAGACGGATTGAACGATCCGTGTCGGACCGTCAACCCCTTTGACGACCCGTTACAGATCGGGTGTATTGGACAACCCTCTTTTTTCTGGTCCCCCCCCCCCCACATGAAATTTCTCAGACTTTTTTCTGGTCCCCCCCCCCCCCCCCCCACTCTCTTAATCCCTGTCAATTACGGCTGATCCCCCCTTCGTTCTTCAGAAAACTATGTGGTCCCCTCCAACATCCTCCAGTTTTCGTCTGGATTATTCAATAAGAATTTATTTTGACCTAGCTACTCAGTGCAGGATCCAAACTTGGGTACAATTAAGGTGGTGGTATTGAAAAAATAACCGCTAATGCTGTCATAAAATAGCACTGCCTTGGTCCTTCGATCATCAAAAAAACGGTTATTTCATCTACTTATTTGCGTACAAGCTGGTGGCCAAACACTTAAAAGTTACCTTATTGAAAGATTAAATCGTCTCCTAGCCTGCGTAGCTGGCGGGATTTCGCGAGCGAGTGCTTTTTTTAGCGGCTGCATGTTTTGGTCTTGGCCACCAAGCAACGAGGGGCTTGGTGAGGAGTCAAGTTGAGATCACTCGCGGCTCGGCCGCTCAGCGACGCGGACTTCACCCGCACGAGAAAAAATCACTGTGTCCACTAATCCCACCAGCTGCGCAGGCTAATCGCCTCCCTCACTATCCCTTCCATGGGATCCGCCAATGCTACCAATTAGCTGCAACTTTAAATCAGGCAGGATCACCCGGGATAAAGCAACAGCTGTTAAATATCGCTTTGTTCTAAAACAAGTCCACCCAAATAGGAAATTTCAAAAATAACCCAATATCTGTATAAATACAAATGCTGTCGCTGAGATATAGATACGCGATTCCATTCCTATTTGCAGGAGTGACCAAGGATACTTACTTGTTTATTTAATTTGTTTCATCAGTACTTATCCAGTGGATAGGGTTATCCACTGTTTGAAAAACTAGGCCCAGACTTATAAGATACATTTACTGGGGGAGGGGATCTCCCTATAGTCACTATAGTAAAGTACGCTCTATTTTATAAGAATCATTTTTATAAGAACGTCGAGGCTGAAAAAGGACAAAAATTAAAAACGTCCTTAGAACGTACCCAATGCTGAAATTTGGCTACGAACAAATTTTATACTTTCCTATTCGTTGTAAGTCACAAATATGTGTGTATATACTAAATGAAGAATCAAGTCGTCAATCTTTAATCAAATAAGACCTAGAACGAACATTGTATTCACCCATGAATGTGACGTGAACATGTACATATCAGTTTAAATAAAACTATTTTCACAGGGGCGGATCTAGGGGAGGGTACAGGTGCTGCGGGTAGGCTTCCTAATACAACTGGCATTCTGCAAATAAAACAAATATCTGCACCCCTCCTTAGAAAAATTCCTGGGTCTGCTCCTGTTTAAGAGCATTTTAGGCTTAAATCATCGAAAACATTCGGACAAAAATGAGAAGTTCTCTCCCAGAAGGGATACCTTTTTCAGGCTGCAGTTATATAAAAAGGTAAGGTTTTTTATGAGTTGGAGTAGACAAAAGGATAAAATTTACGTATTTGAAAGGACCTTTCAAAAATATCTCGAACACAGCCACCGAAAGGGTAAATGTAAATTTAAGTGACATTTTAAGAGGTCCAAAGAAGGGACAGAAGATAGAAGAAGTTGACCCCAACGTAAGAGCACCTGGTGTACCCCCGTTTTAAGTATTTTAAGGGGATTGGACCTCATGTGCAAGAAAATTACGAGTACTCCCTAACCCTGGGCAATTTCACCGCTGACTGTTGCGTGACAGATAGGGCCAGAACCGGACTGGTAGTTCATTCATTGAATCAAAGCTCCAAATTGTATCGGTCATTTAAATGCATCACCAACAGAAAAAGTCAAAAGAAGAAGGGGAAAAGCCTTTTGGAACTCAGGTAAACTAAGTCAATTTATAGTCCAACAATCAGAGAAAATGAATTTCGATTCAGTGTTGACAGTGGTCGAGTAAATCGTGAGTGAACTCCGTTTGTATTCTAAGTGCGTATTCAAAGCTCAGATTTGGCTTAAACTTAAACACCACAACAAAATAGCATTTTCAGGATATTCGTTTTGTGTACAAATGTGATTTGAAACGAGATTCAATGAAATTAAGACGGCCAGTGCGATATGAAATTTGACAGTTCTGGTTTGGATCGAATTTCACTGTTCGGTGAATATTTAATGAGCTGATGATCACTCTCCTCCCAATAAAATGAAACGGCGAACTAACAATTAAAAACACTATTGAATATGGCTTTTTATTTCTATTCCCTAATGTTTTAGTTTACTTTTCTTTAGTTTTCTTGATGTAAGACCGGTATTGGTCCAAGGTATTCAAATTTTAAACAATTAGCGATTTGGTGTTGTTTTTGATAATTTCTCAAAAATAGGAAAAATTATCCCCTCGACGTTTACAGGAAAGGCGTCATAGACAATATTTTTTTACATATTCGTGTAGGGGAAGGCTAAGGCTTTACATTGATGTAACTGCCATGTTTTGATTTTATCCGCCAGCTGAGAAAAGAGGTCCACAAAATGACTAATTTTCGGGTTGTCCCTCGAGCCTCCTAACATAGGCGTGAGTAATATCATAGAGTGCCTATAGATTAACTTCAAATTGCTTGAAACTCCTACAGCTCATAAAATAGAAGTAGGTCTTTCTTGCTATGTAAAAATTATGGCAGTACAGTTTGTCCTTGCTTTGCACCGATCGCTTAAAAAAGGTAAACAATCGTCTTGATTTTTGGTCGCGCGCGAGCAAAATTCGGTCAAAATTATTAATATTTTTAGCTCTAGCGGAAAAAACCTTAAGCCAAGAACCAAAACGATTGTGGTTTTATTACTTTGGCATGAAGGCCTTTCACCTCACAAAAAATCAGGCGATTTGATTTTTCGATCCGGAACCGACCGGTCGAAAATTAGAGAGACTCCCTCTTAAGATGGTACTTACCGGTCAGATGGGGCCATTTTAAAATAAATGAGGCCATTTTAAAATAATTTATCAACTTTGTGTGAGTTCTTGGTAACACTACCCCAAGGTAATTGTTACGGTAGAATCCGAATTTGAAGTCAGAAATGTCAATTTCCCATCAGAAAGGTGTGAAAATTAACACCTAAAAATGTCACGCAAATAAATACTTAATGTATGTGATTTTCTCCCTAGCTTTTCTTTTAAAGCCTTTCTGCTTTGTAGCATTTAATACTTGTTAAAAAAGGATTCTTGTCTGACTTAGCCGCCATCCAAATGTTTATCAAACAAAAATAATTGAGCCTTTCTAAACCAAACACGTGACATACCGTAATATCGATCCGAAGCAACAATACATGGCGGCTAAGTCAGGGAACATAGCTTCATTTGTGTTTGTTAACTCTGCCAAATTTCAGAAGAATTCAATAAAACCCGTGGAAGTATTTTTATTTTCGTGCTACAGGTGCCGAGATTCCGTCAAATTTTGCTTGTTTTTGAGTCCCTAGCAACCGCCATAAACAATGGCACTGCAATCCTTTTGTCAGCGGTAACAATGCGCGCTCGCCATTACGCATAAGTATCGCGCGTGTTCGAATAACATATCAAGTATACACGCGGGGATTTTTTATGCTTCCTCGTGGAGATTCGAGTTCTGCTGTTATTCAGCTTACAATCTTGTAATTCTTTTATTGGAAATATACTGTGAAGGATAAAAGAAATATTCAGCGACAACAGTGGTTCTCTTGTGTTTACAGCTCACATTTTCAATGCACCAAACACGTTTGATGCGTATTTTCGTACGATCGTTCTCGACGACATGAAAAATATTCTGGCTGGTTCAAATGCTCAGGAATGCTTCATTCGCTGGAAAGAGTTCAAAGATGGACAAGCCTGCTGCCTAACAGGCGCCCGGTCACCTGGGGCGCCTAAGTTACGAGTGTGGGTGACTAAATTTTTGTTCAAGGAGCCCGGATGGGCGCCTAAGCATAGATTTTCCATTTTCATCTAATGCTTCAATTTCCTTGTAACTTTGTTCCACTGGCGTAAGATATATCCCGTTCAAAACAATAAGTGCTTCATTTCAAAACAGAAATACTAAAATTGTGCATATAATCGAGATAATTTTAGCATATAAATACGTAACGTGCCTTTGCAAAATTCGGCAACTTCGAAAACCATTTATTTTTGACTGTTTAGGACTGGGACTGACTCCCAAATATGGAATGAAGAATGAATAGTATTATGGGCTGCTTCACGTTTCGTTCGCTACATTGATGTTTTGGAGGAGTTTATAGTGAATTTGAAGTAAACATTTACGGATACAAAAGTGGAATCAATCTCCTGGCCATCCATGCATCAGGTCTGATCATGACAATTTTAATCTGCAAAAGTTTTCAACAAAACCTTTTCAACAAGCCTAAATAATGTGCAGAATGTTTTGATGTTACACTTACGAATTACTGTAATTAAGCTTACTATTTACTCAAACTTTTATTTTTTCACTTTAGAGAACGCTTAATTTCATACATGTAACAACAGAAAATGTGTGCCTTTTCTGTGACATTCTTATCAGGTAGTGCTTTTTGTGGATCAAGTTTGTTTGTTTGTTCATTCGAACTGTTTCGTGTTTTATCTCGATTATTGAATCGTGACAAGGAGAACATTACTCTTGAAAATAATAATGTGCTAGAAAACTTTGCTGAAAACAGTCTCAATAACATGAATTGTTTTTAAAACTACTAAAATCTATTGTATAAGCAACTCATTTGATAAGCCTAGAAACTGTTTTTATTTTCACAACTTAATTTTTCTGGTCTATTTTTGACAACTGATTATGAAATGTAGATAAGATCAGAATTTAATTAAAGTGTTTACACAGGTGTTTTTGACTTTTTATTACCTTTGCCTTAACCTTCAAACAGACCTGCTAAATTGTAATCTTGGTTCTGTTAAACCTTTATTACTAACAATAATTCAAGTTCTTTAGTGAGCTTGCTGTGCAAAAGTGAAATAATAATTTTGCTGCTTCATGCTTCACTGATTTTCTTTCAAAACTTTGGATGTTCAAAACTCCTTTAAACATTGTTTTATTTTGTTCTGCACATTTTTAACTTACTGTATCCAACATTCATCACAATCTTGTCCGAAGGAGTTTTCTGTTTACGTACAAAGGCTCTAAAATACTAATTATGACAAAACAAAGTGTGTGTGCATGTGGAAGGGGACGGGAGAGGGGGGGGGGGGGGTAGCTGCTCCCCAGACCCCTCCTCTTTATTTTTTTTTCCTTCTACCCCACCCCCTCCCCCGAGGATCAACCATGGCAACTTTTAGGCTGGGCTCCTAACTTTTTATGTTAGGAGCCCAAAGGGCTCCTTAGAAATTTTGTTAGGCAGCAGCCTTGATGGATATTTGGGATTCTTTAACCAGCTTCGAGTAGTACATGTATGTAGTTTATTCTTTGCTGTTGTGGCGTAATCAGCATTCGATAAATGAAGAGAAGTTGTGAATCGCCCGGTCGGCGGTCGAGGAAGCAAAGACCAAAGATTGATCTGGCCGCTTTCGATACTTTTGAAGATACTCTAATGCAAGCGGAATGTTTATTGACCGAAATGGTCATGCGAGTAGTTGTGATATATACTTGTCTAAACCTACATTTCTTAACTATATATGAATTTGACTTGTCAGGTTCTGTGATTTCATTTTGTTGCGTGTTTGTGTACATTTAGCTAAATTAAGTTTGGTTCTTCACCATAAGAATACTAGAATATTACAAAAGAGTCTGTTGGTATTCGCTTTTGTTATAGCTGGTCGTTTTGGGAGTTTAATTTGCTTTCAATTCCTGTTGTTGGTTTGCTGTAGCTTAGATGGTATCCTGCAGTGCGCGAGACCGGAAGGGAGTATACACGCAAAATTTCAAAATGACGGCTCAAAATGGCGCCGTAACAACGAAATCTATCCTTTCATTACTCTGAAACCAGTGAACAGAAAAGCTCCAAATTTTGGCACTGTTCCGAGATATGTCAGAAAATTAATTTAGCAGAAAATAAAGGTAGGTTGTATTTTTACCCCTGACCGGTAAGTACCACCTTAAATAGAAAAATTCTGATAAACATTGCATGATAGAAGCCAGGTCAACTGTCGAATCTTTTGTTTGCATGTGCCTGTGCTTATTTGATGAGGCGGGTTGCCATAACGATAACATCTACAGTAGCAATAAATTATATGAGTATAAGCCCAAGCACACGAAAAATTAACATGTTTCTTTTCCTTATGGTTTTAATAAGCAAAGTCTGCAGAGTCCTCACTAGTATTTTCTTGTGCTTTAATATGCTTGGGTTTGCCCTTGCGCTTATCTCACATTTAAAATCACGGAACTAAATTATCATGAAACTAGGTCAGTAGCTTGTCAACAAACATACCCGCCACGGCATTCACGGAAGTCCAAAGAAACGAAGACATCGAAGTGAAAGTTGTGATGGCCGATCTGATGACTTTCTCTTCCTGCTTTCTTTTAGCCCCATCCTCGACACGACGGGAGAGAGCCTGTTCACAGCCACAGCCTAGAGTACTTGTTTCCTTGGGTGACGCGCTGTCCCTAGTTGCATCTTTTCCCTTTGCATTCGCCAATTTTCGCCGCCATGTTGGATTAGGAAAGGAGGGCGGGAAGAGGGCTGGAAATGAGAAAACACGGCGGGGGTTGTGGGGGGTGGGGGGTGGGGGAGAGAAGTTTAAATTCCTCTCCCTTTCCCCGATTACTCTTCCTTCAGCCACACTCCCTGGGAAAACACGGCGGGGGTTGTGGGGGGTGGGGGGTGGGGGGAGAGAAGTTTAAATTCCTCTCCCTTTCCCCGATTACTCTTCCTTCAGCCACACTCCCTGGGATGTTTTCTATTTTGTTGCGTATCGGCTGCCTTGCAGTCCATTACAGGGACAGCGCAGACGGAGGGCCTAGGGAGGCTTTTATATTAGTCCCCCCTCCCCCTATTAGTAATTATGCGTTTATTTAAAGCGCATGCACGAATTGCGACGACTAACATCGACAAGTGTACGAAACATTCATGACTGAATAAAATAATTATGCCAAAATATGGCGCGTGATTTGAAGTGTTCACGTGTGGCACGGATCCTGTGAGCATAATGTTTACTCAAATGTAACATGTAATAAATCGGCTCTGAAAAAAGATATCCTTGTTTCAATGATTTATACCTCAAAGATTAGAAGTAAAAAATTAGAGTAAATGCATTACAATTCATAAGCAAAGGCGTTATCTTTGAAAACGCATTGTTCTTTTCTGACATAAAGCGTGGAATTCAATTACCATAATGACCAAAATTACCATAATTACCTCCCTTGGAAATCTCAAAGTTTGGACTTTGCCGACAATTTTGTGTCCAAGAATTCATCGCGGATTTAGAACTTCATGAGCTAGCATTGCAGAGAGGTATACCAGGGATACTGTAGTGTGTCATGACAGAACTGGAATTCTAAAACGTTAAATTCAACTTTGCACATTTAAACGACGTTTACTCGCTGGCAAAGTTTCAATTAAAAAATCCACCTCTGTCATGACACACTAGAGGTCTTGACTCATCTGTTTTTGATAAAATCACAGAGTGCTGTCTTCTACTCGATCCGCAAACTTGGACACAAAATCTTGGATTTCGCAATTTCGTGCTAATGGCGCTAAACGGCATTCGTAAACTTCCATCATTCTTTTATGTCTCTGGAAAATTTCAGCTCAATCGTACCCAAAACAGACGAGATATAAGCGTTTAAAAAGATGCAGGACAAGCAAAATTTTGCCTAATGAATTTATTTATGACCATGTGTCACCCGCGACCTTAAATAAAGGATATTCATCCACTCATTCATTCATTCATTCATTCATTCAGCGAGAGGGCCAGAACTGGACCAGCTGTGGAACTGCCTCGCGAAGAACAGCGCATTGTGTTGATAATGTCGAAGTTTGCCGTAAACAAGTTACACTGTAAGCATGAAAGTACTGTTTTAGATGTGGTTTCTGATAGCTGCTGATAGTCCTGTCGCCTGTCATAATGTTGGATAAGTACCTTTTCTGATAGCTTTGTTGTTTACTTCAGTGCAGCGGGCTGCCATGTGCTTCTTGCTGAATTTCGCACCTCGGCATGTTTGACAGGCTTTCATGTGTTCGCACTCGAATTTTTAAACAATCATTTTAAGAACTTTTCGCGCCTATTCGCACAACATTCGAATGTTTTTTTAGTGCCTTTTCTGGTTTGTCGTTTTACACTTCTGCAGCAGCTGCCATGTGCTTCTTGGTGAATAATTTTGTGCATAATTTAGATTTTTCACACATTGAAACTGAAGTAGCACTTCGCAGCTTTTTTTTTTAATTTTCCTTGTGCATCATCAGCTAACAAGATTGCATAAGCAGCATTTTCAACTCTTGGACTGTGGCTGGCAATTCTGAATTAAACCCAAAAAGCTTATACATAAACAAGTAGAAGCTATTAAATTTCATGCGGGAAATTTGTATTGTTAATCAAATGGTGACGAGTGAAATTAGGAAATAATTTCACGCGCGTCCCAAGCCTTCAGGCGAGGCAAAATTATTAGAATTTTGACAAAACGCAAGTGAAATTATTTCTTAATATCACGAGTATACCATTTGGTTACCTTTTAATATCATGGGTGACAATTAAGTTACGCTTACAATCTTAGTTTTTTAACTTGTTATTGTATCGTCATGAACGAACCTGCTGGAAACGACGCCCATGAAACGCTCAAAAATCTGCTCAAAGTCATTCATGTTATCGCTAAAAGTTTATAAGACGACCAAGCAAACTGGCCAAGGTGAAATTCAAGCAAAAATGTGCAAAGTTTAAGCTATAAATCATCTTTAAATCGTCAGTACACCATCTTGGCACTGAGACATGGGATTAATATAAAATAATGTTGCCATGGTAATTTTTTAATTTCACATGTGAAATTATAAATTAGCGCAAAATTTCGCGTCAAAAGTAAGGAGTAATTTGTCACACATGATATTATCACAGAAACGTTTTTTCACTGGTCGTTAATGTAAGTCCCGCAAAATGAGTAATAGTAAGGTATGTAAATATGAAAATTTATATTTTTATTTCTTCTTTAAATAGGTAGTATTATGAGCCCAAATAAAAGGTTTGAAATCTTCAGGAGTGGTGGAGCGGGTATTGCTGGCCATGCTCTATTAAGGGGAAGAGAATACAAAAAAACAACCTGCCAGGGTACCCCTGAATAAGGAGTTACTTTAGCACATTGGTAAATATGCTTTATTAATTTGTACTACAAATCACTTTTACACACACTTCCAAGTGCCCCTTCAAAACATCATTGGATACAATTATATCATGTACAGAAGTTAGGCATGCAGAAATTTATTCCAATTCCTTGATTTAGGATATGAAAACATGCTGTTGCTCTATAACGATTCATTGCTGAACTACAATTTGCCAGCATAACCATTTTATATAACAAATA
This sequence comes from Meandrina meandrites, assembly GCA_963693305.1. Taxonomy (NCBI): domain Eukaryota; kingdom Metazoa; phylum Cnidaria; class Anthozoa; order Scleractinia; family Meandrinidae; genus Meandrina; species Meandrina meandrites. The sequence goes on from OY855911.1 coordinate 4,787,811, forward strand.
ATAACAAATCATTTTCATTTTTTCAGCGATAAAGGAGGAATGGCACACCGGGGAAAATAACATCAACTCCCATCTTAAGGAAAAATCAAACGGGGGTGGGCAAAACCCAAATCTCTAAATTTTTCTTCATAGGTCAGTAAGTACAGTTAATCATAGTTTAATAACTAACAAGTATTTAGTAGATCGTAGTTCAATAAGTATTTTAGTAAATCATCTGATAAATTTTTAACTGTGTATTCACCTTGTTTGTTGGATTAACCTATAATAGCGCGGATATTTTGCAAGTTGTGAACAGTGAGCAAAATATCCGTTTTTATTATCCAACACTGCTTCGTAGAGTACAAATAACGCGCGAAACGAGTACAAATATCACACGATATTTGTACTCGTCTCATTCCCCCGACCGCGCAAAAGATTAAAAACCTTGGCAAGTCAGAAGTTTGGGGAAACGAAAACGTTGGATAATAAATCTCTTATTAGACATTTTAGTGTGTAGTATCGCTGTAAATTTTTACTCATCATTTGTATTTTGACTCGCCCTTCGGGCTCGCCAAAATACTGCATGACTTGTAAAATTATACAGCGATACTACACACTAAAATTTCTAATAAGATATATGTATTACAATAATGTTATAAATCATGGAATAAGGGATTTATTAATTATTCCACTATTTTTCCAAAGAAGTTTGACATTTTGTTTCTGAGACACTGACCGCATGGTTCGTGTACACAGATCTGTAGGTTTTTACGAAGATAGAAGAGAGAGAAAACAGTTGTACAACTTGTATAGCTCGCAGGTGGTGCTCACTGGCCTAACTTTTTAAACAAATCATTTAAACTTCAAGAACTATATTAAAAAGATTGTTACTCTAGGAAATCAAGTAATCGTTTTATGAGCAAACAGCTCTGAGTAAGGGACGGCCATTTCATTTTGTAAGGGGAGTGGGAAAGGCAATTACGAAAAACCTTGCACACGAAAAGTAGAGAGAAAGCCATACACAACAAGCCCCTGAAGGAAGAAGAAACAACCTAAAAGCACGAAAAATTACCCAAAAGGCCCCCTCTCCTCCCTTACCATCATCCTCCTCCTCCACCACCACCACCACCACCTCTTCAAAGCAGAGGGGTCCGCGCTAATTATTGCTTTCTTTCGACCAAATTTGTAAATAAAATTTAAACGCGCAAGTTTTTGTGAAGCTCTGTAAGCTTCAGGTGAAGCTTCTTGTTATTTGAGTAACTCTTATTATCAGAAAGTCATATGGTTTTCTGTTATTATTTAAACTACTAAGGAGTATTAAGGCAGGCCATGTCATTGATATGCCAATTCTTTATTTTCAGATTGACGGTGAAATAAGCCGATTAAGAGGGGAAAATGACGCCCTTAAGAGAGAAAAAGAACGATTGACGGTTAGACTTGAGTAAAGGAGGTGTTTATTTCAATCTAACTGTAACAACGTCACAAAAACAAATAAGACGCTTGCTCGTGGAGTAAGATAGAAAACAGAGTTTGTGAGAAGGAGGCTGATCCAATCCACACAGATGTCATTGAAAGTTTGATATTGATGTCTTCATCGTCATCGGGGCCAACCATGTTGGCATCGATGGCCTCTTCGATAATTGAGGTGATTCTTGTGCATGTGGGGGACCTTGGCGTCTATTAGACACAGGGCGTTTAATTTGTTAGAGGGGAGCATCTCATGCAAAAATTTGTATCTAACGGGGGAAATATATTAAAACCAAGGGTTTGTTTTAGACTGAAATGTCATCCGTCCTCTCTTCCTTACCCCCGCGCCCCTCCTCTGGGGGGTTAGGAAGAGAGGACGGATGACATTTCAGACTAGGTTTGTTTGAGATTGGACTTTGATAAGATCATTTACCATGACCGAGTTCCTTTTCACGCTATTTTGTATTGAAACAACGTGACCTTTTTAAAAAGCCTCATTCCAATTGTTGAGAAACTCATATTAAGCTGCCACATGTTTTTTCCCCGTGGATACATCGCCACTTTATACCTACCGTATCAATTTTGAGATTAGGTGAAAATGGATTGTACTCTTTTCAAGGTTTATTAGTATATTCCTCAGACAGAAAAATACCAACTTCTTTAAAATCGTTTCACCACAAATTCATTTGAACTACACAGGAATATTGGAAAGTTCAAATCCAGATGAGAGACGAGGAAATTTCCAAATTAAAAAAGGATATTGAACGGTTAACAATAAATTTGAAAACACGTGACAGTGAAGAGGAAAGGTAAGGGTGTTAAAATAGCTTAATTACTACTGTTAGTCTAGGGACCATTTGCACCGACTAAAAAGTTGCGTTACAAATTGACCGTTCAAGAGAAATGCATTTTTGAAGCAAAGGGAAATGACGGTGAAATTTGCATGAAAGTAGGTACAAAAATTAAGGAATGCAAAACACACTGATTGGAATATTCTTGCATAAATTTGCAATCGATAAATTTGTAACGCAACTTTTTCGTCGGTGTAAACGGCTTATTTATCGATAAATGTGGACATGCTCCAATAAATCAATGTTAACTTAACTTTGGAACTAAATCTTTTGTATTATCAAGGATGTGTTGCGGAAGTTTCAAAAAATCGTTGGAGCCGTTTTTGAGATTTTCGAAAAATTACTAAAAGTGGCACTTTTACCAAAAATTACAATGTCGAAGAAAAAATCCAATTGCTGGCTTGCACTGTCACGCCATAAAAAAATAAATTAGAAACCGTTCAATGAAAGAACCTAAGAAAATGAAATGTTATAACAGACCTACACTGGAAAAACTTCTGAAAGTCTCAGGTCTCTGTGATGCGCCGTCTCTGAGTTATTTGCCAAAACGTTTCACGCAAATTTATAGAGCTTTGTATGGAGACGCCATGTTGGTGTACAACTTTAGTACACCAACATGGCCGCCAAATCATCTGAAATTCACTTCTACGATGAAAGCGCTTTCTCTTCGCTCGTAAGCTCTTATATATGCGCATAAACACATCTCCTAAGACTTTAAAATGTTTTAAGTGCTAAAAACCATAAGAGGAGACCTTTTTTCAACCATTACAGCTTTGTCGCGGCCACTATCTCCGTGTCACGCAAGGTTAAAATTAGGAAATTCAAAATGCTTTATTTTTAAAGCGACAGACACTACAAGACTAAAAACTTGCAAAAAGACTTTTTTCTAGGTCATCTTCAACCTAGTGTAGGAAAAAAATTAGAGGACCTAACAATAATGAGTTTAAACTTTTATGACGTCACATGCAAACCAAGAATTCCTGAGATTGCGATAAACATAAACAATAAAACTTTCACGGCAACAAAAGGTATGTTTAATACACATTTTGGTGTTATTTCAAATGATTTCATCAACGCAGTGTCAGCATCTCTCCCCGTTTACATTGTCATGCAAAAAGCATGGTTTGACACATATTTGCGATTCATTCGGAATCAAACATACAGAAACGTTTTATTCTTGTATATTTCATGGGCATTACACCATAGTTTCAGATACTGGTGTTAGTTTTTTTTACATCAAATCTGATTCGCGTAGAATTTCCGTTTAACTGATTTCGTGTTTTTCTCTTTATTGTTGCCATGGAAATATCGATTTTGCCTAAAAATATATTATGTCAAACTTCAATCCAATTCCTAAACAGGGTGTAAATTTCACATCGATTCAAGTCCGGAAAGTCTGCTAAACGGCCAATTGGCCATGTTCTAAACGAGCAGGGGACTGGGAACGAATATTTAAAATCGATTGAATTGAAAAATGGAGCCCGTCATCTGAAAGTAAGTTAGTATTCACCACGGTCAAACGTCTGAGGCTGTTTTTGTTTTCTTATTTCGAGAGAAATCATTCACGTTAACGTGGAAACATCGGTAAGGATATATAAAATAGCTGCTGAGGGTAAATATATTTTTCAGTTCCCTCAAACGGGATTCTTTACTTTTAAAATGCTCCGCACCCGAACAAAATTGCTTTGACAATGGCGCCGACAGTCGGCATTTCGCCATTTTCAAACACTTAGAACTTTTTTAGTAAAGTTCCAAACAATTTAGTAAACCAGGAGAATACTTGTTAAGTATCAAACTTTGAACAGTGAAAATGAAAAGCTTATCTTTCAAGTAGTTTTCTTATTTTTTACGTTTTACCGCAGTGAAAAGTTAGTACGTTGACCTCCAGTCAAAGCTCTCTTATTTTAGCGATTTTGAAAAGTGTACCATGCCTTTGCGTTTTAACCAATAATTCTCAAATTTGGTCAACTTACTAATGTTTGGATGCTCTTTCAGATGACGGGCTCCATTTTTTAATTTAATCGATTTTAAATATTGGTACCCAGTCCCCTACTCGTTTAGAACATGGCTAATTGAAAATGCTAGGGATGGTCCAGAAAAACTGTAGCAAGACACCTTAACCCGCATCTCAGCTAAATCTATCAGAGTTAGCTTTAGGACTCCTTGATTGATCTTCTGTTCGTTTGTTTGATTGTTTTTTTTTTTGGCGTTTTTCACTCATTATTCACTGGGTTTTAATAAGCAGTTTATTACATTAATGGTTAAGTCTTATTGGATTTATGGCTATTTAAGCTTATTACATTCATCAGTCATGGTCAAACATTACATTTAATAATTGATAATTTTTTGTGCATGCCATAAGGTAGCATACTAATACGTTGTGTTAATGATAACTGGAAAGAAAATATCCACTAATTAAAAATTAATTGTGTTTGGTGTTTAGAAGAACATCGGAAACGGATCCAGAGATGTTAGAGGTAAGACTATGGTGGGTTAGTGCATGCATTATCTTTGGGATAAACGGAGGAATTCCTGGGCATTTTGAAGTATTCTTCCTCCTTTCCTTTCTTGCACAAAGCGATTGTATGAAAAGGCGGCAAAATTGTTGGCATGTAGTTCACTTTTATGTTCAGCATAACCGTGAGCTATTAAAATTTATCTTGTACCCAGTATATACGCTAAGACACAGTGTGGCTACTTATTTTGGAAAGACTGTAAACTCAAGCCAGAAATTGATAACCAGGAGCTCCACTATTAGGCCTTCCGGCTCAATCTATATGTTTTGCACGGGTTTAAATTTAAAGTGAATCTATTGCGCAATAAAATGTATAATCTCTTGTTTTTTCTTTTCCTTTTTTCTTCTGTCTGTCTGTCTTTCTTTATATTCCTTCCTTTTTTCTTCACTCTTATAGACCAGTATCCAAGAAGAATCGAACGAAGAGGGTGCAGCAGCAGCTGCAAAATCACCGATTCCAATCAATGTAAGTACCTAGCTGTCAACAAAATCTAAAACTACCTTTTGCTACACCGCTCGGTTCCAGCGTTGAATATTTGTGAATTTTGATAACATCTTAGGATCCCCTCGGCTTTCCACTTATTGCCAGGCAATATAACTTTCCGGCATGTGTAAATAATTGGCATGACAATAAATATCTTGTTAAGATACCGTAGAATCTAGTCCAGTTCTGGCCCTCTTTCTGTCACGCAACACACGAGAGCGAGGGTCCAGGGACAATTGTCTGCGCATGCCCGTGATAAACTTATCACACGCGATCACACGCGACCCTCAAAACAAAAAGTCCAGACGAAAAGTCTAGTCTCTTGGTGGATGTCAATCATCTCCGCCTTTTTGCTGAAAGATGCACCAAAACGACCACACTTTCTAGGGGTTAACTGGCGCAGAAAACCCCCGCGGGATGTTGGGAGAATACGAGAAAAGCGAGTAGGATTCCGTTTTTCGGAGGTGCCGAAAACTTTTTGCACACGAAACGAAACTCAAAACAGTTGAGAACATGAACAAGGTAATTATGCAGTAAACTGACGTTAACATTAAGTAAAGAGGTATATTAGTAGCGTGATAATTTTCGGGAAATTTCCTTTTCTCCGCTCTTTAATTTCGAGATTTCGGAAATTCCCGCGAAAATGAGTAAAAATAAGGTAAATAAATAAAGTGAAATTGATTTTTATTCCTTGTTTTTATAGGAAGAATTAAGAGCTATAGTCAGGGCGTCGAAATCACCTGGTGTGGCTGAGAGAGCCTTGCTCTCAATGATGTTTACCATTGAGACACTAGAAGTGTCATCAGTGAAGGGAAAAATAATTAGAAAAGGCGAGCCTGCAAGGCAGGCCCTCAATAAAGACCTCGTGGAGAGACTAATCGGTAAATATGCTTTATTATTTTGTATTACAAACCACTCGTACACGCACTTTGTATCAAACAAGCTAGACAGGCAGATATGTATAATGATGAATTCATTGCTAAACTATAGTTCACCAGCACCATTAGTTAATTTATAGAACAAATAACAGCAGAACATTTTTCGTTTTTCAGCTCTGATTAAGGAGGAATGGCCTCAGCGCACAGACGAACAAATAGTTAACAACATTAACTCCCGCCTTAAAGAAATCAGGCGGGGGAGGGCAAAGCCCAAATCATTAAATTTTCAATAAAAATGTAAGGTCTATTTTTTTAGGAAATCTTAGGTCAATTAGTAGAGCAATAAGTACTTAGTAAATCGTAGATCGATAATTATAAAGTATATCGTAGATCAGTAAGTATTTAGTTAATCGTAGGTCAATAAGTATTTAGAAAATAGTAGTTCAGTAAGTATTTAGTTAATCGTAGGTCAATAAGTATTTAGTAAATAGTTGTTCAGTAAGTATTTAGTTAATCGTAGGTCAATAAGTATTTAGTAAATAGTAGTTCAGTAAGTATTTAGTTAATCGTAGGTCAATAAGTATTAAGTAAATAGTAGTTCAGTAAGTATTTAGTTAATCGTAGGTCAATAAGTATTTAGTAAATCGTAGTTCAGTAAGTATTTAGGTAATCGTAGGTCAATAAGTATAAAGTAAATAGTTGTTCAGTAAGTATTTAGTTAATCGTAGGTCAATAAGTATTAAGTAAATCGTAGTTCAGTAAGTATTTAGGTAATCGTAGGTCAATAAGCATTAAGTAAATCGTAGTTCAGTAAGTATTTAATAAATCGCAGATCAATAAGCATTAAGTGAATAGTAGTTTAGTAGGTATTTCGCAAATCGTAGGTCTATTAGTATTTAGTATGGAATGTTAAATAGTATCTTAATTAGTATTTATAAGTAGCTTATTAAGTACCTGATGAATTTCTAACCGTGTATAGATACTCCTAATTCGATGGTTTAACAAATAACACGCGCGGATATTTTGCGAGTTGCAAGCAGTGTGCAAACTATCCGCACGTATTATATGTTAAACCACCAGTAAGGGATTTATTATTCCTGTATTTTTCCCCACTTAGTTTGGGTCGTTTAGCTCCGATCGTTTTGTTACGTCGCTTTTCTTCCGTAGTTTTGCCCTGTTCTACTTAACAAATAAAGAAGCCTAAGCCATGTTTTATACTGTCATAAAACACGACGGGCATTTGAGAACACGAGGGAAATGTAGAAAACATGAGCCGCAGGCGAATGTTTTCTACATTTCTCGAGTGTTCTCAAATGTTCGGAGTGTTTTATGACAGTATAAAACATGGCTTAGGCTTCTTTCTTTGCTTTATGATATAGATTTTAGACGCCGCGAGTGGAAAGTTAAATTAAAATACTTGTAAATGTACAACAAGAGCGATTGAACGAAGATGAAAAGCAGCAAATAGTTTACGGGAAGACCAGAAAACTGACACAATTTCATTATTGTTCGACGTAAGTTTGTTACCTTTCAATCTTTATCTTGCCCTTTTCGAACTTCAATAAACTTCACCGACTCTGAGTGCAATTTCGTTTCAGCAGTAGTCTTGATGACAGAGCCGTAAACAAGTACAATATGTAAACACTTCCTTCGCTTGTCTTGCACAAGGCGTATAATTTCCAGAAAAGCTATTGCTTCGGATCTTCCCGTAAACCTCAATTGTTGTCGCAATTTTCCAGCATGAATAGACGATTTAAGAGGAGATTGTTGAGGAAAATCTTCCAAAGAAAACTCTCTCGCTCGCTGTCGTTGCCTGTTTCATTAAACTCAAGGAGTGAACACCGCGCCACAAATTTTCCCGCCTCCTCATGCTATCACTTCGTTTACATCAAAATGAAATGTCCAGTGGATTTATATTCCAGTAAAAAGCAATTTAATAAAAACAAATATTCCATTCGCCCTTGTTGGATACGAGTGGTTATAGCCAACGAGGCGCGAAGCACTCGAGGAAAGCTGACGAAAAACAATAAAACATGATTTTTCTATGTTTTATACTCTGATAAAACATAGTTTTTTAGCCAATCAGAGCGCGCGCAGACTCCTATCTATATTATAAAATGTAATAACAATGTAATAACTAATAACGTGTTGTGTTTTGCGCGTTCTCGTGACCTTATATGGTAAAATGGTGCAATAGTGGAATAATAATTTAATAAATGTTCAAATCAATCAATCAGTCAGTCAGTCAGTCAATAGGCCCGTACGTTATATTCTCATGTCAAATTGTTGTGACATCATATCAGGCCATGGCCTCATGCAGAATGAACGGGTGTGGTTGAATGACTGGTTCGGGAGTCACGTGATATATGGAATTAGCGGTTTAGGGCATTCGTTACGGCTTGATGGCGATAGTGAAAGTGCATCTATTTAATGTACCTATATGAAACGCTGTCATATAACGTTTTGAGCATATCCCCGGTTGTAAGCTAGGCTATATGAGCAGCTAAGAGCATCTGCAGTAATATTCAGATGATAGTTTAGAGGTGTCATTCTTATTATCTGTAAGTACTTTTTGAATTGGCTTAGCTTCTTGAAGACTGAATGTAGTTTTCCGTGGTCGGAAACTATATGTACTGGTCAAACAAGTGATAAAATGCCATGTAGTTTTTTTTTTACGATGAGACCACAGTTTTGCATTTATTTATTCTGCTCATTTAACACGAAAGTAAAACAAGTGGGCAAAATAACAAAATGCCATGTAGTAGAAGTAGTAGTGATTAGATAGCGTATCGCATCGTGTTGTGCCATGACTATGCGATCTTCAGTTTATTGAACACTTACGTATGAAAAGCTCAGTTCCGTCTTCTTGTAGAGGGCAGTGCAGTGGCTTCAGCCACAGCCATGTGTTCTTGTTTGCGCAACGGTACAGTCATTTTGCCCAAGTTAGCATTAAATTATTGCAATGATACAGTACCAAACCATATAAAATTTATGATACTAAAACTACGATTAAGTTTTTAATTATTTTTATTTTAATGAATACGAAATAGGTGCAAACTGAGAAGCAAAATAAGAACGATAATATCAGGCACCTTAAGTATAATGCCATAGATGTAGATATTATTTATCAAACTAATTTAAACTAAGTAATGTTACAATTATAGCTCATGTATATCTGGATAAAAAAGAAAAGATAATATAAATCGATTACTTATAGGATTTATTGTAATTTTCTGTCTTCTTCTCGACCCGTTTTGCTAGTTCCAATAACCAATTTGTGTCTAATACCCCATTCACACCAACAAAACACGTTTGGTTAGCCAAACGAGGGCAACTTCTCTCTTCCTTTTTTGCAGTTACTTGTTTAAGTAATCTGTTTCCTTATACAGATAAAAAAATATACCCTTAAATTATTTATTAAAAGAAAACATTTCTTTGTCGCGTCCAATTTTTAAATAAGCGCCGCCCTCAAATAAGCGACGCATTTGAGGCGCGGAATATTTAAAAAGCGCCGGGAGTAATTAATAAACGTCTACTGGAACCGAATGAAAAAGCATTTGACATCAAAGATTTTTTGCGGCAGTGAAACTTTAACACCACAGGAGAGGTACGAAACAATTTTTGGATCAGGTGGGTCATGTGACACCCCTTTTGCCGCAAAAGCTGACCGTTCCGACCAAATGTGCCTTTATTTAAGAAACGCCCGTAAAAGCAAAATACAACTTGACCCCTCCAATGCGACTGGACGCGACCACAAATGTAAACTGCTCCAGGATCTCAGTCAGTGAGGCGAGCGCGAGCGAATTAAGCAAGCGAAGAAAAAATTGGAGGGGGGGGGGGATAGGAGAGAGAAAAGTTCCCCTCTTTTTCGCTTCGCTCGCGCTCGCCCCACTGACTAAGAGTCTGGAACAGGCTACCACAAACGCCGCATGGGTTGAAATGATACCCTGGGTGTCAGAGCTATCAGAGGCTTTTGCGCGGTTTTCGGTGTAGAGTATCCTCTGGTACCTAGGGTACAAAAATGGCGGCCTACAAGCCGAATTGTGAACTGCTGGGTAAGCACTTACGGTAGCGGACTGTATGACTATTTTTAGTGCTGCCCCACCACCCCCACCCCCTTTCTCTCATGTTTTGATTTCTCGCCTCGCTTTGATGTTGAGCGGGAGTTTCCCGGAAAAATGAATTTTTGTGGAAAACGAAAGCGCGTATGTAAGCAAACTTGAAAATTGATAGAAGTGGACCGAAATCAATAGAAGAAACGTTTTTGATCGGTTTTGTTTTATACCAGCCATGAGCTACTCAAGAACATACAGAAATGTCAATGGGGTTAAAACTGTTTCTTGAGATGAAAGCGCGGCTGAAAGCGTTGCTGTACACAGACAATATCAGCAGCATCTGCTTTACATCTTTTGTTATTATTCTGGCACTCTTGCAGAAAAAAAAAATCGTTTGTTTGATTACCCGCCGTCTCTTCTTCCTTTGGAAAAGGGTTGTCGTTGAATTTTTACCCCAAGCTCTTGGCGTTGCTATTCTTACAATCACATAAGTTTTGTTTGATCCAGCCCATGCAATGCTGAGGACTGAGATACGGAAGGCTTTGCCAACACTCTTTGCCCATCTCTAAATTATTGGGAAGAAAAGTGATGCTGGTTCTTGCGTGCATAACCCGTAAGTCGGGAATTACCAACTACGGGGCTGCTTCCATCTCATTACACTATACTCTTGTGGTTTGATTTGCCTCAGTGTGTTTGCGTTAGTTGATTACTTTTATTGCGTATGGGTAATATAAAGCACAGCGATAGTACATGCAAAAGTAAAGTGTACTTTTATTTACAAAATAAACTACTCTTTTCATGTCTTTTACATTCTCTTTTGGGACGCGCGGTGGCCTAATGGCTAGTGCGCTGGACTCCGGAACGGGCAGTCTGGGTTTGAGCACTGGCCGGGGCACTGCGCGATGCGTTGTGTTCTACGGCAAGACACTTCTCTCTAATAGTGCCTCTCTCCACCCAGGTGTATAAATGGGTAGCGGCGAATTTACTGCTGGGGGTAAAGATGCGATGGACTAGCATCCCATCCAGGGGGGAGTAGAAATACTCCTAGTCACTTCATGCTAAGGAAACCGGGATAAGCTACATCTTGTGAGTACAGGACTCATTAGTCATTGCTTACTACAGCAAAATTCTTCCGCTAAATCTTTACGATTTACTCTTTTATCACACAATGCGTCATACAAAACGCGAAAATTTGCACTTAAGCCATTTCTTTGTTTCCATTTCTTCAACATTTCAAAAGCTTTTTCATTGGATTTGTGATAGTCATTATCAATTCCAGTGAGCGCCGCTTCGTCTTCTAACAACCGACGTCCAAGTTGCCGCCAGTGCTCAGGAATTTTACTTGCCAGTGGTTCCAAATCGTCATATAAATCAGGATTGCCACTTTTAACCGTATCTAGGATAAACGCAACATGTTCATGAGATTCAAAATATGAGCTAACGTGTTTCGTAGTTTTACCTTTTAAAAAGGGTTTTTGTTAAACATCTACTCAAAGGAATATATTTACTACGCAAATGCAAAACACTCCTTCATGCCTATTGTCCTTAGCAAACAACCACGTGCTTGAACCGACTGACTGGTTTCAGATGCAAAGTTTGCTTTTGCTTTCATGACTGAAAGCTATTCAATGCTTTAGTACGTAAGTACAGTGGTAGCCACGTTGATTGGCGAAAAGTGGTATCGTGTTCTACAGTATGGGGCCCAGTTCTTGGCCAGGTCCAGTTCTCGGCCACTTTATGTCCAAAGCGTTCATGGTTTCACATAAATCCGTATACACTTACTAAAAGAGTCAATTTTTGGCATATGGAGTAAAGAATGATCTAGCTTTCTCTTTTAACAGTAAAAGTTTTGTTACATTCTTGTCCTCCGTAATATTTCCTTGCGACTCTTAATTACGTATTTGCCTATTCTCGGCCACACTGCTCATTCGACTATTAAGCTGAGCACATTTGTGTCACTATGAAGCCCACGTAAAAATCTTTTAACATTAGTAGCTTATCACAAGGGGTAGGATTTGGTATTTTCCGTCCCTAAATCCGGCCACAAAAATCAGCAATATCAGGTCAGTGGCATGAAATCAGCACACTGGACAAGGCTTCTTTCTGGCTACTTAAAAATTTGGGTAAGGTAATACAAACAATACAAGGCACTGCTGGCAGCTGCAGCAGCTCGGAAACATTTCGTTTCACTGTTACAATGCACTGAAAGCATATTTGATAAATGAAACCGTCATTGGACCTGCAAAGCTATTTGATGAGTCCCATCAACAAAAAATCACTATTAAACTGTTTACCTTGAGAGTGCTTGGACGTCAAACTGCTGCCTTTAAAACATTTGTTGCCTGAAACTTGGAAAGTGGATTTTTTCTTTCGCTTTCGGCGTTCATCGAAACGACTACCTTGAGAATACTTGGACGTCGAACTGCTGTCTTTTAAACGTTTGTTGCTTGAAACTTGGGAAGTTGATTCTTTCTTTCGCTTTCGGCTTTCATCGAAAGGGCCTTGAATAACGAAAACAATTTAAATTATTCGTATCTGAAACTTATTCATTAGCCTACATCCAACCTTTATAAACAAATAATTCTTGATCATGAGAAGTTCTGACAACAACGAGGAACAGAATTGAAACCTAGATGAAACCAGTTTTCCCAGCGAAGAATATTCTTGCTTTAAGGCGGGGGTAAACATGAATTTGAGTGAAATTTTATGAGGAGAAAATTATTTTTGGAACAACATCACACAGTTGACCCAAAATTATTTTTGGAACACCATCACACAGTTGACCCCATGCAAAAAAGTCTGCAACTTCTGAAATCACGCGTGGTATTAATCCTTAATTTTACTCGGCCCTATGCCATCACCTATCCTAATAGCTTACTACAAGGGGTTGGTTCAAAGTTATACTTATTGACGGCACATCAGGCGAGTTTGTTTGAGACATGGTTCAAGCCAAAATACCCATGGCGAGGCGATACGAACAGGATATGCCACTGAACTGATTGTATGAAAAGGCGGCAAAATCGTTGGCACATTGTTAACTTTTTAACTAAGTCGAATGAAAGACGTGAAGAAAGCGTGCTGGAGAGCACAGATCTTCGTGAATATTTCTCGCTTTCTTTACTTATCTACAGCATGGAAACTTGTTACAAATGCCGATTTAGGATAACTTCTTAACGGGAAGATCCGAAATAATTGCCGACTTGAACATGATAAATCGGACTACAAGTCAAAAGAGCAAGAGTGACCAAGGCTGGAAAATTAATTGAGGTGAGATGAAGGGGAGTTCAGAGCCGATCAAGTTCACTGAAATGAAGGATCAGAGACTGTTAAAAGCTACAACTCAAGAAAGAAAGAGATTGATCTTGGTTGATCATTCATATAATGTATATGTCGGTGGGGTTGGAGTAAGCTTATATCACGAAACTACCGTGTTCGTCTCCGATATTATTGTGCTGGTTTGAACGCTTTGCCCTGCAGAATTAACAAGCCTTTTCCAATATGAGGAAGCAAACGTAAACCTAACCCCTAGGCTTAAAAATGGATTTCACTTCTCGCGTAATTTTACCTACCCTGACGGGCGTGAATTTAACTGGCTTTACGTGCGTAAAATAAAATAGAGGAAATGTATAGTTGATGCCTCGCGTCTGCGGAAAAAGTTGAACCAAAACAAGCCATCATGCATTTATGCAGCTCACTTCACTTAAAATTGTATTCTCTTTTCATTTTTACAACCCAACGTTCTCTAAACTCTAGACTTTGTATTACTTGCTCAGTTTATTGCTGCACAAAACACCATGATTTTCCGCTAACGAGGTCACCGACTCAGGTGAACTTCAGAACTGAAAGGCTTTGAATTTCCCGCAATCTTACAGCTCACCAACAGTGACGTCTTGATGTATGTTTCCGACAACTTTCCCGACCGCTCCACGATTATGAAGGCTAAAAATACGCATTTTTCAACTTGCAAAATCTCTGAGATGCAAAGTCCAATAACTTTGAAACTTCAGAATCGAATATGCTTATTTAAAGAAAAATCGAAAATTGGTTCATTTGACCTTTAAGGTGGATTTCCGCTGTCGCGTAATTTTACCTACGTTAACGTGCGTGAATTTAACTGGATTAACGTGCGTAAAATAAAATAGAGAAAATGTATGGACAACTTGCGTTTGCCGAAAAAGTTGAAGGGCATCTATACATTTCCTCTATTTTATTTTACACACGTATTGCCAATTAAATTCACGCCCGTCAATGTAGGTAAACGTACATAACTCTGTCAAATATGAAGTTGTATGAAAATAGCCAATAACCCTGTAATATATGAAGTACTAGTAAAATCGCTGGTCTCTAACTGATGATACAGTAACGGTAAAGTGGTTAGTACCCTCCTTTACTTCAGGGGCACAGAAAAACTTTTGTATGAATTTCTGCTAGTATGAATTACAGGGAAAAGAAAAACTCAAATTATGTTACCTGCAGAGGTCAACGTTCTCCCATCATGTTCATCAGCTGTGAGCTATAGTAAAAAAAACAGGAAGGAAGATCTTCAATTAGGATGGCAATTTATTTAGCGAATACTGCATGAAAAAAAAGCAACCCTTTGTATAACCATCGCCTTTCTGCACGAAAGACAGCTTACGATATATTCAGTATCCACGAAAGGTACATGAAACCGGATGTTCCGTATATATAATATAAAATATGTGCAAGACGTAAAGTTTCATTTCTCATAAGATCTATATATAGCTTGCTATTCTAAAGCACAGAACAAACTCCCTTCGCGATTGTTTTCCCGCGTTCAACGATCGAAGAACAATACAAGAAAATAGAGAGCTGTAAACATTCTAAAGCGTATTGAGTTAACTTTACTTCATACCACTTTTCCAAAATTGACTGTGATAAATGGGTTATTGACCAAGCGAGAGGCATAGATGGCGGGATATTACCGCGCCAAAGTTCTTTTTTTTGGTTGCATGTTTATTGACCGAGACTAAGTCCATGAAAGAAGGTAGGAAGGTAGGAAGTCCCATGCAACTTATCGATTTGATATGTACATCCAGTTGATTAATTAATGTAGATATTTTTTCCAATAAAATTCAACTTATAAAATTGAACAAATTTGAACAATGTCAGTTATGTTTGGCTTTATTCCCCTGACGTTTATGGGCTACTACTGCAAAAGTCGGTTAGCAGCAACTTTTATGAAGTAACATCCTACCACGAAGTTATTTACCTGACATCTTGGAGGCGCCAACCATGGCGCAATCTCTTCGACCTTAATTCTGGTGGTCCGTGCTAAAGGATTCTTCGTACAAGATAGACTCTTTTTATTGCATAGCTGTGACTCAGTCCAGAGGTGCAAGCATTCCTCTTTCTCGCAACCTTCTTTGTGAATGCGACAGTAGATAACTGAACCTCCCTCGCAACAGACTGGGCAAATGGAACACACTTCATAGCTCATATTCTTCAGCCAGCAAAACTCGTTGCGCATGGAATCAAACATCATGTCGAGCTGTCTACGCACGTCACGAAAACAATTCACGTTAAGGGCATCATGGCTGGCATCTCCAGACAAGGACAGCTTTGATTGTACACTGCCTCCCGGCACGTCATGGCAGGAATGCTCTCTGTAAACAGCAACTTGGATAAAAAGTGAATGGCACAGGAGGATTACAGAGCACTTTTCCTCTTCGTGGGTCTCAAATCTGGCGAAGTTGCGGTACAACTGATAGTCATCTGGGCTCACATATTTGTCTTTGTTCCACTGAAAGAACTGCAACACCAGCCGGGGAAACAAGCCAGGCGGAACATGACCAGATTGAAACTTAAGAAAAATGGAAGTTTGTGCAGACTTAATAAACTTTTCGATTTTCTCTTTTGGTGCAGGAGACTGCAACATGGATGGAACCAGGTACTGCTTACTGCAAGACGCATCAGAAGACGGCATAGTGCAAAGCAGGCTGAATTTCTCCATGATCGCAATAAGACTCTCAGGAGTTTCCTTGCTTTTTTTAAATAAAGGACTCCAAGCATGTTCTAAAAGTTTTTGCTCTAGGATCCCGTAATCTTGAAGCTTTTGCCAAAGCTCATCGAATTTCTTCTCTTTATGGTCATGAGGCTTGACTGTTATTACTTTTTTAAATACGTCAACCAACCATTGAGGATCCAAGATCACCAATTTATCCAGCTCTGGAGTGTCAGCAAAGTGAATCAAAATTCTCTTGTCATGCAAAAAGTTCAGGAATGTCCGGAATTCCTTTTCATCAACAATATTGCATTTTTCAGATGCAATTGTTTTTGCCTTCTCAAGGGTTATCCATTCCTCACCACTTTTTCTCGTGGCTTGAAGTTCTTTCTCACATTTTAACCACTTGATCGGAATGGCTTCTTTCATTTGTGGCAGCTCTTTAGAAACGGCAAGTACTTGCTCACGCAAGCGCACGACTTCTGGACACTCAGGTCCATGGCCCGACTTGGTGTTATCCACAACAAAGTAATCACACAAGTGAGTTTTGTACGGTTTGGTCTGCAGAGAGCCATATATCCCACCTGCTAGTAAACTGGGATTCTTCTCTTTATCATAAGGTGTATCTGCGTGAGTAAACACTAAGAAAACTGCGGGAAGTTTCTTTGGCAACACCTCCGATTCAGAACTGACTTGATCACTTTCCTGTTGACTCGCTAAAGAGGCTACTGAAGACATCCAGAAATCTAAACAATCAACGTTGTTTTTAAAGCCACAGCTGTCTTCTAATACCGTATACACTCCCTGCCTCGGGATAGGTTTTGCTGATCCAAAGGGATCCTGGCTGAGGTCATTTACGAGAAGGTAGATTGCTCGTGGAGTAAGGAAAAGTGAATGTGTTGTATAGTAAACTGACTGTCCGGCAAAATCCCACAAAACAGAATACACAACTTCTTCGTCTTCTTCTTGAATGTTGTCCTTCAGTCTCTTTAGCACCTCAGTTTCAACATCTTTGGGTATGCTGTCTTGTTCAGGTTGTCTGGACATCTGAACAGATTCTGGATCTACTGCAATGTAATTAAAAATGCTACTTGCACTAGGTATACCGAATTCTAGAGCTGACGGACTTGAAGTAACATCATTGCTTGCACTTTCTTTGACTGTGTCATCTGGAATGTTTTCTTCAGGATCGGGAGCTCTTTCTTCCTGCCTCAAGTTTTCAACAGTAGCTCTCGCGGCATGGTACTCATAGGAAGTTTTTGTCTCCAAATTTGTCTCCATGACCTCCTCCCCTACCTTCCAATTCTCAGTTGTCACTTTGAAATGAGAAGGATCAACTTCTATCCCTACAGTGCTTTCTTCGTTTTGGTTGAAAGGTTCTCCCTTGAGTGATCTCTTTATACTGGTCTTTCCAGAACGCTCCTGGCCAATTAACATGATTGGTACCCTCTTGTCAAAAGTCTCCCCTTCAGCTAAGGCCTTGTTGTAGGCTTCCAAAGCCTGACTTCCTCGGGCAATAACCTCTGGAGGTACTACTATGAAATAAGACAACAGGAAAATGAACCTCATGTCAAGGAAAATATTTTAATTTACAAACTCTACTAAAGGTTCTATGTCTACCAAAAGAAATCAAAGAATCTTTTTGATTGATTAGGAAGATGAACAGTACGTAGTTAACTGGCAACATTGAATTACTTGAATCAAAGGTTGCAAACCTATGAGCTTATAAACCCACGTTTGCTAATCCAACATCCACGTGAAAGTAACATAGCTCCAGTTTCAGTTGATGACAATAAATGTAATAAATTAATATTTTTATACTTATATTTCGAATAAAAAAAACAAAAATTAAGGTTAGAATGTATATTTAAAAAGATGCACTACATGTTTTCTATCATAAGACTTTGGTCACCTTTTGGGCCGGATGACTCTCTGTAAACATAGGTACACAATGCGTGCAAGAGTTATTTTTTGGGTTGATGGCAAAGAGAAACGTCTGTTAAACTGTTAAATATTGGATTTTAGGTGATGGGAGAAAATTAGCATGTTAAATAGTAGGTAAACGAAATTCTCAGGTTACAAGTTTGATTGGTGTCACGATCTATAAGTTAATTGATCACGTGTAAAATGTTTAAACAATCTACAGCAATAGCTTGAGATGTCAGCCGTTCTTCAAATGCTAACTTGATTGGCTCTTTGATACAAGCTGCAATCTGATTGTTACCTGAGATCATGCCCTTCCTCCCTACTTATCACTCCATTCAGCCACGACACCAAAACATAGGCACGCTAAGCGTGCAGGAGTTATTTTTTCAATTGAATGGGTGGCTTGGGGTAAAGCTGGGTGTTAGTCCTGTTGGGATTGTTTATTTCATGGGTTGAGATATTTGTGCATGGTGCACCACTAACTACATAGCCCCTTACTACGACTAAGAGGCATTTTTTGAAAAAAAAAATGCTTGCAGACAAAACAATTTTTACGTGCAATTTGTTAAGTCAAAACTGCTTCGTTCAATAGTAAATTTTTGTTTTATGCAATTCTTAGTAAGGTCAGCAAAACTTTCCCGTCCAAAGCCAACGATCGAATAACAATTTAGTGTTTGGCCTTTTACTGACGGTGTGCATTGTACGCAGACGAACGTTACACAAAATATGTTTCAAATCCAGGCTAAATGTAAATGTAAATACAATTTTAATGTCCATACGTGGGACGAGGTTACCCGCAATGTCCAAGCCAGAGGCTTATGTATAAGACGTAGGACAGTTCCAGATCGAATTGGAATTTAGCAGTGTTGATTTTTGTGGAGGGAGGAAAACCGGAGAATCCGGAGAAAAACCCTCGGAGCGAGGACGAGAACCAACAACAAACTCAACCCACATATGATGCCGGGTCCGGGAATCGAACCAGGGCCACATTGGTGGGAGGTGAGTGCTCTCACCACTGCACTATCCCCGCTCCCCAAAGGCTAATCAATTCTCAACTCACCAATTTCACCTCCTGCTAATCTAAAATCTTCCAAAATCGATCGTTATAACTGCGTCAGATTACTACCCCTTTATATGCTGTCACCTGGTTGGTGTGACATACAAACATACCCACTACACGGTCCACTACGACTACTTAGGGCCGCTTCATATGCGCCCGGTTGACTGGGCCGGCCCGGTTACCGAGATCTCGCCTCACCCCTATTTCCTTTGTAAAATTTTGTCTGTGTTCATATGAGAAGGCTGGCCAGCCCGGGTACCGAGAACTTGGCAACCGGAATGAAAATTTTCCCATATGAACACTTCAGCCTGGTTACTGGGACAAAAATGTTTTGACAATTTAGCTTAGCTTTCGCAATGTTCAGGGCGGCCGAAATGGCATGATTTTGCCTTGTATGTGTTGTGGTTCAATTTTATTTTCCTTTGTTTTTAGCTCATTATCATACACTGCCGTACCCAAAAACAAAGGAAAATAAAATTTGAACCAAGGATAAAATTGAACCACAACAGCAAGTTAGACAAACCTATGATAGTCGCGAACGAAACAAGTTTACATGGCACCCACAGCACGAAATGGAAAATTTACGGAACATTACAAAATACGTAAAGTTCCGTAAAGTTGAACAGATTGCTTTACGGAGTTGTTGTAAAGACGCGTAAAGCTGAGTAAAGTTGGAAATGCCGTAAAGTTCCGTAAAGGTACCTTAAATCCAACATAAAGATGGCCTTTACGTCAACCCGCGTAAATTGCCTTAAAGGAAACTTAAAGGTTCTGTTTTGAACCAGGTGCATTTTGATCCTCTGTGAACTGCTGGACCCATCCCTTTCCCGACCGGCAAATTAAAGCTATCTTTTTATCTCATAAATCAAGTTGTCTCATGATCAGTTCTCACTATACATCCCAAGGGCCGTACTGGGGAATATTTACCCAAGGTAGTCCAAGACCAGTATTCCCCACTACGGCAACGGTTACTTGATGATACCGTAAATGGTTACAAAGAAGCTTAGCATCCTTCACAGAATGTTGGGGAGAAAAGATTGCGTGACGCGCAAAAAAGAACGTCTGCGTTGGCGGCTAGAAGAAACTATGTACAATCATAATAAAATTTCAGTGCTTCCAAAATTACTTTTAGTTTAACGTCCATCTCTGATAAAACGGAAGTTAAAGATCATCTTTAAAGTTTTAACATCAAATTTCCCAAACATCAAAGAGGTTGTTGGGCCATAGACTCCAGAACAAATGTATTTTTAAAGAAATATCTGCCTCTGTTCACTCGGTGGGAACAAAGGGGAAGAAAGGATAACTCGGTTTTAACACAAAATTAATAGTCTTTGTTTGAATTGGAGGACTTCAACATACATATACATATCCAAACAGGACATGCTGTCAACAAACAGTTATTTGTAAAAAAAGGGTCCAACCTTTCATCAGTCACAGTATTTATTTATCTCTAAGATATATTTAACAACCTAAGGATCATGGACAGTTAAAAGATACTTAGTTTATATCTTTTTATCCATATGTACAACATTTATCTCAGAACAATGTAAGTAGTCGCTTTTAAAGAAAGAAACTGTGACTGACTAACTCCCTTCTTTCAAGATACATGTAGTGTATACATTACAAAAACTCCAAAATGTAGTTATGGCCCAAATTATTCAAAAATTAAACTGAAACCAACCTCAATTTCCTTAAAAACATAAAGTTATCAAAATGTATGGAAACAATATTTGTTCAGACGAAAAGCTGCTAGTTGGGTCTAAAGCTGTAGGTACATGTAGAAAGAAGGTGAATGTGATTCCAGGAAATATCCATACCCACCCAAAGAAGGCCACTTGAAACAAATTTCTGATGGGGAGGGTGGGAGGGTTTCGAAAACCAAACATTTATATAATGGTTAATTTGAAGCTAAACTGGAAGAAAAAAGAAAACTCTGTGGGAGGGATATGGATGTTTTGTGAAACAACAAAATCATAGTATAGTGATCAATTTCATGTACATGTAGATTATACTGAACAATAACAATAAAAATTTAGCATTGGTTTAAGATAGTCATCCAAATTCAAGTCATTGCCACAGGCCATGGCAAGCTCTGGATGATAATGAATCAGACAGTACACAGTTAGATTATTGTTCACCACTTCTTTCTCCAACACTTTGTTCTTAGCAGAATGTTCGCTGAATTGGACTAACAATGAGCTTATCAATTCCATCCATTTTCACAGATGAGGAAGCAAACTTGCAGTAGCATCGCCGCACTGGCATGAAGTTTGCTGGTCCTGCTTGATTGAAACTTTTCAGCCTCCATACCTCAACAGGTCGACGGTAGAGCTCCTTCTGTGAGTCTTCTCTATACCATTGAATGCAGGCAAACACATGCTTCTTGTAATCTTCTTCAATTTTGATACAGTTGACAAATAAGAACTTCACAAAGCCAGGCCTGATTGCTGCTGAAGGATCAATCTTCCCATTGTTTCCTGCCCATGAAGCCATGACTCTTGCTGATCGTAATGACCGGCACTCCAACTTTGAACCAATTTTTTCCGCTGCAAGATGAACAGAAACATACCGCCTCGATACTTCGCTAACCATGTTGACCTCTATGTGCTTCTCAGGATACATTGCTTGATATGTTTCTGCTAGTAGTTGACGATCATCTGCATCCAGGTGCATGAGCTTATAAGCACTTGGGAGGGTTATTGATGAAATTTCGGACCAATTAATACTTCCTAGGTTGGTGCTGGTTGCAATACTGAGCAACATGGATGATCCAACAGGCATACTTTCTACTGATAGAGAGTCACGGTACTTGTTGAAGAAAGTACTAAAATGTTCACTAAAATCCTCAGGAAGGGCAACATTGGATACAAACTGTTCAGATAGGAACTTTCTCATCAGTTGTATTTCAATGGATCTATTGTTTGTAACAGTACTTCCAAGGACTCCATTGAAGCGCTCAAACGCAAAGCACCAGAAGCTATAAACTGGGCCATAATCTTCAACACACTCCTTAAGATGGCAGTGAAGGTGCATATTTATCCGCACATAATCCTTCCCATAAAGAACCTCAAACTGGCGGCAGAATTTTAACAGAAGCATGTCAGCTTTGGTCAAATCGGCACAAGAGAGTGTTGGAACTGTGAGAAGGCGGCATGCCATGACAAATGTATGCCAACAGTTTAGGTGTTCTTCTGGTAGCAGACCATGAAGAGCATAAACTGAATAAATTAGAGTCCAATTCTTCCACTGTGATGCTTTGTACCGTCCATGATTTGACGAAATTTTGTGTGGTAGTCTACCCACTCCAGTTCCTACATCAAGACTGTGAATTCGTTCTTCAATAATTTTGAGTTTGGCTTTTGTTAACAGGTCTTTGTCCAGCCATAGCTGAAACATCATCTTAGCAGTTCCAAGGAAGAGGTTGTGCATGGGGTCAATAACAGTAAAACGTATAGCATCAAAATATTCAAGTTCAAGAAGGACACTAAAGTAACAGCCATACTGAGTGGCAAGCTTCTCATGTGTTGTCTTGTTTACTGCTTTCCGTACCATTTCAGCGTATTTCCTATGCAAATCATTACAGCGCTTTGGCCAGTTCTCTCGATCAAATCCAGAAAAGTCTCTCCCTGATTTAACTGATCCAGGAAAGGGTTTAAAACACTTAGAGCAGCCACGTCTTGCAGAGTGGCCTTTTAAGCCACACAGTTTCCTAGCAGCTGGAATGTCAGATGCTGCCAACAAAATTGCAGCTCGATAGAGTAGGGGTATAGAGCTGATGCTGCTGTGAAGACGTATTCCTCTCCATAAAACTTTCATCTCATCTACCAATGGTCTGAGGAAGGGGTTAATGCTCTTAGGCATGGTTTCCATGTCAGGAATAATTCCAACGAGAATCACATTCTCCCATTTAAAGCGTTCCTCTCTTGGCAAGTTCATTAACACTAAGTAAATGACTCCAACTGACACATCACTCCTTCTTGTATATGGCTGGAACCAGTCAACGTTCAGGGCAAATGCTAAACTCCTGGGTGCATTGAGAAAATCCCGTCCATTATATCTAAAAAAGTCCTTCCAGACCTGTCCATCGTAAACATCACTGTAGAAACCATCATTCACTTTTCTTTGACGCCACTGCTCGCATTTCTCTGCAAAGTTTGGTCTCTTAAGCATTGCTTCAATTTGATTTATCACACTGTTAAAGCAGTAGACTTTGTATGTGTAGAAATGTTCTTTTCCATCAGACAAAACCACTTTTTGAGCCAGCTTAGTTCCACATTCCTTTGACCCTTTTCCTTTCTTGAATGCTTTGTGGGTGCAACTTTTCGCAACAATCCTTCCTCCAATGCGCTGTGTGCAGTCTCCAGGATCATACAGAGATGAACATTTGGGGCAGACAACATATTTCACAAAATCATCACGATCAAGTTTCAGTAGTTGGCGTAAAACATACAGTGATGTAGGGAACATGCTGCAAAATCTCACAAGGTAGTCACATTGGCAAGTGACTCCAAGTAAATGTAAAAATTGAAACATAAATCGTAGGAGCCATTCAAGCCCGTTGTCACTGATTTTACAATTTGCCTGCCAGAGAAGTATGAAGAGAACAAACCACTGCAGCAATGATGTCAACTTGTTAGTGATAGAAAACCTTTCATGTGGCTCTGGAAGGGGCTCTTTGTTGTCAATGTCTCTCAATATGTCATCAGGCAAGTCTTCCCAAAACTCAGGTTCTTCTTGTAACTCTTCCTCCTTATCTTCCTGCAAAAGTCAACATTATATTTATGCCATCAGTTCCAAAAGGTTCAATTGAGACAGGTACATACATCTACTGTATAACAATTATCACATGTAAACTTTCTTTCAATCAAATCATTTGCAAGTAAAACTGTAGGTAATAGAACTGCATTGCACAAATAAGAAAACATCCAGTGAATTTCTTTTACAGGTCATAATTTTGTTTATGTAGCAGTTAAATGTGAGAACAGCTGAACATATTACATGTAATTAACAATATTATTATCCTGTGAAATCAAGAGGAATATTGTCTGATACTTAGCCAATGAGGATGCAGGCCAAGCTTGCTAAAATTACACAATATTCAGCAAGAGTGATGGGATAATATTTTTGTTTTATTATTCCAAAAAAATATTTTTTCAACAAAACACATTTTGCTGAAGTTCCAAAAGTTCACTTTCAATGTACATGGTGTACTGTAGGAAGGGACTTTGTAGGCCACAATTTGCTGATTTTCAGTGTAACTCCAAAAAGTAATGTAAAACCAAAATCACTCAAGGACTCAAGCTACAAGTATAAAGTATTGTAATTGTCCAGTAGAGGGTCCCAAATGTGGCTTCTAGATACATGTATTAATGAAAGCATGATTACTTCTGACTTGCACAATTTCAGATTTTCAGATATAAATGGTCACATCATTGGGTTTCAAGTAACAAAAATATAATTTTATCATGACTCTGTTACCATCTGTCTGCTTGTTTCAGCAATTCTAATGTATTTTTCAGAGTTTTCCTACAACATTCATGTATCATGATTGTATTTATTTTATGGGTTAAAATAACAGGGCAGCAAACAAGCAAACAGAGAAATAAACAAACCTCCATAGCTTCTTGTGATGTAGGGCTTTCTGCACTGAATGCACTGTCTCTGGTTTCAAACTCTTCAGGGGTTGGATAATCTACAATGTACAAGCGAAAAAACTGGTGAATATACATAAACATGTATTAAGAGACTCTACATACAGCCTAAACTAATAATTATCAGCAACCTTACATGATTCACACAATAATTTATTGACATCAGGGTGACGGTGGACAGTACAAAATGTTTGCAGTATAAATTTACAAACAAGATATTTGTTGACTGTTCGGCAATCGAACATTTGATTTTGCTCGACTGTCGGTTGTTTGGTAATTGAACATTTGATTGAACAAATTTTATTGAGTTCAATTATGTTTGATTGGATATGCCAGGCATGATATGACATGAGTACCTCATATTATTTTGAAGTCAGTTTAGCTCTTTCATTCCTGTCATCACCTTCAGAGCCATGTCACCCACTCAAATTTACCCTAACAGGGCCTCGTAAACATTTGTATCGTAATCATGTAGCAAATAATTTTCTATATATTTTTCCATAACTGTGTCATCCCACCAATGGAAAATAAATCAGGCAAAAAAGTATTATTATATTGACAAATGCCGTCAGCATGAGTTGGTGTGAGATCGAAGTTTTCAACCCCGCAGGTGTGAGACTCACCCCTAAGGCATGAGTTGGCAGGTATACATGTATTGCACTCAACACAGGTTCCATGTTGGTCCTCACATTAGAAGTGTTATTTCCCACCCTACATGTACCTCCCCCCCCCCCCCCCCCCCCGACCACCCACCAAACAAAAGGAATAATACAGTCTTTCGCAAAAATCCCGTGTATGTTTGTAATAGCTGTCCACTTGTAAAGCTTACCTGTCGCATTTTCTCTCATTTCATCATCTGAGGAATAATTTGCCGAGAAAGGATCAGGAGCAGTAAAGGTCGCTCCTTGCTCACTGACCCGCGGAAGGGACGATTCCCTGAAAAACAACTCTCTGTGCCTCGCATACTGACTTTTTGATAAATATTCACCACAGTGGTCACAGAGAAACCTACAGGTGGATGCTCGGCGCCTTTTACCACAAGTTCGGGGCATTTTAAGCGGTGTTGGTTCGAAATTATAAAACGTAATGTCTTCTCGCGTCGTTTACTTGCTGCCTCTTGTCCTTTCCCTATCGTTGTCCTTGGTAACAGCAGTTGTTTAGCCTCGTTCTGAAAAAAAGACAAAGGATTTTGGATCACGTGATATCCAAGTGGCGTCCTTTTTCGATCACACATTTCGAAGCATCAACGCGGGAAGATTTGAGTTTTCATCGACCAAGCATCAAGATTTAAGTATGTCTGTGAATCGAAACGACGAAGTCTCACTGTCTGACAGATACGTACTGCTTTTACAAAGTGCAATCAAGGAGAGCCGTGAGTTGCGCGCCCAAGTTGCCATGAGGGAAGAAGAGAGGCAGGAAAGTGACTCCAAGATGGAGAGGTTGTTAAACAGAGTGGAAGAACTTTGCGAGAAAGTATCTTGCACGGAATCGAACTCCTCTGGCGGGAAAAAGAAAGGAAAAAGAACTGCATCTGTGAAAGTGCCCTCTCAATGTAGAGTAAGTTTCTTGTTGTTGATTTGTTTCAAATAATCCCATGGCGAACATGTACAGCTTCGATCTCTTCATACATGTACGATCGAAGGCACACGCGTGATTCTAGGTTAGATCTTGCATAATAACATAAACAGAAAACTGCTTCGGTAGATAAAAACGATCATCCAAGAAAATGTTCCATTGGAGAATAACAAAATTTCCTTCCCCGTGCTTTCTTTTGTCGTGACCACCATTTTGAAAGTGACGAGTAACGCGTCACGTCACAATTATTTATTTGCATAAAAGCAAAAATGGGACGCTTTTCATTGACAGCCTGATGCGTTCAGATGAAAAGGTTAGGAATATACATGTACTATTAAATTTGGCTATATCTTTTTTCGAGTAAAAGTGTATGTTCAATGTTATGAATCTTGATTGGAAAATCTGGATTTTGGATCTCCTAAGTTGAACAAAAGATCCAAACACACTCAGAAGGGTACTTCAGTTATTGCAGTTTTCAAAATCATGTGAACTCTGAAGTTCAAAACCCGACTAACTTTTTTTGGCTTTCATTAATCATGGTTCTGACGAAAGTCAATGAATCTTGAAAAACCGAAACAATAAAAATAAAAAAAGATCCAGTCAAAGTGGACTTTGTTTCCTGAGAGGATCACGAAGATGATTGTCAGCAGCCAAAAATGAAAACCTTCAATTGAGATTTTATTACAAAGTTAACATGTTTTTTTAAAACTGCAATAAAAAATCTATCCTTGGATTTATAAATAAATTTGCATTTTGCGGCAAATCACACAAAAGGATTTGCAATTTTTTTTAAAAGTGGGAGTCTATGATCCACCAATGAGAAAGCGTATAATCCAGACATGTCAACTAAAGAGCAGAGGAGTTTTGGGCATCAAAGTCCATTAAATCTAAAATCTTAAGTTCCCAGTTGCATCTGTTGATTTGTTTGTTTGCTTTCTTGTTTTCAAGAATGATTTTCGCAAGATGTACAAGGCCTTGAAGCAAAATTCGGGTTTTGTTGGATTCTCATTTGAAGGAGGGTAAGTTGACTTAAAGTTTGACTTAATGTGAATGGAAAAAATATCACATATCAAATTTTTTTGTAGTGGGAACATGTGGAATACAGGTGCAATATCAATGCCTACACTGTAACTTTTAGTTTTTAGATCATTAGAATTTATTAACGGTATACTGACATGCAAGTGAATGAGCCCGTTAGCAAACATCATTTAATATACAACTGTGCACAACATTCCAGTAAAAATTATGAATGTCAAAACTTTTCTAGTCTTACATGTATATTGTGTACTATTTGTCTGTATTTTTAGGTTGGCAAGTGAAGGCAATAGGGCCGTAATCACAAAAGTTGTTGAATCTATTTACAGCGACTATGGAGGAAAGGAACAGTGCCCATGGTCTTTTGAACAACTCAAAGGTATCTAACATTTTGAGATTTCTGTTTGTCTTTTTAATATTCTGTGTTGAAGCCATGGAAATGTATGCAGTCACTACTGAGTGGTTTTCTTTAAATGGCAATCGGTTGCAATGGGAACTTTTAAATTTGTCTTTTATTGGGCACATGAAAAAAAATGAGGCACATGATCTTTACAAGGCTGTAATCCACCCTGTATGTTCCTTTCTATTCCCAGAATCAAGTAAGACATACTACCGGTCACTGAGTGATGCAAAGACTAGAAGAACAATGTCAAAAACAAGTGATCACAAAACATCCTGCAGAAGACAAGCAAGGAAGAGAGATGTAAGCTTTAAAAGTCACTTTAAAATTTTGAAACATGCCAACTTGTTGTATTTTTAAGATTGCAAAAAATATGGTGTCATAGAATATAGGATAGGATCCTGAACATTTAACTACTCTAAGCTCTATCACATAAGACCTATTAAAGGTTGTTCCAGCACAAGTGGTCCAGACGTTGTATTTGATTATAAGACAATGTATGAGAATACTTTGAAAATTGCTCTAAACACTGTCTAAATAGTACTTGTACGAAAGATTTGAATAAAAGTGTCTTACCTTATGTTTATCTTGCGTTATTTTGACATTCCTGTGGTTCTGGGGTGGGTTTAAAGCCGTTTAGGCGAGTTTTTCTTTTTGACGTTGTGCTTCCCGTCAAAAAGAAAAACTTGTCTAAACGGCTTTAAACCCACTCCAGAACCACAGGAATGTCAAAATAACGCAAGATAAACATAAGGTAAGACACTTTTATTCAAATCTTTCGTACAAGTACTATTTAGACAGTGTTTAGAGCAATTTTCAAAGTATTCTCATACATTGTCTTATAAATAATCAAATACAACGTCTGGACCACCTGTGCTTGCCCTTGCCTTCTAACAAGGTGTTTATTTTAGTCTTAATTGAAGGAAATAACTGGATTGATATTCAAAGGGATAAATGTAAAAAAGTGTCAATAGTGTCTATGAGCACAGGCATTTCAGGACCCCCTCTTTCAGATGTATAACCCTTTTTCGGTTTTTGCTTACACTGGAAAAGGGTTATACGCCATAATATGTCTGTGTTCTTAGCCAATTCTGACACTTTTTGATATCTTTTTTTAAGTATCAATTTAATCATGTGTCACCCATCACCAACAACTCTTTAGTCTAGGGATACATTTTATTTAAAGGCAGCTACTCTTGTCAGTTGCTGTATAATCTTAAGGATCCTATAGGATCCTACATACAATGTGGCCATACATGTATGTACATACTGTGAGAAAATCTAGTTGACTATAGCAAAACGTACAACACTAAGAATTTTTCTGGGCAGCAGTTACACATACACCATCCTAAGAGACCCAGGGACAGACAGTTGGGACAAAGTAAAGTAAACAAAGACAAAGTAAACCAGGCAGAATTCATAGCAAGGGAAGTTGTTTGGAAATGACCTGTAGAGAGAAGTTTCCTGGGTGCTTTCTCTGCCCTTGATAGCTTTCATTTACTTTTTTTTGCCCCGATAAACTGCCCCTGGGTTTCCAAGGATGCACAAACATGTACAGGTTCATTGTGATTCACAAGTCATTTGTAAGTTTATACAATTGCAAGCAATATTATTAATAATTCAGTCCTAAGAAACAAGTAGAATAAGGTTGCAATCATCCCAGTTTACTAATAAATTGCTCTTTCTCAATCTCACAGAAACTTGGACACAGGTTATCCTCCCTTGCTAAAATACACTGGAGCGAGCAAACAAAAGATGAAGTTAAAGCAGCCCTCACATTGGAATATACAAGCTCGGATGAGAGCACATATGAGCAAGATTCCGACTCAGAATTTCCACAGCTACAATGCTACAAAGTTAAGCATTTAAAATGGGAGCGGGCAAGATTGACATCTGTAAAGCAGTCTCTGGATGAAGTCTACATGAAATCCCTTCCAAAACGGATCAGGGAATCCGTTGTGCCAAGAGTTCAACATACAGTTGACTCCGAAAGAGAACTTCCTTTAAATGAGTTAGAATGGGCTATAAGAAGATCAGCACCAGCAGGAAGGGTTATACCACTATCGCGTAGGTCTGCTGTATCAGCCTCTCCTGCTAGTTCTGTATCTTCCAGTAGCCTCTCTTCCCCATTTGAAGATAGGGTCCTTGACCCAGTATGCTTTAGTACTCCTCGCCGTACAAGGCAAAACTAATACCACATTCACACTGAGGTTAAAACGTTTGTTTGTAAAAGTTGCTTAGATGTATTCATTTGATGTTTGTTAACTTGACACTTTGCACATTGAAAACACAAGTTAGAGCTGGGGCTATCTTGAAAACTTTGAAAAAAGAAAGTCATTTTGTAAACCTGGCTTAGCAAAACATGTTTTGTTAGTGTGAATAGGGTACAAGTTTTAAACTCATTTGTTAGATGTGATTGAACTACAATGATATATGAAAACGATAACAGTGTATCTGAATGATGTTGGGTTGACATAAGTGGTTCCAAAAATAATGTATGCTGTGAGTAAGATACCTTGTACTGAGGTAGATGCCTAGATTTTTTAACACTTAAAAAAAAATGTAGAATGTAGCATGACCACAGTTGTATACTTTTACAGGCTGGAAGTCAAATTGTCTGGCACATTTTGTGAAGAAATAAGGGAAAATATATATAGTAATACTGAGGTCCATTTTATTAAGCATTTGGTTTATTTATAGTTTCAGTTCAATGGATTTGTAGCTGTTGGCATTTTTCTTGAATTGGTATTTAAGTTAAGTTCAAGTGTGCAAGGAACATTAGACAGTATCGGCTGTGCCTCAATGCAAATCATCACAGGTTTTATCTATAAAGAAATTAAATCTGCAATCCAATACTGTACATTATAATTTATTGTCAGTTTAATGTGAAAAACTGTAACAGTTCTAGTTGCCTATTGGTAGTGAAGACACATTTCATAAGCTGGTTTAGTGGCCATGGCCGCTGTCTGCCCTGGAAGCTTGCAAGGAACAAATAACTAGAATTTTTACTTTCAGATGGAAAACAATTTTACTTCACTTGTAGATAGGGTAAAGAAAAGTTTGTTATTTAGTCCTGGTAACACTGTACTTCTCTAACTTGCAATAAACAAGTTATGGACTACAACTTGTGGCTTGTTTGTTTCTGTGTTTATAGCACTGCTTTTATGTTCTACATATTGGGAAATAAGAGAATTTAAAAAAATTGTTAGGGTGATAAAGCAAATCTGGGAAAGATTAAGTACAGAACATGCGTTTTGTGTGTAGCTCTTTTTTAGATATGACAAAAACAGAATCAATTTTCCTTTCCTTTATGGCAATTACGGGGTTATTATTCCCGTAAAGTAAAGAAAACCTGGCTATATCAGTGCCCGTAAAGCAGGTATAAAGGGCTCCTATACAGTGCTTTACAGGGCTTTTCGACATCAGTAAAGTACAGCTTTACGCAACTTTATTACGAAGTAAAGTTGCGTAAATGTAGCCCCTTATGGAGATTTATGGAGTACCGTAAAGATGCGTAAAGTTTAACTTTACGTCTGGGTAAAGTTGCGTAAAGTTCCGTAAAGGCAAGCTTTATGGCAGCTTTACGGCAGCTATATGGAATAGTAAAGTTGCCATTTCGTGCTGTGACCATTTTGGTTTTATCTATTGAATCTCATCCTGGTCACCAGGCTGAAAAGTCGACAAAATTCATCCCGGTAATCGACCCAGCCTGGTTACCGGGCTCATATGAAGAGGCCCTAAGAGGTTTTTTTTTTGGAAAAAAAAACTCTCAACTCAGAGACTCAAAGGATAGCGGAGCATGCGAAGTGGTCGATTTATTAAAAGTATGGTGCTTTATGTATTTTGTTTGTTTAGCTTATTTCACTTTCAATAATTAAAGACGTTGAAATACCAGACATGATACTTACGCTTACTTTTACTACTGTAACACAATACTTTTTGGTTTGTAAAATGATACTTTTTTCTGCAAAACACTGTAACATGATACTTTTGTTTTTCACTTCAAAGTACGTAACATGATACTTTTGGTTTCTTTTCAAACATATTTTCCTACTATTTTGTTATTACTCGTAACTTTAACTATTGAACTATCATTGGGTCTAAGAAACCAAAAAACTTGGTCAAACTTCAACTGGTTAAAATTCGGTTTGCTACACACCGATGAATGCTTAAAATCCCACGGCGCTTCCGGCATTTTTCTTCGAAATCCATAACTGGTTGTCTCGTTTTTATGCATGGCTGAGTTTAATACAGTGCACAATGTTTCAATTTAACTGTCACGAAAGTCATTTCCCAAAAAGTAATTAACGGACCAAATAAAAAAAATCACAAATCACTTTTGGAAGGGTTTTCAAAGCACAGCACAGCTGGAATATTTGTTTCCTGGTCGTTAGGAAATTTGCGCCAAACATCTTAGTAAAGTTTTTGCATATTTAATTATGAACAGGCCGTGCCTGATATTTACAAGAGCTCTGCAATGAAAAGCTGTTGATTGTTTTTATTACAAACACTGCGACATCGATGGCAGTTGCTTTGCTTTCAATAATATTTATAACAATGACGTTATCAATTAATCAAAGGAAATGTTTTTTGGTTTATGAAGAATAAAGAATTATTTCACAAAGCACTGCAATGCTGAGAAGTCTAATTTAATTAACTGCGGTTTTAACTTGGCACTGCAGAGTCTACAAGAATCGTCCCGAAGGGAAAAGCATGTGATGTTTGTGAGAGATAAAGACTGTAACATAGACTTATCTTCTGCGCATGCGTTCACCGCAAAGTTCCCTGTCCTTGGAAGAATAGTACCACAAGGAGAGCATAGTGTTTGTGTTCTTCATGTAAAAGTAACATAGATATACTCCATGTTTTACCTAGTGCACACAGGTACTCCCCACCCCTTACCCCCTTCACAAGAATAATTAATGGCTTAATTAATTCATTGATATTAATGACTTAATCAACTATTGAAGTTTATACCTTAGCCTGTTAGGGCCTTAAGGTCAGCACACACGAGGGGACTATTCCCTGCAACTTGTCCCAGGGACCAATTCCCTTCGTGAGAACTACCCATTTTCGTCAAAAAATCTAGTCGTAGCTAGCAAATGTTGATCCCTGCGACTAGTTCCATGAAATTTTGCTTGTTCCCTAGTGTGAACTGTTTATGTGACTAGACCAAAATTAATAATAAACCAATCGGAAATGAAAACAGTCGGTCCCTGTGACTAGTCCCTTCAAGTTTACATTACAAGGGACTTGCCTTGCGACTGGTCGCATGCTACTAGTCCCTTCGTGTGTACTGTGTGTGCAACTTGTCACAGGGACTAGTCCCTGCGACTAGTCCACTTGTATTTGCCAACCTTCACGGCCTCAGTGGTTAAGTGGACGAACACCCACATAACAATCACAGAAGTACATTCTGCACCAATTACACACTAAAATTTACTCCCTAGTCAAGCAAACGTGCACGTGATGATTGAGAAGACTTAACAGTTTTTAATTTCTTTCATGATGTCAAGATGTTAAGTTACTTAAAAACAGAATCTCAGCTCTTTATACTGGACCATAACTCCATAAAGACATTCACTGAATGACTCTTCACTAGCTCTTTTATTCGTTTGTTCATTCACTAGCATTCACATATGTCCTTATCACTTATTTGCCTCACTTGTCCATGCATTCATTTACTTACAAATGTAACCGTCAATTCGAAGCAGGAAGTTTTGTATTGATGATCCGATACTTTTAAGATCTACCACAACTTATCCAGGTATTTCTTCCAGCTTTATCACCAGCTGTCCATTTTCGACATGCCAGTGAAATTGAGCTGATGAACAGCTTTCGGTTTCATTTATTTGCATCTAGAAATTACATTCTCACCTTGTGGACCACCAATTGTGCCTGTTAACTGTAGATAAATTCTTCTTTGACGTTTTTCTTCCAGTTCCTTTTGAATCCTGTATACTTTTTCAGCTAACAAGTGATAATATTCCTCCTACAATAAAACAAATAAGACATTTCAAGAGTTTCCTTTGATAAAAATCTACGTTTTTATTTACTAATATTCCTAATGATAGTCATACAGCCCGGTGATAATCGATGACAATTGGTATCAATCAATACCAATCGATATCATTTAATCGATTGATATTGACAATCAATGACCAATCAATAGTGATGATTCGTGTGGTTATTGATTGGTATCAATTTCCAATAATAATCGATAAATTAATTGATATCGATTGGTTGCAGATTTCGCCACATGTCAAAATCTACAAGCTGGCAGAATAGGCGCTTAAATATCGCGTTAATTGTCAACACATTTTATTTTGATGCTCACGCACTTTCTCCCCTCCTCTGTTGACCTTAAAACCGCAAAGATGAATTAGCCTTTGGTGACACACCTTATATTCAGTAGAAACTCTTCCTGGACTTCCTGCGTCAACATAATAACACGGAAAGACAATGACGGACAAATTGGTAATTCGAGTACATGTGCAACGGGGTATTTTCTTTGCGTTGAGAAAACTGGGCCAGATTTGTTTGCCCAACTTCGTCCCCAGGGCCTCCTAAAAATGGGGGCAGATCGGACGAGTAGCGTGTGTGACGTCTGTTCGACGTTGCTGTGCCAATCAATAGCAAACCATAAACGGATACGCATCGATTGGATACACCGGGCATACAGTTAATGAGACTGAGACTTTTGTGGTACATCCTATCCATTGCTGACAGAATTTTCTTCTTCTCAGCAATTTGCCTGACATAAGACACTTGTGATTATTGATAATAATAATTTAAAAGTTTTGGAAATGATACATAAAGTGAAATATAGTAGCCCATTGCTAAAAATAGTTTCACAACTATGACACCTTCACATCGATAAAAAGGCCCTTTAGGCTACTCAGTCATATCACAGTATTGCGCAAGTAAACAGAGGTGTATTTTCAGTATTCTAAGACTGCAATTCAATCTGGCTTGAGCTGACCAGTGTTGTAGCACCAGTAACAATTCATTAGATTTTTCAGATGTATGGCTGCCTGTATTTTTTTATACTTCAAGTATTTAAGACTCTTGTGTTTGCAATTTCAATTTAATCAAAAGGGTTTTAAAGCAGCTCTGAAGGAGGCAGCATGGCCGAGTGGTTAGAGCGTTGGACTTGGAATCCGGGGGTCACCAGGTTCAGTTCCCGTTCTGACCAATAGGGTTAGGCCCAAGCTGGATTCGTTTTCAGTTGTTCCGAGTTCAACTCCGTGGTCATGCTTGTAAATAGCCAACTGGTTTGCCTCCAGCTACAATACGGGACATAAATCTTGGGACATGTGCCACAACTGTGGGCACAACGACTGCTAGCACCCCCTCCCCCAAGCAATGTTGAGATTTGCGTATGCCACACAGCAAGTTCAGGGCATTTATGTTTTTCAACATTGCTTGGGGGAAGGGGGGCGCTTGGGAGTGGGGAACGGGGGACTTGGGAGCGTATAGACTCTTTTTTTAAATCCTCTAAGGATCTCTTGCACTATTCAATGCTTTTTTAAGAAATGTCCCAAGTATTTTCGACCTCCATTGTAGATACTTGTATCCTTCGCTTTCTTCCATTGCTCTTATTGTAGTATCATCTGGTAGTGTTATGCCTTCTGTCTGTGCCAGTTTGCCACGTTTTATGACCAAGACAGCACACTTCTCAATGCCAAATTTCATACCGATGTCACAGCTGAATATTCTCACTGATTGTATCAAGGAGTCCAGTTGGCACTCACTTCTGGCGTTAAGCTTTAGATCATCCATAAAGAGAATTATTATTATTATTATATTATATTATATTATATTATATTATATTATATTATATTATATTATATTATATTATATTATATTATATTATATTATATTATTATATTATATTATATTATATTATATTATATTATATTATATTATATTATATATTATTATATTATATTATATTATATTATATTATATTATATTATATTATATTATATTATATTATATTATATTATATTATATTATATTATATTATATTATATTATATTATCATCATCATCATTTGATTAACCTGCCAGATTGAATTGCATTCCTAGAATACCAAATCTTACACAGGAATCTTACATTTGGAATATTTAAACAGGAATGCACAAACGCATCTCCAATACCCTTGTGTCACATGCCCAGACATGTAAAATGAGGCAGTAAGTTTCTTAATTTATATTCGCAAGGTCTAAGTCAATGATGACATTTGTAGAAAATTCATTTCTGTCCCAAACGCAACTTACCCTACTGTTTGCTGTCTCGTACATATCTCCTTCTACTTTTCTTGCATATGAAACAAGGTTACCCATTCGTCGATCTCTCAGGGCTGCAGGATCATGCACTGGGGTTGGGAAGATGGCCGTGACGCTGCAAGACAAAATTCAGAGTTAAACTTAAGGGTAGTTTACTGGTACAATGTACTGTCTTCCTTCTTTTCTTTCAAAACTGTCTTTTTCTACAAGTTCCAGTAGTTTCTAGTTTCTATAAGTTCCAGTACCAATGGCTTTATCTAGTTTCATATGTCTAGTCTTGATGAAACTCGCCGAATTTGACTTGCCAAGATAGCTACCTCTCGTCTTCAGGTTTGGAGCGCTTTGAAAACGCTTTTGTTACAGTAAATTATTCAAACTTGCAACAATCGGTTGAGGTTTACTTGCCCAAAACTCGATTTAGAAAATAGCACCTTCGTTCCCAAAAAATAGCCACAGGCCACCTTAAATCAGAAAAAGAAAAATGTTTCTCTCAGTTAAGCCAGGCCTCGGGAGCGGCTATTTACCGAGTTAGAGGTTGAGTTGAGTTTGAGTTGAGTTAAGATTGAGTTACCGTTCTCCATTTGTTTTTACTAAGTGTTTAATGTAAGATGCGAATCACTTTTTACGACCAAATAAGTAGGTAATTTAACATTATAAGGCAGGAAAACTGATACTTACTTTTGTATTTTAGCGAATTGTGTTATCCTCATTCCATGGGGAGTTGATGAGTCACGAGTCAACCTCGAGTCACAAGTCGAGTCACGAGTCAACCTCGAGTCAAGCCAGAAATGTTTTTTTTTTTGTAGGAAAAGAAAATATAGAACTGTTACATGGTAACAGACAAAAAGTTTTGCTTTCATTTTCGCTTTTCATAGCAAGACATAATTCCCTTGTTTCATGCCTTTTAACCCTAGCCTTTGTATCGTCTGCGAAGATTTGCCTGTTAGGATCCCGTGTCCATTTCATAATGTTAAATTATCTACTTATTTGGTCGTAAAGAGTGATTCGCATCTTAAATTAAACACTTTTAGTAAAAACAAATGGAAAACGGTAACTCAATCTTAACTCAACTCAAACTCAATTAGCTTCAATTGCAACTCAAACTCAAACTCAACTCAAACTCAACTCAACCCTAACTCGGGCATTATCTCCAGCTTTCCTGCCTTATAATGTTTAAGTATCTACTTATTTGGTCGTAAAAAGTGATTTGTATCTTAAATTAAACACTTTTCGTAAAAACAGTGATTCGCATCTTAAATTAAACACTTTTAGTAAAAGCAAATGAAAAACGGTAACTCAATCTTAACTCAACTCAAACTCAACTCAACCCCTAACTCGGTCATTATCTTATCTCCCAGGCCTCCATCTTAATGTTTGCCAAAATATAGGTTTGCAGTTTTATAAGACCCAAGCACTATTTGCAAAGATAAAAATCCAGAAATTTTGACAATTGATCTTCAGGATATGCTGTGGCTCAATTATACTCTTGATACAATCTGATATTTTCCTTTGTTTTATATTCATTATCATATATTACCACACAACAGAACAACGGAAATACCAAATTGTACAAAGGGTAAAATTAAACTATCGTATTTTCTCCATTAAACGCCGGACACTGATTAAATGCTAAATTAAACGATTAAATTAAACGCCTCCGGCATGTGATCAGGGTCCCGGTGTTTATTTGAGGTCTACCTACAAGTAAACAAATGTTACTGACCACACCTTTGTAATGTGTTAGTACTTGATGCTGCTTTCTTAATAAATGTTCAAAAAGAAGGACCTGACGTAGTGTAACTGTGATGAATAATGTCTCACAAACTATAAATGGCAAACTTTCTGGCATTATAGTGCTTCCTTTCTTAGAAAAGCACTAGGACGATAAAGTTGGACGGAGGACTAAAAGATCGTCCTGCATTGACCAATTTTTTCCTATCTCAAAGGAAGAGTGATTAAATCAACTCAATAAAATGAAAGAAAAAATGCTGGGTCCACACGGCCAAATTTGAAAAAAACGCTGCCAGCGTGTAATTGAGAAAATACCGTACATACAATTTGCCTGTTTTGGACAAAAAATGATTTGCACCTTTCTTTCTCATTTCTACTGTACCCATTTTCCCAACACTTAAGAGACAGTCTGTCTTATTTTCGACCGGTCAGTTCCGAATCGAAAAATCCAATCGCCTGATTGTTTGTGAAGTGAAAGGCCTTTATGCCAAAGTAACAAAACCACATTTGTTTTGGTTCTTGGCTTAATGTTTTTTCCATTAGAGCTAAAAATAATTTTGACCGAATTTCGCTTGCACGGGACCGAAATTCAAAACAACTGTTAACCTTTTTTAAGCGATCAGTGCAAAGCAAGGTCAGCTTGCACTGCCATAATTTTTACATAGCAAGAAAGATCTACTTCTATTTTATCAGCTGTAGGAGTTTCAAGCAATTTGAAGTTAGTCTATTGGCATTCTATGATATTACTCACCCCTATGTTAGGAGGGACAAATAAAATTTTCTTTTCGCAATTAGCAAATATTTTTTTGCATTTTAAGGTATTTAGTACCTTAGCAACTATTTGTTTACATGCAGAACTTTGAATAGCTGTGCAGTACGCACACGGTGATGTCCAGCAAGTACATAAATATATTGAAATATATTGTGCTGGAATGAAATGTGGTTGTTTTTGCACCAGTTATGCCACTATGACAAAGTTTGCTCTTTATTACCATACGTAATGGCGAGTATACAGTACTCCTCGAATAGCTGGTAGGTCAGCTTCACAAACCCATCTCAGGTTTGAGTACATATCTCGTGCTAAACTCATTGAAATTTCAAGAAACTTTTCAAATGCGTGCATTCCATAATCAGCATCCTGAGTGACAAAATTAATCAAAATACAATTGCCATAATGAAGAATAACGAAGGAATTGTTAAAATATGAAGAAACCATTAACACATTCCTTTTTCAAACAAAATGACAACTTCTATTAACAGAAATGGTAAATACAAAATGCTATTGATAATGCCTCCAATGGCTTTAATCATCCTTTTACTCCCAAACCTTTCACATATTAATTCAAGGTATGTAATTAAAGATGTGTTTATTGTTCATCGTGGTGTAAGATAGGAAAGATGAACGTTTATTCGTTTGACTCACGATGGAATTGCTATGAGTTGTTGATCGCGATACTGCTAGTCTTCATCAGGCAGTGAGGTCGATTGCTTACATGTTGCTATTTGTAGATTGTTTGTTCGTTCGCTGCTATTGGTACGTTTCAATCCTCATTATTACCCCTACTATTAGATATTGATCCCTCACGGGTCCGCATTGATGGTGACCGGCTATTGTGCTTTTTGCTCGTAAGTATCCAAGCTTCAGGAATTTCGATTCCACTATCTCTATTGATGTTGTTAGGATGAAGTCTCATATGGATAGCCTCTTTGACACTACGTGTGTACCAGTGAGGGTCATGATCAATAAACTTAACTTCGTTCCATAAAGGAAACGGGGCATTTTCCCTTCCCGGCCCTAACTGATTGCAAACACTGGTAATGTTCACAATTCGAGAATGATTCTGAGTCCCACTCACGATGGCAATTATTGCTGAGGTGTTTGTTTGATGATGGCATGCCAGCACTTCCACGTCTGCATCAGAAGAGTAAATACTCAATTTATTGTCAATGGTAATTGTGAGATTTTTTGTGAGATGCATGCCGTGCATGCAAAAACATCCAAGTATCTGCCTCTTCTTGCTCGGTATAAAGCTCTGGGACTGACGTTCACAGCATACGACCACCACTTGCCGTAAGTCTTGTACACAAGGAGCCATGTATGACGTACCCAGCACGTCGTCCTATCTGTGATTAACAGATTTTATCGAGGTGAACAAAAAACAGATGTAGTTTATTGTGTACTGTTTGACTGTGGGGTATGTTCGATCAGGGTAATATTTCATGCCATTTCTTACATAAGGTTTGTGGTTGAGTTTAAAGGAGTAAGAAACCGTTTACTAGAAATTTCCACTGTACAGAGTGAATTGTCATCAATTTATGAGTTTATTTTTGGGTATAGTTTGAGGTAAGTTGTTTTTGTTTTTCTAGATTTAGTAAACAGAAATTTTTAGATTGAGGGTCGCTGCAAACGGTTTAAATTTAGCATTTTATCTTGCATCGCATAACGTTTATCGGTTGTGGGATGAACTTTCTTTACTTTAATTTGGTGCTTTGTAAAATGTTATACTATTGTATGTGTTGCGTGCTGTTTAGTTGTTTGTCGTTTATCGGTTATGGTATTAACTTTCTTTACTTTAATTTGACGCTTTGTAAAACGTTATACTATTGTATGTTTTGCATGCTGTTTAGTTGTTTGTCGTTTATCGGTTATGGTATTAACTTTCTTTACTTTAATTTGACGCTTTGTAAAACGTTATACTATTGTATGTGTTGCATGCTGTTTAGTTGTTTGTCGTTTATCGGTTATGGTATTAACTTTCTTTACTTTAATTTGATGCTTTGTAAAACGTTATACTATTGTATGTGTTGCATGCTGTTTAGTTGTTTGTCGTTTATCGGTTATGGTATTAACTTTCTTTACTTTAATTTGACGCTTTGTAAAACGTTATACTATTGTATGTGTTGCGTGCTCTGTAGTTGTGTATGGTTTATCATTCATAGGTTGTGGTATTAACTTTCTTGTGAAATATCATTTTAGTATGCGCTG
Organism: Meandrina meandrites; assembly: GCA_963693305.1. NCBI lineage: Eukaryota > Metazoa > Cnidaria > Anthozoa > Scleractinia > Meandrinidae > Meandrina > Meandrina meandrites. Next base: position 4,828,657 of record OY855911.1, read on the forward strand.
AGTGCTGTTTATTGACAGTTGCATTGCATTGTTAAGCTTTGTTGCATTTTTTCGAAGCGGGTTGTAGTTGTTTAATTGAGGGGGGTGAATAGGGGTATGCAAATCCGCCGATCCGTGGTATTTTTGGGCTATATCCGTCGATCCGATGTAATTTTTTTTCAAATCCGAATCCGTGTTACTTTAAATTTTTCGTGGTATTTATAATTAGAAAGTAGCGTTGTAGCATGGCAAAATGAATTAATAAGTTGTGAACTGCAATCGCCATGGATTTTGACAGATATTTGAACAGCCAAAATTTATGTTTGTGTCAAAGGAAACCAAAAAATAATTGTCCATTTTTATTGCTATATAAGAGCACCGAAACTGTTAACAAGCGTCTTTCAGTAGCCTTAATTGTATGTGTAATTTTGCAAAAATATAATAAAAAGCGATGAATAGGATCGTTATTTGTCAGATTTGTCAGAATTGTCAGCAGAAATGTTGTTGCTGTAAGAAATGTTTTGATTTTGAAATAGATGAGGTTAACTCGTTGTCTTATGAGAGTAAAGTTAATTGCTTTGGTTCTGATAAATGCTGTTGTCATCGGCGAAGAGTCTTTAAAAGAATCAGCAAGAAAAGAGACAGAGGGTCCACAGAGTGGGAAAGAGAGGCTTTATCCAAGCCAAGCCAAGAGCTATAATTGCCCGTTTTCTACGATACACCGACCGCGAAGCAGTCTTCTCCAGCCGTTCTTGCTTGGAGGAAGAGTCTGGCCTGGGAATTGGGCCAGACCTACCCAAAGAAGTTTTGAAGAATGTACATGGTTCACCAAGCTACTTTGAACGTTGTAAAAAGGATTTTTTTTTGCTATGATACAGCAGTTAGGAAATCCAACATGGCTTTGCTCTTTTTCAGCAGCAGAAACAAGATGGAATCATCTGTTAAAAATGTTGGGAAGACCGGTAGACCACAGAGAGCACAGTGATTGTGAAATGACTTCGCAAAAAAAGTCAGAACTTATTCAAAATGACCCTGTTACCTACGCACGGAACTTTGATTATAATGATTCAATGACTTATTCATGATGTGTTGAAAAGTGAAGTTACGCCTGTTGGAGAAATTGCAGATTTTTTTTACAGAGTTGAATTTCAGCAAAGAGGAAGTCCTCATATTCATGCGTTACTGTGGATAAAAAATGCTCCACAGTTTGAAGTAGATAGCAGTGATAAAATAGTAGAGTTTGTTGACAAATATTTAACCTGTGAAAAGAATAATTGAAGGGGTGAAGGCAAGAAGTGCACATTAAGTTTTTGGCTAAATTGAACATTGTCAAAAACAACTCCAAAATTCGCATGTGGGTTTGTTTACATGTGTTAAACACTGTCCTGCATTTATTTTCGCTAGTTTGAGCTTGTTCTTGGAGAAAAAAAGAAGAGAATATTACTATTAGCGAATCATTGTTCCAGAACGAATCTAAATGTTTATGCTGGTTTCATTGTTCGGAGTAACAAAAGGTTTTTTGTTTCTCTTCCTGTTTTTGTAATTCAGTTGGGAGATCTGGAAATGGATCGGTACAGCAAATATTGTGATGTAAGCTTTTCGCTCGTAAAGCCTCTTCAGATTTTAATCGGACAAGTTGAATGCTCACCTTCGCGCATGAAGTGTACTTCTCTCCACTGATTCTCGCTTATTTGACATATATTTGCGCCTGTCTGGTGGTAGAAGGACATTATTAAGTCTGAATACCCGCAAGATCGCTAGTGAGCCTCAAAGAAGCGAGGTTCGTTTGTTCCATGATCGCTAAAACGGCGGTAAACTTAGCGGTCGGGAACTCTGAATCCAGACGGAAAGAGTTTAAACGCACTTCTCTTCCAAACCAAGTTCACCTTCGTTTGTTTGGGCTCATTTGCCATCATTTGGCGTGTTGAATATTTGGAAATGAAGACTGGCTTTTAGACTCTATTATTTTCTGTTGAATTTTGAGCGTAGGACTTTCTGGTCGAAGAAACTCAGGGATATCCCATAATAATCTTTAATGCATTGATCATGATTATTGCGTTATTTTTGAGCGTGACTTGACAGTCAGAAACTGAGAAAGTTTCTTTTTATGTAATAGTGTTTTCTTTTTTCCCGGATTGCAAAACGTTCACTATCTAGACACAAATCCTTGACTTTATTTAGATACCGACTCATGCCGTGCAATTCAAAAGAAGAAATTTCTTTATTTTTGCTAGGATAACCCTATGCTAACCCTAACCCTAACCACCCCAACCCTAGGGTTAGTACAATAACCCTAGGGGTTGGGCTTAGCGGTTTAAGGGCTAGAGTTAATGTTTGTAGAGTTAAAACAGTAATCAGCTCAATTTCGCTGATTTCATTGTTTCGCGGAACAAAAGGTTTCTTTTGTCAAAGTCCAGTTTTTGCATGCGTAATTTTTTGGAAACAAGGCAGACAACAGCGGGAAAAAATACAGGACAGTGTTTACTCGCATGCGAAATTTGGAGTTGTTTTGACAATGCTCAATTTAGCCAAAAACTTAATGTGTACGTCTTGCCCTCACGCCTTCAATTCTGCTAATATGGTTAATTTTATCAATTTACAGACTCATAGACATGCTAAAACATGTAAGAAAAAAGGTCAGAAAATATGCAGATTTAATTTTCCACTACCTCCTATGCGAAAAACAATGGTTCTTAGTCCTCTTAGTAAGGAGAGTTTTACTGATGATCAGCTGAAAGATATCAAAGATAGATCTGATAGGATAAAAGAATTACTTGATGACATGAAATACGGTGATGATATCAACTTCGATGAGTTTCTTAATAGGTTGGGTATAACTGAACAACAGTATATATAAGAGAGTTTGAGAGTGTGGCAAGCCAATATGGATATGCAGTCTTTAAATTAAATGTACGCTTTTCAATTTGCGATAACCTGACACCGAGTACAGTAATGCAGCCAGCAAGGTCACAGAAAGCTTTAAAGTTTTAAGTAACACAAGACATGCAGCACGACGTGCTTTTGATTAGTTATCTTAATCTTGAAAAAAGAGAAGTGTATAGGCCCGAAACTTTGTAAACCCCTGTTCATATTAAAAATATCATAGAATTAAACAGTTCTGTAATCAGACAGCTCTGTAATGAGATTTTGCTATGGCTTTCCGGGTGCGAAACCGTTTTGGGACCTTCGAGAAACGGGCCCCTGAAACCTACAAAGTCAATTCTTGTTGCATTGTTTCCTGCTTGTGAAACGATACTATCAAGAAGTGTTTCAGCTAATGCACTGAATTTGTCTGGTACACTTGTCATTGCCTAAATCACGGCCATGGCGTCAATGATGGCACATGTAGAAAGTGGTAAAGAGGGCAACACTGGAACATTCTTCTCCAGCAGCTTAGACAAAACGGCTTAGTTTATCTTTGCCGCTAAAGACCAGGGTAGAGGGCCCAGTTCATGTGCAAGCAAGTCTCTGATGGCCAACTTGCGATTCTCGTCTGGAGTCTGACAAATAACAAGAAGTCTGGCGAAAAGATTTCTGTCTGCCTTGAGAATTGCATCCCTGCTTCCTGCCTTCTTGATTTCGCTGCATTTGTAAACGTTTCCAACTTCAGTTTGGGGAGGGTGTCGAAGAGTCCAGTAGAGCCTCCTGGTAGCTGTCTTGAACGAATGATGTAAGGGCTTCCTTTCCTCTCTCTTTTGCTTCCATAAGATCCTTTGTGATAGTTTCATCTGCTACGCACCCTGAACTGAGGCTAACCAATTCTTCAGTGGTCAAAGCCATAAATTGCCTCAACAATGTTTTTCACATCCTCTTCATCCCTTTTCATACGCATGCTGCTACATTCTTTGTTCATTGTACTTCCGTTCGTTCTCGTTCCTGCCAAGTACTGGCATTTGTCCACAAATATGGCAAGGGAAGGGGAGTAAGTAGCCAACGTTGAACAGTACCTTTCTTTAAGCTAAAACCGATAATTCAACCTTTGGTTGGTGTTCCTATTCGATTCTGTTCAATGGTCTGATCAACAGGCACTTGGGAAAAGCCGCGCGTGTCGATCTGTTCATTGCACACCAAACTCCCCATTTGAAAGTAAATCATAAGCTCCTGGGTGTGTCTCCTTTAAGGTGACCATGTGCGTGAAATACACCGGAAAACGGAAGATAACGCGAGTAATTTGTGTGGTCATACGCAAAGAACCATGGAAGCATGTCTTTAATGCAGTTCAGGTGCGGTTCCCAGTTTCCCTCTCTTGTTGCACGAATGGTTACAAAAACTGTTTTGATTTTGCTGCCCTGAAATATTGAAATATTGCTATACTGGTTCAGCTGATTGTGCTACTTTGACGTCCTTGCTATTCAAAGGTCTGCATGTAAACAAATGGTTGCTAAGGTACTAAATCTCTCAAAATGCAAGAAAATGTTTGCAATTGCGAAATTCTTAACTCAGAGAGTAGTTTAGTTTGTACATTGCTTCCGATTATAAACCTTCATTGTGCTATTACATCTTTTATTAAAAACACAACCATTGAACGTCCATTCTGAAACTCAGGATTACAAGTGCGTTTCATTAAATAGGCCTTAGCAACCACCTCTATGGTGACAGTTAATTAATTAAACAGCATCTTATATTAAACTTTAATAAAGGTTGAGGTAATGTGGTGAGAGATATGGGCCTTTTTAATTTTTATACCAACCTGGATGTTCCAAACTTATCCTTACACGCCCTCCATTAAAAACATCTCATTTTCTCCTTTAAGCTCTAGTTTTGCAGTTGGAAACAAGTTGAATATAAAACTCTAAGCCTTAAGGTCGCGCAGGACCCTTGCTCATTAATAAATTCATTAGCCAAAATTCCTGAGGGGATGTTATGTTGTAAAGCTTTAATTCTCAGAATTTTGAACATCGATTCCTCTAAATCTTATCAAGGAATTACATCATTGAATTACATCATGGTTGTAGATTAACTGGCAGCTCGCCGGTGACAGTGATATTTCAAGCTCTCAAAGCTAAACTGCAGATAATGCGATTTTGTGTCCAAGTTTTCTGCTGGAATAGCGCACCAAATTAAATGACTATTTAACCTGGTGATAAATCATAACCTCTTTTGTGCCCTGACAGAAAGACATTTCTCGAATTCATAAATTCCTAGAAGTTATTGACTTCTAAAAGAGTGAAAATGTGAATTCTTAACTTTGAAACGTTATATCTGTTTTTTGAAAGGGAGTTTGGTAAATTCGCTTCTGTCAGGGCACAATAGAGTACACCAAGTTTATGTTCCTAGCGAATCAACTCCCAAAATTCTGTATCGGCGGAGAAAACTTGGACACAAAATTGCAGGTTTTGCCGCTTCCGAAGACCTTCCGAGTCAGTGTTTACAACAACGTGCGCTTTATTCAAAGCTTCAAATCTAATTATGCTGAAGTATGATAATTCGCTACATTCCAGCGCACGGGACACAAAGCTGAGAACAATAACATGTAATTACTTACACAAAGAACTTTAAGAAATATATTCTCATGAATATTTCAATTTTTGTCGGCTTCAGTCGTCGCAGTTCGTGTATACTCTTAAGCACTAAATTGGTACCAAGGAAACTTTGTTCGGTTGGGGGTGCTACGAAATTGCATTTCCAGCCACTTTTCACAAATTGGCTCATGCATATGGACCATTACATAGACGTCAGCGAAAAAATCTCAGATATGAAAATTTTGTTTTAGTAGCACTTAAAGGGAAACACTAAAATTGGTTTAATGGATTTTTTATAAAAGATCTTTTAAAACGTAATCATAACTACTTTAAAATAATACAATTGTACATAGCTTACAGTTTGTGGACGAGATGATTCCTGAGATCTGATGTTACATGTTGATGCCACTCTTTAGGGCCACGTTTGTCATTTGCTGTTGTGCTACAAAGAGAGAAGTGTTTGTGGTTTGAAGATGTACAAGATATACTACATCCAGTTTTATAAACTAGATTATTCCACATTGGTAAGAAATTGGCAAGAAGTGTTCACATTTTCTTACAAGGCATTTGGCAATTGGCACCACTTAATAAGTACTGTTTTTAACAAAATGAAAACAAACCAAACAAGAAACAAAAACTAAAAAAAATTGCAAAAAAAATAAATAAAAAAGTTCACCATATCCATTGGATAATTCTGATAACAAAGTCACACAAGGACTAAAAAATGACCAAATCATTTTAAATTGTGTTTGAATCATTACTGTATGTTTCTAAGAGGGTGAACTGCATTTCTTTAAAATTTAGTTAAATGACATTTAACAAAGTTAATGGCCACAAAATAGCAGGTGCTTTTGGCCAGTGGTCACCTGTTCAAGTGCAGGCAGGTGAACGGGAGGACAGTTCATTGAACTGGCTGACCTTCTGTCAGGCAACATCAAGGCCCAAGAGACAGAACCCCAAGCCTTATGGGAAGGATAGCTATTAGTCTCGAGTACCAAGAAGCAGGTCATCGAAATTATGGACATCATTACCTGGGTAGAAGCCTTCTCAATTTTCTGCCTGGTCCTCTGCCATTCATATCCTTCCCACTGGAAAGACCTCCACAGTACAAGTTGTTGATTATCCAGACAGCAAAGCGTTTCAATGGCAAGTCCTGCCTCAACTATGACATCACATTCAGGAAGGAAGCAGCGGCCACGGGATACACTGATTGGCCTCACACGAATGCTGATCTCTTCAATTTCAATACAAGATCTCCCCCCACCTCGTCATCTTCATCAAGCCCTACACCATCGCCAGCTTCATCCTCTACTGCAGTGCCCACTTCTACAGGCTCCCCAAACTCTACCCTATACTGTCACTTGTGGAATACCGGGCGTTGGCCCTTTGGGCATTGCCGGTTTTGTCATTCATGTGACGCGTGCAATAGGGACCATCCACGCCTCCGCTGCCCCCACCACCCAGTAGGCACAGCAGGCTCCCATGCCCCATCAAAGGGGGGCTGCTGCTACAGCTGACCCTCAGGGCCCAGCCAATCCTTCTGTACATAGTTTCGTTTCGTCTCCTGTTGATCTTCCGTTTTGTTTGTCAGTTACAGTTGCATTCTCTTCCAGTTCCAGTTTCTTAACACAAACGTCAGCAACAACTTGTTCCCCACCATCCAGTCTCGCTGCCTTCTAAGGATTCTATCTCCAGCATACACCTTAAAACCAGTTTCACAGCTCACCCCCATTGTTGTGGATAGACTGAAGTTTGAACTTCATAATTACCCAAACCCAGACAAAGCTGCCTGTGTCGTCCAGGGTCTACGCCACAGCTTTCACCTGGGCTTTAATCACAATGTTTCCTTAAAGTCAGCGTCAGGAAACATGGCTTCAGCTCTCGCAAACCCCCAGGTCATCAACGAGTACCTGCATACTGAAGTGCAATTGGGCAGGGTGGCAGGCCCTTTTCTCCAGCCTTCTTTCCACGTGAGTCGCTTTGGTGCTATCCCCAAACGGAATCAGCCAGGCAAATGGCGCCTTATTCTGGACTTGTCTAGCCCGACTGGCCATAGCGTCAATGATGGGATTGCTAGCGAGGATTACTCCCTACAGTACATGAAGGTGGACGACATTATTGCAGGTGTCATGCATTTTGGTCGGGGCTGATGGCAAAATTTGATGTTCAGAATGCTTATCACATTGTGCCAGTCCATCCAGAGGATCGTCCGTTACTGGGCATGAAATGGCAGGAGATTTCTATGTGGACATGGTCCTTCCTTTTGGCCCCCCTGCCGGACTTCGAAGTTTCATTGGATGCCTCAGGTGCTCTGGGTTATGGTGCTCTTTTCCAGTGTCACTGGTTCTCGGTCTCCTGGCTCACTTCATAGGTCTCCCAGTCCATCGAGTATAAAGAACTTTTTCCGGAGAACTTTTAATCCAGAGGTCCCAGGTTCAAGCCCTCCACCCTGCCACTAGCTGGATTTGTTATCGGTTGTCCCAAATGCAAGCTCATATCCTCAGTCATGGATTTTTAACCATGTTATGTTTTATTTAAAATGTTTGTTTCCTCTGTTTCAGTGGCATGCCTGCAAACTAGCTGTCTCGAAGCTAAGTGCATGAGCACTATAAACAACACTTTTTTTTCCCATCATGGTTGCAGCCTATGTATGGGGCCCACTTTGGACATCCAAGAGGGTCAATTTCTTATCAGACAACAGCTCGGTGGTGAAAATCCTACAGTCAGGCACCTCAAGAGCCCCTGCCATAATGGTTCTGGTTTGTTACCTCTGTCTTCTACCTGCACGTCACTTCTTTTCCTTTACAGCCTCCTAGGTTAGCAAAATGCAACCCTATTGCTGACGCTCTTCCACGCTTTCAATTTCAGCACTTCCATCAGCTGGCCCCGCATGCAGCCCCCAATCAGACCCAGATTCCTCAGCAGCTCCTCTTGGACTCAGATCTTCTCTGACAGACAAATGCTGTTTCTAACTCACCCCCGGTCTTGCTCCATCGACACTAAAATCCTATTTGTCCGCCCAACGGCACTTGAGAACCTTTTGCATTCAGGATAATCGCCAGTGCTCCTCGCCAGCGAGGAAACGCTCATACGTTTATGAGCTCACATCGCAGATACTCTTTACCAATCTTCAATTAAGGTTTACCTGTCAGCAGTTAGATCACTTCACATTGAGGAAGGTCTGCCTGACCCCCTGGTTGGCTGCCTCTAGCTCCAACATGTTCTGCAGGGCATCAAGCGCCACAACGGATCAAACCAGCCAAAGCACCAGCTCATCACTAGCGATTTGATGCTGATTATTTATTGTTCGCTGGATTTCTCTGTCCACGACCATACGATGCTGTGGGCTGCCTGTTGTGTCTGGTTTTTTGGTTTCCTACCAGCAGGTGAGTTTACCGTTAACTCTCCATTTGATCCAACCATGCATCTCACAGTTAACGACATCCAAGCTGACTCACTGTCTAATTGCAAGAACTTCAGGATCCACATTAAATGCTCAGAGACAGACCCCTTTCACCAGGGTTGTTACATTTACACTGGCACTGGCACTGGCAAGCAAGACCTCTGCCCCATGCGTGCTCTAGTTCAGTTTCTGCACCTCCGTGGCTCTGCTCGGGGCCCACTTTTTCTTCTTTCAGATGGCACTCCTCTAAGCAGCCAGTGGTTGGCGTCTTCCATTACATCCATTTTCTCCTCTTCCAGATCTACATGTAGAGTCCCTGGTTGTTCTCCTGGTCACAGCTTCCACATTGGTGCGGCCACCTCAGTAGCCTATTGTGGGGTTCCAGATCATCTCATCAAAACCCTGGGTCGATGGTCAAGTGATGCAAACCAGCTGTACATTTGCACTCCAGTCAGCACCATTCTAGGCGTGGCAAGCCAACTTACTTAAGGTACCTTCCTTTTTATATCTTCCGCACCTTTTTCCCTCAGGTGGGCTTAGGATGCCTCGGAACATTGCTGAGTTCAGGGCCATGGTTCCCCCAGCCATGAGCCCTTCCTTCTCTCCGACTCTAGCCATTTAGCAAGGCAACACGTTAAATTTAGTTAAATGACATTTAACAAAGTTAACACACCATGAGCTAGCGGGCACTTTTGGCCAGCGGTCACCTGTTCAAGTGCAGGCCCACATGGTTCATTGCAGCGTATTTGGCATGTGTTCTAGCGGCTGTCAAAGTGGTCGTCTCTTCAAGCATTCCCCACCTCCTTCCCTCTTTTTTCTCCTTCCACTGATTCAATCAGTGTTGATGGGTCCCTGGAATGGGGGCTCATGGCCGGGTTGCTGGGATTTGCCAGCCAATGGGAGCAGTATTCTATCTAAGGGCTGGCTGGCCACAGTGGAAGCCCCTGGATATCCCAGGCACCCACCTTCCATTTAGCAAGGCAGCAGGTTAAATGCAATCAGTTGCTATAATCCTCTAAGTAATCATTTATCATCAGTCCTTTAAACGCCCAGTGGCGCATAGGGCATCAACAAGTCACCTCTATTCCTGTTGGTCCTTTGCAAGCCATGAAGGTTGCCCCCAGGTAAGGTTTAGAGCCTGAATTAATCATTTAGCATCAATTTAAATAAACATTTGAAGATAAACACCCCTTACCTAGTGGCTGTTGCTGATGTTTCACCAAATGGTTGACTATCTCCTATACACACAAAAGGTACAAATAACAATACAATGGTTATGATTGGAAAAGATACAACATTGTTCTCGTGCTTGGAATAATTATTGTAAGTGATATGCTGGGTCTCCCATTAATATAAATATTCATTACTTTCAAAATGATGCATTTTCTGAAAATTGACACAAATTTGGAAGGAATTCACTTATCATATCACAATATAAGTCAAATGTGAATCAAACAAATATGAGAGGTCTCAAGAGCTTGGAAATGAGAATTGGATAAAGAGTTTTTGTCTCGTGTTACCATGGTAACACGAGAATTTGGTGTGGGACCTTTGGCGCAGGATAGTACTTTGTGTAAGATCTCACGCAAGGTTACGAAGCGACAAGTGAACAAAGTTAAAACAATGAATATGTATTTATTGTAAATTTGTGGTACAGTATAGGTGTTCTTGCTCGAAGAAAAGTTTTCAGTTATTTATTTCAAACACTGGTGACAATGTATTGAGTTAATTCTAAATGCTGGGACATTATGTGTGCTCTTACACGGATGTTTTTGGTTGGTTTTACTTTGTAATACCGCCCAAAAGTGTTGAGAATGTGATTAACAGATTTTATCGAAGTGAATTAAGAAACAGATGTGGGTTTGTCTTGTACTGTTTGACTGCAGCAGAGAGGTTCGATCAGGGTAATACTTTGTGAAATACATTACAGAAGGTTTGTGATTGAGTCTAAAGGAGTAAGAAACAATTAAGTATATACTTTGGTGATGTGATTGTTGTAATACAGTGTTTTTTTTTTGTCTCGTGTTGCCTGAGGTAGCTTTGGTAACAAAGTGACAAGGTCACGAAGTAACAAAATAAATACTATTTATTGTAAATTGTCGGGACACTATATGTGCTCTTTCTCCAAGAAATGTTGACAATCGTTGATTCTAAACGCTGGTGACAATGTTTGTGGTTATTTTTAAACGCTGGGGACATCATTTGTTCTCTTTACACGATCAATGCTCCTTAGTTTTCCTTGAAGACCGGCAAAAAATGTCAAAAATGCAATCAACAGATATATTGATGTGAATAAAAAACAGATGTCAATCTAGTTGTCTCCTGTTACATTTGTGATAAGCGTTATATAGGTGCTATATAGGTGTGCTGAATGAGAAGAACTAAATGAAATATTACACTGATTAAACAGAAAATGGCAAGAGTATGGGGATAATAGCACTTCTTCTGGACACATAGAATCGAGAACAAGATTGTCCGAAGATTGACAGGAGATCGAAGTTAATCGAGTTGTGAAAGTCACGCAACAATTATAATGTAACTATATTATCAAACAACAATTTTTTTAAAAAAAGTAAATCGAGTTCTAAAGAGGAATAATGTATTTGGGGTGAAGTGTCTAAATTTTTCTTAAAGGAGAAGTTCACTCCAGAATGGCCATTTATTTTCTTTACGCCAATAAAAAGTTTATACAAAAATATGGTATTCACCAAAATTTCAGCTTCCAATAACGAGCGCTAAATCCCTACGAAATCTTTCTCTAAAGTAGCCCAAAATTCGACAACTGAACGCCGCCATCTTGGAGCTAGTAATGTATGCGTGACGTCAAAGAGCTCAGCCTGAAGTTAAGCAGGAAAATTTAAATAATCGAAACTCCTTGTTTCTTTGAAGTGGCTTTTGTTTGTCAAAATGCCTGTTTGTGCAGCTCCATGTTTCTCAAACAGGGCTCCAAGAGATACAAAAAAACCTTTCACCTTTTCTTTCCTTTCAGACAGCTCAGGCATTTTGACAAACAAAAACCACTTCAAAGAAACAAGGAGTTTGAAGTATTTAAATTTTCCCGCTAAAATTCAGGCTGAGCTCTTTGACGTCACGCATAAGGGCTCATAAAACATGTTAAAAGAAATAGCAGTCTGGGCCATTTCGACAGCCAAAGATATCAATGATACGATCCATGTCATTGTTGACTACAGGGTTGGCATATGCCCTTTCAATGTTAATAAGTGCGATGAACATTACTGACACGTTGTTGCCCCATGGTGTTGCGCAGGTAAGTTTTCAATCTGCGCAATGCACTGAATGATCGTTCTGCTGAACACGATGTAGCAGGTATCACTGCAAGGATATGTACTACATTAATAACCTGAGTTGCCCAAAATTTGGGGGGGCTGCAGGTTTGTGTCTGGTATTCAGAAACATCATTTTCACCATTTTTAATTTTTTTTTTGGGGGGGGGGGGGCATAGTGGGAGGAAAGTGGCTCAAACTACCAGAGCTTACTCATGGTTTTTGTGCCGTTTATGCAATTTTTTCAAAAACAATTATGGTTGTCCTTCTGATAGCCATCAATGAAGATTTCACCTTGTTCTGTTATTGCAGCACCGTTGTCACGAACAACTTCATCAAGTGTGGACATGAAACTATCTTTTCTTGCAAGAACTATAACTTTTGTCCCTAACCAAGTTCTTCCATTGAGTCTTTTTTCTACATGTTAATGCTGTAATCCCATGTAGATGTTGTGGGTCAATTTCACCCCTACTGCAATTTGGACTTTCCTTTGTTTTGGTGTTTGGTAATAACATAAAGGGAATAGCAGACTGTAGAAAGGGTAAAATTGAACTACAACATTCATGTAAGTTATTTTTTAGAACCAAAAATAAAATCAAAGCTTCTATTATCTTCTAGGATAATTAACAAATGTGGGTTGTTTGTAATTTCTACAACAATGAAATCATATGAAATCATGCATCTGGATACAAAAGAATAAGGTCCTCATTTTCTCAAAACTACAAAGTTTGGCAAGCTGATTTCTTACCTGGATATGGTTGCAGCCTTGGCTCCCCATTGGTTGCTAAAGTAATACCAAGAGCTTGATATGCTCTCTCAAGGCCTTGTGCATTTCCTGGAACTTTAAAGAAAATAAAGTGTTTAGAGCTATTACAGGAGTTACATACAGTGTGCCCGTTTTACACGGATGCCATTTTCAGTTCATTCATGACGAATTTAGCCAACTTAATAATAATTAACTAGTTTTAGCGACTCAACTTAAAACATTTTATAAACAGCAAGAAGGGTTCTAAAGATCTTTTTTGTTGATGTGAACTTCAGCCAAAATGTATATTTTAAACTCTTCATTTATTGATACAATAAATAAAGCAAAAACCCATGATTGCGAGCTTAATTTGTCTCCCATGATATTAAAAGGTAATCAAATGGTATACTTGTGAAATTAGGAAATAATTTCACTTTTGTTTTGTCAAAATGATTCCGCTCAGAAAATTATTGGAATTTTGAAACAAGCTTAATTCGTAATTAAGCTTATATTAACATTCAGCCTTAAACAGTTGTCCTATGCATGAGGCTGCAACTAGAGAATAAACTACTGATAGATCAGAGCTTGTAGGGTTTATTCCCCCAAGCCTCCCTCGTCATGATGTCTATAGTTGTTTTAGGCTGAATTTTAAAAAATATTGAAATGGGGCATTATTTCATATATGCTATTTACAAGGCTAAAAGGTTAAAAATTGTAAAATTAAAATGTTGAAACCAAATGTTTTCGGCTTTTTGCCATTATTTGTCACCATTTTGATTATACCCATACTAATTCTGTTTTCTAGAACAGCCAAATAAATGTTTTACATTTGTGTGCATGCAAAAAGTATTCAGTCAAGCCTTTCAAACAAACTAAACAAATTGCTGAAATACCTCTATTTCTGTTATCTGATGCATGCTTTAGAGGAAGACAAACTGGACAGTCCTGCCTGAGACAATTTTTCAAGTGCGAAATAATTTCTCGTGATGAAGCACAATGGGCAACTGAAAAAAGAACACAAAATCACTCAGGCTTGTCTGCACTAAAGAAATTTACTACTTTTAGTACAAATACTCTTGGATTGCTTTGTGGGTATTCTAAATGCCAGTTATTTTATTACCAGCTCAAGATACAAGTCAAACAACAAAAAGTAATTTCACTTATAACTGTGAGTTTTGTGACAGAGAAGTAATGAGGTGGTAACAGGTTTACTTTCCAACAGTGAACAAACTATCAAAATGAAATCATAAGATGTTAACACCTAATGCAATATTCTTGAGTAATCAGGACAACTTGCATATTATATTGATGAACAATGACAAATAAATATACCATATCTATACTGACCAACTAATAAACGCATTTTCAAAATGATCAGGAGAATACTGGAACATAAACTCTTCAAGTCCAATACATAGTCAATTTACCTTGTAATTAACCTATGTAAATATTTTTCCATTTTTTAGCAATTTTAGACTGTTCATAGTCCCCTATTTTTCCATGATGTCGTGGAGGACTAGAGATTGACCATTGAGTTCAAGGCACCACCATCTTGGTTTTGCAAGTGAAAACTGGGGAGAGTACAAAATACTGTGGGTAGGGAGGGGTGCTAGGGGTTAATAGAGTGGGGATGGAGGAGTGGAAAAAATAGGGAGACTAACAGTTTCACTCCATCTCCAATCTTGTTCCCTCCATCGTTCCCAGACTCCATGGGCTCCACGGTGAGCAGATGGTTGCCAGGTGAAACTCTGGAGAAATGTCATTATCTGAATTTATTATAATTTTTTTGATTGGCTGTTTCAAAACAATGCAATAGCCTGCAAATGCAGACACATTTCCGTATTTCCGGCTGTTGCTTATGAAGCTTTAGCGCCATTTTGGGAGTTTGCTCATTTGCATTTTTCAGTATCTTGCCCTTAAACCACAATTTATGACGCCATGATTTTCTGTTCAGTTTTCAAGGTAGGTAAAAACTAGCTTTTTTGGTATGCAGCCATTTTTTACTTGGTTGTTAGTATTTTTTCTGATTGAAGTGTTGCAAATGTCTCTCTTTTAAAATGGTGCCTTTCTAAGCAGAAAAACATCCAGGTGACTGCATCTGTGTGCAATGCCAGCTGTTATGCAGGAATAGTAATGAAAATTGTTGGACATTAATTTGAGTACATGTATTTATTGTTAAAATAAAGGAAATAGAGAAATTCCATATTGCACATAACTGACTAGGTTGTAAACCTCATGTCAGGAGGGCATGCAACTGTTTATGAGAATTTCTTTAGACAGTTTCATTATGGGATAATTTGCTTTATACTATGGCAAATGAAAAAACCTTAGCTTGAAAGTGCATGATATAAAGTTCAAACACCAATCCTCACTTGGAAATCGCAATTTACTTGTTGAAATACGTTATTACAATGTTTACCTTTTGATCTCAGATGGAAAAGAAATAACTCTCTTTAAGGTTCCTACAATAATTTATTCTGAACTGTGGAAACCAGAATGCACTCCAACTGCCCGTATAACCTCAGTTCACATGCTTATGCAATTGTTCAAGAGGGTATGGTAGTACATCAGATGGATGTTAAAACCGCCTTTCTGAATGCTCCCATCGACTGTGAGTTATACATAGAACAGCCTGAGGGCTACCAGAGAGAAGGCCCCAATGGTGAGAAACTTGTGTGTAAACTAATAAAGAAATCTTGTATGGTTTAAAACAGAGTGGTCATAACTGGAGCAACATGTTACATGATTTCTTTACACAAGAAGGTTTTGTACAATCTCTAGCTGATCCTTATGTATATGTCAAGACTACTGAAGCTGGTCGAGTTATTGCAATTGTGTGGGTTGATGCATGACATTATTGTTAGTCCAGTTCTGGCCCTCTCTCTGCCATGCAACACTACGGGAGAGGGGCCTAGGGTCTAGGGACAAAATTGTTTGCACATGGCCGCGATGAACCAATCACACACGATCCTCAGAACAAAAAGTCTAGACGAAAAATCTAGTCTCTTGGTGGATGTTAATCATCTCCACCTTTTTGCTGAAAGCTGCACGAAAACTCAGTTGTCTCAATGTTACATTAGATCTGATCATGTTTGAATACATTACCGATGATGTGATAAAAACGTCTGATGAATCAGCGAATCAAAGAATTCGTTTATTAAGTCCTGTTATGTTTGTACTGGCTTTTCTTTAATCGGCATACATTTAATAAAAACAAATCAAACGGCCCTATGTCAGCCTACGACTGTTTTTTTAAGTGATGACATCATCGCTTAATGTCTTCATGCGAGTGGACGGAATCTGTTGTCTGTTACAATCGACCGAACTGAATAGGACTGGGAAAAGAAATCAAGTCAACTCAACAAGAAATCGTTGTGTAGAACTCAAAGCAAAATACACCTGGGCAGTTAAAAAGGACTAATTTAAAGTATAAACAAAAGAGACAAATTATATTTGATGCGTTCTATAAGATTTAGTAAACAGAAATCTTTCCATTCTTTTAAAACAAAAGGTGTAATCAATTTCAAGACAGCGTTTGACCTTGCATTGTATATCGTATATCGGATGTCACGCCAAGATAACGCAACTTTTGTTGAACAGTCACTCTACACAGAAGTTGTCAGCTACTTTTATTTACCTTAATTTTTTCACAAATGTGACCTTTCACAGGAAAACGTACACTAACGACTTTCCGTTTTCGAACGGAATTCCGTTTGCAAGCCGTTTGGAAGCCGTTCGAAAAAAAATTGCATCCGTTCGAACGGCTTATTCACCTGTTCGGTAGAAACGTCCAACCATTCGAACGGCTTGGCCACCCGTTTGAAAAAAATATCCATCCATTCGAACGACTTGGTCACCCATTTGGTAAAAACATCCAACCGTTCGAACGACTTGGTCACCCATTTGATAAAAACATCCAACCGTTCGAACGACTTGGTCACCCGTTTAATAAAAACATCCAACCGTTCGAATGACTTGGTCACCTGTTTGATAAAAACATCCAACCGTTCGAACGACCCGATCGCTGGAAACAGCCATCCGTTTTAACGACTTGAGTAATCTGTCTCACAACCTGGATCACCCTTTCAGGAAAAAAGTATCTAGGCGCATACAAGCAGCAGAAGTTGAACAACTCGTCCGCTCAAATACCACTTTAACTCAGCGGAAGTGAAATCTTTCTGCCCTCGAGTTCTCTTATCTGACGGAAAATCTGCACAGATGCCAGGGTAGTAACGAAAACGAAGACCCCGAAAACGAAGACCGAAGACCTAAGACCCATACGAAAACGAAGACCCGTACGAAAACGAAGACCCATACGAAAACGAAGACCCGTACGAAAACGAAGACCCATACGAAAACGAAGACCCATACGAAAACGAAGACCCGGGTAAAGCCAGGGTTACACAGAGTTGCGTGACATTAATGATAATGACAGAACAATATTGAAGCAGACTGAACGTGCTGAGAACGTACTAGTGATCAAAAATCTAGGCAGCCAAAGTCTCTCAGCAGTCTTCTCGCGCACAACACTTGCTTCAATAAACTTCGCTACCCGATTAGTCTTTCTTGCTTTACTGCCGCGTATATGGGTGCGGATGGCGGGGGAGGGAGGACCAACAATGCCAATGATCTCGGTTTCACTACCTTTGGAGGCCATGATATTAGGGGGGGGGGAGGAGTCTGAGTATCCTGTATCCCATTAATTTTTGGAATAAATATCCCTTATCCAGTTAATTCCGGTGGTTGTTCCAACGTTTATGTTCGATATCCTCGAATCTCTTGTTTAAGGAGGCTCACAACGGTTTCCAGCAATTTCAAGCTCTTAAACTTTGATGGGCCAGTACTACAAATCTTTATCAGTTGCTGCTACAATAATGATATCAAACAAATGTCCAATCATTGCTGAATAAGTTGTGGTCCTTTTCATTACGTCACTGGTTACTATAGCAACAGTTTTACCTGTTAAATACACCCTTAATTTTCCCTGTAAGTGCTTATAACTCAAAAACAAGTCCGGTGACCCCCATTTTTTTATTATTGAATAATGATTGGCATGTTAAGATGCAACTTTTTGCAAAGTTAAAAAAATTTCTCCGGAGTGGTTTCAGAGCCACCTTAAATTTTCGAAAATTTAAGGTGGCTCTGAAAACACTCCGGAGAAATTTTTTCTTAACTTTGCAAAAAGTTGCATCTTAACATGCCAATTATTATTCAATAATAAAAAATGGGGGCCACCGGACTCGTTTTTGAGTTATAAGCACTTAAAGGGAAAATTAAGGGTGTATTTAACAGGTAAAACTGTTGCTATAGTAACCAGTGACGTCATGAAAAGGACCACAACCAATTCAGCAATGATTGGACATTTGTTTGATATCATTATTGTTGCAGCAGCTGATAAAGATTTGTAGTACTGACCCATCAAAGTTTAAGAGCTCGAAAGCGCTAGAAACCGTTGTGAGCCTCCTTAAATATCCCGTGTCCCGTTATTTTTTTCACAAATATCCCGTACCAATTCTGATCGAGTACATTTCATTTTCTTCACAGTTTTTTTGGATGAAAACCGCAAAGTCAATAGTTATAGGGATGGATCAGCCAGTAAGAATACAAACTGGACAAATCTGTTTGAACTGTACTGTACTGTACTGTACTGCACGGTTAGGATCTCCACAAGTCATTGAATTAACCCAATGAACAAACAGTACTAAACAGTGTAGTGTCTCGGAAAACTGTTCGCTTCTCGGAACAGATAATGTCCGGGGACAAATATCCGTACATATTTTCGCGCCAAATGGAGGCTATTGTGTTTATTATCCTTCAAATATTTTTTTTTACAAGGCCGCATTTTGGGAGACCTTTTCTCAAAGCTTTTAAACGTCAAAAAAATTCTGTCAGCGCTCAAAATATTATTAGTCTGTTCAAAGTGTTTAGTTTTATTCATTTTAACAATTTACTCGGGATAAAAGCTAAACGTGCGAACGTAGATCGCAAAGTTCGAAAACTGGGGAATATCACTTGAGGAATATCATCTGATATTGCCCAGATTTGGCTGCATCACGTGACGTGTTTAGACCAATCGCGCGCGCGAAAAATATTTGATGGATTATAATTTCTGATATTTGCCAAACAGGGCTACATAGCGTATAGATCTCATCAGTTTTCGAGGTTATCTAGTTTAACTTAGAGTTGTTTGTTTCAGTTTGGGTTATTAAATGAATGATAGATTTTCTAAATTTAGTAAATAAAGGTTTTGTTAAGGCTTCTTTTGTGTAGTCATATCAATAATGACCTTTCATTCATTAATTTTACTCATACAGTATAGCGAGGCGTCCTCACTGCTTTAAACTGAAACGTTTTAGCGCTTCAAAAACACGACACTTCAAAATTTAAGACAAATATTTGTAGGATTTCAATGAAACTTGATCAATACGTTCTCAGTTTCAATAATATTCTTATCCAACACTGCTTCGTAGAGTACAAATATCGCGCGAAACGAGTACAAATATCACACGATATTTGCACTTGTCTCATTTCCCCGACCAAAAGATTAAACCTTGGCAAGTCAGAATATTGGGGAGACGAAAAAGTTGGATAATAAATCTCTTATTAGACATTTTAGTGTGTAGTAGTATCGTAAATTTTTATTCATCATTTTTGGCTTAAAAATTTACAGCGATACTGTACACTAAAATGTCTAAGTTCTATTCTTCATTGTCACTTCGTCACGCAACTCTAAAATCTACCCGTTCAAATTAAGTTTTCTCTTGAACTTTCTCCAGTAGAAAAGTTTCACCATCGATCGCCATGTGCTATCAGAATGGAATTTTAAAAAGGAACGGCATCTTTCCATTCCGTTTACGTGTTGAAATTTTTGTAATCTTCCATTTGTCGAAAAGTTCTCACTGATTTCATATGGGTCTTCGTTTTCGTACGGGTCTTCGTTTTCGTATGGGTTTTCGTTTTCGTACTGGTCTTCGTTTTCATATGGGTCTTCATTTTCGTACTGGTCTTCGTTTTCGTATGGGTCTTCGTTTTCGTATGGGTCTTCGTTTTCGTACGGGTCTTCGTTTTCGTACGGGTCTTCGTTTTCGTACGGGTCTTCGTTTTCGTATGGGTCTTCGTTTTCGTACGGGTCTTCGTTTTCATATGGGTCTTAGGTCTTCGGTCTTCGTTTTCGGGGTCTTCGTTTTCGTTACTACCCAGATGCCAGCGTGTAAACAATTCTTGAGAGCGATAATGTTTTACGAATTAGATGTACGTAAGGTTCTCCTGGTTACTTTCTATAACAAACAAAAGTTTCTTGCAGCAAAACTCGAAAATAAAACGCCAATCAAAGGAAACAGGATGTTGAACAGCGAACAAAAAACAGCATTTTACTGCGAGCCCTTTGTTTACTTTTACGGTCGCCGAGAATGTAACTCTGCTGTTGTGAAACAAATGCAAATACATAAAGAGTAACTACCAAAATCTTTTCAATTTGTCTGGTGCATTCCTGTTCTTTCAAAGATAAATACACATTGAAGGACAACCCAAAAAAACCAGAGGCTTAGATAAAAGTAAAATAACAATCGTGACAGGCAACTCGAATCAGCGACTGAGAACTTATTCAAAATTTTGCGTATAATGTTTACTTGAAAGGTATTATTACTTAATTGGCAAATGTCTGGGTATTTATTGTTTCTTTCAACTTTGTCGCACAGAACGGATATATAAGAAGCTAAATCAATTGCAGATCGCTGAGTTGTTTTTTCCAGAATACAGTAAAAACCCGCGTATAAGAACACCTATTTTGGCAGTTCAGGCTGATTTGGTTCTTATATAAATGGTACTTTATTTCCTAAAATCAGGCCTGGGTGTTCTTAATCCACATGTTCTTATACGCGGGTTTTTACTGTATTTTTCCATATAAGAACAACTTTCGTTTTTCAGGCTGAATGTGTTCTTATATAAATGGTACTTTATTTCCTAAAATCAGGCCAGGGTGTTCTTAATCCACATGTTCTTATACGCGGGTTTTTACTGTACCGCATGTCTGGGATGGCGGGACATAATGCACATGCTTCATTTCCAAACTATCTGTCAAGACGTGAATATCGTAACACTAATCGATATCTCCGACCGAATGATCTCAACTCAAATTTGCAACTGACCGAAAAATGTTACTCTTGGTCGGGTAAAAAGTATTGCTATCCGGAAAAGAAACAAAACTTCCGAGTTGATGACAAATAAACAACTCATTGGAAGAAGCCGACATTTGCATACTCCACTGTGAAATTGTTTCCCGAAAGGTAAAACATTTCCTGCAATGTCACTGATTCCTTGATCTTCAGTATTTATTCGATAAGGAAAAAGCATTTCCAAAGTTAAGAAGCAATCTTTTGACGTGTTTCTTTTCATGACTGCATGTTTCAACTTTACCACGAAAAAAATCGCGGGACACGCTGTCACGCTTGTTATTGATAGCCATATCTTGGCGAAGATCAATGAATTTACACGCAACCAAACAAGTTGACCATTCGAACGGCTCGCTTTCCCATTCAAAATTTTTCATCAGCCGTTAAAACGGCTTGCTTAGCCGTTCGAATGGCTTGCTTACCCGTTCGAAAGTTTTCATCAGCCATTCGAACGGCTTGGCAACCCGTTCGAAATTTTTCATCAGCCGTTCGAACGATTTGGTTACCCGTTTCAAACGGCTTGGTGACCCGTTTGTAACCCATTCGATAGCCGTTCGTTTCACCCGTTTAACGGAAAGCCGTTAGTGTACATTTTCCCGTGAAAGGTCACAAATTTCTTGAATAAATTTTCTGTGGAAATGAATATCTTTTTTCGAAAACACCAACTGCAATTTTAAGGTTAATGTTACAAACACAACGCATATCAGAAATTCTGGATTTCACTGAGGGTTTCACTACCTTTTTGGAGCCATAGACATGTTTAATTTGTGTTTCACCTACAACCCCAGACAAAATTCTCAGGAAGTTTTGCCCTTTTGTTCCTCCCTTTCCCTCCCCTTTTTAATGTTGAGCGAAAAGCGACCTTATTAGACACACAAAATTGTAAGGAGAGGGACCAACATTGATAGGGGGAACGGGGCGATTGTACAACAGTACACGAATCGGGATTGCTAAATTGAATTTGAAACTCTCTCTAATCGGGTATGTTTTTACAACCTTCCCAGCTCTTTTTGTCTGGGGTTGTACATTCAAGTCAATTTTGCAATTGTCCTGCACACATTTTTCATGGCTATTTCTGCTCCAAAAACTTTCACAATAATACTGTATTGCAACACAAAACCCATTAATTGGGAGCTCTGCCACAGGGATTAATTTTTGGTCTAAACTGTTCTGAAATTAGTGGAAACTTAACCCATGAAAAACATTATCTAAAACAAAGATAAAACCTTGATTTGTGGATTAGAAATTAAACAAAGGCTATAAATATCAATTTTTTGAATACGTGCAGAAACAACATGAAAAGTTTAGCCTCAACTTTTCAAGTTGTAATCCATTTCCATCCAAGTCATCCGCCGCCAAAGACGCTTAAGCTTGTTAGCAGTTTCGAGTGCTCTAACACAGTTCGGGGGATATCCATTTCTGGATATACGATTTCCTGTAATCTGATTGGCTCACACAAAACCAAAACATTGCTTAGATTGCGGAAGGACTAAGCTCCAGTATAGAGCGCTGAGCAAAAATAAATATGTCGTCGGCCCTCGAGTCTGATAGAAGTAAGAGTACAACAAGCTGCTTTGTTGTTGTTTTTTTCACTCATTTGAACGCTTCAATTATTTCTGCGCTTTCTCAAATCAATTTTCGTTTCCTCCGTTTGAAAAATCGGGATTCCACCGCACTGTACTTAGCAATATTTACGATTATTTTCCACGATGTCCCATTCTCAAGGCTAAGACAGCTGAAGCATCATGACCGTTCGCTTATAGCCGATATGCATGCCATCAGGAAAGATACTTCGGCTAAAAATGAGTTTAGAGTGTGGCTGTTTGCTGTTGCAATATGAAGAACTCTACTACATGTAACTATAATAACTCTTTCATCGGGCTATAATATTACTTGACAGTTGAAGTATTGCAAATTTTCGTTTCCGAGCAGTTTTGAATCTTCTCCTGTTTTATCGTGTACTGAGGGAACGAACTCAAACTCAACTCTTTGTTATAATTATAGAATTTGGCACAGGTTAGAATTGTTTTAATATGGGAAGTTTATTCTATCGTTCCCACGTGTCGCATGCAATGCTTTCGATGATTAAAAAATCATGATATTTAGTCTCTGAAAATGTTCCAGGTATGCTTATGGAAAAGTTGTAATATTTTGTTCAGGATTACCCTGATTGTATATATAAATTCTCTTGCATATTGGGAAAAATTCAGGCATTAAAGTAAATTTTAAGTATTATTCAGTCCCAAAAATTTTCTGCCACTACAGCTTTTAGTCCCCAAAAATCTTTCAACTACCCAATTTCAGGTACCATTCTTACCTGTTGCCTCAGACACTGCAATCCCTTTTCTGTTTACAATCAAAATTTTGCAGTGTGTGTAGTTTGTGTGCAAGACGGGATGAAACTAACATTTATGGTAACTTGTCTAAAGCATTCAACAACACACTCATTCAAAAGCAATTTTATTATGTCCTTCTAATCATTCCATAACTTCCTTTTCCTCTTCTCTATAGCTTTCTTGCTATTATTAACCTGCAAGAAAAAAATATTAATTAACAAATTGTATTACTAAGGCAGTGAGAGCACCTTAACTAATATAATTATTCCTTTCCTTTAACAAATATTATCCATCACTGTGTATTGATATTGATTCTGTGAGCATTTCCATACTGTCAAGTCTGTGGATTTCTGCTGGACCAAGTCTCCCAAATAGTAAATAGATATATGCTACCCTACTAAAATTTCAGGATATGATGGTTAAAGGTCTGAATTGAAAAGCTATAGCTGCATTTGTTGAACTAAGCTTTCACACTACTACATAATACTTTACAATGTGAACTACAAATAGTAAAACTTGGTGAAAAAGGTTTATTGGCATACCATGGAAGAAGATAGCAGAAAAATCCATTTTTCGAAGTAGTACATGTACTAGCCCAGCCCAGATCCTCCCCATACCCTAATTATGGTTGATAGCTTGGTAGTTAAATTTAGGAGGGAACAGCATAAACAGAAGCTCTGGATATAAGGTTATTACTGGTCATATATCATAGAGGCTCCGGAAACAAGGGAGGTGCGAGTTTGTACAATGTGTGAGCCAGTGAGCCATGCAAGCCAGAAATTCCTTATCCCAATAAAAAGGCTAACCACAAGCTACTAAACTAATTGTAGGCTAACTGGAGTGCTATTTAGGCTAACCGAGTTCTTTTTAGGTCAACCACTTTGGCTAACCGGAATGGCTTGCATGACTTGTGAGCCATGCAAGCCCTGCAAGCAAGAAATCCCTTATCCCAATATCAAAGCTAGCCGGAAGCTACTGAAGCTAACTGTAGGCAAACAGGAGTGCTATTCAGGCTAATGGATGTGTTATTTGGGCTAACCGTAATGACTCGCATGACTCGCTGACTCTCACTTTGCCAAGACCCATGAGGTGCAGGGGGGAGGGAGGGAGTTTGAAATTCTTATTTACAAATGACAGAGGTTTCAGTCACCCTCAAGTAACCAAGCAAGATAATTATCCATAAGCAATTAAGGAAATCATACAAAAATACTAGAAATGAGATCAAAGTTTATGCAGGTCGAATGAGTCAATGAGTCATGAGTCTATGATTCAAAATGTTAAATTTTTAGGTACAGTTATTAATTTGAAAATAGTGCAGCCATTGTTAACAAGTAAAAGCTACCTGCAACCAAAACAGAGTGGAACTAAATCCAAACAAACCAGAGTGGAACTAACCAAAAGCAAACTGGAGTAGAATTAACACAAGCAAATTGGACTGGAACTAGCCACAACAAAAGTGGAGTGCTTCTAATTTGTACACAGGCAAACTGTGGCTCGAGAGATAATAACCTTCTCTGTGTGAAAAATGAGTCATTGACTCATTTGACTCATAGAACAGGGGACCACAGTATGCTGCAGTCTGACCAGAATGTGAAGACCCATTAAACACAGGCAAAATTGCAGCCCGATTGACCAAACAAGTTTTATTTGTGCCTGTGCTTTTGAAGAAGAAGATGAATCTAGGTATTTTTTTTAATTTTCTGGACAAGTATTGTTGTATCTAGGTCCTAAAAAACTGAATTTACTTACCCTTATTCTCATGCCAGCTGTTATGTTGACCAGGTTAACCTGACGCTTTTCGCAGAGAACCTTCGTTAATTGATACTGCCTTCCAACAGATATTTCAACGATTCGTTTCGAGACTTTTCCAACATAATCTTACAAAATCAAGGTGATTTTTCATTGCCTGTTAAGAAACAACAAATATATACACAACTTGAAATCGGGTCTACAAGAAAATTCAGAGATGCAAACCAAGGATAAACAAAAAGCTCGCACAGTGAGCAAGTAATGGTGCGGAAATTACACCGTGACACATTTTCAAAGGCCGTGCATATGAACTCAAGTATCGTGCATATGCATTTTGTTTGAATAAACAACAAGCAAATTTACTCTAGTTTTTAAAAGTAATTTTTTCGAAAACCAAAAAAATTATTACAAACCTGAAATTTGCAAGAAATCAAAGACAACTCCACTCGGAACGCATCCAAAGCACAACCGTTGACTTCACTTTCGTCACATTTTTCTCGGTGATGCAGAGAAGGTAGCCATCTTGTCCCACATTCACGAGTTCCTGTGATGGTCCTTTAGCAATCACGCTTGGTCTCATGGGATAGAAAAAAGGGACTAAAACAATAGGGGCGAAAAAGTAATGCGAATGCTGATTTTCCCACTGAGGTCCAAGATGCCATTTTTAGTGACGTCATCATATATCCAGAAATGGATATCCCCCGAACTGTAACATGTAGCAATTGTTGACAAAAATGGACTATTTTTTTTTTGGTTTCCTTTGACAGAAGTATAAATTTTGGCTGTTCAAAGATCTGTTAAAATCCACTGATTTTGACATTTTCAATAATTATTGATCTAATTAATTAGTCAAGGCCCCGAACTTGGGAAATGCACCTGGAACACAAGACGGAGCGTGAAGCTGTTTAAGTCTCCCTATTTTTCTCTCCAGAGCCCTGGCCCACACACAAGCATGTTGTACTCTCCCCAATTTTCCCTTGCCTTAACATGCTAAGATGGTGGCCTCTCTAACTCAAGGATCGACCTCTACAACTTCACAGAAAAATAAAAATATGGGCCTGTGGACAGTCTAGAACAATTTAAAATTTGACTGGTATTTATTCACATTAAAAGGATCAGGTGAATGGTCCCTATCAATCAAAAACTATGCATCTTGCAGAATTTTAGCCAAATTCATGGACCTCAACATTTTTAATTCTATCAACAATACCATCTTCCATCTCCTCAAGTTCGCAGAAAAGATATTAGTCTTGCTGTCTCGCAAAGTCTCAGATTAACCAATTGCAACCGGTACATTATGTAAAAAGCTTTTTACATCAAATATTTTTTGCAAACCTTGACATGTTTTTCCAGCAGTGCATTTTTTCATGTGGTTCAACACATTCTTCATAGTTCGACAATGAGGTTGGTTGCATGGCTTCATGGCACCATCCTGAGCACGCTGTTCTCGACGCTGACATTTATGTGCATGAAGCAAAAGCACCAATTGTTGCTGCATTAGTCTTCGTTTCTCTGGGTCAGCTGTCTGAGGCTGGGCTAATCCAGTGCCCGGCTAAGGGTGGAAAAGAGGGGTAAACATTTAGAAAACAACAACCCTTAAAATGGAAATCCACTAATCTCCAAGTCTTCCAAGTTGTTTACAGTACAAGATATTTGAAAATAATATGACTTACAGGTATAAACGTCTGCATTGATATTTCTGACAAATTTTTATTCACAACAAGTCACAACCTTTAATTTTTGATCAGGAAAGATAACGTTCCTAGTGACTGCAGCAGTGAGCAAAAATCAAAGTTGTCACCATACAATAAGAAACAAATTAGTTACAAATGAAGGACTTGTGGGAAAGAAGCAACAATCCATAAGCGCAAATATTCCACACACAGCAAGAAAGAAAAGGGTATATATTCCAGTGAGGCAAAACAAACATTGAGCTGATCAAAGCTGTACATGTAATCAAAGCAACGAAAATCTTATGATTCTGAGTGAAAATAATTTAAAAGAAAGTTCTAATTCTGAATGTGAAACTGAAAACAAGAGGCAACATGTAAATACATGTAAATAAACCTTGCATTACAGCATACACAAGAGTAAATGTAGCATTTTTGACTAGAATATTGTTAGAAACTTTCTTTCCTAGTGCCATTTCTCAGTGAATTAACTTTGCTATATGTGCATTTTACATGTTAGCTGCATTTCAATTTGAGATAAAAACAATACCTTAATAATAATATAAACTAATGATCACTTAAATTTGCGACATCATTTCTACAGACAAAATTATTCTCTGTAGAAATGTTCTCTGCATACAGAAATGAGATGGTGCTACATCTTTCTAAAATATGGGAATTAAGATTTATTTGCTTAAAAATCACCACTTCTGAAGGAGAAAGGTTCAGTCAGCAGGGTGTCCAGTGACTGATTATTAGTTGCTCAAAAACTAGGAAAATAGGAATTTCAGGATTGAAAAAATAGGAAACTTTGTCTAACAAATAGGAGAAAATAGGAATATGCTCAAAAAATAGGAAAAAGTAGGAAAAATAAGAACTGGACCCCCTGCAATGTGGGTGTGGCTTAACCATTTTTAGCCCCCAAGAGATACCAGTAATGACGCAAATGGCGATAACGAACCAGTTCCATCCCTCGACATCTGCTCTACTAAAAAAGCTCGCGTGATGCTTGCAGAAAGATCCTTTTCTCCTCCCAGTTGAAATCAGTCTTACAGTCAAAATACTCAGCGCGTGCCGCCTAGTATTCCAGAATAGTTTTGATTAACGGCGAACGGAATGTGTTATTCGTTTCAAACTTTCAAATTTAATTTGAATATTGCAATCATTCAACCGTAGCCCAAGAGTGACCTCATTTGAAACATCGATTGTTGATTGGTTTATTTCTCACCTGTTCACGTGCTAATTTGGCGCCATTCTGAGCCCCAGTCAGTGTGCATGTGTTCACCTTTGCCGTTTCGATTTCCTTCAATATTGCTTGCTGTTTTGATCGATCATGGTGTTCTTGGAGTTTCACAACAATCACAAGCTTGCAATAATAGAGAGAGATGAAAAATTTCTCAACCAGACGTGTGCAGGTGGCCGGAAAGAGATAATCTCAGAAATTGGTGAACTGCTTCCCTCCACATTTCGTTTTGTACTGTGGGGAAATCCACTTTCGAGCAAGCAGGAATCTATTTATACTCTGAGAAAGTGTGCCGTTCAAATCCAAGATTATAAGTACCCGACGTCGACGGAAATTTTTAGAGTTCAAATTTGTGCTTTAGCCTGTGAGGATTCCGGTTCCGGTTCCGGTTCCGCTGGTGTCAACCTTAAGCTTCAAGCTTCAGCCCCTGCAAGTTCAACGAGCTCAACCAGCTTCCAGACAAGCAATATCGGGGAAAAAGCAATTGACTGCCTCCTAGAAAACTTAAGTGAGCAGAGACAATCTCTAGAATTTAGATTGCAGTTAGCACAGGCCACAATTTCGTCTCTCAAAGAGAAACCAAAAGAGAGAGCGACAATTGGTCGAAACCCAAGTTTCACTTGCAGCAACTGTCACTTCAAAGGCCATCGGGTGACTGGATGCCATCAACCTCCTTGCCAAGGCTATTTTTAATGTGGAAACACTTTACTGCACAAAGAACATCGAGAGGAAGTTCGAAAGGTAAGCTGCAGCAGAGCGTATAAACTCGGATATCAGTAAGTTTATGGTTTTCGTCAGTTCATTATTTTATTTTTCATTGCCCTGTTAGCTTACTCAATAAGTCTTATGAGCTTACCTTCAAGATTTTGACTACCTATAAAAACGTCAGACCTTTGCATTCCTGTCGTATGGTATAGAAATTATGTTTGATTTCCATTTTAATAGATTTATTCGTTTTAGGCAGACAGTTCTTCCCATGATTATATATTGATCGATCAATAATGATGATTGCAATTAGCTAACTGTTAATTGCCATAACTTTGGCTTATGTGACACATTTCTTGTAAGGTAGAAAATGTTAGCCTTATGATAGAATTTGTAATCAATGCATTTTAGGCAGAAGCAGAGTTAAAAGAGGTTACAAGACTGCTGAAAGCAAACAAGGAGGAGTTAGACAACACAAAGTTTCTAAGGTGAGTTGTCGTTTTAGGCTTTAATATTCCATTTAGTCACAAAGACTAACAATTTAGTGATAGTATAATCACTTAACTGGTGTTCCACAGTTCTCTCAATGCTGCACTTTGGTTACTGTTTATGTTTAGGCATCAAGTTTATCAGCTAATTCGGTTTTGGAATTTATATCATCATTATCATTATTATTACGTACTGTTACAGTTATCATTTTTCTGTAATTAACACACCATTTTGTTTGAAATAATTTCACAGAGAGAGGACCAAAAGCAACTTTTTTTCTGCAATGAGAAGCAGACTACAAGGATGCAATCCAGTCAAGTACTCCAATCAAGTGTTGCTCAACAATGACTTACGTGTTTTGGCAGCTGCATGCAATCACAAAGTGCCAGCAAATGGAGTGAACTTAGAGGAACTAATTGGAAGTTACAAGAGTAAAGCAAGACTGAATACAGACTGCCTGGTATGTTGGAAAAAAACATAAGTTTTGTTTTTTTGTCTACAGGTCACACCTATGCCATGTTATTTTATAATGTATGGTCTATTATATGTAGGATAATAATTTCATTTATTGAGTTTATTATTGCAGTATGATTGTCAGTAAACACTCCATCCGAGCAATTTTCTTAACTTCAAGACAAGTTGCTGTCCATATACGGGGTAATTAGAAGCTATAATACCCTCATTTAGCAAGAAAACAGGAGTACCAGTTGAGTATGGTGCTTGCATCAAAAATACCCATACGTGAGAAGCATGCAAATGAAAATGGTAGTAACGAAAACGAAGACCCCAAAAACGAAGACCGAAGACCTAAGACCCATACGAAAATGAAGACCCGTACGAAAACGAAGACCCTCACGAAAACGAAGACCCGTACGAAAACGCAGACCCATACGAAAATGAAGACCCTTACGAAAACGAAGGGGTCGCCCACTACCTCTCGGAACGAGATACTTCATTGGTTCTTTAAACAATAGATAACAGGTCATAACAATGCCCCTAGCCCTGAATAACAATAGAGGTAGTGTTTACAGCGGGCTAATGAAAATAGAGGTTCCAGCGAGGTAGTGCCTTACTGAAACGAAGACCCGTACGAAAACGAAGACCTGTCCGAAAACGAAGACCCATACGAAAACGAAGACCTGGGTAAAGCCAGCGTTACACAGAGTTGCTGACATTAATAATAGACTGAGCGTGCTGAGAACGTACTAGTGATCAAAAATCTAGGGAGCCAAAGTCTCTCAGCAGTCTTCTCACGCACAACACTTGCTTCAATAAACTTTGCTACCCAATTAGTCTTTCTTGCTTTACTGCCGCGTATAAGGGTGCGGATGGGGGGGGGGGCGGGGGGCTGTGCTGGGATGTTCTCCAACAATGCCAATGATCTCGGGTTCACTACCTTTGGAGGCCACGATATTAGGGGGGGGGGGGGGGGGTCTGAGTATCCTGTATCCCATTAATTTTTGGAATAAATACCCCTTATCCAGTTAATTCCGTTTATGTTCAATATCCTCGAATCTCTTGTTTAAATATCCCGTGTCCCGTTATTTTTTTCACAAATATCCCGTACCAATTCTGATCGAGTACATTTCATTTTCTTCACAGTTTTTTTGGATCGAAACCGCAAAGTCAATAGTTATAGGGATGGATCAGGCAGTAAGAATACAAACTGGACACATCTGTTTGAACTGTACTGTACTGCACGATTAGGATCTGCACAAGTCATTGAATTAACCCAATGAACAAACAGTACTAAACAGTGTAGTGTTGTATATTTGCCAAACAGGGCTACAAAGTGTACAGATCTCGTCAGTTTTCGAGGTTATCTAGTTTAACTTAGAGTTGTTTGTTTCAGTTTGGGTTATTAAATGAATGATAGATTTTCTAAATTTAGTAAATAAAGGTTTTGTTAATGGCTTCTTTTGTGTAGACATTCATCATTTTTGGCTTAAAAATTTACAGCGATACTACACACTAAAATGTCTAAATTATATTCTTTATTGTCACTTCTGTCACGCAACTCTAAAATCTACCAGTTCAAATTAAGTTTTCTCTAAATTGCCAAAACAGCATGTGCCTGCATCTTCAACTGTTACCATCCAACCAATTGCCTGCAGCACACCCCAGAAAGATTCCATAGTGGTAACTGATGATAAATCACCACAGGTATTGCCTGAATCCCCCCTTTTGGAGTTAAAAGGCAGTAATCATGAGCACACCCAACCCTTTGACTATGATGCTTGGACTAAAGACCAAATCACCCAAATAAGGGACATTGAGAATACTGAAGCTACCCAATCTCCCTACTAGTACTTAAGCAAATTAGTTTTGGTTGTTGTTTTTTGGGGGTTTGTGGTTCTTGATTCTTTTAAAACATATTGAAGATCTCGGTAACTGATGATAAATCAACACTGACAGGTATTGCTTGAATCCCCCCTTTTGGAGTTAAAAGGCAGTAATCATGAGTACACCCAACCCTTTGACTATGATGCTTGGACTAAAGCCAAATCACCCAAATAAGGGATCTTGAGAATACTGAATTTCCCTGCTAGTACTAGAGCAAATGAGTTTGCTTGTTTTTATTTGTTGTGTTTCTTGATTCTTTTGATTCTTTAGATAACATTTATAAATTCTTGAAACCTCTAGCATGGTGGTATGCATACTAACTGATTCCCTTTGAAGCTAGCTAGTGCCAATTATTTTAAATTACACCCACAGGTTAAATATTAATCTCCTTATTTTTTCTTAACATAGATTGTACTAAGCACATGCCCAGGGGTTAGAAATTCACACCATATAACTAACACCATCATGCTAAAGATAGTTTGATGCAGTTTGAGTTCACATTGTTAATAATTTTGAAAACCATGTCTGTAATAACATAGTTCATAGAGGGAAGTGGTTATGAATCCCGGCTAAAAACAAAAGTTGTGCACGGTCGTCGATCTTTCAACAGAAATGTAGGCATCTTTGTTTGCTATTTTGATGTTTGCCGGGCTTCATAACCATCCCCTCTATTAACTATGGTAATAGTTAGTATTTTCAGCTGTAAAATGTGAAAAACATTATTAAAATTTCCTTTAAACATAGCATTCTGTGCCTTTATTTTTCAAGAGCTGGTTGCCTGCACAAGTTTGGAAAGCTAACAGCTAAACTCTGGACACAAGTTGAGTTTTATTTGTCTTTCAGATGCACAGAAACATTTGGCTGTAAGGCCAAGATTGTATAGTTCCAGAAAATGTCCAAACTCCCCCTACAGAAGGGATTAGAAATTCTTGGAGGTTGGGTATTTTCAAAGGACAGAAAATTTAAGAAATGTATTAAGTTGAATTGGAATTTCCAGCAAGGTGAGGGGTTCCTTAAAAAAATTCCCTTCTGTGGGGGGCGGTATGGATATTTATGGAACTATACTTTTCCACTTAAGAAAAGTTTAGCAGTGGAGGTTGATTTAGAAAGGGGCCCTTATTGGAAGGAGGGCACTAAATTGAATCATTATGGTAAGCTTTGGAGAAAAAAGCTCTTCAATAGACACACATATACACTCAAAATAGACCTTGGTAAGTATTCTTGCCCAAAGCAAATCATTCCCACCCCACCCTCAAAAGTCAAATGACCAGCCCTTAACAAAAGGTTTCAGACCCAAATTATACAGAATTCCCCCCCCCCCCTCCCCCCCCCCCCCCCACCAAAAAAAAGGTTCATAGGAAAAGCTGGTCACTGCCAAAGCACATCATTCCCACCCCACCCTCTAAAGTCAAATGACCAGCCCTTAACAAAGGTTTCAGACCCGAATTATACAGAATGCCCCCAAAACAATTTTGGTTCATAGGAAAAGCTGGTCACACCTAGAAATGGTCATTTTGCAAGTGGTTGAATAACAAACTTGCCTGATCTAACAAGTAAATGACAGCTGACAATTCAAGAAGAGCCAAAATAAGTCTGTTCTACTTATCAGCAGAGCTAAACTAGTCAGATTTAGTAGAAATGCTTACTAGCACTAATAACAAAAACTAAATGCATTGTAGTGTGCATGTGTGTTTTGCAATGTTTTTTATCCTGCCCACAAGTCTCAAGGAGTTTTTGTGAGATGTTACAGAATGTTGCACATTGTATCAGAAAAGAAATCTGTGACATTTGCTAAGTGCAACCTTGGTCGGAACAAAATAAGAGTATCATTTCTTAAATTTGAAAATCTATCCTGCACTGGATATTGCGAAAATATCCATACCTACCCCACAGAATGTCATTGGAAATTCCAATAGGGAAGGGTTGTCAACAGCCCAAATTTATAAGGGAAAGTATGAAGCTATACTGGAAATTCCTGGGGGGGGGGGGGGGGGACGAATTCAAATGGAAAAAAGAATTCCATGGGGGAGGGATGGATATTTTCTGGAGCCACACATCCTCTATTTGAAAGTTTGAAACCACTTTGGGACCAGTCAACAAATTGAAAGCAAGTGTACCTACATTCTAATCAGTGGTCAGAGTCCATTAATTTATACTTTTCTGTGCTTTCTGGTCATATCATTTTAAACTGGTCTTCACTGTATAAGTACAGCAGTTACTAAACAGCATACAGTGGGAAAAAATTACGAATCCTAATTTCTTAAACCTCCATGGGGATTTGACTTTGATAAATGAAGGGTAAATATGTAATGCTTAACTTATTGTACCATGAGCACCTCCCTCATGGTTCAAAATGCTCTGTCTCCTGAGTAAACATCATTCATTTTGGTTTTAGTTATCAGATGTTTTGACAAATAATTTAAGGGTTTAATAAATTGGGATTTCACTGTACTTATAAGACAGTTGTTACTTAATTCTATTCTCTCTTTCATCAAATAGCATCAAATAATATAGCCACAGCAGTGGAAATAATTACGAGAATGTGCTGTGGTAATGTTACTTAGAGCATCCATGATTGCAATTTCAGTATATGCCTGAGAAAACTGCTCATGGGACCTCAACTGCTGCTTCATCTCATGGAAACAATATTCACATGTGTTGAGGTGTGGTGAATACAGTGGCTGAAAAAGCAATGTTACACCTCTCATTTCAAACATTTGTCTCAGTGTTCCTTCTGTAAGGCGACCGTCGTGAAACCCACAATTGTCCATGATCACCACATCTCCATACATGAAAACAGACAAGGCATTAATTGGGTCTCACACAGTTGAGTGCATAGAAACTAGTTCTGCTCCATTGGACGCCCCAGGAATTATATTGTAATAATCAACACCAAAAACACTGTGCAATAAATTTACAGTGTATGATGCATTGGAAGCATACCTCTGGACTTCAATTGCCTTGGTTCCCCGGTAGCTATGGCCATACAAACGGTTTGAGGTTGTTTTTATCACTGATGCCTCGTCGAAAAAATGAATGTTTGAAGGATTCAAATGGCTTACGAGCTCAAGATAGTCGTCTACTTTCTCTGTGTTGTTTAAATATTCCCTTGGAACGCTGGAGATTTTCTTCCATGTCATTCCTACTTTTTGCCGTAGACTTTTGTTTATGGTGTCAATAGACGGTAGATCACACAGGGTACAAATACCTTCCATGAGAAGCCTTTTGCGTATTTCTGCTGTGTAAATGCTTGGCTTTTGCAGCTTCCAAATTTCAATTACCTCCAAGATATCATCGCGCATAACACGCACTTTACCGCCTCCGGTTGCGAAGGGAAGAACCGTTCCATGTGCCCTGAACTAAGCTAGAATTTTCCGCAAAACCCGGTTGGAAACCTTCAAATTCCTTGATATATCCCCAGTTCGGTATCCTTGGTTGAATAAGTGCAAAATTTCTTCTCGTACATGGATAGGAAGAGCTTTCCCAGGTTGATAAACACCACCAAGCACATTTCTGGCGGCCATCGCTGTTCAAACTTAAGCGCCAAATTCGCACGTGAACAGGTGAGAAATAAACCAATCAACAATCGATGTTTCAAATGAGGTCACCCTTGGGCTACGGTTGAATGATTGCAATATTCAAATTAAATTTGAAAGTTTGAAACGAATAACACATTCCGTTCGCCGTTAATCAAAACTATTCTGGAATGCTAGGCGGCACGCGCTGAGTATTTTGACTGTAAAAAGCAGGTGTTGAATGTAAAGGCAGTCTACAAACTTCCTTTCAAAGTCACTGTCAAAAATAAACTGAGGAGCTTCCAATTTAAACTAATACATAACATCATACCCACTAATCACTCTCTTTATAAACTGAATATTAAAGTTTCACCAAGATGCGAACGCTGCCTTTTTCCAAACGAAACACTTATTCACATGCTTTGTGAATGCCCCGATGTTAAAATCTTTTGACAAGACATAATGATGTGGTGGAATAAAAAGCGCTCCGACAACATCAATCCTCACAATATTGAAATCCTGTGCGGTTATAAAACTGAAACTACCTCCTTTTACGCATTGAACCACTATCTTCTTATCACTAAATATCATGTTTTTCTTGCAAGAAACCAGTCAGAGACTCCGAGTTTAAATGTCTTTCCTGCCTTACTAGACAGCAAGATTAAATGCGAAACACAAATGGCCATCAAAAATTCCAATTACGAAAAATATAGAACAAAATGGACCACTCTCTGCAACTGCAATGCATGAATCACATTAAGTAAGCCTAAATATAAAATAATGAAAGTTGAGTAAGGTACTTTTTCCTATTATTGCTTGTGTGTGTGGGCGTGGTGTGTGTGTGTTGTGTTGTGTTAGCACCTTTTTTTTCTATGCGCATTGTATTAGCTTAAGCTCCATAAGTTTCGCGACAGTAAGTTTTGTAAGTTTCTTTTTTTCAGTTCTTAACCTTCGTGTTAGTAAAAATTGCGTATAATTTTATTATTTGTTGTGTAAACATTACTTCGTAAGTAGTCTAAGTATCATATGTTAATTAGTGTACAGTAGATTTGTCCAGTATTTTGTGAAATGAAACGACCAGTTATTGCTAAAAAAAAAATGAATTATATGATTCCCACAAGGATAAAAAAATTCTGCTTCCCGAATGAGACTGAATGAGTTTATCGTTCTCACACGGCAAAACTAATATTTTGTGCCTCCTGTACAAGCTATTTTCTTTTTCTTTTCTATTCCAAAGGAGATTCCTTTCAGGTTTATCAAGAACAAGTCTCCTGGGCAGTTCACCAATTAAAGTGGACGCACCGCATACAATAAACAAACCTATCATTACAAGACCTCACAACAGCACCAGATTTGCCAAATCAAGGTGAAAAGCAAAAACAAAACAAAGTGTGACTTACCCGAAATTCAATGCTCATAAAAAATTGATTTCACTGCTCTCACTCTGCATTACCTGACTTCAAAACTTCATCGAAAGCTTCCGAAAGCACTGACACAAGTTAATATGAAAAGTGACCTCCCAATCTGGAAAACTGCACGATTGCAAAATGTGGACATTTCACACACCTAAAAACCACTGCACTATCCAATGCAAAGATCGGTAATTGTGAAGAACAGCTCCCATCAACCGCTTGTCGGTCGTCTGTCGGATGACTGTTGGCCGTTTGTTGGCCGACTGTCGGTCATCTGTTGGCCGACTGTTGGCTGACTGTTGGCCGTTTGTCGGCCAACTGTCGAGTGTTTGTCAGCCAACAAACGGCTGGCAGTCGGCCGACAGGTTTAGGCTAATTAAATTATGTGCAGGCCATGTTGTCAATGTTGCTCCCAAAGACGTACAAGACTCGATAGAGATGGTAATGGCAAAATGAAAAGGGCATCTAAACATCCCACTGGGCTTTACAGTCATGAAATATCAATGCAGAAGTCAGTCACTAATACAGAGAACTACCAGAAAAAAACTTACTTGGCCTGAAGAAACTCTTGATTGGTCTGGGCTTCCGTTCATACCAGGATGGCCAACGACATTATTCGCCAACTGATCTTGTTGCAGTTGAGGCAGTGAATTTTGAAACGGATTGCTCCCGGAATTACTTCCGGAGCCGTGCGCCATTGTATTCAGAGCAATCGATTGAGTCGCTGTGCTTGGCCCATTCATAGATCCCATCATTTGGCTATTATTGGCAAGCATGTCCACATCAAGTGAATTGTTTATTGTTGACAACGGCATAAACGATGACTGGGTAGGACTCAACCCAACACTTCTAAGATGGAGGTCACCAGATGAAGTGAGCGGTGTTGCAGGAGTCGGAGTCCCGCTCGTACTCACTGGCATTTGAGGAAGAGACGATAAAGAATTATTCACTGCCGGGCTTTTAACTGATGATAAAGTAGCAGTCAACAAAGAACTATTAGGGCTACATACACTACACCAGGGCCCGCCCAGAGGGAGGGGCTGGGGGGGGCTTTAGCCCCCCGACTTTTTTACAGTAAAAAGAATAAAATAATAAGAGCTTAAGTAAATAAGCAAGTAAAGAAACGAAACGAAACGAAAAAAATAATAACTAAAATTTTAGTCGTTGTTAATTTCCATTGTGATTGATAAACACCGTTCAGACCGTTAAGCTTGGGTATGG
The DNA here is from genome assembly GCA_963693305.1 of Meandrina meandrites. Classification (NCBI taxonomy): domain Eukaryota; kingdom Metazoa; phylum Cnidaria; class Anthozoa; order Scleractinia; family Meandrinidae; genus Meandrina; species Meandrina meandrites. The sequence goes on from OY855911.1 coordinate 4,866,384, forward strand.
CAAAAATCGTTGGATTTCTGGTTTGTAAAGGCTTATGGCAGTAGTACTGATTTGGAGTAAATTTTGTTCTTTCAAGCAGGATTCGATAGTGAATCTATAGGTCTGGTTTTAAATGTTTAGTATACTTATCATTGTACTGTAAAACATTACAATAATATAGCAATGCTGATACTACGTGAAAAAGTAACTTTGCGAGACATCAGCACGACCAGAACCGACAAAGCAGGGTTGCAATCGGGGACAGCTGTTTCGTCCTTTTTGGAACTTATCAGCGCGATGTAGCAAATCTAACTAACGCCAGCTCGAAGGCCAGCGCAAATAAATTGCAAAAAATCTCTTGTGGACCCTATGTTAGCAGGATTTTTATTTGCGGTACCTTGCTGTTTCAAGTTGTAAAAACCTCGCGCTTTAAGCACTGAACATTTGTATCTATACACTGTTTGTTAATTTTAAATCCGGTCTTAAATCCACCTTCCGGTATCTGAGAGTATTTCAAACTCAAATTTTCCCAGTTTAGCATGCCTCCGGACCCCCCTTCCCCCCCAACAATAATAAACAATATATACAATACATGTACATGTACAGGAGGACTCACTTAACAACTGCAAACGTGAAGCGTATAAAACGGTAGCAGGAGGTTTCGCTCCCAATCGTGTTCGCACCGTCCGACTTTCACAGTACACTTACCGCGTTCGCCCCCAAGTACGCTTACTATCTAGAATATTTCTCGTTCTTTAAGCGTGAGAAAAAACTATCTAGAATATTTCTCGTTCTTTAAGCGTGAAAAAAGCGTGACAACGTTAGTGATCGGTGGGGGCGAACTCGAAAAAGGTAGGGAGCGAACTCGGTGGGTGCGAACTCGGTTGGGAGCGAAACCTGCATCATCCTATAAAACTACTTTATTTTAAGATTATATTTACCTTCACTGTTGGTTGGTGTGTCTGGGGCTCCTGACAGGTGCTCGGCCATTACTACTGCAATACAAAAACCCACTAAACAAAAACGACTTGTTACATGTAATCACATAGTCGGGAAAAATTTCTGCACAGCCCCATACATTTATTATGCATACAGAGCAATGAATTATGCATGCGCTTCATTGTCTTATGAGACAATGGCCAATACCTTGAGGTACTGAATATATACATTGATAATTATTACATACTGTGCAAATAAAAGAGGATTTCGTTGCGCGCGATTTTTTTTTCTCTTTTTCTCCCTTTCCCTGCTCCGTTCTTCCTTCTTTTTCCTTCCCTTCTACGCCACTTTTCTGTACCCAGCCTTCCCTCGACTTTTTTTTCTTTTTTCTTTTTAAGCGATGACGTCATTTTATGACGTCATCGGTTAATGCTGTAAAGCGGAAAAGCGATGGAATTTATGGAATTTTTGGTGTTACGATTACTCCCTGAATTGAACCGAAGAGCAATGGGAACTAGGTGCATTGTTTGTATTCTTTTTGAGATCCGCCATCTTGTTTTTTGGCAAAGGAAGATATTTTTTTGCAGCTTGTATCATCACCGATCGGCAAACCTTATTTCATTTGTAGCTGTTAAATTGAGATTTCGAGTCTGCAGTGAGTGTTGCACTTTATCAGTTATCGAATAAATTTGGCATAAAGTTAAGAAGTGATGTCTGTCGTGACTGCAGACGAAGCAACCGATTATTAGCAGTTTTGAAACATCTGTTGAAAAGGTGAGCCATCTTAAACCTTTTTTTAAGCGATGACGATGACGTGATCGATTAATCTCGCCGTGCGAGTGGACAGGATCTGTTGTTGTCTGTTGTCTGTTGCCTGTTGTGATCGATCTGTATACTCACCGAAGGGAATGCACAATGTGCGAGCCAGCGAGCCATGCGAGGCAGACCTGCGAGGCACTTGAAAACACATTGGTTAGCCTAAATAGCACTCCGGTTAGCCTAAATAGCACTTCGGTTAGCCTACAGTTAGCTCTTAGGTAGCTTGCGGTTAGCTTTTATATTGGGATAAGGGATTTCTTGCTTGCCCGGTTCACATGGCTTGCGAGTCATGCGAGGCAAGCGAGTCATTTCGGTTAGCCTAAATAACACATTGGTTAGCCTAGCAACACTCCGGTTAGCCAAAAAAGCACTTCGGTTAGCCTACAGATCGTACAGGTAGCCTTTTTATTGGTATTTTTAAGTGCCTCGCAGGTCTGCCTCGCATGGCTCGCATGACTCGCTGGCTCGCATATTGTACACACTCGAACCGAATACTGGGAAAAGAAATCTACTCAACTCAACAAGAAATCGTCGCATAGAACTCAAAGCAAAATACTCCTGGGCCGTTAGAAAGGACTAATTTAAAGCATAAACGAAAGAAACAAATTACATTTGATGCGTTCTATAAGATTTAGTAAACAGAAATCTCTCCATTCTTTAAAACAAAAGGTGTAAACAATTTTAGACAGCGTTTGACCTTGCATCGTATATCGTATGTCACGCCAAGATAACGCAATTTTTGTTGAACAATCATTCAGCACAGAAGTTGTCAGTTACTTTTATGTACCCTAATTTTTTGACAAATGTCCTGAAAATTATCAAAGACCCCTTGTGAAACGTCATCGCTTCTGCATGCATCGCGTGCCGTTTATTTCTCCACGACAGGCCTCGAACCTTTACCCTTCGATTACCCCTGGATTACAAGTCCACTGAGTCCAACATCTATACCACTACGCTACGAGGTTCAGTTGAAAATTGCCAGTTGATAAATTAATTTTATTTGTTCGTCAGTCATGAAAACAAAGAAAAATTTACATTACAATTTATTTATTCACCTTTTTGAAGCATATTTCTGATTCCACGAAAGCATGCATCACATATGTTAATCATTGGCTCCCTGGTGTATAACAGGGAAGGTTGAAGTTTCGTGTTTTCTCTAACCGCGTTTGCTTAGAAGCCTTCATCTCCAAAAAGTATTCGAAATCTTCTAAGTCCTTCGCGAAATCCTCGACTGTTTCTCTTTGTCCTGCGCCAGAGGTAATACTTCGATGTCTTTCTCAACTTTACACACGCTGTGCAAGATTATTGCTGCTCATGAGCGCCCGTTGCATACAGTGTTGCAGGGAAACAATCTGCTCACGTCGTTCATGAAATACCGGAAGATGTATGGAGTAAATAATGACCAGGACAAGAAGAACTTCATCCCGTGATGGGCATTATTTGTGATTCCTCTGCAATTTCTCGGACTATAGAGACAAAATACACGACAACAAATTGAAGCGATCCTCGTTGACTGCATTTCAAGGAAGAAATGAAGGGAAAACTTCGAGACAAAACAACACGAAAGGTAAAATAAAGCCAATAATTTAGTATACTTTATTTGTGTTTTGCAGAATTACAATACTCGCTGACCCAAACAACATTTTAAAGCTAACCCCAAGGTTTAAATCGCTATTTGTAGGCTTGTGGTTAATTTTATAACTCGGTGAAAGCGCCAAAAATTCAAGTTTTGCTTTCGATTTCCCGTATTTTGAACGCAAAATCACAAACTTTTTCTACGTCTTTAATTATTTTACCTATTTTCGATGCGAAATTAAGAAAAAATCGTAAATTTTTTCGAAGTCTAAAACTATTTTGGACTTAGAAAAAAAATGGAAAGTTTACTAAAACAAAGAACTGACTCAAACAAAGCGCTTTAGTCCCAAAGGCGCTCTATATTTCTGTTCATTGTTTTCAATAAACAAAGAACTGTATGCATAATAAATGTATGGGGCTGTGCGGAAATCTTGCCCATAGTCGCCTTGTAGCCTAGGTTGTTGCCGTCTGTCTGGCTTTCCCCATGCCCGATCATCTTGGTCATACTGACGTCACATCGAAATGGCGGCGTTGCATCATCGTGTCAACTTCATAAGGGGTTTTGGGTGGGCTTATAAACGGGAGGGCTTATATCCGGCGGGGGGGGGGCTTATAAGCGGAATAAAAAAAAGCGTTTCGAAACGAGCCACGACAGTGTTGATCGTAATATTAAAGAAATTTGAAAAAACTCTTTTAAGTGTCAAAAAATCATTACGATCTAAGGCTTTACAAAACAAAACTGCAACATCTAACAGTGTTTTGCCTTCTGTCACTACTTTCAACCCGGCTACTCCGAATCTTAAAAAGATTCTCATGAAACACTGGCATCTCATAACTGAGAACAACAAACTCGCTCAAACATTTCCTAAACCTCCAATTGTCGCTTATCGGAAGGAAAAGTCTCTGAAAGATATTTTAGTCAGAGCAAAAATTCCTTCGCGCATTTAACAACAACATTTTGGAGTTATATACGGTAAGGGTCGAGTGACAATATTATAAAACTCGGGCTTTACTACGATCCAAAGTGTCACACATCATTGACTGCATTCGTAAAAGTCATAATAAAAGTTATAATAAAGCAACATTTAGCCCTGTTACAATAACTACAACAATAACTTTATTAATGTGTCAAACACATTCTAGCCGAGGATAAAAACCCTCTACTAATAGGGGACACATAAAATAAATAAAATAAATTATAAAATTTAAAAACCTAAATTTGATCTCTTGTACTGTCACAGGCATCCCAAGCTCACGTTTGAAGAATAGGAAATAATCATTCATTCATTCATTCTTTCGTATAAGCGTCACGGTGAGCCGGAACGTGACCTTTCAGCTGACGCGGTTTTAGGTTACACGAGAACCCGTTGAGAATATGAGCGCTTTATAAGACGTTGTATGGGGAATAAAATAACGTTGATTTAGAATGCTAAATTCTTCAAAATTACTATATTTTTACGCTAGATGAATAAAATTAACTCTCCTCGTGTGTCTCCGTTACGCTTTATCGTTATTTTCGCCGTTTAAGGCTTATATTGAAAGGAATAACAGCGGTGGCATAAAAGCCTCAAACGGCGAAAATAACGAATGAATGAATGATTATTCCCTTTCTTCAAAGTGAGCTTGGGATGCCTGTGGTACTGTCACGCCATAAAAAAATAAATTAGAAACCGTTCAATGAAAGAAGCCAAGAAAATGAAATGTTATAACAGACCTACACTGGAAAAACGTCTCCAAGCCTCAGGTATCTGTGATGCGCCGTTTCTGAGTTATTTGCCAAAACGTTTCACGCAAATTTATAGAGCTTTGTATGGAGACGCCATGTTGGTGTACAACTTTAGTACACCAACATGGCCGCCAAATCATCTGAACTTCACTTCTACGATGAAGGCGCTTTCTCTTCGCTCGTGAGCCCTTACATATGCGCATAAACACATCTCCTAAGACTTTAAAATGTCTTAAGTGCTGAAAACTATAAGAGGAGACCTCTTTTCAACCAGTACAGGTTTGTCGCGGCCACTATCTCCGTGTCATGCAAGGTTAAAATTAGGAAATTCGAAATGCTGTATTTTTAAAGCGACAGACACTACAAGACTGAAAAATTGCAAAACGAATTTTTTCTAGGTCATCTTCAACCTAGTGTAGGAAAAAAATTTAGAAGACCTCACAATAATGAGTTTAAAATTTTATGACGTCACATGCAAACCAAGAATAAAAAGAGACTAATATTTAACTGCATTATTTACAATAATTCTAACAATTCTAAAGTAGATCATGTGCTACATAAAACACAGTTCTTGCATTCATGTTCATTTTCTGTGAAAGGTTAGTTAACGTGATCTGTCATTTTCTGAAATCTTAATCCGCTTATTGCTGAAAAATAAGGTTTTAGTCAAGGATATGCCACATAAAAGCTAGCCAAAGAGCAAACGAAACTTGTAGTTTTGAATTTTGTCGCTTCAAAATTGAATTTGGTGATTGTTCCCGTTTCATGAAAGTATAACAAGAACGTTTGAAAAGAGCGTAACTCCTAGTTCGCCAAATTTTGAAACGTAGAGATCTTTGTTGTTTGAATCCTTGACCCAGGAATCCTTGACCCTGCCTTGACCCATAAAAACAAAATACTGAAACGATTGTCATTGATGTGTTCAGCATTATCTGTTTGAGTTTTCATGTCGTAACAATGTTTGTGCGTGGTGGACCCGGGGTGGTGGACATCAATTTTGAATTTTCAGGATTATTGCATAAATTCTGTTTAAATTTTCTTTTAGCTTGTACGGAAAGAATTATTGGTAGTTTATATTGCATATTAAGATACAAATTTTTGCAAAGTTAAAAAAATTTCTATCTAGCGATTTCAGAGCCACCTTAAATTTTCGGAAATTTAAGGTGGCTCTGAGGGTCACCGCGCTCCTTTTTGAGTTATATAAGCACTTAAAGGCAAAATTAAGGGTGTTTTTAACAGGCCAAACTGTTGCTATGGTAACCAATGACGTCATGCAAATGGCTACAACTTGTTCAGTGATGATCGGACGTTTGTTTGTTAACTGATAACAATTTGTAGTATTGACCCATCAAAGTTTAAGAGCTGAAAAGTGTTGGAAACCATTGTGAGCTCAGCAACTGATAACTAATGAGGCAGCAAACAATTACCTTTCAATCTCCTACCACATTTTCCAGATCAGGCACCGGTGAGATAATCCTGATTAAATTACAATTTTTGTGCAATTACTTTTCAACTAAGGTTTACGTCTCACCTACTCCAAGGCTTTCTTGTCTTCATTTTTCCTTTGCCTTTCTCTGTTTCCTTGTTATTTGTTTCCTTAGTCGGTCCCTCTTTCGCTTTTTTCTCCTTGCTCTTCGCTACTTCTCTGCCTCTTTTGCCGAGCCTTTTCTCTTTCTATTTCTCGCTGTTGTTCGCTATTTCTTTGCCTGTATAACCGAGACCTCTCTCGTTTTATCCTCGTTGCTCTGCGCCGCTCTTTCTTGCTCTTTTTGTCTCTGCTCTTTCCTGCTTTTCGCATGTTTTCTCTTGAACTTTCTCGCTCTATATCCCTTCGTAGATCACTTGAGCCCTGTATCCTCGAAGCTGAATTTACTATACCCTCGTTTGTCGACATTGACATAACAAAAGCCTGGAAGAAAAAATTTTCGCTCGCTTTTTACAGTCGTTTTGAAATTTCTTTGCCACAACAAACCTTGGCAATGCGATTTTCCCGCCAAGAAACGCGGGTTGCCACAGGCATCCTCCTCGTCCGCAGGCCTAATCCGTGCGCCGTTTGTCGCTTCAAGGTTTGTCCAAGTTACCTTCGCTAGCGGTTCCGAATTAATTGATCCTTTAGAGCAACAAATACATCAAATATATTGTGCTTCATTGCAGTCAAAGAATTAAAAATTAGTCGTGCAATGGCGTATTTCTGTCGAAACCCATGTGCTGAGTCAAGTTGTCTCAATCGAAACAAAAATTCGCGAGGAAAACAAATCTTAAAAATCCTGCGTTATGAAATGCCAGAAATGCAATTCACCTAAGGACGTGAAAAGTGAAATAAAACTTATTTGCAACTGTTTGACCTCGCCTTAAGCAATGATCAAAGATAACCATCTGTTGCGTATTTGACTTCATCTTTGACTTCAAATGTGAAGTCAAAGCTCTTAGTAATTTTGACCTCGCCTTTGACGGGCGACAAATGTGAAGTCAAAGCTATGAGCATTTTTGACCTCGCCTTTGACAGCGATCAAAGGTGTGGTAAAGCTGTTACGTATTTGACTTTGCCTTTGACGTGGGTCAAAGGTAAAGTCGAAGTTATTGGAACATTTGACTTTACCTTTGACGTGTGACAAAGGTTTAAAAGCTACCACATATTTGATTCGTCTTTGACGCGCGTCAAGGTACCGTCAAAGTTATTAGCATATTTGACCTCGCCTTTGACAAGAATCAAATGTGCAACAAATCCAATTTTTCGTGCCGTGGCAGAAATCCAACACCACTTCCGCTTTTCGCTGCGTAACTTTGTAAGAGTTCGACGGAAATGTGCACAAGACTTTCGTCGAAAAAGAGTTATAAAAGTAGCACTGGGAAACCAAATTACGATGCATACGCGACGTCAACACGTTATTGTTATTGTTATTATGTTATTATCTTCAACGTTGGAGTAGTACATACTGTTGGAAAACTACTTTCAAGGACCTGTTGTTATTCTATAATCTTTAGTGAACTTTAGAAAAACTATAAAACAAAAAAAAATTAGGTTTTCGGACTCGCGACAATTTTGTGGACCCGCAACATTTTACGCGCGACGCGCGACATTTTACTCAAGACGCGCGACATTTTACACTCGACAGGCGACACGCGCCGATTAGATTATCTCATTATTGACTGGTTATTAGGGTTTCATGCAGGATGAACGGGTGTGGTTAAATGACTGGTTCGGGAGTCACGTGATATGGAATTAGCGGTTTATAGCATTCTTTACGGCTTGATGGCGATAGTGAAAGTGCATCTATTTATTATACTTATAAGGAATCAGGCCCGTAGCCAGGGGAGGTGCGACGGGTGCGTCCACACCCCCCCCCCCCCCCCCCCACGAGCCTTGGAAGTCCGCTCCTTGTGAAAAAAGTATCAAAATAAATAAATAAATATATAAATAAATAACTAAATAAAGGGGAATGGTATTTCTTTACTTCGTCTATTTACATTTAAGATTCATGTGGCATATTTTCGACCAAATTGTGTGATTCTAGGTTAATTTTAACGATACATTCTAACTAATGCTGTTCATAGTCAGCAAACCGACTCTGGCTGATTTATTTCATTACCATTTGACAACGAAATAAAGATATCTATGTTTTTCCAGTCTTCCTTTAAAAGAACTGCCGTCATTGTTAGTTAAATAAATTTTAAATTACGTTTGCAAGGTTCTGTTTCTAAAACTACGTTTTGAATTTAAAAATGTACCAGAATTATTGTCCCTGCTACCTTCATCTTTATATGTCTTATATGGCTTGTTTCCTAACAAACTGTCTTCAAAACGCACGAAATGCGGCCTCAGATAGCCCATTTTTCAAAATTTTTTGGGGGAGAATACCCCAGACCCCCCTGCAGGCTCGTGCCTGCGGCGCTTGACATTTCGCGTCGGAGGCGCTTACACGCCCAGCCCCCCCCCCCCCCCCCCCCCCAGCAAAAATCCTGGCTACGGGCCTGGGAATGCTGTACTTCTGCTCTACTTATGGATCTTGCCCGCCCCTGTCTTATATCGTATGCTGTCATATATCAGTTGTAAGCTAGGCTATGGGAGCAGCTAAGAGCATCTGCAGTAATATTCAGATGATAGTTTAGAGGTGCCGTTCTTAATATCTGTAAGTACTTTTTGAATTGGCTTCTTTAAGACTGAATGTGGTCTTTCGTGGTCGGAAACTATGTGTTGTACGACGTCACGACCATATGTGTACTGGTCAAACAAGTGATAAAAATGCCATGTGGTGGTGGTGGTGGTGGTGGTAGTAGTAGTAGTAGTAGTAGAAGTAGTAGTAGTAGTGCTTAGATAGCGTATCGCATCGTGTTGTGCCATGACTATGCGATCTTCAGTTTATTGAACGTTTACGTATGAAAAGGTCAGTTCCGTCTTCTTGTAGAGGGCAGTGCTGTGGCTTCAGCCACTGCCATGTGTTATGATATTAAAACTACGATTAAGTTTTTAATTATTTATATTTTAATGAATACGAAATAGGTGTAAAGTGAGAAAACAAAATAAGAACTATGTCGTGATAATATGAGGCACCTTTATAATGCCATAGATGTAGATATTATTTATCAAAATAATGTAATCTAAGTTATGTTGCAATTATAGCTAATGTATATCTGGATAAAAAGAAAGATAATTCGATTACTTAGAGAATTTATTGTATTTCCTTTTTTTTTTCTCGACCCGTTTTGCTAGTTCTAATAACCAATATATAACTAAACCTTATATTTTTAATCAAGGTACGATGACCTAAGAACAAGAGTTTGTATAAAAGTGATGTTCTTGAGTTCAAAGCGATTGTATTATATTTCAATTATATTTTTCCAGAATTCTTGCAACACTTAGTTTTGTTTTGAAGGCCGTTAACTTTGCTGAGACAATAAGGCCAACTTCTTTCTTACTTTTTCCAGTTACTTGTCCAAGAAACTGGAAAATATACCGTTGGAACCGAATCAAATTGATGCGCACTAAGCTAAAATGGGTTAAGGCCTTTAAAAGGATTTGACATCAAACATCTTTTATTTTGCGGCGGTGAAACTTATTTCAAGTCTGGGAAACACCACAGGAGAGGTACGAAACAGTTTTTGGATCAGGTGGGTCGTGTGACTTTTGCCGCTAAACCTGATCGATCCGACCATATTATATGCCTTTATTTAAAAAACGCCCGTAAAATCAAAATGCAACTTGACCCCTCCAATGCGACGCGACCACAAAAGTAGCCTGCTCCAGGATCTCAGTCAGTGAGGCGAGCGCAAGCGAATAAGCAAGCGAAGAAAAAATGAGGGGGAATAGGTAAGAGAAAAGTCCCCCTCTTATTCGCTTCGCTCGCGCAAGCCCCACTGACTATTAAGACTCTGGAACAGGCTACAGTGGAACCTCGATTTAACGAAGTGCCAAGGGACTGGGGAAATTTGTTCGTTATGTCGAGGGTTCGTTATATCGAAAACCTCGATTTAACGAATTTTCGGGAAAACAACCAAATTTTCGCTATATCGAGGTAAAGTGAATAATTAATTTTTGAACAGTGTTGCCGCACTACCCAGCATTTCAGGATCTGTGCAATTGCTAATAAACATTCGTTCTTTTATGTCTATACGAAGCTATTGTCTCGTTACAGATCTCTGCATAGCTACGGTACGAGAAACTGAACAGGCAAACAAAACTGCTTAAAACTACACTTAAATTGAGGCGATGAAGACTGTTTTTTTTTTGTCATCAATAAAAGGGCGTACTCCAGTTAAGAAGTTCCTCAAAATGAACATGGCAAAACGTTAACAACTTTTAACACTGCACTATTACAGTAAAATCCTAATCCAGACTCTTAATCAAACAAAAAATATTTCAGTGAGGATTGCGTCTGTCTATTTAGTGTCAGCCGTAAGAATGTATCCTCCGTCGAAGAAAGCGAGCGCAGAAATTCTTTTTTTTTTTCAACCGGCCTTGTCAAATGACAAAATGAAATTATTCGTTATATCGAGGATTATTTTACGTTTGGGCTTCTGAATTGTGTTCGTTATAACGAGGATTTTGTTATATGGAGGTTCGTTATATCGAGGTTCTGTTCCATACATTTTACTGTAATTTTGACTGGGCTGAAGAAAATGGTTCGTTATACCGAGGACTTCGTTGTATAGAGGTTCGTTATTTGCCGGGTTCCACTGTACCACAAACGCCGCATCAGAGGCTTTTGTGCGGTTTTGGTATCGAGTATCCTCTGGTAGCAGGGGTAGAAAAAAAAAATGAAAAAATGGCGGCCTACAAGCCGAATATTGAGTTTTAATAGTTACTAGGCAACCCGGCTAGGCAAGCACTTTATACGGTAAAGGACTGTATGACTATTTTTAGTGCTGCCCCACCACCCCCACCCCCTTTCTCTCATCTTTTGATTTGTCGCCTCGCTTTGATGTTGAGCGCGAGTTTCCCGGAAAAATGAATTTTCAATTTCGTGGAAAACGAAAGCGCGTATGTAAGCAAACTTGAAAATAGACAGGAGTAGACCGAAATCAATCGAAGAACGTTTTTGATTAGTTTTATTTTATACCAGCCATGAGCTATTCAAGAACATACAGAAATGTCAATGGGGTTGAAATGAACCGATCGAGCTTACACGGAGACCAGAGAGGAAGACAAGTGAACCGAACGATCATAGACGGAAGTCTGCAGGGAGGCCAGGGACGAAGCGAGACTGGCGAAGGAAGCGGTGTAGAACATGATGATCGAAGTCATACAGAAGAAAAATCGAGACATGAAAGGCAAGTCTGATTAAGAATCGACTATCTTATATGCTTACTGCTAGTAGATTAACGCTGTCCGCCTGTTCGCAATTCCGATCCGTCGGTAGAATTTTCTGAGTCAGTTTTCTGGATTTTCCTGACAGGAGAGACGGGTTTACAATGTTCAGACCGGACGAAAAGAAGCGCACTCATTTGCTGGAAGGTACCTTTAAAGCTTAAACCTTAAACGCTTACTTATCGTCCTAGTTTAACATATTTTAGCTTTAGAAAAGACCACAGTGGACCTGATATTACCAATTAGTAAATATGTTGTGGTTTAATTTTATCTTAGGTTTAAAAATTTCAAGCTGGTTTGAAAATTTTAGACCACGGATAAAATTAAACCACAATGTATACCACCCAAGTGAATAGGGCTTTTCATGCGTTCTGATTGGCATATAAGAATGGTGATTTAAGAACTTAATATACCTCTGAGCAGCCAAGGTGAAACAAAATGGTTTCCCATTTCCCTTTGGTTACTTAAAAGTAATGTGTATTTTTGCTTGTTATTCAGCTTGTGTGGTATGTGCTAAAACAATAATCATTCACCTCAGCAATTGCAACTGGACTGTAGACTGGTTCTTCCAGCAATTCTCACCCCCCCCCCCCCCCCCCCCCCACGACCCCTCCTTCCAGGCCTGTCTCGAGCCCTTATGACCAGATTGCTGCCTTGTTATGTGTGATCATGGTTTAAACACAGTTTCAAGTTTCAAGAAAAAGCAGATTTTTGTCTTGTTCTGTAGTGGCAAAGAGGGAAACTGAAGCGGCCCAGGCTCGTAGTGATGCCAGACAAGTTCGACACATTCATGAAAGACCTCGCAGACTGGGTGGGACAACAGATTACTCTACAACAGTAAACCAGAAACAGAAGGCTGTCACAGGAGCAAGCAAAGGATTAGAAGTTCAGGTGACTTACTCTGAGCTTCTGTTGCAGTTTGATTTGGGCCAAGAAAGGTGTGTCCACCGCATGTGGTCAAGGGGAAGGGAAGAGAGGTAGTGCTCAGATGAATATGTCTACAGGGGGATAGCTAGGATTTTGTAAAGTGGGGTGGGGGTCTCACTGTGTCACACCCTAGTTACTTCCATGGTCCACTACAGATGTTCGGTCCTGCAACCCTAGCCACGTCCCTGGTCTATCAGTTTTCTTGTGCAAAGTAATAAGCAAGAAAGTGGTTGGGGGGGGGGGGAGGTTCAGGCAAAAATGTGCTTCACCAAGGGTAGGGTAAGCAGAATTTGAACATCAGATGGCCTCCCTCCATTTGCACCAGCCCTCCCCCCAAAAATAATGACAGATCCTTCAGAATCTTCTCCACTTTGTTTCACATAAACATACTCACATTATCCCTTTGGCTTTACTTCCCCAACAAGAGTAGCTAATAGCTAATATTTTTGTGCAAAAACAATGACTATTTTATGGATCAATGTCATTCCAGACCAATGATTTACAGTCTTTGCAATAGGCAAAAATTACATGTTAAAATGTGAATGTTTTGCATGATTTTAGAAAAAACGGGAAAAATGGCAGCGAGAAAAGAGAGAAAGGGATGAAAGAGAAAACCAAGAAAAGAAAGCGAAAGCAAGAGCTCAGGTAAATAGTTAATGGCATGACTGGATTGTTCAAGGATTTTTAAAATTAATTTTTATGTATTGTTTAATAAATGAGCAGCAGCGTTATATCGAGTTTAAAACACAAGGTGCAGCCAAGTGTTTTAGACTTGATAAAACACAAACTCTGAATTTATTGAATGGCTTCAAAATCTTCTGATGTAGATCAACTCATTCTTGCACTAATATTTAGATTTGAGGTTAGTTTTTGAAGCTACATTTAAGCACAAATCATTGTGCAATCTGGTTCTATGAGAGTGTTTTACATATATTTTATTAGCCTTGGTTAAATATATCATATTTTGTAACAATTGCAAAACTTTGTTTTATATTCTGATAAAGCATGACCCTAATATATAATTATTTCAACAAATAACCACTGTATCTCAAATAGCTTTAAAGTTCCTTTCAAAATCTCTCCTACAAAGGCCGAGAGGAATGAAGTGTTGCAGGCAGTAAGGGCTCAGGAGATGATGGAAAGAAATAGAGAAGCTCACAGATGGTAACTTTAAAACAAATACAATACAACACAGAAGAAAAAATATATCTCCTCAGTCTCTCAAACAAATTTTCTTTCCCCTTGAAGGTTTGAGACGTTTGGCTTTAGATAAATAAAATAGCACAAATTGGAAAGTTATAATTCATGTTTATTGTAAATATTAAAATTATAACTCTCTATAAAATAAGTGCACACCATTTAAAAATAAAACTGCTGACAGGTACAGGTGTGAAGCCAGAAAAAAAATGATTCATAATCATATGAGAATAATTATCTAAAGAATATTAAGAAAAACTGAAAGCCAGTCGAAACAATGTTTTTGCATACGAAAATAGACAGGAGAGGGGGAATTGAATTGTGTCCAATACATCTGGAGTGACTTATGTCTACCTGCAAATAAATTATGGGTAAAAAGGAATAAAATGTATTTTACAGCTAGAAAAACTGTTTGTACCACAGGATAATTATCTGTTATGTATGGATAAAACAGCAAGGAATTGCTGATCAGCTACAGTAAATGGACGGTGGTCATTTTGTTGAAATTATAAAACAAGAAATTTTGCCTCCCCAGCTTTTAATAATGTTGTGTTAATTTGTTTTGGTTATAGGAAAAACCAAGAGTTTCTGGACAGATTGGAAAAAAGAAACAGCTATGGCAGTGAGTTGTGCAAGGAACTAAATACTGGAAAGTTATATTTTTTGGGGCTTCATGATAATGCAGTGACCTGCTCCTCCTCCTACCTCCCCCCCCCCCCCCCCTCTTTGCCATTCCTCCACTCCCCCTTGAAAAACAATTCTCATTCAAAAGGTAGCAACCACACTTACTGACCTGGCTTATTTTTTACTGTAATATTCAGTGTACACACACATAACAAATATAATGTAGTTGTTGTTAAAAGGATTAAGAAATGTTGCCACTACATGTTATCGCTTGTAATTCTACTGGTCCTCTAGTGTGGCAGTTGCTATTGGTTGGGGGCTTTGGGCATTGTTCCTGTTGTTTCTTGTTTTTCTCTTGAAGGGAGACCACTCAAGAGACCACAAAATAAATATTTGCAGGGCTTTTTCTGATTTTCACTTTCAATTCCACAAAACAGAGCAAAATTCTCACATTTTATGGCATTCGCTATTTTCACAATCCCATAATACACGTTGTTTACCCCCCCCCCCCCCCCCCCCAAAAAAAAAAACATTTGCATAAGCATTGTTTTCAATTTCTCTAGGGACTATTATACATCGTTGTAAATCCCAAGAGAAATAGAAAACAATGCTTAATGCAAAAATTTTGGGGGGTAAACAAGGTGTATTATGGGAATGGTGAAAACAGGAAATAAATGGATGGTATAGTGGATAATTATGTTTTAAAACAATGTTATTTCTATTTGCTTTTACAGATTACTGAGCAGCACCAAGGAATGAACTGAAAAGCCATCCAAGAAATGACTTAAATTCTCTGTCTAAGCTTTTACAGGACTTAAATTCTGTGATTTTTAAAAAGTCGTGAAATTAAAGACCCACAAAAATGTATTTTAAATGTTTTAACATATTTATAACGTTTTGATATACGTTTTGGCCAAATTGCAAAAATTAAGTCCTGCAAATATGCACTGTGTCATTATCATGAATTTAAGTTTTGTGAAGTAACTATAAGGTATATTTTGATGTGACTGACGTCAGTTTTAAAAAAAATAGCCAAAACATGGTTGCCACAGACATCTGTTTTGAAAATTCCCCTTCTTTCACCTGACATTTCCCTGATAAAAATTTTATTTCCCTGACCAAAATATACTCAGATAAACAAAAAATGTCATCTGGAGTGAACTCCAGCCTTTGCATCCAAAACAATAACAACAACAAATTGCTGAGATCACATTGACCTGAAATAATTCATCATTCTACATTCTGTCAATGGTGTTATATCAGCAGCATTATTATTTCAATCCCCCCCACTGCCACTTTCGCCAAAATGTCAATTTTTTCAGACTCAAAATAAAATTCCTTGACTTTTCCATCCTTCAAGATTTTTTCACCAGACCATTTTCTGGCCTGTGGCCACACTGCGTCAATCAAAGGAAATGTATAAGTTCGATGAAATGTTTAATCTTTTGTGGTCATGAATGCATTGGTGACATGATGTAGTTGACAACGAACTGATGTTAGATTGGCTTTTGGAACAAATAACTAGGAAACATTTGCTGTGTACATTAAGCAAACTAAAGCAAATTTACCACTCAATTCATAACAAATAAAATTAATAGTTTGTGTATTTTTATTTTTCACCTTTTTATTTAAATTACTAATTGCCAACACTATAATACCATAAGCTATATGTGGGTTGTAAGAAACATCTCTCATGTCTTCCTTATCATTTGTTCAAAACAATGGTTGTAGAATGCATTGGAGAGATGAAATTGTATATACACTGCAACAACTTAAATTTATTATAAAAAGGGCAAATATTGCATTATCCTACCTAATTATGTGAGAAATCTCTACACTCTTGAGTCAGTAATAAAAAAAAACATTTACAGTAGGTCCTTTGACTTGTAAATAATAATAAAGCTGTTTGTCGAGTTTAATTCCTGTTCACCATTCTTTGTCTTCCAATAAATGATTCTCCCAGAGAGCATCAGTTCAGAGCCGGTGGTTTACCCACTTTCTGCTCCAAACGTCATAATATGGGAGCCCTCATCTTGAAAGCCACAGTGCTGTTGAAAGTAAAAAGTGTTTTATTAAATTTCTCTCACATTGCCCCTCTTTACACAGGAGTATGAATGGGTACTAACAAACTGCTAGGGTTACTTAACCCAACAAAATACTGACGCAACAGACCGATGATGGACAAGCATCTTATTGTCAAGGGGGAACAGGGTACTCCCAGAACACTTCATGCTGTCACTTAAGCCTGAGTACAAGCTTACTTATACAGACCTGTGGCAGTTTTGCTATTGTGTGGGCAGTTACATAGTGTTATTTACAAGGCAAGTAGGAATGTTGGAGTACTAAGGCACCTGCACAGTTCAGGAAGGGTAAAAGGGGAATCAAGCATGAAGAGAAGTGGATTGTACTCTCCTCTCCTTCACTCTCTCATCACCCTTGAACTTTCTTTCCATCTTATCCCCTCTCCTATTTCTTCTTCCCAAACTTCCCTTCCATTTCATCCCCTCTGACTTTTGTCCCATTTCTTCCCTCCAAATTCTCCCATGTACAGTGTGTATCCCATCTTTGACTGAAAGTATTCCCATTATCTCTTCTCCCCTCTTCAGATTCCCTCCCTTTAAGAGGCTACAACAATGAAAACAAACACCTACTTAATGTCCAGGACTAAACTTGAGCTGGTTTTCAATGATCTGATGAAGTTCATTTGGGTTTGGAAGGCGACCAGACTCCAGTTTGGACCAAATTGGCATATCTGAAATCAGAATATACAAAATGTAGAAGCATAGTGATGGGCATAACAAGGCCGAATAAGGCCATAATTTTAAAATCAGAACGGAATTGTCTCAAATCAGAATTTAAAAAATGATATTCACAAGTCGTGGTTGGGCATACCATTAAGTGAAACTTCAAATGCTCCAGTGGATATAAGCTGTCCTTCAATCATGTTTGTAACAAAAAATATGAGAATGCAGGCATACATCTGTGTGAAGAAAAATAATGCCACATTTAACAACTTGGAGTCTTGAATAAGAGGTTAACATTTGTCCAATAAACAAGGCTCAGAAAAACACAGGGTTTTCGTTTGAGGCCGGAGGCTGGACATACCGTCCAGTCGTTTCTCATCCCATATCCGGTGATTTGATACCAATATTTGGGAATTTTTTATTTTTATTTTTTTACTATTATTATTTTACTATTAAAAATGCTGTAAACAGCGTTTCTGAGTGTTCTATTTCAAAAAACATTTCCTGGGGGCATGCCCCCAGTCCCCTCTAGATGCTTGTGCCTTTGGCGCTCGCGAGGCGCCTTGCAGCACCAAGAAAAATTTCACATCCAGTGCTTTCACAACTATATCCGCTACTTTACAAAACTATTGAAAACCCTGCCTACAAACAATTATCTGCTCATGAGGGTCATGTAGCAGCTCTCGTAAGGTCTCACATGAGTGGCTGAGAGAACAATAGAACAAACAACAAGAACAATGTCCCTAGCCCCCAAAACAATAGCAGCTGCTACACTAGGGGACCAGTAGAATTACAAGCTTACGAGAGCTGCTACACAACTGGCTCATGAGCATTACCATCCAACAGTGATTTTGCTGCAAATGTTATTCTGCTCATGCATAGTTGTCCAATTCTCAGAAAAATGTCAGCTTGTTTCCAGAGTTGTGGGAGAGTGGTTTGATTTGTCAACAAGACCCGAATAAACAGTACGAATACAAAGAAGGCAACAAAAATTTCTGTTTAACATATACTCTCTAGATAACAGTGTGCATGTTTGCATCGACTGGTACAAGCGTACCAAAAGGTTTGAAAGAATTGGAACTTAACAAAATCTTAAGCCGTAGGCATGGTTATGCAAGTACAGGGTACCTTCAAATTCATCCAAACTCTTGAGTATTTGTATTGGGCAATTTAACAAAGAAGCCCCCTTTGAGATAAGTAAATAAGGGTACCCCTCCATCATACATGTATACATTTAGGGTTCTTAAAAGGTAAATGTTGGTGACAAGAAAAGAAAACCAAAAGAAACCTAACATACCTTATTTTGTGTGGCCCAAAGATAAGCTTGTGGGGGATCAATATTAAGGTTTTCCCAAATCTGTAATCGCTCACCAAGGAGGACAACTGCCATGACTGCTAATTTGACTATACTGATAACACTGGCTAGCATTTGACGGGGACGGGGTGGGGGATAATTGTCGCCTTCAATGCGGACCATGGGGAAGTTTTGGTGAATGAATTGTGCGTACTCTTCAAACACCTTTCGGTACCCTCAGGAGTAACTGAAAAAACAAGATAAACATGGTTACATACTAATTACGTGATGATTTTCACTTATATACAATGAAATATCCCATGAGTCACTTGTACGAGTCATTTGTATCAAGAAAATACAAGTGGCAAGTGGGATATTCCATGGAAAACCACAAGAAAGTGTTGCATAACTAGTTTATACCATGCCATAGAAAATATGCTTACTACATTTTGTCAGGAGTAAAATCGCAACACATGATGGGAAGGTTGAGTTTAATGTCGTCAAATATACAACGGCTTTCCTGTATATTTCTGATTGGCTGTATTTTCTATGGTATTGTATAAAGTCTGATATGATATTGGACCAAATTAGACTGATCGGCCAGCACTTCACCTTTAGGTTGAGAAATCTATTGGCCATCTGTTTAACAGCTGTTTTTGAAACTGTAGGCCACCTGTCTGTCAATTGTTTTCTTAAAAGCAAGTCGCAAGTCAGCGAACAATGCTTTTTGAGAACTCTTACACAGATATGCTTACAAGCATTCTCATTTACTGGAAAGCCCTGGATAACTGAAACAAACTACTGGCTGAAACAAATACACTGTTCCTTGGGGTACTGCCAATTAATTTCTAAAAACCTTGATTAGTCTTTTTCACACAAATAGCAAGCTTGGATATGTAACGAATTCCCACCTATAATGAACATGTTTTCTACTTCCAGTACCTGAAAGGACTGCTCATTCACCTCAATTCAAAAATTAATATTGTCTTTTCTAAAGCAAGACAATAAAATTTAAAAAGAAAATCTTAGTGTAAACTGACTCTTAAAACCCTGACAGGAAATGGCTTTGCAGTATTAAATATTTCTAAAATTAAACATTAAATATCCCGAAAATAACAAGGCAGATAAAAATTTATGATAAATACCTGCTTGTGTCACCCTTTTGTTTCGTGATATTAATAAAATCAAACCACGTGAGTCAACAGAATTAGGAACTTAGATTTCGTGTTCAGGCAAATATTTACCTTTCATAACCGAAGTTTTACTCTAAAATAGATTCTCCAACTGAAGAAAAAAATCAATGCAATACCCAAATTTTACTTAATTCTTACAAGAAGCCAATATGCACAGCAGAGCAGAATAAATTGCTACATTGATTGAATCAACTGATTGAAAAGAAATTCTTTAAAACCCGGAATAAAAGCCTAAGTGGTCGAGTCGATTTTAGGAAGATTTACAGGAAAAGTGAAATAACATCATAACGTGACCAAGCAAAAGGTAGTTCCTTGAAGCAGCCGAATCCGAATTGTACATACAGTCGAAATAACTGCGTTATGAAACATTTGAGTGAATCTATTTTTGGTGCTTACCAATACAGAAATTTAACTGTTGGTCCTGTAAACACAGCCGCTTTCTGTATTCTGTCCATTTTGTCCGGGTTTGATGCTTGAACGTTGGTGGGGAAAATGATCTCTTTTACTGTCATAAACGAGAAAATCGATAAAACCGCCGCGATAAGATACACATTCGACGCCATCTTGAAGCCGTCGTCTTCCTTCTGACTTGCGCAATGTCAAGACTCTGATGTGACGTCAGCCAGGAAGACTCCCGCGCATGTTCTTCGGGATAACTTTTTTTCCGCGGGTCTTTCTTTGATGTAAATAATAAGCGATTTTTTGCGATCGATAAGAAATGATAAGGGTAATTTTTTTCGACTATAAACCCTCTGGTGTAGAACTTAATTCAATTTTTTTGTCGTTGCCAGCATAAAAAGCTAACGTGGATGTTCAGATCACGTTTGATGTTTTTTGACGACTGTGGAACTTTTTTTTCATATAGGATCCAGTATTTTTCTTAGGAGGGGGTGCACCACATAGTTCAGGTTTGTTTGTTTGTTTTTGCCGAATACCAGTTGTAGTAGAATGCCGCAGGTCACCTCAGGGGGTGGGGGTGCGCACCCCCTCCACCCTTTTCCCAAGATCGGCCCTTTCAAGACCTTTCCTCATTCCATCCGTTTCTAGGTTCGTGACTTTTATCCAGACAAATGTTATTGTAGGTAAAAAAAATCCTATTTGATGCGTGACACTTGTCTTCAACAATGTTAATATAAATTTAAAACAAACTAGAAAAATGATGCTGAAAGTGTCATTTTGTGTATTTAATAAAGATAGACTTTTCGGGCCAGACAGCCTAAACACTAACACTACAACACTCGGTTGGGCGCTATTTTAAGCCTTGTTGTCTGATGCAACAGGGCTGCTTTAGGGGACCTTAGTGAAGGGACCAGGGAGAGGGCGGAACATGGGGCAAGGGAAGTGGGTAGTGGCTGGGAAAGGGAACTGTAGGATAGGAGGGAGCCGGCAGGAGAAGAGATCATGAAAGCAGAATTTCTAAGGGGTGCAACCGGGAGAAATTTAGAAAAAAAATCGCAGCATTGCGTAATATGATGCACTAGAACTGGCACAAAGAAGGAGGAAAATTAAGAGAATCCGTATATTACGTCAAAAGCCGGGATAAGTTCAGACCTCCGTACGTGTCCGCCCCAACCCTCCCATCCCCCCCCCCCCCCCCCGCGTCTTCTTAAGGAAGTTGTGCTTAAAACAAACAGCTAACAAACTCCTTTCCAGTTAAAATTTTTTTTTTGTTACACATTCCTTTATTTCAATTCGCAAGCTAGAAACTGTTAAAAATCGCCCACAAGTTCCCAAAACGGTCCCCAAAACGTAACGTAAATAACTTCTGACATTTTGAGCCCGCGGTTTTAACTCTGATATGGTACTCGTATGGCATGCGCGCAGAAGCGTTCGCGAAAAAATCACTGGGTTTCTCGTTTTGCCCCCTAATTTCAAAACCGTTCAATGTTTTCATGACCCTTTTTTCCGATTTTCCGGAAATTGAGATTCGCTGCCGTTGAGAATTACCCAATGTGATACTTTTGAGTGGCAAACGATGAGTTACCCAGCTGAAGATCGACACGAACGTGATGTAGTTGGTGGCCCAGCACGGAATCTTTCACAAGACGTGGAAAAACACGACAAATCTAAAGTTTTGAACACCAATCCTGGAGGTATTTCACGTTGCTTTTGATCTGTTACTGTAATTCTTATCGTTTTCCTTAGTTTACGAAGTCCATTTCGATCGAAACGTTTGTCCGGGCCTTATTTCTGATGGCAGCATCAAACAGACTTTATAACATTTTTGTAATGTTTGAATTTTCCGCGATCCGATTTTTACTGAAATAATGCAGGAATATATGATGACATATTCACTAATAGCCGCCTGTCCTTTATTCTAATTCTCACTAAGCTTTCAATTATGCCTGCGTGGCAATCTATGCTGTAAGGTTTCAGTTAAACTTAATTAGGAAATGTAAAGTGACTCCTCGTCGAATGACTGGCCATTTTAATACTAGTTCCGTTAGTTAAACTTATATCAAACCAGTTCATTTAATGTTTCTTTTGCTTAACATTTCGGCAGTTATGAGCAAAAGGAAAATCCGAAATACTGTCTTTGCCGAATTTACGTCAATATAACGTCAGCGAATTTGAAATATGCCGCAAGTTTCCAAAAAAAATACAGATTAATTTCCTTGTGTTGTCTTTATAGTGAATTTACCGAATCAGCTTAATTAATTTGTTCTTTCACACGTGTTAAGAAGTAATGGATTTCAGTATTTGTTCACTGACATTTTTGGATACTACAGCATTTTATACTAGAAACCACCTACCGGTACTTTGTTTTTATTGAAAAAATCCAAGTTAAATTTGAGTCAGTGAACAACATTATATACTGACCATACTAAATTAATTTTTTGTCATTATAGTGTTTACTTGAGATTCCTTGGTACTGTTTTCTAACTGAGCATGTAATCATTATAGTAATCGCGTACACAACAAAATTCTCAATTTTGATTGGTTCTGCACATGCCTATATGTTGTGTAATTGGCATGTGATCACGTGGGTGTCCAATTGCAGCTATCCTATTCAAATTTGTTCAAACGGCATATACTGAAGTAAAAATGCAAAGTTTGTTGTACTGCTTCTTAATGAATTCATGCAAAAATAAATACTTTAGGACTCTTTTGAAGTGTGTTTTGACTAAAAATGTGTGGTTCCAGAAAATATCCATACCCCCCACGGAAGGGATTTGCCCAATGACCCCCCCCCCCCCCCACCCCTCTGGAAATTCCAATTTAGCTTCATACATTGCTTTAAATTTTGGGGTCTTTGAGACCCCCCTTCCTCCCCGCAAATTTCCAATCCCTTCTGTGGGGGGGAGTATGGATATTTTCTGGAACCACACAATGAGCAACAGAAATCAATTTTTCGTAATAATGTCATATAAGAAGTTCATGTGTCCACTCTATCAATAGTCAAAACAATGAATTTTTTTTATTACCACAAAAGTCTCCATAATTCCATTATAGCGAGAGTCCAAAATAGCGGGAGTCATTTCCAGTTAAACCTCTATATCTTTCCCTGCGGATCTAGATTTTGTCCATAATAGCAGGGTGTCCGCAGGGCGAGAGTTGACTGTACTTGTTTTTTATAAAGATATTACCGACCTGTTGGGCTGTATGGAAGTATTGACCTATATAATTTCTTTGTTCGTAGTCGACATTGGCTTGTTTTTGTTGGGTCAATATTCTACATTGGGACCTCACACTTGGGCAATGACAACAGTAACTAATGTGTAACAAATAATGAAGATGGTAATTTTTAAGCTCGTAAATAAATAAATAAATAAATGATGGGGATGAAATGTTCATTAGTCACAAGCGCGGTAGAAAGAAAAATCTGAGTCCCTTCAGGATCTGATGGGAATCAAACGCATGGCCTCCCAGATACTGGTTAAGAGGCCATGGGTTCAATTCCTGTCAGGGACTCGGAGTTTTTCTTTGTCCCATGCTCGTGACTAATGAACATTACATCTTATTAATAACTAGTAACGTTTCTGTAGTGTTGTAATTAAGAAAAAATGATCAATTTTTGTGCTTCTGCTGTGATTGCAGTTCCAATGTCAGGCCCAGAGAGTGGAAGTTTTCACAGACCACAAATTGACCAAGCAAATCTCAAGGTTTGGATAAGACAACAATCTATTTGTGCGTTGCATAGCCTGGCTAAAAGAGATACGTGCCTCTCATGTCTTTTGGCCAGGAATAAGATGTGACAAGCACCAGCTTTTGTGGTAGCATGTTACTACACACACATACAAAACACAGGACTAAACAGAGCTCTTGGTTAAGAAAGCTATGAATGTATGCAGAAACCCATAAGGGTTGAAATGTGTAACTCCCTATGATTCGCATTGTACAAAGCGTTTGAACATTCGTTTTCATTAAGTACCATATTTGGAAAATCACGAGAAAAAATTGAACCAATCAAAATTGCAATATCTGGATTAAATTCACAGTGTGCGCTAGCTCGCGCTAAATGGCATAATCTTGTTTTAGAACAATTTGGGTTGAATAAAGTTAAATTTGGTTAAATTCTTCTGTTTCATCGTCATTCAGTAGTCTGGAGAACTTCACTTGATACTGTAATGAATTTCTTTAGTTTCTGTGAGTAATTTACGGTGTTTTGGTCGAAATTCAAGTGACTCATCGCAAAACTGAAAATTTTGTTGCGTGTGTCGTTACGTGTGTAAATCATTTGCGTACAAACTCTTTGTGTTGCCAAATATGGTACTTGGCAAAACTGAATATTCGAATGCTGTGAACGCGCTTTACATGTTTCAACTCCTTATAAGTTTCTGATGTATGATAATCAGTCTCACACATTAATTAACATCTAGTGGACAGGCCATGCTTCTATTGCTTTGTCTGTTCACAACTTTATTCCACACCATGCTCAGTTTTGATAAAATTGCTGTAGAAATTTACATTGTTTTAACTTCTGTTCATTTTTACAGATGGGAAAACCTCTTCAGAATCGTCCAATAGCTCCAGCTTCAGGGTCTCTTGGAATGCTTCCTGGTCATCTAACTCCAAGTCTTGTAGCGAGCAGTATGCAGGGATTTGGAGCTGGTCATCCTTTGCTAGCTTCAATGATGAGGATGCCGCAGCCTGCATTCTCCCATGTTCCAGCTGGGGCCGCTGCAGGTGCACTTGCTGGTGTGACACCCAGGAATACCTCATTACGCACTCCAACAATGCCCTCTGCTGCTGTCAAACCAGTGGGACTTGCCAGTCAAGCTCATAGCAGTGGAGCTGGACAATCGCAAACACATGCACCTGTGACAACAGGCTCTTCTCGACCATCCTCCCCAGGGACGTCTAGTTCTCATCTAGCTACCGTAGCAGTTGCTACATCCATGCATCAGCCAGGGGCAGAACACAAGGCAGGCGAAGTGCGTGAGGCCAGACCAACTTTGATGTCTGATTTAGCAAGGAGAGGGGCATCACCAACTGTCCAGTCCATGGGAGCAGCCCACCCTCCTGCTTCTGTCGGCAACAAGGTAATTTCTATTGTCCCATCAGCACCTCTTCCTCAAAGTCATCCAGTACAAAAGCCGCCTGTTGCCACATTACCACCACACCATCCCAGTTCTGCACATGGAAGTGGACCTGCTGGAGGTGTTGGGGCTTCTGTCAGTAGCAGCATGTCTCACATGCCATCAGCTGCTATTGGTATGTCTGGTCATTCGCAGCAGTCAAAGATGCTCCCATCCAACACTGTCAGTGTGACACCAGCTATGTTGACAACCACAGCAAAAGTCTACACTCCTCCTCATCACCTGGCTTTCACTGCTCCAAGGCAACCTCCCATTTCAAGTTCTGATTCTACTATGGTATGCCCAACCTTTATTCTTGGCTTAATAAATTATATTTTGATTTGGACCACATTGTTTTAAAATAGAGATACATGTATAGTGTAAATGAAATTCAACAGAGTTAACGATCAGGCAAGTTAGGATTTTGAGTTGGACTTTGGATTTTGGTTTTTGAGTTTGATTTTCAAGTTCGATTTTTAGCCAGGATTTCCTGTATGTTTGCAGTTAGTTCCACTCCAGTTTGCTTGCAGTTATCTTAAATTTGTTGGTTATAGGGGTGACGCTATATCATATTTTATGCTTACAGCATGTAAACTTTAAAGATTTGGTTTATTCTTGGTCAGTACCAAATCCAACTCAGCGTAACCTACATATTAATGTTAAAATGCAGCCTTTGTATAACTTTTGTATAATACTTGCAAGATTTTCTAATGAACAAATCACTGACTTGACTCTGACTGATTTGACTCAACTCAGAGTTCACTCAGTCAACCAGTGTACTTAGCTAAAGAACTATAAGCTTGTATAACGTTGATGTTTCTGTATAATTATTTTTAACAGAACCCTCCAGATCACACAAGACTGAGTAAACCCAGTGGTTCAGCTTCACCAGCAACAGTATCCTCTCTTCACACCAGCACTATTTCCACAGTTCCACACATGGCAGGTCCATCACTCAATTCAGGTAAAACACTTGTGTTGTTGTCATCATTGTCATTCCAGGGCATCTGATAGGGTGCGGAAAAAAATAACAAATTATGCGGAAATTTTCAGGAACATTATGCGGAAGAAAGTGTTGATTATGCGGAAAACACATTGGATTATGCGGAAAATTTTCGGCTCGCTTCGCTCGCCAAAAATCACATATTTTCATGCAGCCGAAATCGAGCTGCCTCAGAAGCCGAGAGTCTGCTCGCAGGCAACGAATTGTGGTCGTTTCGCCCGATGGCACGTCGCTCACAGGCCACTTTGCAGCCTCAAGCTCGCTTCACTTAATTCGCCGCTCGTCTAGCCCGTGAGGTCAACTTGTGGCAAGTGTACAGCGAAGTGGCGATCCTTCTTCTTGGTCTCTTTGATGACAAATTTATCCATATACTATAGGTAACCACAGAAGAATTTTTGATCGACCGAACGAGCGAAACAAGACAACTGGTGTCCAGGCCCATCACGAAAAGACGTGTGGAACGCCTGGAGGTTAAAAATTGCTCATGATCGAATTGCCGTGTTTTCGTCGCTATTTTAGGAGAAAAACTGTGTCAAAATAATCAATTTCTTCGAAATTTACGTTTGTGAGGGTGGTAAACAGCTGCTTAATCATTAATATGAAACAAATTTCTCTGTTTTATGCGGAAAATGTTCTCAAGATGCGGAAGATGCGGAAGTCAGCGAATTATGCGGATCCGCACCACCGCATCCTGTCAGATGCCCTGTCATTCTTATTAGGCTCGCAGAGTTAATTCCAAAAATCTATGTTGATTGTAATAAAGTACTGTATGTATTATGAGTTGTCTTATAATGTAAGCACATGAAATGTATATGATGGCCTTTCAACTGCTTTCTTCTGGTTTACCAGCTCACTTACTTAACCTTGTGGTTCCTAAAAGGATTACAGGGCATCCACAAAGTCACACTATTTAAAACATTCGTGGGCTAGTCTAGCAATCTCTTAGCAATCCAACCCAATTTTGCACAGTTCCTATTCCACTGATTATTTCCAGCTCAATTTGGGTAGCCCTGTTTCCTCCTGCGCTGCGTAGTGATGATTTACATGTTGTAAATACACAGAAGTCTATTATTGAAATGCCCAATTGGTGGGAGAGTGATCAGTTGACTATATGCAAAGCATGGAGGAATTGAATTCAGGACCACCAAGCACAAATCTATATTTTGGTCCAGGGAGTAGGATTTCAATCTGGGACCTCTGGTTTTCAAGCTCAGTTCCCTAACCCAGGGGCTGATCTAAGGGGAGGGTGCAGGGGCTGGGCACTCCCCCCCCCCCCCTCCCCGAGATGACTGAGCAGCAAGGTGATGTGAATGCCATGTTGTTGTAGGAAGTGGTGAATAGTTTCTACTGCTCCCTTAACCTCTGCATGAATTTACAGAAGTAGACACAATTGTTTAACTCTTTCTTACATGTGAATGTTATTCTTTTTATTTACAGTTGTTGGAAATGAAGGTAGAATGGACAGGTATGAAAAGAATGATCTTCACCTTGTTTCATTAGCAATATTAATTTGTTATGAGAAGTAGCGTGTTCCACTTTTACTGCGTGGTACTCAACAAATGCATTAATTTTTCCCTTTTGTTTCAATGTTAGAGCACACCAGGCTATACCGCAGTTCCCTTATCATCCCAGCATGGCCGGCATGGCAGGAATGGCCGGCTTGTTTTATCAGGATGCACTAGGTGCGTTACAGGGGAGTAAGTAGCTGTACTTCTAGTCACTCTAGCACTATAGACCTTGTTTTCCAGTGTCACCCAATGTTCTTTCTCATGTTAAGTAATGGTCCGTGTAAGAACTAGGCAAAAGAACAATAGGCTAGTGAAATAGCGTCAGTTAGGCTTCAGGCGCTAATTTCTCTAATCAAATTAAATCTGAACGAACTGATTGGCCCATACGCTAAAAGCGCGAATTTTGAATTTACAATTTAAATTAAGATAACTTGTAAACCATTTGAACAACATTTTATTTCGACAACCCATTCAATACATTCAAAACTGTAGCATACCTAAAATTTGGACAATTTCTACGTGCCAAAAGGGAGAAAGATACAGTGATATAAAATAACTTCGGGATTAGCTCAGCGATACATCAATCAGCGACCTTGCGAAAAACACTTCGGTCGGATTTCACAAAGCAACTGTCAATTTGTGATCCAAGACAGCAACAACTCACGCGGATATTGAGAAGGCGCCAAAGTCGCGCGAAATATCACCAACAGCAACAAATACATTCTAAATACAGAAAATAAAAATACCTCGATGTGAACGTTCGGTAATGCATTCAAAACAAGTCTTCTAATACATCTAATGCTGAAGCAATGTCCACCACATCAAAAAAACTAATAAGCCTGTCGTGTCGGTTTCCAGGTCGAGTCCATATTTTCCGAGTCATGCAAGGTTTTTGCTTAAAAACAGACTCTGTGTACTCCAAATCGATTTCCCTGGCACAAATTTCTTTCAGACTTTCCAAAGAACAGATGCAAGCGATTTCGAGAACGCCGAAATGTTCGTTATTGTACAATGTTAATACTGTCTTATCAATCGAGGGAGAGGAACAGAAGCGACGGTTCCGCTTTGCATTGAACAGCGCTTGTTCTGCAATTCCGGCACCAAGCCTGTGTGTTCAATTCCTGGAGTGGCGTAGCAGTTGAAAATGTCAGAACCAGCCTAGAAAAATAGCAAAGTCGAATGAGAGAAGAGTAAAGATAGACATGTGTATCGAAAGAAACGAACAAGCCAGACGTAAGAAGTAACACGTGCGGACGCGACAAAATATCTCCACTGCCTTCAGCTTACCTCAAATGCTAATTTGCATCTTGTTTGGAGCTGCAAAAGCAACATATCTTCTACTTTCACTCCTTGTGCCCAGTTAGACTCCAACTACCAGTGCCACAAAACATTTCTTCTCGGTAGGCGACAGCAAACAACTGTTTCAGCCAACATTTCCTAATCTGTCGCCCCTCGTGTCGTGGACTGCAGCAGTCACTGTTGAAGGGCATTTTCATCGATTCTTTCGACGTAATATACTTTACAATTATAATATATAATATGTATGTATTCGAGAAATATGTAATAAATAGGTTTGTTGAAAAATACGACAAGACTCGCTCATAAAAGGGCCAGAAAGTTCAGAGCTCCCATCGCAAATCCAAGATGGCGTCGCATGAAGGTCACGCTTGCTTCAAGTTTTCCGTTCTAACTTTTGATTGGCGCATAGGACAATGGTGAAATTTGGCCGTGAGGGGGATAACAAGGGCATGGGGAAAAATACGTGAAAAAATGTTGTTTATGTCGGGATTTTCTTGTTTTTTTCGGCGATTTTTCGATATTGACCAATCACATGCGCCGATTTAATTGAAATTAATAATTAAGACTTAACACCTTTTAATCGATTTTGCGTTTGGCCTGCCTAGTTCTTACGCGGACCATTACTTAATGGTTTGCAGCTGTTTAAAAAACAAAGCACCAAAAGCTCTTTTGCCTATGGTGGTTCAGTATGGAGGGCAACACCTCTATATGGAACTTTTTTCATATAAGCAGGCACTACTATGATTGACTTTGTTGTCTGCTTATCAAAGTGTTGATTGCACAAAAAGAA
Organism: Meandrina meandrites; assembly: GCA_963693305.1. Classification (NCBI taxonomy): domain Eukaryota; kingdom Metazoa; phylum Cnidaria; class Anthozoa; order Scleractinia; family Meandrinidae; genus Meandrina; species Meandrina meandrites. The sequence continues at coordinate 4,896,325 of OY855911.1, forward strand.
AATTGAATTTCACAAAATACTGTCTTCCTTGGTGGGAAGCGCAGTGGACTCTGGATCAGGCTGTCAGGGCAAGACACTTAACTCCCAAAGTGCCTCTCTTCACCCAAGAGATGGGTACCAATGAATTGTTGGGAGAACCTGACAGAATGCTGGGGAGTAACTTGCCATGGATTAGCATCCCATCCAGGGGGAGTAGTGATTCTCGTAACTCTTTCATGCTTCAAAAACTGGAGTTACAGCTGTAAGCACCAGGAGCTATGAGGCAACTAGTCTACTTTTACTGGAGGGTTTACTTTCTTTGTGAGTTTGTTGTTGTTGTTGCTTTTTTATGTCGCAGTGCACCCAGGTCTTCATGCCCAGTACCACCAGCAAGCCTTTGGTCCAATGCAGTCTCTAGCTAGATCACAGAGTGTTGCCACCTCTGCTGCAGCAGCTGCCGCAGCCCAAGTTGCAGCTGCTGCGGCAGCTGGGGTAAATCCTATGCAAATAATGGATCACCCAAGGCTTATCTTTCAGCCATCAGCTGCGCTGGGAGTCGGAGGTATGTTGTTGTGTGAATAATGTTCTCAGCATGCTAGAACGTTTTCAACCACTTAGCACTGCATAAGGGGCTCTCAGTCAATATGTTTTATTTGTGTTTTTGGAAGCAGAGGCTGGAGGCCGCTACACCATCTGAAATTTTGTATTTGTTTGGTCAGGGAAATTTTATTTTTATCACAGAAAAGTCAGGGAATGTTGAAAACTGATTTCTATGGCGACCTTATTTGAGTGGGCCCATGATTAATTGGAAGGATTGTTGCATCTAAGATTTAGGGAGATTTTTTTTCAGTGGTGGGGGGGGGGGGGGGGGGGGGGGGGGGGGGGGCTTGTTGTTGGAATTTTACACTAATTTGTTTTCAAGTTTCTAACTAATCCTGATATAAACCATCTTCAGCTTCAGGGATAGCTAACCTGGCTGGCACAGACACCCCAGCGACGGCAGGCATAATGGACATCAGTGGTGCAACAGCTGGCATATACAGTGTCCCAATCTTTAATGTCCCTCAATCTGCGGGCATGCAGGCTGCCCAGCTAACAGCTCCTAATCCTAATGCCACATCTCCGAGGCCAAGTATCTTGCGCAAAAGAACCTCAGAGGGGTATGTTAACAACTGACAGCTTTGCGGTTTTCTGTCTGTGTCAATGGATCTTGATAATGATGATGATAACCTTGATGATGATGACGACGATGACTAGCATTATGTAGGACTTAATGTCACAAACCCAGAAAATGGCCTAGCTCGCAGCCACTGGGTCTCACGCTAGCTCAGTGGTTAGAGCATCCGACCTTTTTGCAGAAAGTCATAGGTTCAACTTTCTTTTGCCCAATCCTTGCAACAAACTGCAATGCTACGAGCTTATTGGCTGAGTGGGATAGGTCAGACGGGAAATAATTGGTCAGAGGTCATGGTGTGCAAAATGACCGAGGCCGAGAACCACCATGCAACAACTGCGGCATAGCAAAAGTTTGTACTTTAACTGTTTGTCTGAGACAAATTTTAATTGTCATTATTGCTTTTTGCTACGCAGATTACGCAAACCTCCAAGCCAATTGCCTTTCACTGCCTGAGATGCTGATGACCAATCAAACTGAAGCCGCACGCAGCTAGTCCCAGATCTGACAGTACGCTGTCAGCACCGCACTCAACACAAAATTCACCCAAACCCGCAAGGTACGTACAGTTATCAAAACCAAGTTTATTAATACTGGTGTCTATCCTGGTATATGTACACTTGGTTTCACTCTGGAAGTAAAAGCCTCAATAATCTTGCCCAGCCATTGTCACTCTGGTTCATAGATCTACAGTGGTGTATCCAGACCTTCACCTTAGGAGGTTGGGGGGGGGGGGGGGGTGGCGTGCTTTTGAAGGCTTGACTATGAATGTTGAATTCTGCGAAGATAATTCCGGCAAATCAAAGAAAATGTACTATTTCCGAAAATAGGGGGGCATCGGCCCCTCCCCTGGATCCGCCACTGATCTATACATGAGCTGCAACTCATCTTCTTTGTCATTGCATGAATGCTGTTCAACCCCTGCTTTGAGAGTTGTCATCCCCATCCAGAAGAGTTTTATGTAGTATATTAAGTGCGAGAGGTAGTGCTTTGTCACATTTACATGTGCTTTACATGTGTTTTTTTTTTATATGTGCTTTGTCATTTCTTAAGACTGTAAAGAGAGTTGAAAAATACGACGCACAGCGGTGTCTTTTTTGACGAATTTGGGAATGCGAGATGCTCTGTCTCGAGTGTTTGAGACATCTTTAATCGGTGCTAAACCTGAGCAAAAAAAATGTATGCCAATAAGAAACACATTTCCTATCCCCGTTACGGATACGATTTCTTTAGTTTAACTTCAGGAATTATTCATCAGTTTGAGTAGCTCGGGTTTTCATTTTTATCTTGAAATTCACTCTATAGTGATTCTGGAAGTCAATCGAATGAGACCACCGCAGTCACAACAACCAGCGTCACAACAGCAGAACCACCGACTGTCAGTCAATCGGCGCCGGTATCGCCCAACAAAATCAAAAGAGAACCTTCCAGCGAGGCGGCGCCCACTTCAAGCGTAACCACTACTGCTGTCATGAATGGAAACGCTTCTTCAGCCCCTGCTACACCTTTACTCGCAAATGTCACAACGACAAACAGTGATGCAGCTTCACCTAGGAAGAAACCCCGAAAACAAAATGTGTAAGTATTATATGTAAGCCCCGCGCGTCTCCCTCGCTTCTCCCACGCTATCCTCAATGTCTATTCCATCTTGCAACAAACATGGCCGCCCGCACTTCCTAACTATTGGTTACTTCCCTTTTGGCTGACTGTTCAGTCCTTCTGGCTTCAAGGGTAAGATAGAGAGAGAACGGTGAAAAACAATAAAATAAAAACTAACGGTTCGTTTTACTCTTCTATTTCAAAACCTGTCAAAAATAAAGGAAATGAACTCCCATCTGTTATCACGGATTGATAAATGACCATAAATTGTATTCACTCTTACCAAACTATGAAAGCAATCTTCTAAAGAAATTCGGTGCTGAGACAAAATATACCCCAAATTACTAACTACTGCCTAGGAATCCAGGCCAAGCTTCCAAACAGGATTTGTGTTTTCAAGTTTGTCCATATTTTAATCCATTTCCATCCATGCTATCGTTAGTCATCCTCACTTGTCAAATTTTAATTGTTGAGTTTTCCGTGATGTTCTTGTTTTCAGGGTTGCCACAGAAGACAAATACGGCAGTACTGTGAACATGGAACCCGATTCACCGACAGACGAAGACAAGAAAGGAAAGCAAGACGAAGGTAAAACGTGCTCAAAATGTATATTCCTCTTACTGGTTTTCACGTCTCCTTAAATGATTGTTGGGGGGAATTTGATGGTTCATCAAAAAAGCGTATTCCAGTTCATGATTGTCTTTCTTGTCTGGTCGTGTCTTAATTTCTCGGCCGTGAGCACACTTCATCGTGCCTCGTGTGACGGTGTTTAATACTCGTGGGCTTTTAATTGTCTTCCTTTGTTAAGATGGACAAAACTTAATCCTAGTTGAAATAAAAACAACTTATAAAAGTCTAATTCGTGAAAGTCTTGTATCAAACACGAAGTTGAACATTTATTCCCATCAGCGGACGAGGATTTGAAGTTCATTCTACTAAAGAGACCGAAGATCTCCATCGTTGCCAACTACAAGATCAACACCAAGGCGGCTCATAACCATTTCCAGCGCTATTCTGATGTCAAGGTCAAAGGTAAGGAGCAACTCACTTTAGGGATTGTTAAGGAATATATATAAAGCCCTCACGAAAACACCCCTCCGACCACTCATCCCCCCCCCCCCCCCCCCCCAAGACGTAAAACACCCAACGGTAACAAAACTCTTTCCCTTAAGTTAAGGCTTAGATTGCCTGCTTCTGATTTTATCCCCCGGGCTACTTGTTTTGCACTGCAATCGTTACAGTGTATGTTCAAGGTTTAATGTTTGTTCTACACTTTTACACATGGGCAATTCATTTTATGTTTTCTAATCAGTTTGTTTAGAGAGTTTTACTGTTCGGAAGTCCTGTATGCGACTACAGTTTCTGCGACACTATCTCTTTAAAATATTATGCCAGCCTATTGTGAATCACAAAATTCCATCTGTTATCTTCCAGCCAATCCCCGGAGAACACTTCACTCCCCCCCCCCCCCCCCCCAAAAAAAAAAAAAATCTGCATTTGAGCCGTTGACCCATCAGGCCAGTGCTTACATTCTGACAAACAAAAAGAAATCTAGTATCCAGTATTTGGTAACTATGTACGGTTTCTGTTTGCTCTTCAGAGGAAAGAAAGCCCTCAATACAAGAAATTGCTAGTCAGAAGGGAATTGTGCAGAGAGCAAACGGCTGGCGGGTCCAGCACATCGCCGGGCAAATGGACGAGCTGGTAAGAAAACTGGGATGTCTGTGAAAGCTCCTTTCGTCTCTTCATACTTTAACCTCGCATTTCAATGCGTTTCTAGATATCTGCTGAACAAGAAGTGTTGAAAAAGATGGGAGAATTCAGAGAGAAAATCCCGAAAGTTAAAGCTGGGCAGAAAACCAAATTCCAAGACGATTTAGTGATGTTAAACGAACTTCTTCAGGTAAGGTCTTCTAGACGGCGGAAGTGTTGCTCAGCGACGTTTTGTTTAAACTGGAAGTCGACTTCGTTCCGAACACGGGAAGTAGTTCTTCACTATATAGCTGAGTTTCTTATGCAGAAATTGTTTATCGTTTCTTGATTTTGTAAGGTTATTTTTTTTTTCTATTTTGCAGGGTAATATTCAAAGGTCACAGCTAGTTGTTGAGCAGCTCGGAGACTCAAGAAAATCCATGATTAAGGTAATAGCAAACATGTCTTTGTTGCTGAGAAAAATTGTTTGTTTCGATATTGGCCAGACTACTTTGTGACGAGCATTTTGGCCATAACACAAAGCAGTATAGTACACAAAGGACACAGACAATCCACTGAACCAATCAAAATCCGAAGAAAATACATGTAGCCTGCGCAAAGCCTGTGAGCGAATCACGTTTAGTTTTGGTTTTAAAATACTTCTGATTGGTGGAGAAAGTGACGCGATTTTTTTTAACCAATCATTACTCCCGCACTCCGACCGCTCGATCCAAGGCCCAGCGTTCTTAGCCATTAGGCTGCAATACCAAGAAAAATGCTTTTCATTAATTTGGACTTGATCTTGATCTTTTTCCCTCAGGTATTGGATCACAGACAACGCGTTATGGAGATAATTCAAAAGCAGATGAACAAACGAAATCCCAAGAAGAAAAGCCAATGAGACATTTTCTAGAACACTGGAGACTCTGTATGTTTTTAAAATGTGAATTTCACAGCCTATCGCTTCAACATCGTTAACGGTGTAACGATTCATCATGCAGGATAGGCGAACTATTTTCCTTCAATCTCAACCATGCAATTTACTTGACAGAAAAGACAGATCATCCAATCAAATCAATCTGCTGCTTTTGGTTTCCTCCGTACGCCTATTCAAGCTGAATATTTATTGGTTGTAGACTGGAAAGTGGCAGTTATTTCTAAGTCATTATGTAGAAGGCTACGTCACGCTTCTCTGAGGTAAACGTTGCGTGACATCGCAAATAACGGCTGAAGATCTGAGTGCTTTGCTATGTGCTTTGTTAAAAGCCCGCGTGACATCCAAGAGAGTTTGATTGCTCCTCGCACGCTCAGTTCCTCTCCGCACGACAGACCTCTAAGATTCCGTGCTGATGACGCAGCTCCGTACACTGTTTCTGATTGGTTGTTACTTTCGCGCGCAAATTCAACAGCCAATCGAGACGCTAAACGAGTCTCTCTTGAGGCACATGATCATTATGTGATTTTTCCCGTTCGGCCACTTGACTGGGGGATGAATTGTCAAAAAAAGTCACCTGTTTGTCCAGTCAGGAATAAATCACTCTCTGCCTTCTACTGCGATTATCAGTTGAGTAAGGCATGAAGGAAGTTTTGAGACAAAGTTTTGACTTAAATATACGTTACTCGGTTTCCAAAAATAAATTGTCGAACTCAGCCGTTCCATGATTTGGCGGGCTTTTTTGGCATGTGACGCATATGTTACCAAGGATACTAAGCCGGTTACTCGTAGCATCAACGTAGTTTTAACGTCAAAACCTCGTCACCAAACTTCCCCCGTGCATTACTCAACTGAAAATCGTAATAGATCCAACTGTATTACACTTTTTTTCTCGTGAAGTAGCTTAAAGTTCCACGCATTCATAACTCCCCTCTCCATCTCGTGTCACTTTGTATATAATAACTGTATTTTGTTAAGTTATGATAGGCGTTGTAAGAAACAATATGTAAAATAACGTTCATACCTGATTAAAACAGAAGATGAAAAACCGATGTTTCATTTTTGTTTGAAAAATGTAACTCCTAGTTATTTTGCGCAGGCATTTTCCGTGACTCGGGAAAGAGTCTCGATCAGTTTTTGACTTAACGAAAAAGAGAGAAATATTCTTGTCCACACAAGTATTTTCGCACTGTTTTCATCTGCCCACCCTTGTACTCCGTTTACATGGTACTTAAAAGCGTATTGTTTCAAAAACTCCACTTTTTACTGATTTTCATGTCGAAAACTGTGTAGCTGAGAGCGTGAACCTCGGCCGTATTCTCCGGTCGCTTACTCCCGAGAAGGGAGTCTAGGGATTAAGCAACTGGAGAAGAAATCTTGTAAGTTTATTCTTTGACTTACGAGTCGAAAAACGACCAAAACCCGGCCGACTGCACAGCAAGGGCGCGCATGTGGTGCCAGATTTGACTCGTTAAAGCATCAATAGTTTTGGCACAGTATGGGGCCCAGTTCTCGGCCACTTAAGACGTAAACTTGTATTTCTTAACCTAAGAAAAGTCGTAGGAACTTGAAATTTCTCCCAGAACTAGCTTCAACATGGAGCTTTTTGGTGAAAAGCTATCGGCTGGTCAACGCTTAATTTGCCCGAGCAATAATAAAAATAAAAGCTTCCTTTGTGGGTCCAGTTCTCGGCCACCCGGGTCCAGTTCTCGGCCACTAAAAGAGTGTACGCATTTCTTTGTATAAAAAGGCCTAATTACTTTTCTCAGACATAAAATCACTTTTAAAACTTATTTGTGTTATAACGATAACACATTATGCTTATGGGGCTTTGTTTTACTTTAGATAAGAGTTTTTGTAACGCGCTTAGTTGCTCTCCTAAATGCAGGTTCTGGCTAAACCGCGGAGTTGTGTGATCACTGCATTCAGATGGTTTATTTTGCAGTGAAAAGGTCTTGAAAGAGTTGGGTGTTGTAGACAAGGATACTAGTTAAGTCTGAACTTAGAGATTTAATTTATCTTTATTTTTAAAACATTTCTTTCTTTCATTCTGGCCACGGCAGATGAAATTGTATTTAAAATTAAAGCGCTTAGCTATGATTGCGAGAAGTGTGCAATAGTCGCACGGAAATATTTCGAAGTAAATTAAGGCCGAAAAAGAAAACAGTTCAACGAAATGTTAACTGAACTATAAAGCTGGATTATTCTACGCTTCATATGCCAAAAATTGGCTCCTTTAGCAAGAATATTCGGACAAAATACGAATTTAAGTTCAACTATTATTTTAAAGGAACCTTAAACAAACAAGTTTTAGGAAAAACAAATTCACCTACCTTTCGCGTAAACTCAACGTGTGAGCGTTCTATAGCGAATTGAAGGACAAAAACCAATGTGCTTAGAGCACAAGAATCAGTCTATCGTTTGAAGAAAATACTTTTTTCTTTTAATTCATTTGTGGCGCAAGAAAGCGTTGAACACAAAGTGGCCGAGAACTGGGCCACATACTGTACGGATACAAAGTTGGCCGACAAAAATTGTCACCACAAAATTTGTCCGCTCATTTTGTCAAGGGCAATTCTTATTTTGTCCTAACTCGGAGAGGCCCTAAGTGTTTAACCACTGGCTGTTAATTAAGTAATATATCAAACAAGAGGGAGAGTGTTTAATCACATTTCCAAACACCGAGAAGAGAGTTGAAAACACGACGCGTAGAGGAGTATTTTTGACGAGCCACGAGTGTTTGATATATTTTCTCAATCGAAAGTAAAACTACGGAGAAAACAGAGAAATAAATTGTTAAAAATCTATGCTAATTAAGATCAGATTTCAAACCACCGTCACGGTTCTGATTTCCTTTGTGTTAACCAAATGAATTATTAATGAGTTGGAGACGTTAATGGAATAAACACATGGGCGGAGCCGATTTTGGGAAGAGGTTAATGTGACCAACGGCTACACACTCAACTTAAGTGAAAAACCTTACATCATGTTTTAAATGGTGTAATAATATTTAATTTAGAAAGCGTAAAATCAGTTGGAAAACGAAATAAACTCAGAAGCTTAATTTGTTACTACTGATTAACAAACACAATGTCGCTTCGTCTTGCCTGCTTGTTCCTCCTTCCTGTTCTTCTGGCAGTTTTGTCGTCAGGAAACATTGCTCCGCCGAAAACACCACATTTTGTGTACAGAGCAGACTTCCGTGAGCCTCTATCGATTTTTCAGACGGGAATGCAAAGCCATGGAACGTGCGAAAATGTCTTTTACCATGTACAGGGAAGGAATTGCAAAGAGGGGACCAGCGCATTTATATCTACAACGTCCAACGAAAAAGAAGCTGAAAACATTGTGAAGATGAAACTGCAGGGAGATCCGACAAAGCAGAGCATTTACGTCTACAAAATCCGCGCCGATCAAAGGTTCTACAGCGCTGATTTCGCACTCATGACTGCTGCTGCGCAACTCGCGGGAAATGCAAAAGAAGCACAGAAATACAGGGAATTGGCAAAACAATATAAATCCCAAGAAGAATGGTTTGCTTATAAAGAGATCCCCACTGCTCTGATCCAACAGGCCACCACCTATCCACGAAATTTGGTAAATCTGAACAAAAAAGGTGCTGTCGTGCCCAACAGTAATCGCTATGTAGACGCCAACACTTTTGCCAACCAACAGCCTTTTCCCGAGTCCAATAAGGGCTGTACACCCGAAATGTTGAGATCTTTGAAAGCTTGTCTTGGCTGAACACGAAGAAAAGAAAATTCTATGCGTGCGACAAAAACTCTTTCGGCAGGTGGTCATACCAGCCAACCCTTCTAACATAACGTCCATTTAGTTATTTCACTTGCTTAAAAGCCAGTTGTTAAAACACTTGTTTACGTTTACTCAAGCATATAAAAAGGTTCACCGCGGTAAAACGTAAAAAACAAGAAAACTACTTCAAAGATAAGGGGGGTTTTCATTTTCAGGGTTCAAAGTTTGATACTTAAAAAGTATTCTCCTGGTTTACTAAATTTTTTGGAACTTTACTAAAAAAGTTCTCAGCGTTTGAAAACGGCGAAATGCCGACTGTCGGCGCCATTGTCAAAGCAATTTTGATCGGGTGCAGAGCATTTTAAAAGTAAAGAATCTCCTTTGAGAGAACTGAAGATATATTTACCCTCGGCAGCTATTTCACATATCCTTACTGATGCTTCCACGTTAACGTGAATGATTTTTCTCGAAATACGAAAACAAAAACATCCTCAGACGTTTGACCGCGTTGAACGGTTACTCAAGCGTATAAAAAGGGCGATGAGGCGCCATTCTCGTCCCGAGAGCCGTCTGTCCGTCTCAACCGGCAGAGCCTGGGGCACAAGGAAGAAGTGGCTCTGGGGATACAAGATTTGATTGGCCAGATCTTTAACAAAGAAAATTTAAATCAAGTCAATCAAACCGTTTTAAAATCCTTATGTTAAAAGGGATTTTAGTATGATTAATTTGACCGCCCCCACAAAGAAGGGAAAAGCCCTGGGAACGAATGGGAACGAGGTTGTCGGCTAAGAGGTACAGGCGGGACTGGAAACGAGAATGGTGTAACATCGTTTGACTAATTTCTTTTTTCGAACGTTTTGCATTCTAAGCAACTTTTATCCATTCCGAGAGATCGCAGCATCTATTCGGAAGATTACCGAATCCTTCCCGAATCCCGAGGACTTCCGAGTAAGATCTGATGATCTTTCAACTTAAATAACGGCAAATTTTGGCTCATGACTCATCATCAAACATGACCTCATCTTTATCTTTGCGTGTGAGAAAGATATCGTAGTATTTACGTTTTAGGCTACGATTCTTCTCAGTGAGAAATTACAGGGCAAATTAAGCGATTCCTGCTGCAGTATTAAATTGCATGCAGAAAATGGTTAGAAATCACTTTTGCAACAAAAGCAACTCGGTAGATTTTTTGAGCAGCTTTTTAAGGAATTCCGAGCAAGTTGTGGATAGCCTAATCTAAAATTAATTACCGAGCATATCAACAGCTATTTTAAAACTTTTCAATTCATTTAAGTGTAGCAACGTTCTACGTGAAGTGCTTGGGTAGAAATTTGCCTTAACTTTACGTCATAGTTCTTGCTTTGTTAAAGTTCATTGCCAATTTGTATCAGCCATACATACATATTAAAGCTGCTATACGTTGTAAAGTATATTTTGACTTCCTCCTTGAGTAATAAACGGCTACTGTTGGCCATTTCATTAATTTCTATTAAGTTTTTCTACTAATTGCTGTATTCTGGTTTAAAAGAATTATTTGTTCTGTAATCTACTTCCTTAATTAAGTGTGGAAAATGTAAAATTCCTCTTTTCTGACCTTTTATTTACTTTGAATTAATATAAATGTGGTCACCCAACTAGTTCAGGTTTTTAGTTATTTTGGGTGACCAGCAACTGTATGCATTTTTAATTTATTGTTTAAAGGTCAAATGCAACGAAATTGGGAAATTTTTCTTTTGTCCAAAAACCTGTCCTATATGGCAACACTAATCATAACCAACTCTCAGAATTGGTTTTTGTGCGAATTGTGGCGCTCAGGAGATGAAAATCCGACGATTTCCGACGGCTTTACGAAAACGAACCAGAAATGGCCGCGCTTGGAATGGTAACGAATAAAGGTATTTGTGACGTCACGGTAAGCAGCTTGTTTTCACATGTTTCCTTGAACCCCATAAATTCCCTTGCAAATCCTTCAGAATCCTCGGGTTTGTTCGATGGATTTCCAGAGTTTATGGACTAGCCGTTGGTTGAAACCGATGAAGACCTTCATTCGAGCTTTCAAAATGTCCAAATACAGCCATATCTGTTCGAATCACAGATATCGGGCAATGTATATACATCAATTTTTCGGGTGAATCCGACTCGGCGAACAAGATGGCGAGAACGAAGAAATTCGCCAGGTAGATTGGTGAGCCTAATAAATATAATAACAACTGCTGTTAAGTCTATGTCTTGCTTTTATGCTTCTATGCAATTACTTATTCGTCAGTAAAATATGTTATGGATGTGTGTTTGCGTTTCTGGAAATCATGGCCAACCGGGCAGCTGTCATGTCATGATACTGAAAGCCATGCAGTTTGCTCGCTAGATTAACACAGCTTGAAATATCTGAAAAAAACATCTGCTTTAAGCATCAGAGTTCTGCTTGGTGTTGTGTGTTCTTTATGCATCATGTAGGTGATTAAGTAGGTTAGGAGCACCCTTCATGCACCAGTCAATGTAACTCCCCCAACCCCGGGACTATGCGGGGAATTTATACTTCCATGTAAACTGGCTTTTAGATGAGTTTTGAAATTACTTCTTCAATAAAGTGGGGAACGATCTGATGCATGTTGTGTATTTGATCCCTTGTAACTGCTTTTTTATCCTTTACAAAGATTTTGTTTTAGCACTATTTAATTTCCTAAATATATATTGTTAAAATATCTAAATTGTTTTAATGGGATGGGATAGAGTTTTAGGATGAAGTTTAAATATCTGCAAAATATGTATGTTCCTATGGTGCTGACACAGGACACATCACAGCAGCATGCAGCAGGGATAAATTCACAATGTACACACATGATATGTACGAGGAAGTCCCTGCTGTGCATATCCTTGTATGTATATCTGTTTTTGTCCATGCTGCATGTTGCTGTGAGATGTTGATCCTGCAATTTGACCCTTTGTGTGTCAGTCAGTTCCTTTGCTTTATGCATTTAGTAGTATTTGTTACATCTTACAATTGTTATAGCTTTTCTCAGCCTGCTAAGGGCAAGATAAAAACGTGGCATCCATGACAGGTTTCGTTGTGCTTTGGTTGTCCCACAACAGTATAATTTCTTTCCTTTTGGTTATGGGTGTATGGGGTTGGAGGTTGGGGGGGGGGGGGGGGGGGGTAGCATTGTGAACAAAATTTAGTCAAGAGGTCTTTGTTATCAGGTATAACTGGTGTACAGTTACTTTTAGAAAGCCTGGGCATATTTATCATAAAATTGATTTTGAGGTCAAATCCGTTTCAAACACTGCATGATAAGGGATGCTTTACCCAGGACAGGAGAGGGGGAACTCTCAAGAATTTGGCTGGAAGTATGCTTCAAGACCTTTCAAACCTGTACCCTATTTCAGACTAAACAAAGTATTTCCCCTCCATATTTCAGACCTAGCACAGACAATGATCGAATAGTATCCGAGGATGCATTTTTCATCTTCTACCTTAAACCAGACCAGATCTTGCTTGTCAAGGGATGAAATACAAATAAAGATTTCTTCTAAAAGTATTCCCAATTCTAGGCCAAAGCTCACAAAAAATGGTCAATATTTTTAATACCCTATTTCAGAAATCAAAAACCATACCCTGTGGCACCAAACACACCCATATTAAGCTTATTAAGGGTGTACCCTCAAAGCTGTCAATGAGGAATTTTTAACAGGTCAATAGCTGTGGGGCTGACAAAATTATGAAGAGTATTAGTTATAGTAATACTATTTTTATTTAATGTCATGACACATGTATTGGAGTGGTTGCTGATTCTCCTGAGCAAGTGGGTCTTGATAAAAGTACTCAACAAGTGAGCTAGTCTAGCCAGGTTTTTGCCTTTGATTTCTCCTAAATAAATACCAGGAATTAAAACTAAACTACCATTCAGTTTTACAAACCAGTTAATAAAGGCCAGATTAGGCCTGATTTGCAGCTGATAATGAGTGCGAGGAAGTACACCAAATAAAGAATTTGCAATGTAACAGATGGTGTAAAATGTCAGGCCTGTAGGGCCCACGAGCCTTGGAAGTTTGCTTATTGTGAAAAAACAATTATCAAAATAAATATATAAAGGGAAATGGTATTTCTGTGCTTCTACTATTGCATTCAATATGGTCCTTGGGGTTGAAGGTCCACCATTTGTAGATTCAAGTGGTATATTTTGGACCAAATTGTGTGATTCTAGGTTAATTTCAATGATACATTCTACCTACTGTCCTTCACTTTTACCTGCCTTGTTTCCTAACAAACTGTCTTCAAAATGTACAAAATGCTAAGATAACCTAAGCTTTCAAAATTTCCTGGGGGAGGAAACGGCCACACCCCCCTAAGTTCTCATGCCTGCGGCACTCAGGAATTGGTGGTTTTCACTGTCACGCAATAAAAAATAAAATCGAAACCATTCAGCAACAGAAGCTATGAATTTCAGATATTATAGAAGATAAATAGGTAAACGATTTGTCCAAATCTCAGGTCTGTGTGGTGCACCGTTTGCGAGTTATTTGCCGAAACTTTGCACGCAAATTTATAAAGCTCAGTATGGAGACGCCATATTTGTGTCCTTCCGAGGGGCACAAACATGGCCGCTGTGATGTCAGAGAAACCATCTGGAACTTAATTTTCCTATTAATAGTGACTGCTTTTGGCTCATGATCTATTACACTTTCACATAAACAGCACTTAGTACATTGGGAATGTTCGATCTGCAAAAGTGGAAAGGAAAGGCCTTTTTTGAATCAAGACAACTTTGTCACGGCACTCAGCTTGATATCACATACGGCGGAGAACTCGAATATTCAAAATGATCTGTTTTTAAAACGAAGGGCACAACCAAGCTGAAAATTTGCAAAAAGATATATTTTTAGTTTATCTTACACCTAGTGATATCAAAAGTTTAGCAGGCCTATTGAATTTGGATTTCAGAATTTTATGACGTAACATGAAAACCAAGAATAAGTGCCAGAGGCACTCATGTGCACCCTCCCCATGCAAAATCCTGGTTATGGGCCTGAATATGTATGGGGCTGATTTACATTGTAAAATGAATGCTGGCCAAAAATTAAGCAGGTAAATAGATCATTTTCTTATTCAGTATTGGACTTAGTGCAGGGAATGTCATGAAAAAAGGCTTAATGTCATTTACATGTGGGAGAATTCCCTATATAAGCCTCCATTGAAAGCTACTTTCAGTCCAATACCGAGGATACGAAAATGGTCTACTGGCCTTCAACTCCTCCACAAATGAATATTGCCAGAAAAATCGTTGTATGTACATTTGCCTTGGGCACCAACAATAGGGACCTTCAGATTGGAGTATGAGTACGACTTTCGAATTTCAATCCAGTTATGTTCCCAAAGCCCTCACTCCTCCCTGTTGCTGACCAGTTGCAAAGAAGACTACTGGGAAGAGATTGGAGTGAAATGTGACAATCTAATGTATAAGCACGATGTTTGAAGTCATACTTGTACTCGCACAATGATCTGAAGGTCCCTTATATTAAGCCAGGAGGACTTCTGTTATTGTATTTTGCATTCATAATAAATTTCAAATAGCAAACAATTCAAGTCTCCCTCGAGATCAAGAAGCAGTTTTATTAAATGTTTTATTGTTCTGTACATTAAAACCATTATTATTATTCAATATCTACACTATTTAGTTTTTTTAGACGATCAACATAATATAGAAGAATGTAGAAGCATCCGACCAGTCACAACACATAGTGCATGCTACAAGTAAACAGGACCTGAACAATCGATGAAAATCGATGATCGGAAAATCAATCGATCAATCGATGACAATCGATTAATTACTGTTGATTAGCATCGATTGGCATCGGCCAATCGATAATCAATCGATAATCACACTTAGGTGGTCACGAACTTCATCGATTGCCATCGATTGGCACTATTTTGATGTCTCCGTTTCTTCAGGTATCGCGGGAGTGTACGCAGATCGTATGTTATTTTTAAACCTCAGTAGCAAAGTTTGAGAATTGTTCATCGATGTGGCTCTGTGAAAAACAGCACAAATAAAGACAATTAACATATCACATTGTCAGTAGGACAAATATGATCGATTTAGCATCGAGATTCAACTGACCTGCAGCTGGGCGCAGGGCACAGAGGAGTCAAGTTTGTCCGCACTTAAGCGTACGTGACCCTTCACCGCGGTCAAACGTCTGAGGATGTTTTTGTTTTCTTATTTCGAGAAAAATCATTCACGTTAACGTGGAAGCATCAGTAAGGATATGTGAAATAGCTGCCGAGGGTAAATATATTTTCAGTTCTCTCAAACGAGATTCTTTACTTTTAAAATGCTCTGCACCCGATCAAAATTGCTTTGACAATGGCGCCGACAGTCGGCATTTCGCCGTTTTCAAACGCTTAGAACTTTTTTAGTAAAGTTCCAAAAAATTTAGTAAACCAGGAGAATACTTGTTAAGTATCAAACTTTGAACAGTGAAAATGAAAACCTTATCTTTGAAGTAGTTTTCTTATTTTTTACGTTTTACCGCGGTGAAACGTGACCCAGCGCCGTAGATCGTACCCTCATGCGACATCCGCAGAATGCAATGTCTGTGGGCGTCACGTTACTCGGGCGACGATTTTATTCGCCCCAGGCCTAACAGGCCTAATTTGCCAGCTGGGGCTTGTTTTTCTTACACACAAATCCATAGTACGTTTCTATGAATTTTAAACTCCCACGAAACGTGTGGGTGAATAAACAAGTTTACCCATTGCTACTCGCTAGTTTTTACTCAAATAAAAAGCAATCATATCAAAATGTGTAACTTTATTAGTACTTGATGAAATTGACAATTGAATGTTTGACTGAATAGGTAATCGATTGATATTGCATATTGAAAACAATCTATTATGTTAATTGATCGATTCCCATCGATTATCGATTGATATTGATAATCGATGATAATCGATGTAGTTAATTGATCGATTCCCATCGATTATCGATTAATATTGATAATCGATGACAATCAATAATCACACAAATTTTCGTGATCGATTGTTCATCGATTATCAATATCAATCGATTAATTGATATCGATTGTCATCGATTGTTATCGATTGCCATCGATTATCGATTTCATCGATTGTTCAGGTCCTGAAGTAAATCAAATTTCTGTAAATTTATTCAATATTTCCTTTCTGTACTTCCAATATTGTACAGGCCTCGTGATTCACAGTTTAAGTTATAATTTTGGTAGAAGTTTATGAAGTGACTAGGGTTATATTATTTTTTAAATTAATTAAGGAAGTAGTCTGTGCATCTGTAAGGTTGAATCTGATATAAGTCCAAGGCAATACACCTGTACAGCGTTTACTTCATAAGCGACTTTACCTCTAGCTCCAGTGTAGCTTTCTCCCAAAGGATTTCACATTAGTGCCTTGCTAAACGGCTTTCTTTCCAAGTTGGCAATAGTTGGTGCAGCGCCAGGTCTCATTCGAAGTTTTTGGAACTCAAACTCGGACAACAGTGCAGAATTCTGCTCGAAGCTTTCAGAGAAAAATATGGCGGATGATAATGACATGCAGTTGGCGTAAAATCCCCGGTAAAATCCTCTCCTTTTTTCTTTCTAAACCATCCTTACATCGCTCCTCGTCTTTTAGAGGACATTTCGAATGTTTCAATGGCTTAATCGGGATTTTAAATATTGAAACAACCCAATAGAAAATCAAAACAACAACACTTTGTTATGCTATCGTTCTTATTGCGCGGGGAAGCTCGCCACATATGACGTCACAAGATCCATTTACGACAATTTTCCGAAGTTTCACCGAACCGTTCCGTTTGTGAAGCGAAGAAAAAGAGCTGTTTTCAACGTCGAAAATCTCTTAACTTAATATATAGATTTAGGCAGGCCTAAAAGCGGAGCTCCCATTTATCATTAGCAATAAGTAGCCACACTATTTCTAAGCTAATTATAGAGTGGCAAAATAAATAAATTAGTTTTTAATCGCTCATGGTTAAACTTTTAAGTATAAGCTAGTATAAAATATCTTACATGTAGAAACCTCTCATGGTTTTGTTTACGAAAGCGATGTCAACATATTTCAAGGCGAAACCGAAATTGACGAGTGCACTTTATTGGGTTCCTCACGTACGCACGCAGGAGCACACAACAGATATCTTTGTAAAACTTTTTACAGCGTTTACTGCACACTAATTAATACACCTTTATGAGTTATTCAATGTAAAAAGGACCTTGATCTTGTTTTGATTTAATACAAAACAGTAAGGACAAAAAATCAACTCAAGGCAAAAACAAAGTACAGAAAAACAAAGTAAATCGCTGCTAAACACAGTAAACCAAATGAACTCACGCCACGGGCAAACTGAGAAAATCACGGCAGCAAAACAAGCTCTGCAAATTGATGGTTCCGGTTTTGTAAGTCAGATTTTGTGTAAGAATTGTGACAGTTTGTGATTTGGGAAGTGGTGCACGCTAACTTAGAATAAGCTTACAATATGCGTCTTCTTTCTTTTCGCTGCGGTTTGGTTGCATGATAATCTAATTCTGTTTTATCGTATGCGTTGCTAAATACCTAAGGGAACTTTATGCAGAGAACTGATTCAATTTTCTTCATTTCTGGTAAGCAAATATGCGGTAGGTGAAGCCCGGGAGGTAAAGTCTGAACTCACTGAGCCAAACAAAGGTAACTCGCAACGAAATCGGCGAAATATATATTGGTTTACCCGTTAAAGATTTCGAGATAATTTCAACGCACTCGCTGATAAGAGAAACAAAAAAAAATGCAATCGAGTATCAAAAAGAGTGGTTGGATAATAGATCACTTAAAAATATTTTGGTGTGCAGTATCGCTGAGTAGTTTTACTCGTTTTTGTTTGCAGGATTTTTCCATACGTGTAGTTTGTAATTTACAAATCGAAATCGTGATTTTGATCCGTGAAGCTTAATAATTTAATATTGTTTTCAAAATCCAACAATGAACATCACAGTTAACTCGACTAACTAAAACACAAAACAATTAGTCCAAATGAAATATTTAATAAACAATGTCTGTATAAAATGTACAAACATGAACAAGTTTGAAAGCAGCATTAATTGAATTGTAAATATTTACGAAAAGATGCGAAAACGATACAACTTCAAATTCGCTCATAAATGAAGTATAAACAGATTCTCATGCACAACAAAAAAAGACCTATGATTAGTGCATACATTTACGTTTGTTACCTCATCTTTGGAGAAGGCTTGTATATTCTGCAGGGCTAAAATTTCAAACCAACACAATAATATCGGAAGCGAACACGCCACTCGTTGTAAGCTTACTCCAACACTACCGACATATAAGTTCTTACAGTGTTTTGAATTATCGTTGTTCTTCGCTGCTTTTCTGCCTGTTTTGCCGAGCTCTTACTTGCTCTTTCTCTCGTTGTTCTTCGCTGCTATTCTGCCTGTTTTTCCGAGCTCGTTATTGCTCTTTTTCTCGTTGCTCTTCGCTAGTTCGCTGTCTTCTTTGTCGGGCCCTTTCTTGCTCGTTTGCTCGCTGCTCTTTGTAATTGCGCCTGTTCTCTCTTGCCCTTTCTCGCTCTCTTTCTCGCCGCAGTTCACTTGAACCCTTTCTCCTTGAAGATGAATTTACTACACTCTCGTTTGTCGACATCGACATAACAAGAGGTTAGAATAAAAAGTTTTTCCCTCACGCTTTATCTTCAGACAAACTGAAATACAGTCGTTTTGAATTTTCTTTGTCAGAAAATTTATCAAAACGGACAACGGACCTTGGATGCGATTTCCCGCCAAAAAACGCGGGTTACAGCAAACTCGTCCCCAGCCCTAATCCGTGCGTACGGACGGACGGACGGACGGACGGACGTGACATCCAAATTTTCTCGGCTTGATGGGTTACCAATTTTTATTAAAAACTAGCAATGGTATATTGCAATTCCTGAGATTTGATTGGCTAACAGGCAATGGTATATGAGCTCATATACCATTCACCACAAATTTCGTAGCCGATGCGCGTCAACGAAAACAGCTGGGGAGCTCAAATATTGCAATTCTTTTGGGCGTTTTTAATAAAACAATTATTCCACTCGCGCTTGTTGGATATGAGATCGTTATAGCCAACTCGGCGCTACGCGCCTCGTTGGCTATCTACCATCTCATATCCAACGCGCGCTCGTGGAATAATTGTTAACTATAGCAATGGTGCTCCGCCCGCGGGCGCCTTCGGCGCCCGCGGGAGCTCCGCTAAAATGGGTCTAAAATAATATATAGATTTAGGCAGGCCTAAAAGCGGAGCTCCCATTTATCATTAGCAAATAAGTAGCCACACTATTTCTAAGCTTATACAGTGGTACAAAATAAATTAGTTTTTAATCGCTCATGGTTAAACTTTTAAGTATAAAATATCTTACATGTAAAAACCTCTCACGGTTTTGTTGACGAAAGCGATGTCAACATATTTCGAGGTAAACCGAAATTGACGAGTGCACTTTATTGGGTTCCTCACGTACGCACGCAGGAGCACACAACAGATATCTTTGTAAAACTTTTTACAACGTTTACTGTACACTAATTAATACACCTTTATGAGTTATTCCATGTAAAAAGGACCTTGATCTTGTTTTGATTTAATACAAAACAGTAAGGGCAAAAAATCAACTCGAGGCAAAAAAAAGTACAGAAAAATAAAGTAAATCGCTGCTAAACACAGTAAACCAAATAAACTCACACCACGGCAAACTGAGAAAATCACCGCAGCAAAACAAACTCTGCAAATTGATGGTGCCGGTTTTGTAAGTCAGATTTTGTATAAGAATTGTGACAGTTTGTGATTTGGGAAGTAGTGCACGCTAACTTAGAATAAAGCTTACAATGTTGTTTTGAACCATCCTCTGTCTTTTCGCTGCGGTTTGAGTTGCATGATAATAATCTAATTCTGTTTTATCGTATGCGTTGCTAAATACCTAAGGGAATTTTACGCAGAGAACTGATTCAATTTTCTTCATTTCTGGTAAGCAAATATGCGGTAGGGAAAGCCCGGGAGGTAGTCTGAACTCACTGAGCCAAACACGGGTAACTTGCAACGAAATCGGCGAAATATATATTGGTTTACCCGTGCAAGATTTCAAGATCATTTCGACGCACTCGCTGGTAAGAGAAACAAAACAAATGCAATCGAGTATCAAAAAGAGCGGTTGGATAATAGACCACTTAAAAATATCTTGGTGTGCAGTATCGCTGAGTAGTTTTACTCGTTTTTGTTTGCAGGATTTTTACAAATCGAAATCGTGATTTTGATCCGTGAAGCTTAATAATTTAATATTGTTTTCAAAATCCAATAATGAACATCACAGTTAACTCGACTAACTAAAACACCAAACAATTAGTCCAAATGAACTATTTAATAAACAATGTCTGTATAAAATGTACAAACATTTTCAAGTTTGAGAGCAGCATTAATTGAATTGTAAATATTTAAGAAAAGATGCGAAACCGACCCAACTTCAAATTCGCTCATAAATGAAGTATAAACAGATTCTCATGCACAACAAAAAAGACTAATGCTTAGTGCATACATTTACGTTTGTTACCTCATGTTTGGAGAAGGCTTGTAAATTCTGCAGGGCTAAAATTTCAAACCAGCACAATAATATCGGAAGCGAACACGCCACTCGTTGTAAGCTTACTCCAGCACCACCGACATATAAGTTCTTACAGTGTTTTGAATTATCGGCGAAGATCGATCTCTCCTTTCCTTTCGGTGTAGCTGTTAGGTCTGTTAGCAGTCTTTTGTCCATCACTTAGTGAACTTCACCGGCTCTGAGCTCGCTTTTATTCCAGTTCAATTAGCTTTTCAGCAGCTTTTCAGCCAAGGTCAGCCGCAGTGCTTCAACTCTCGGTGTTTTCCGATGTATATCATATTCAAGTCGGCAATTATTTCGGATCATCCCGTTAAGCGGTTGTCCTAGATCATTTGGCATGAGGTTTCCATAAAGTTGATGAGTAAAGAGAGTGAGAAATATTCACGAAGCACTATGTTTTCCAGCATGCTCTCTTCACGTCTTTCATTCAGGTTAAAAGGTGAACAACGTACCAACTATTTTAGCGCCCTTTCATCCAATCGCTTCGTTTAAGTTGCAATGAAATGTCCAGATCATAAGAAAACGCGAGAAAAAACAACTTGAAGTGACACAGTGTTTTAACAAATTTCTACGACAAATAAGTTAACTCTCGACAAACCAAAAAATGTTTTTGTGTTACTGTTTGCCAGAGAAGGACTCCAAATCAAGGACAAAGACAAACTCGTCCCCAGCCCTAATCCGTGCGTACGGACGGACGGACGGACGGACGGACGGACGTGACATCCAAATTTTCTCGGCTTGATGGGTTACCAATTTCTATAGCAATGGTGCTCCGCCCGCGGGCGCCTTCGGCGCCCGCGGGAGCTCCGCTAAAATCTGGCCAAATTTCGTTGCATTTGACCTTTAAGTAGTATTAATTTGCAGTTCAAATAAACCTTGTTGATGAAACCAAATTCTGTCTCATACTTGAGGCCCGTAAAGAAGACCATTGAAGTAGATTTGTATGTATCAGGAATTTATGACGAAATGTGAACGCTGCCGCAATGTGTCATTCCAAGAGCCCACGTCCCTTTTGACCAGCGGTCGGGACACCGCAGGGTGCGTCGATAGGCAAAGACACAACAAAAGCCATGCGCATTCAAATGGGAGTGACGAGGCCTAAAAGATTGTCATTCGATAGGTGCAGTAAAAAGCTGTCATCTTTTAGACGCTCACTGATTTTATATATTAGTGGTTTACATCTGACGCCATCAAAGTTCTGAAATCTCGTAACATTGGAAAAGTTGTTTATGTGAACAAGTTTTCTGTCATCACCAACGCTTAACAAGTGCGGATGGTTTGTTCTACGAAGCGGGCAAATCTTCAAACGCACGGCCAACAAAAATTGTCCCGTTTAAAAAGTGGACAAAATCGACAAAATGAACAAAAATGTGTTGTTGTTTTTTTCTCAGTCATATGTTATGCAGTCATTAGCAATTCCATTAGCCGTGAATTGTGAAACTGAAATTTCACTTTCATGACAATTTTGGAAGTCTAACTTTTCTTTGAATTTCCAATCACTGATCAGCCCGTTTCCATGTGACCTGAAGCCGCAGCACGCTGGGGAGTTTCCTTACCAATGACACTCGCACAGAGGCGGCTTCACCTTCAAGGATCTTCAAGCGGACTCGTTCGCATTTTCGAAAAAATTGCTACAATCCTCCCAAACTATAAACAAACAATAACTCTTGTAAGTTTATTCTTTGATTAGTGTGCCGAAAAACGAGATCGACTGCACAGCAAGGGCACACAAGAAACTGCAAGAGCTTTCAGAATTAATAGGTTCGTAAAGAGTGTGGATACAAAAGTTGTCTGACAAAAACTGTTGCCACAAAATTTGTCTTTAATTTTTTGTACTAATTTGGATAGGCCCTAAGTGTTTAACCATTCATTACGACCACCGGCTGCCGAAAGATATTTTGTTACACACACAACTTTTGCAAGGAATTTCAAAAACCTTTCATCATGTTTTTAAATGACGTAATAATATTTAATAAGAAAAAGCGTAAAATCAGTTGGAAAACCAAATTAAGTCAGAAGCCCCTTTTTTACTACTGATTAACAAACACGATGTGGCTTCGTCTTGCTTGCTTGTTCCTTCCTGTTCTTCTGGCGGTTTTGTCGTCAGGAAACATTGCTCCGCCGAAAACACCACGGTTTGTATACAGAGCAGACTTCCGCGGGCCTCGATCGATTTTCAAGAAGGAAATGAAAAGCCATGGGACGGAAAAACGGAAAGAATTGCAGAGAGAAGACCAGTGCGTTTGTATCCACTACGTTTCTATTAAGTTTTTCTACTAATTGCTATATTTTGGTACTTCTGCTATTTTTCCTTTTTTTTTTCTACTGTTATCTTTTTTATTGTACTTAAATGCTTTAGAATTATTTGTTCTGTAATCTACTTCCTTAATTAAGTATGTAAAATGTAAAATGCCTCTTTTCTGACCTTATATTTACTTTAAATTAATAGATGTGGTCACCCAACTAGTTTAGCTCTTTAGTTATTTTGGGTGACCAGCAACTGTATGTATTTTTAATTTATTTATTGTTTAAGTTGTTACTAGTAATTTGCAGTTCAAATAAACCTTGTTGTTGTTGTTGTTGTTGTTGTTGTTTGACCATTTAGTAGCTGATGGCATTGCAACAGACTATCTGCAGAGGTTTCCTAAAAAGAAGGGAATTTACGTCTTCAGAATCCGCGCCGATCGCAGGTTCTACAGTGGTTACGACTCACTCAAGGCTACTGCATACAAATATTTACAAGATAAAACCAAATTGATTGCAAGGCTGGTACTACGGCAAAAGGGCAAAATTTATTAGCCAATATTTCAACTAGCAGAGCTAGTCTTCTTCAGGGCCAGTACAATGTGAAACTAATGGCTCTAAAATTTGAATAGGGATATACATACAATGGCCCTGAAGAAGACTAGCTCTGCTAGTTGAAATATTGGCCAATAAATTTTGCCCTTTTGCTGTAGTACCAGCCTTGCAATCAATTTGGTTTTATCTACACTTAACGTGACGTCTGGTACGAGTATTTCTTTTACAAGAGATCCGGCAACAGACAAGTCAAGTAGTTTTATTTTTCGTTGCGTGGTCCTCTGCATCCAAACGTTTTTTAATTTACAAGAGGGAGACAAAACAAAGGCAGAAGAGTACGAGGACCTGGCATACGATTTTAAACAGGAAGAGAATGGATGGCTTACAACGAGATCCCGACAAGTTTGATTCAACAAGCCACTTACTATCCACGAAATCTGGGAAGCTTGAAAGATGTCTTCCCGAATCCTAGATATCTAGACGCAATCACTTTTGCCAGCCAAGATCCTTTCCCCGATTCTAACAAGGGCTGCCCACGTGGGTTTTGGCAAAGTTTGAAATTTTGTCTCCAAAAAATTGGCTGAACGCGAAGAATCTGAAGAATAACGACAAAACATCTTACAGCGGGTGGCCATGTAATTTACCCCTTCTCACATCACGTCCATGTGGTTGTTAGTCGTTTTACAACCTGGTTTACGAATTTATGGCGCGTTCTCAAACTAAGGGTGCGTTCGTTTGGGATCAATCCGGAATAAGAATAATTGGAATAATGTAAGTAAGCATTCGTTTGGCTGCTCTTCCTATTCCGGAATACATGGATTTTCATTCCGGCTACTCTGCTCCCAGGAGCAGAATAGCCGGAATATATTCCAGAATATATTCTTATTCCAGAATATTCCCAAACGAACGCGCCCTTAAGGCTGTCCACAAGTTGCTCGGCAACTTTTTGACAATTTTTCTTATTTCGAGCAACGCCTTGCATTCTGAGCAGCTTTTATTCGTTCTGAGAAATCGCAGCACAGATTTCCGAATGCTTCGAAAACTTCCTAGGAAGATCCGATGACCTTTCAACTACACATTGACAAATTTTAACTCATTTTGAACAGTACAAAATCGTGATGAGCAAACGTGATGTCATCGTTATCTGTATATGTGAAA
Organism: Meandrina meandrites; assembly: GCA_963693305.1. Classification (NCBI taxonomy): domain Eukaryota; kingdom Metazoa; phylum Cnidaria; class Anthozoa; order Scleractinia; family Meandrinidae; genus Meandrina; species Meandrina meandrites. Next base: position 4,921,061 of record OY855911.1, read on the forward strand.
GATATAAGTTTAGTATTTTAAGTTACGATATCTCAACAAGACATGACTGAGAGAACCTTAATGGTTGTAATTAGGGCAAATTAAGCAATTTAACAGCTTCTGTTACAATAAAATTGCATCACAAAATGGTTAGAAATCACTTTTGCAACAGCATATTTTAACTGAAGACAGAAAAGAGCAACATTTGTATATTTTGTGAGAAATTCCGCGCAGCCTTAGCTAAAATTGATTGCACAACATATCAGCGGCTATTTTAAATGTGCGGTATCCTTCTACGTCAAGTGCTACGGTAGAATTGTGTTGGCTTGCATGTGAGCCAATTCGCATTATTGTTGTGTTACTGTAGTGATCAGAATTAAGTCGTTTATTATGAATTAAGAATCAGTAAGAACTTCAAAGTGCCCCTGTGATCAAGTTTTGGATTTTCATTATTTTTTTTTACATTTCCGAGTACTATTACACTTTCTTTCTTATCCTGCCAAATTTCAATCCATTACGAATATCAGAAGTCATTTTATTTTAACATTTATTTCCGAGAATTTACGGACGCCATAAATCAACCTTGTTCCAAGGCTTGGCTGCGAATGGGAGAAAGTGACGTCAAAGGTTCAAAAATACCAAAAAAATTGTAAAAATTGTTGATCAATAAACTATATTCTCTCCTTGTATTGCTTGCTCAGTTTTAGACATACATATTTATTCGCCTGCTCAGTTAACATAACTAACAAAATTAGGAAAGCCAGCGGTAGTCTCTCGAGGAATTTGATTTTTAGTCAGCCACTGACTACTTTGAACATTAACAGTTCTTTGTAGACTTGCCTATTTGAAATTTTGATCATCACCGCAGTTCATTTAGTAGACAGATCGGTAGGTTGTTCTCTTGAGTTTTCCGTTCATCATTAAAAACGTTCTTGTAGAATATTAGTTTCCACGAAAGCTCGCATCTGAGCTTTTTTCTTCCTTCAAGTTTTAGTGACTTCTATTCAAGGGTGTTTTCCCTTGCAGTTAGCTACTATTAAAGCAAACCAGAGGTCTTTTACTTTGATTTTTATGCTTGCTTCCACCATTGTTCACCATTCCTAATCTTAAAGTAGCGATTTTTTATGTCTCGTTTTTAATTTTTCAAAGTTTCTGCTGTTGATGTGAGTTTTCTCTTTTAATTGAAATCGTTCTTCTCGTAACTGGTGGCTCTGAAACCGGGGAAATTTTTTGAACTTTGCAAAACATTACATCTTAACATGCCAATCATTATTCAATAATAAAAAATGGGGCTCACCGGACTCGTTTTTGAGTTATAAGCACTTAAAGGGAAAATTAAGGGTGTTTTTAACGGGTAAAACTGTTGCTATAGTAACCAATGACGTCATGAAAATGACCACAACTTATTCAGCAATGATTGGACATTTGTTCGATAGCATTATTGTAGCAGCAACTGATAAAGATTTGTAGTACTGACCCATCAAAGTTTAAGAGGTGGAAAGTGCTGGAAACCGTTGCGAGCCTCCTTACATGCTCTTCATTGTCCAGAAGCCAATAGCTTACAATGTTTACCATTTGAAGCCCACAAACCTGGCGTCGGGTCGCAAATTCCAGTGGTTCGTAAACAAAATGACTTCCGCTTGTCGCTTGGTTGTCGTTACATGAAGCATGTACCGCTGGTGATAAAATACTCCAGGCCGTCCACCGAGCCGTGAAACGCGGCCTGGACAAGATAGCCATTTCACGTGCTTTCCTGCTACTATCGCTGAGTCTACTGTACGACTTCAACACTTTACTGGCAAACTACAGGAATTTAGCAATATGCATGAATTAAACTGCTTTTTAACTTTTAAACTGTCGAAGTTTGTTGATTGTAAAGTTAAGTTCTGTTTTAGGGAATTCTCATTTTAAAAATATCAGAAATAGATTATGGGCGGGTCTGTATCGTCATAGTATCGCGATCGGTCACCAGCTGTCCGTTGAGTGAATTTACTTCCATTCACTGAGTTCAGATCACCCTGCTATCAGTCCTATTGGATTCCTGAAGTTTAAAACGTGAAGAGTCACTGTATAGTTGAACTCACTTAGTGTAAAAAATGTGGAGGTATCTTCGTGGGGTGTCCAAAGTATCCGCTAGCGAGAAGGCCGCTCCTGATAACAGCACGTCAACAACGGTCCACGATTCTTGCGAATACGAAAAGACAAGGACACGGAAAGTTTCACCGAAGTGGCAAGTTGGCCGCCTAGAGTCAAACGTAGAAGTTGCATATTTTATATGTTTATGTGGTGGGGGGAGGCAAATGCTTTTTTTGTGTGTGTGTGGAGGAGACTGGGCGAGTGCAGCTTGAGGGTCACTCGCCCTGTTGGCGAGTGCTCCAACCGTGACAATATATAAGCAGCTACGTTTAAAAGCTTACTTTGACTACGTCCCTGAAAATAAACTACTGTTGGAACCAAATTCTGTCTCATCCTTTACGTCCGAAAAGAAGACCATTGAGAAGTATTTTAATTAACAAGCATAGGTGTCAACTATGAAAAACAAAACCAGATGCTATCATAACGGTTTTTTTACTTGCACAGCAAGGGCGTTTTTTTTAAGCGTCAGAAGTTTCAGCACGGATACAAAGTTGGCCGACAAAAATTGCCGCCATAAAATATGTCGTTAGTTTTGTCAGGGAACGTTGATTTTGTTCACGGACAATTCTTATTTTGTCCTAATTCGGATAGGCCCTAAGTGTTTAACCACTAGCTGGCTGTTAATTAATTAAGCTAATGGAATAAGCACATGGGTGGAGCCGAGTTTGGGAAGAGGTTAGTATGACCACCGGCTACACACTCAACTTTAGCGAGGAATTCCAAAAACCTTTCATCATGTTTTTAAATGACGTAATAATATTTGATTTAGAAAGCGTAAAATCAGTTGGAAAACCAAATTAAGTCAGAAGCCCTTTTGTGACTACTGGTTAACAAACACGATGGCGTTTACCTGCTTGTTCCTTCTTTTTCTTGTGGCTTTGTCTTCGGGAAGCATCACTCCGCCGAACCCTCCACAGTTTGTGTACAGAACAGACTTCCGTGAGCATCAATTGATTTTCCAGACGGGAATGCAAAGTCATGGAACGTGCGAAAATGTCTATTACCACGTACAGGGAAGGAATTGCAAAGCGAAGACCTCGGCATTTATAGCCACTACATCCAGCAAGCCATTAGCTGACGAATTTGCAGAATTATTGCTGCGGAACGCACCCAAAAAGGAGAGCATTACTGTCTACAAAATCCGCGCCGATCCAACGTTCTACAGCGCTTATTACTCATTGATGAATGCTGCCGAAACATATCACCAAAAGGGAAAGGCAAAAAAGGCACAAAAGTACGCGACTCTGGCAGACGATTATAAATACCAACAAGAGTGGATGGCTTATAGAAGGATCCCTGTCACTCTGATTAAAGAGGCCACTCGCTATACACGAAGTATGCTATTCGGTGGCTCGAGTGCGGAAAAGGCCGATGTCGTCCCCAATCCTGCTTATGAAACCGCAAACACTTATGCCAGCCAAGAAGCTTTCCCCGGGTCAACCAAGGGCTGCTTACCTGGATTTTTGCAAAGTTTGAAAGCTTGTGTATTGTCTGACGACGAAGAAAAGAAAATTCTGAGTGGAACAAAGCATCGCTCGGCAGGTGGTCATACTCACTAACCCTTCTCACATTAAGTCCAGGTAGTTATTTCACTTGTTTAACATGCAGCCAGTTATTAAGACATGCAAAATGAAAAAAAGTCGAAAATTATCAAACTTGGCCAAAAATGTAGGTCTATTGGAACTATTTCTAAACAAATACTTTAAAGTTAAATCAGAATTTTCTTTTTCACTTTTTCAAGCTTAGAAAACGAAGATGTGGCGCGTTTAAAATTAAGGCTGTCCTAAAGTTGCTGGGCAACATTTTGGCTTTTTGGCAGCAAGAAGAAATCTAAGACTTTAAGTAGTTTATTGGGAAGTGGTATTCTTCAATTGTATCGCTTGTTCAGCTAAATATATTTATTCGCCTGCTCAGTTTTACATATAGCCAACGAAATTACTTTTGAGTTTTTCCATCATAATTAAAAAAGTTTTTGTTGAATATTAGTTTCCCCCATTCTACGAAGACTCGCCAGCTGAACCCATTTACTTCTGTATGCTTCTATTCAAGGGTCAATTATATCCCTTGCTGTAAGTTACTTGCTAGGAAAACGATTTCTAGAAATCGTATTACATGTAAGTCTTTCCATTTCAATTAATTATGCTTGCTTTAGCTTAATTTAAGTTCGCCATTTCTAATTTCAAAGTTGTCAGTTTTACTGTTTAAGTTCTCGTTGTTAATTTGAAAATTTTCTACTGTTGAAGAAAGTTCGCTCTTGTTGTTTGAATCTTTCCGTTCAAGAGAGCTCAAGATGGTGGGCGTGGCGGCTTTCGCCGTTTTTCAGGACAAACCAAGTCGACCACTCTTCTTCCACAAATTTCGGCCGCGATAAACCTACAGCCCTTTCCGCTTTTCTTAAACGAATGACCATTGCACACGTATGAATTACAGGGAAACTGACCGGGCAACATGTATGTATGTTCAACAAACGTTGAACAGTGTATCATGTGATGCTGAATGTTCAAATGTGGTATTCAACTTGTTGAACGGAATAGAGCCTGGTTCTATTCCTTTCAACAAGCTGAAACCGTGTATCATTGGCTAATTGCACTTATCAATTGGAACCCAGGCGCGCCAGGGGCATAGCCAGGACTTTCCAAATGGCAACCTCGTTCCCAGGGCTTTTCCCTTCTACGGAGAAAAGCCCTGGGAACGAGGGTGTCCTAAAGGGGAGGGGGGAGGGGGGAAGGGAATGGTCACACTATGTCACACCAAGAGTGCTTTTATGGCCCACTGCAGAGGTTCGGTCCTGAAAACGCAGTATGTAACTATCTACGTTGATCCTTCGGATTCGCGCTTTTTCGCCACCTGAATGATAAGGTTTGCATGTCACAGACACCACAGGACTCCCCCCCCCCCCCCCAGCTACGCCCCTGCGTCCAGTTCCGTTTGTCAAGCTTTCTTATATTTAATTGGTATGGATTGCTGTTTTGGGCATGGAGCTATGTTAACTTCTACACAACGATTATCATTTCTGAGCTGACGTAACTGAGTACTATGAGCACCTGCCGAAAATCACAAACTATGATTACGACCGACGAATTGCGAACAAGCAACGTTAAACTTAGCAACGTTCGGCCATCAAGTAGCTGAGGGCATTACAAGAGAATATCTGCAGAGGTTTCATAAAAAGAAGGGTATTTACCAGGGACCGCGAAAACCATTTTAAAGTGGTAGGGCTAAAAAATCTGGCCAAGCTTTTGGGGTCACTGTTCTGCCATTTATCGTGCATTTGTGCGTCATCGTATTTACAATCCCAATAAATATAACATAGCCGTCCGCACTTAGTATACTTTCAAATGCAGTAAGTATGTTAAATAAAACTACCTAAGCTTGCTCCTTTTTTGTAGCCGAGCAGCTGTGCCGAGCCTTTCAACTTCATGAAGTGGATATGCAAAATCAAAAGCCTTTTGTTACTTCAAGTGGTAAATTCATACAATATTCCTGGCATCTGGAGCGCTAAAAAATCAACCCAAGCAAAAAAGTGGCAGGGGTTAGCCCTACCAGTCCCTCCTCGTCCGCGGTCCCTGACATTTATGTCAATTCGCACCGATCAAAGGTTCTACAGTGTTAATGAAGCACTCATGGCTACTGCACGCAAATATTCACGACAGGGAGACAAAACAAAGGCAAAAGGAAGAAGAATGGATGGCTTACAAAGAGATCCCGACAAGTTCGATTCAACAAGCCACTTACTATCCACGAAATTCGGGAAGCTTGAACAATGCCGTTTTCTAGAAATGATACTGACTGAGTTCCCCTATTCGGAGTACAAGGGGTCTTAACATAAACCTCGTGGGTCATATATATTTTCTATAATAGCCATCCAGGTTGCATAAAAACAAGCACGCTTACCCCCATATTTTATTGCATTTGTTTTATGCTCATAACATTGTCATGAACTGGACCAAGTCTTAGAAAATTTTAAATACTCAATCTTTTTCAATGGAATCACCTTAAATTCTAAAGCATTTAAGAGAAAGTTCAAAGTTTATTATTTTGAACTGATATGAAACGTCCGTTTTAACCAAAATAGGGACAACTTCAAACTCATTTTTCTCTCGCGGGGTCAGCTTGAGAGCTATTAAGTTTCAGACTGTTACCATGCCTCGAGTTCTCTTTGGGTTTTGCCTTTATTTCTCGAATGTTCAACGGAAACCGTCTTAAATCTTTAACGTTTGCAAAAATCATTTATATATCGACTGCTTCTTTCCATGAATAATGCTACCGTAATTACGAGCTTCTGTCAGCTTCTGAATCGAGCAAACTTTCATGTTTTAATACTCGACCGTCTGGCTAGGGTGCATTCCGCATAAATCCTACGCCGGAGATACGCCAAGGGTTTCAAAATTCCACGCCAAGCGCCTGATAAGCCGCCAAAATCCTACGCCGATTCGCCGAGGAATGCTGCTTTGCTACCAGCTTTCTTGCCACCGCTTAGCTGCGAAAGAGAGGCCGGAAGACTCTGATAACTTTTGGTAACGACTTTGCCTCACGTAATCACGTAGTAACTGATATTCCAGCACCAGCAGGAATGAATATGCAGACCAGGGTTACGCCAAATGTCGTCTTCATCTCCCGCCGCCGTACGCCAAAAACTCTGATCCCACGCCAGTACGCCGCAAAATTTTAAAACCCACGCCGAAGATCTTCGGGGTTACCTACACTAGATGCACCCTGGCCGTCTGGCACATTCTTTTGGCATTGTTTCTCTCATTAAGTCGATGAAGGTGAGCTTTTTACTGAAAATACAACTTTTAAATCTTACCTTGATGCCTTCTTGTTGCTTCATTTCAGTTCCAGGTTAAATTTATCGATAAGGACGTAATATAAACGTTCATTCTTTGACGATTTCTCAGAAAAAGAGCCGCAAGTGATATGAAACAGACCGTAACCGGATTGTGAGTTGTTGTGACAGTGGTGCAGCCGTGTTTTTTTGGCGCGAAACTGCGGGCCGAGCGACACAATTTGGGATAACTTTTCTGCTGTCAACCAATCAGATGCGAGTACGGGAGCAGTATTATTAGCACTGAGAATCCTGCCGTTCATGGAGCTTTTTTACGTGACGTTATCAAATTTAAAATTTAAAACTATTGAAGCTGCAAAGCTGTTCTTTTAGTATATTCAGAAACCCATCAAGGTTTTCTGGCATATTTTAAACATTAATGCCACTAATTGCTGAGGAAATCTTTGTGCCAGAAGAGTGCTATGCTTTCGAGATAAAGCGTTTTGAAATTTGAGGCTGCCTAACACAACGTGATCTAAAACCAAAATAATAAGTTATAAATAATAAGTTAAGAATTCCGAAGTGCAACGGATGACTTTGGTAGCAAAATCTTTCTTTCTTCTCGCAGACAGTTTTGGCCGCCATATTAGTGTAGCAAAGTGGAATACCAATATGGCGGACCCATACAAAGCCCATCAATGCCATAGTATTTTATGCTGTATTTTAACATTTTTTCTCTTTTTTTAATAATTTTTTCTTGTTTATACTTTTTTTATATTTATATTTTTTACTTTTATCCTTACTTTCACTTTTTTATGTTTATTTCTATTCTAACCAGGCATGCCCCAGGAGTGCCACAGCAAAAAAAAAAACAGCCATGGCCCAGGAGTGCCATAGCCCATGATGCATTGAGAAGGAGTAGTCACCAGGCTCTTGGCCTCAAACAACATGGCGGCGCGGATAAGAAACGATACGTGGAAATGTGATGAAGAGCTTAAGCGGGATTTAGAAGGATACGTGAAGCAGGCGCTGAAGAGGGATGAGGTTTTGGACTTTGTTTCCAAAAAAAATATCCAATGTATGCTTGGAGTTTGCGTACTCATTGTTGTCGTTTGCATTACATACTACTTATTAACCGAGAGTGAGGTCAATACATCAAGGCCTCGGTCTGAGATTTCCCTGTAATGACCGAACGGACGAGGTTAATAAGCTATTTATTATATGGCCTTTTTAGCGCTGAAAAAAGGGAAAGGTTTTTCAATATCCGCTTGCGCGCGCAAGAGGTCATTCGAGGTCATGCGATCCAAACCAGAAGAAACGGTTTCTTTGACAATGAGGCAATTTTTGTCTTCATTACGACAAGATCTAGGGCAAATTTAACCACTTTAATTTTCACAAAACAAGTGACCTGTGTTTACAAGTGTTTGACCCTTAAAAAGTTATGAAAAGCTAAGGCAAGGAAAATTTTCATAATGTCCGGTCATTACAAGAAAATCTTGCCCGCTCATCAGCCAATCAGAGCGCGCGTACTATTGTAGCCATATAATAATTTGATATAACGCAGTGGCTACGTTTACCTCTGAGGTAAAAACACCCTTTGCAGCTCGCTTTGGTTGCCTGATACCTCCTCGTTCTTGAAGGCCACTGGGATCGACATGTTCCATCATAGCGTAGACCAGGTTTCTTGGAACTTTCTGACTGTGAAATTCTCTTATCTTTTTAGTCATTGCACGATAACCTAACAAATTTCCCGGACCATTTATTTCTTCGCGCACAGATTCTTCCAAATCATCAAGCGCTATTTCCTAGTCGATGTACTTTCAGTACTTTATATCAAAGTAATGCAAACGACAACAATGAGTACGCAAACTCCAAGCATACATTGGATATTTTTTGGAAACAAAGTCCAAAACCTCATCCCTCTTCAGCGCCTGCTTCACGTATCCTTCTATATCCTGCTTAAGCTCTTCATCACATTTCCACGTATCGTTTCTTATCCGCGCCGCCATGTTGTTTGAGGCCAAGAGCCTGGTGACTACTTCTTCTCAATGCATCATGGGCTATGGCACTCCTGGGCCATGGCTGTTTTTGTTGTTGTTTTTTTTGCTATGGCACTCCTGGGGCATGCCTGTTTTTTTTTTTTTTTGTTAATGCTAGAAAAAAAAAACAATAAAAGAATAAAAATAAACATAAAAAAGTGAAAATAAGGATAAAAGTAAAAAATAAAAATATAAAATAAGTATAAAACAAGAAAAAAATATTAAAAAAGAGAAAACAATGTTAAAATACAGCATAAAATACTATGGCACGGATGGGCCACCATAGGGCTCTGTAATTTTCCGTAATTTTCCACAAGGGTTATGGGTTTCTGCTTGGCTGCAATGATCACTGCCAAGTTAATATTTCCATCTACTTCACAATCTCCAAGTTTTTGAGGCTTTTGACAATCTTGTTGTCTTGGAGACGAGACGGTGGGCGCAGCGGCTTTCGCCATTTTCAGGACAAACCAGGTTGGCCACTTTATTTTTTCAAGATATTTCGGCCACGATAAAGCCGCAACCCTTTGCACTTTTTTTAAACGAATGACCAGTGCACATTCACGAATAACAGGGAAACTGACAGGACAACATACAGTGGAATGTCTATTTGTCGAGCCTCCAAGTGGAACGAAAATTGGCTGAAGAAATCAGAAGTTCGAGAAATTGACATTCAACTGTAATGCACTTATCATTTTGACATACAAATAAGGCAATTATTTCAACCGATGTGTTGACATTTTCACCTCGTCCGTACATCTTCTACAAAATATGCGAATTCCCCCCCCCCCCCCCCCTATTTTAGACCAAACCCAATCCATCAACCGCTTAAGTTTGCGTGGAAATAGACTACTTGTAGTCGGTCTTTTCTCTAAGGGTCGGTGGAGCGGCTTTATATTGGGAACTGGGCGAACCACCAGGCGGTCCACGCGCGCTCGTCTCGCGTCAATCCCTCTCTCACACATCTTAAACCCTACTTTACAGCATTCCCATTCTGAACTTCGAGAGAAAAACAGACTGCAAGCAGTTTAGCGTGGACATTTGGGGAGGGCTTTAAATCGCACTTCTCATGACATAAAGAGTACAATGGCATTTTTTTTTTAAGGAAGTAGCTTATTGCTGACAGACTGCAAAAACCATTGTCAACCCTATTTCAGACCAAAACGGTTTGAAAACCATACTCTTTGGCACCGAAGATACGTGCTGATATAAGCCGGGAATAATACTTCTCGGGGACATCAGTAGATTCCTTTTATTGTTAACAACACAGGTCTAATTTTGCTATTTCTCAAAAGTGTAACAGTTTCTGCAGCTTTTCTCGAACTCTTTTGTTTATGTTAATGGCTAATCCATCGAAAATGAGAAAAAATTAAATAAATCCTCGCTCGGCCCAGTCCACTTTGTCACGCTTTCTTATTTGGTGTAGGTTGCTGTTTTGGACAAGGAGCCTCGCACGTGTTGTCACGGTTGCCAGGGAAACAAGGTTTGCACGCCGCCGAATGTAATGACAACTCCGACTCCTGTGAAATAAAGACAAAAAGGGAACGAAGTGGTCAGCTTTTACATGAGATGTATTATTAAACAGTAGCAGTAGAAATGGTTATTAGATTGTAGTATATACCACACAAGTGAATGGTGCTTTCCGTGCGCGCTGATTGGTTAACTCGGGGGTGATTAGCAAAGTACTATTCACCTCCGAGCAGCCGAAGAGAAACAAAATGGCTTCGCGTGTCGCTTTGAGTACCGAAAGTAATGTTTTGGTCCGCAAGTTATTCAGCTTGTGTGGTATATACTAATTAAAAAACAATTATTCACCTCAGTGTCGGTGAAAGTGGTGGATATCTACCTCGCCGCTTTGCGTCTCGGTACATATCCGCCACTATTCACCTCCACTTCGGTGAATAATTGTTAATTACTGTAGGAAAAGCAAGGAAAACAACAAGGGACCTCCAACGATGCTGCTGCTAAGAGTCTGCTAACGTAGGATCTACAAAAGATCTAATTAGCCGAAAAAATGAACTAACATTACAAACAATGCAGCAAGAGTACTTTATCGGTTTTGGTCGTGTTGGTGTCTCACGAAGTCTACCTTTTAACTTAGTATCAGCCTTGCTGTATTGTTTGTTAAAGGAAAGCAAGTGGCGTCTTGAGAGTAAAGACGATCATGATTCAATTTTGTTATGGTCGGTAGTGTCCCTATGGTGACGCGATTTACTGCGGCAAGCGCTAAGCCTGACGTAGTTCGCGCACGCACGCTATGAAATGGAGCGGTTGCGAGCAGAGGTTCCTTCTCAACAGCCCCAAAGCAGAAAGAGAGGGGAATCCGAACAAGAGACTCTACCCGCAGGTCTGCTTCGATTCTACCCTTCTCACCTCATCTTGTGTCAGTTGGAAGTACCCATCACCTCGTGTATTAGCAGTTTCTTCCAGTGGAGTTTGACAATTCGTATCAGATGATCTGTCAAACTTTAGTAACCTGAACAAACGTGATCTGTAAAGAACAATAAGCGTTAGTCCTAAACTGAAAGATGTGCGGAGCTTTGTGGCTATTTCTTCTTGATATATCGTATTGATTAAGTGCGAGAGCGGTTAAGGGAGAGTTTCGGCACTAAGTCGTGATAATAATAATAATAGTATAGTAGAATAGATGGTACAGATAGAGCGATACTGATACCGAGGGCTGATACCCTTCCAATACGGTCCTTGATCCTGAGCAAGCTTGGTGAATAAGTGATTTATTACACGACTAAACTGAAATATAACCGTCGTTAAAGTTATCTCGGTATCTATTTGGTATCAAACTGAAAATAACTGTCACAGGAATTACTTTTCGTTTTTGAATTGGTGCCTTTAAGGGATCAGGTCACGCCCGCAAAACATGATCCAGGTATCTTTCAGTGGTTCCTTTTAACGTTCCTTAGGATAACGATTGCATGGGGGCCCCAGGGGAGGGGATCTGGACCTTCCTTCCCCACTTCCCATTGCCATCTTCTACTAAGAATATCAACAAACACAAACAACGGCAACGAGAAATCTGTCTCCACCCCCTCCCTCCCTCCCTCCCGTCTATTCCCGACTAGATCGATCACAAATTCAACGCTCGTGACGTTAATTCTATTGGCCCGTCACGCAATCTCAGACTGCGTGACGAGCACGGAGAACGTCAGCGTAGGAGGCTAATCACAAGATGATGTAGTTCTTACTTGAGACAAGAGACAAATCTGTTGAGCGTGAGCGACAGGACGGCGACAAGAAGTTCATAGAGCAGTACATGGTACAGAGATAAATTCACGTAATACAGAAAGAAGAAGAATGTTGGCGCTGTAAACCAGACCTGCGGGAAAACAACGACACACAAATTTCAGAAAATAAACTTCTTTAATTTTTGGACATAAGAATCGGAAATTAGGTCAACTTGACAAAGAGCTGTGGAGGCACAATGCCAAGGATTGCCTCTTTGTCCTCTAATTTTTTTTTCTCCTTTTTACCTTCACTCGATTTGAAGGAGACCTGGTACATCACAAATGCTTCATTAACTTCGGTCTTCTATTATAAACAGCTGGAACCTTGACTGTAAGTTATTGTTTATCATATGCAGTTCACGCTACTCAAAACAGTCGCGGCAAAGGCTCTGGGAGAATGGGCAGGAGGGAAACTCCTTCCGTCCCATTCTTTCCGCGGCCACCTGTTTCGCCATTGCGCGCTGACGAGATAGCTAACAGCACAAGGTAGCTGTTGGCGCGAGTCAAAATAATTCTTACCAGCCATTCCGTGTAACTATAAAATATATCCGCGAAGTAGTAGTAGTTTTCTCGTTGAAGTCTCAACATCACTATTGTCACTATGAATGACGCGAAGATAAAACTATAAACTCCAACCATGAAACGATCAGCTAAAGTCAACTCCTGCAATACGAAAAAAAAAGGAATAAGATATATGTAGTCAACTCTTTATCAAAATTAGCCGTGTTCATCAAGACGGAAGTTACGCCTCACACGTGACATTAAAAATCAAGTGCGTGGAGAAAAAAAATCCATTCAAGGAGCACGCATTTTTTACTAGATTTTCAGTTTCTTTTCATTTAATCATTCTGTGATATTTATTTTGTTCCCGTCTTGACTTAAAACAAAAGCCAAAAAAATTAATAATTCCGTCTGTTTTATACGTCTCGCATTTATTTAGACGTATTATAATTCCCGGACGAATGATATGTTGGTTATATACGGTGTCTTCTAGATGTATAAGGTGGTTGAGGCGGTAAAGTCGTCTGATTTGCCGTATTTTCCACTTCCAGGGGACTGCAACATTAAATTTCTCTTTGTCATATTATCAGTTCTGGCGATGATAATAATTTTGTACCACCAATTTTCAGAGTCTAACGCGTGAAAATAACTCACCGGCGTATCAGGAGTTTGTTCACTAACAGTGGCGTGGAACATAACGGCCGATACTAATAATGAACTGCAAATAAAAAAAAGTAAGAAAAACGATGTTGCAGGTAATATCTACGAATGAGAAAGTTTCAAACAAATTTGTGGGCGTAAACTTTATTTTCGAGTTCTAAGCAAAAACATAGACATTTTCCTTCTGCAATAATGTCTTCTCGTTTTCCCGCCTATCCCAGATCCGCGTGAGGCCGCCGCATCCGTAACTGGAATTTTATTACTGTCGTGAAACCCATGAAAACCAAAGTGCCAATCACTGTACACGCAAAAACTCACAATGAACCAATCAGAACTCGGAGCAAACACGTGCAACCCCTGCAAAGCGCGGGAAACGTGCGTAAGCAAAGTCACGTGGTTTTTGCACTCGATCCTGACTGGTCAAGAAAAGAGCACGTTGTTTTGATTGGTTTGACCGTCGCACAAGTTTCTTGAACTCAATAAACCAAGGCAAAAACATAATTACTCTTGTCAGTTGAAAATCTTCTGTTTGCACCCTTTTCTTTCTCTGAAAAATTCCTTAGTTTGCACAAAAACGGGGAAACAGTTTTCTTCGCTTCCGCGCTCGTTTGCAGTGTTTTCCCCTGGGTACCAGGGGACTTCTTCGCGGACGGCGGGAATGCCTCAAGCATTGACCAAGAACAGGGTATGAATGAGTCTGGTCACACAGAGAACTAATGGGGCAATGTTTCAGATATTTGTTGTGTAATAGAAAAATACAACTGAACTAACCCATCAATCCACAGCCGCATTGAAGCGTCATTTGGTGGAATAGAAAATGAAAAACACACCTGGAACGAAAAAGACGAAAAAAGACCGGGAATGTTTACTTTTCTCTTAAGGTAGTGGCAAACTAAGACACAAATGATTCCCAATCAGCAATCAGTATTCGCTATACTTTACGAAACACTTACCACAAGTACTATAAACAGAGGCGGTAAAAAAATCTTGAAAAATGCTGCTCGCTTGTGCCTTCTCATATGGAAAAGAAACTCGTAGCGCGAAACACCTTGATCCAAAAACGGGTTATATCTGAAAGAAAAAAAAAACCAAATTTACACATGCTGAGGACGTTTAACGCCTTCAGTAGCAGATTTGTCGGTTATAAATAACAGTATACATCAAATCAAAGTCATGTTACTGAAGGATAGATGGGATGCTAGCCCATTGCAGATTACCCACCAGCATTATTTCGCACGACCTGGCTGGACGGAGGCAATATGAGAATGAAGTGTCTTGCCCAAGAACACAACACAGTGACCCTGGCCAGGGCTCGAACCCGGAACACTCGATCCGCAGTAAAGCACGCTAACCATTAGGACACTGTATCTTCTCGATTGAAACTACTATTAAAGTAAATGTTTGTCTAATGTTTTGCGATGGCATATGTACATCTGAAACGATGTGTTTACTTTAGACTTCGGATATCAGTTTCCAGATTCGTGACGAAAGTGGCGCATTAAGGATCGGATTTTTCTTGGCGAATTCAAGCAAACGAATTCAAGAGAGTAAACATCGCAGATTCGTCATAAATCGTAGAATTTTGATAAAAGATAAGCGAATTTTTGGTGTTCGCGTGCGTGTATTTGGCGGAGGAGAGGGGGTGAGGTACCTTTCATAGACCATCTGTGACCAAGAGTTAGTATCAAACAGCCAGCCAGTGTAGTTTAGAGTCGGAGAAACACCGCCACGATACTTGAAATCACTGTCATCGGAGCCCTGACAAGAATCAGAGGAGACGGCTGTTAATTATAATTCAAACATATACATACGAACAGTGAATTGCACCGTTTGCCAACCTCCCGGAAACCGTTGCCACAAAACAGTCAAAACACAAGGAACACACTGGTTCGTTTTATGTTGTTCTTACTTGACAGTACTGCTTATCTAACTGCTATTTCCACTAGTCCGTGCCTATGTTCTTGCATGTGCTAGTGTTTGACAAGCCGCGTTGCAGAGGCAGGATCGCTTTTTTCTTTTGCAACATTGCGCGGTAACTTTTTACGCGCGTGGACAACCCTCAGCAATTTCCTTTACGTGACGTATGGCTACGGCAATCTCTAACACAGAGGGGACGGTCTGTTCTTTTTTCGTCTTGTTTTTCCTTGCTCTGAGAGCAGTTTAAGCAGTGAACAGCTGCACAACCTGATCGATCAAGCACCTGTCGCCTTTCAGTTTCATAACCAAGTAAGCATCGAAATTCGCTTGCCTCTAGATCTCACCGAAAATTTTACAGGCAATGTTGCATGCCAAGAAATGAATTGTGTGGTCCGCGGGTCTTAAAATCCCCACACATGGCACAAATAAAGGCTTCTCAAATGATTTGTTGGTAGCAGCTCTCAGAGAGAGTTTGAGTTTCTGTGATTTCTTGAAAAGCTTTTTCCAATTTTTGCGAATTCGTTGTTCTTTTATCATAAAAAATTTCCTGTCCAGAAAGAAAATCAAGACTGATTATTAAAAACGCAAGGCATCGCTTTCAGAAGCAAAATACGTGAACCAATGAGAACATGAGACAAATACACTAAGCTAAGCGCGGGAAACACGAGCTTGACACGCCGGGATTGGTTTAGATCTCACATCTGATTGGTTGAGTAGGTGGCCCGAGTTCTTTTAAGACCAGCCATAGAAAGAAGTAACGCAAAACGAGGGCAGTCCCGGATTACTTTCGACGCTCAAGAGAAAATTGCCCTTAACTGAAGATTTTTTTAATACCTGCATAACTTTCCATCTGAGTTCCTTTGCTGTCATTTCCATGTCTTGGATGACAATTTTCAACGTTTGGTTGTCATAACTGCCCAAAACAACAAACAGTAAACAAATCAAAAACAGTAAATAATAAAGATGGTAAATTTTAAGCTCGGTGATAAATAATGAAGATGATCTTTTTCAACAATGACACGAGCATGGGACAAAGAAAAATTCTGAGTCCCTGACGGGAATCGAACCCATGGCCTCCCAGATACCGGTTGGGTGCTCTATTACCAACTGAGCAACAAGAGAGTCGTTGTGAGCTTGGCCATTTACTAGGTTGATATGTGACATTGCTGATCCTAGCAGTATGCAGGACGCGTGTCACATATCAACCTAGTAAATGGCCAAGCTCACAACGACTCTCTTGTTGCTCAGTTGGTTAGAGCACCCAACCGGTATCTGGGAGGCCATGGGTTCGATTCCCGTCAGGGACTCAGAATTTTTCTTTGTCCCATGCTCGTGTCATTGTTGAAAAAGATCATCTTCAAATCAAAAACAGTTGTCCGACACAAGACCGTTGCCTTGACAAGCTAAATAAGTAAAATCAGAACTTAATGTACTTACGGATAGTCTTGAAGATCTGCTGCAAAGTTAAAAGCTGATTTCACCCTAAAGTACTTTCCCTCATGACTAGAAACCTGTAAAAAATGAAACAGCAGTGTTAAATTGGCCAAGTTTATTTACATTGAAGAAGAAAACAACTGACATTTTATATGGCTGGCATTTTTTGGTTTCATTACAATTGGCTTGTGTACAGGGGAGCGGGTTGGCTGTACACAGGATAATTACAATGGGAATGAATTTAGACCATTTAACATTAAAAAAAAATTAACGTGCTGTAAGTTACTTTTCATAAAATTTCCCAAAGTGTCTAAGGCATAGAAGAAGTAGTCACATGTACACAATGCAAACCTTTTTGCTGATTGTTCCTCGTATAGCTACAATATTTATTTACATAAATTATGAACCTACATGTAAACTTTGTCTTAATGCACAAATTAAAAATTAATTAGCAAAGTGTCATAACTTCCAGGCTTCATAAGATTGTGTTCTATCTACTAACCTCTGCTTGGCCTGCAGCATTAACAAGCTCAAAGCAGGCTCCTCGAAGACCATCTTTACATTTCTGTTTAGTGTACATTGTCTGCCCTTCTGGGACTGTATATATGGAAAAGAAGGCCTGTTGTTTACATGCTGTCAAATCACATTATTTGCTGTGTATAAAACTTTCCCAGGCATTGATACCCAAGATAAGAGACCTGGGACCATGAAATTTTGAGAATTCTAAGAGTATTATTTGTCATGACCGATGAGTCCATGCAGATGTGTGGACTGCATGGTCAATAATAATCTAGTTATGACTATATCTTAACATGCCCGAGACTTTTTATTGTGGACTGGTTCTTTAATTCAATTTTTTTAATAGATTGCACTGCCACAGAATGTAAAATCAAAAATCACTCATATAAATATAACCATGCAAAGAAATCATTGAGGCTGGTCAAATGAGGTGGGGAATCTAGGGTAATGTGTGAGGGGTGCTGAGCCTCCCTTATTACAGCAAAAAAGGCCCCTTTCACTATGGACCCCTTTTCCAGGAAAACCCAAGCCCATCTTCATCTAGCCCCATGCATTTTTGATCACCTCTGGCACTGATAGCAAGTCTAAATGCTGAGGATATTGTGGCGAAGGGAATCAAGGGGATCTGAATTTCTCGCTTCTCATACCTTGTACTCCTGGTTCACACTTCCTTGCATTATTTCTATTGCACAATATTACACAATGATGCAAAATTTCCCAATTTCTCGCTGCCACCTTGGGAATCCCACTTTTCATCCTCTCTTCTCCTGCCTCCACAGAATCCCTTCCATAATTTACTACCAGGTTCCTGCCCATACCCCCCCCCCCCCCATGTTTCAGTAATTCTCACACCTTTGAAGTTTAGATAGAAGTCAGCATGGAAGGTTCCAGCTTTTAGATCCACAGAATGGAGATTGATAAGATACAGAGCAATCTCCACGTACACTGTCTTTTGCTCACTGACAACCTCTGGGCATTTCTCATAATAATACCTGGCAAGAAAACACCAGCAGTGATCAACATTTACATAATGCCAAAGCATGCTGGCTAGATACAAAGGAAAGAAGTTTGCATGATGGAGATAACATGTAAAAGTGTTAAGAATGCTTCTATATCAGTAACTCTGAATGCTTAGCCAGAAATTAAACAGGCATTGATGAGGCGTAAATTTGGGCTTGCATTCAGGCTGAAGCTTTCTGTCTTACTATGTGGCACAGCCTATACCTGACCCCCCTCCACTACACCACATCTACATACACATGCTTAATGGCTTAATAACGACAGGTGCATTATTAATCAGCAAGAATGAAAATTTGACATTATGGAGCTCCCTATTAGTGACATTAAAAGGGTTGAACCCTAAAAAGAAATACCAGTATATAAGGACAAACATCCCTGGCTGGTCCATATAGAGCATCTCCTGCCCCCCCCCCCCCTCCCCCTCCCTCCTGTGGTCTCTCCACCCCTGTACCACAGGAATAAAGTCTCATTAAACTGTGCACAGTCCCTTAGGTATTGACCCTCCGGTTTCAATTCCAGGTCAAGAAACACGAAGCCTGAGGATCAAGGGATCTTCTCAGGTTGGTGCCATTTGGTGGCGTCACTGCACAAAGTAGAATCAACCCATAAGCATGGCCTGTTGGGCCTAAGTGTGTTGTTCCAGAAAATATCCATACCCCTCCCTGTAGAGATGTATTTTTTGCTTTGAACTCCCCCACCCTGCCCCTCTGGAATTTGTGCTTTAGCTTCATGCTTTCCTACAGAAGCTTTGGCTTTTAAACCTGCCCCCTCTACTACCTAAAGGAATTTTAAATGACCTTCCTTGAGGGTTAGTATCAATATTTTTCTAGAACCACACATTTAGAAATTGGTTACTTGTATACTGAAGCAATACTGTTTAGCAAACCCTCCATCTTACATGTATACCCTCCTCCTGTAGGAACCCTTACATAATGCCAGAGTGTCCCAAGGAGAGAGAAGGGGTAGATCTCTACAAAATTTGTGCATAGTCTTGAAACCCAAATATGACCAGACTATGATTGTTCTTACCCTATACTCAGGGCCATAAGCAGAAAGGGGGGGGGGAGGGGGTGCGATGGGTGCGTCTACACTCCCTCATATGCTTATTAGAGGGAGGATTAAAATGACTCTCAGAATGCAGGAAAAGTGAACTTCGTCAACTTGAATTTTCAAAATGTCCTGGTGAAATACACCCCCAGTTCCCTGCTAGATGCTCATGCTTCTGGCACTTGCACCTACCCAAGCAAAATTTTGCCTATGGCCCTGACCCTATTCAAAATACTTGCACTTTGTGCTCTCTGACCATGTGAGCTCAACTTGTAGGCAAGACTACTCAACGCCCTATTTTAGAGCAGACCAGACTCTACCAAGGAACTGCACTGGTTTATGTAAGCACTCAAGAAGGGCTCTAAATTTCCTTAGTTATTCAAGTAAACTTTTCATTTGAAAGGCTGCAGATCAAAGGATGCTATAAAATAAAGGGCCCTAGAAAAGTGGAAAATTTATTTCTAAAGCATAATGGAAAACTGGGGAGATAAAAAGAATCGTTCCATTATTTACTTTGCCTGTAACCCTGTGAACTGTGGATCTAATAAACACATACAAGATAGGCTGCGACGAAACTTAGAAATATAAATTATTATACATTTGAATTGAAGGGATCCTTTCCAGAGAAGAAAGCAAAAACTTTATGAACTTTCACTAAATTGATTTTCGTATCTGGCTAAGCCAGGTATGTAATCTTCAGTGTTGAAATATTAAATTTTGCCGGAAGAAAATCTCATTTAGAGTGGTAGTTATAAAGACCTGAAAACGTCGTGAGATGAAATCACGCCATCACCACAAACATCGTGATATTTCATAATCAATTAAGTTACTTTTAAAATGACACTTGTACATTGCGGAGCTTTGAAGGTTTAGCACAGAAAGAAAAATACACAATGACACTTCAAGCCAAGCGTGAGAATGTAAATCTAAGTATTGAAGCGAGTAAGTAAGACGTAAGCTTGTATTTATGTTAACGCTCACCATTCTGCTCTGCATTCGTAGCCCTTCTTCGAACCCGCAAGATTTCCAGGAATACAAGAAGCACAGTTTGTACAGTTCTCTAGCGAATGGATCGCTCCTGGTTTATGGCAATGATCGCCACATTTGTCGCAAAATCCGCAATTTCCATCGCTCAGACACCAAGTGCAGTTTCGGCCTCGTCCTAAGCAATCCTCGTCATCAACTTCAGCAACGGAAGAGCAGAGTTTCGACGTAATTACAATTCCTACTATAATACAAAAACTGTTGATAATCCCATTTGATGGCATTGCGACTAAACTTTGGCGTAATTTTTTTCTGAAATTCGAGGTAAAGCAGGTGAATTTTCCATTCAATGGCGAAAAACTTGAAATCCAAGTTTTGACAACACGCAGCCACGCATGTCCCACAATTGTAAATGACGTTATATATAGATGCAATTGGTTGAAAAATTCCCGCCAAAAGAAAGTGGCTTTTCCCCGAGACGAAAATTCACAAATTCCGGTGAAAATGTTAATTTTAATCGGGTTTTAATTTCGTTTAGAGAAGCGCTTTGGGTTAAAACTACCGAGTTGTAAAATAAAATCCAGTTTACATTTGCCTTTCATGCTTTGAATTATTTATTAGCTGAACTGAAAACAAAACATGAAATTAGTTTGCCACCGGCGACCTTTAATTTTGCAAGCATTTTTGTCGATATCTCTCAATTCGGCTTGCTTATCTTGGCTTATGGCATGTGAAAATACTTAAGTAAATAAATGTTCTGAGAGGTTTGATTGAAAGAGAACATAGTTCGGAAAATCTGTACACGTAACCAGAAACTACCACTTTAGAAATTTATGTTTTAAAATGTATTGCAATTCATATCACATCGTTATTTCTTTCAAAGTCACCATAAAATTTGAAGTTTGAATAATTCTAAACGATTCTGAGCAGGTTCGGTGCAAAGGCCGTTATCAGGCATGCCCGGGCAGGCATGCCACTACAGTGAGGAAGTGGAATATATACCCACCCTCCCCTCTCTTCCCCCAGACCTCCCCATCCACAATTTGGATAAATTGATCAGCGGCTACCCATTCAAGAGTTTCGGGGACATACCAATCACCATATATGAAGTATATACTGCAACATTATTCTGAAACAACATGGCGGAGCTGAGCGCATATCGTGATCAGCATTTTAAGGTGCTATTGTCTTTCCATTTCCTTTTTCTTTAATTGGTGAACCTTTCCAGTGAAGGGTTTTGATTTTGTTTTGCTTTTACTCAGGGCTCACGTAATGAACTCGAAAAACGGCTGGAAACAAGTTCCACATTGTACGTTGGAAATCTGTCTTTTTACACAACAGAAGAGCAAATACATGAATTGTTTTCGCGGGCTGGAGACTTGAAAAGGATCATTATGGGGCTAGACAAAATCAAGAAGACTCCCTGTGGATTTTGCTTTGTCGAGTATCTTTTTATGTTGAAATAATGGCTTATTTACACGTTTGACCTGTGAACATTATGCATTAGTCAATTCCAGCAGTGCCCATCCCCCCCGGGCAACCCCGGGGCATTTCCTAATGTTGCCCGTCCCGGGGGTGGGGCATTTGCGTACCTCGGGTTGACCCCCGGGCATTTGACACGTGGTTTCAAAACCGTGGAGTGAGTCGCGTATTCGTGATGGAGGCGTTTATAGGCCAAGGCGTGGACTACGTTGCAGATTAGCTAGTCCATGAAGGACTAGAGAAGCTCGTGGATGTTCATGGATGTTTTTAAAGGTATATTTTCTGAATTTTAGATATTTCTTCATTGTCAAGAAGCAACAACTTGTATTATATTCTTATATCACCTATCGAGAGATTGAAAACAATCAACCCGGGAGCGGGGTATTTGCCCGGTTCCCTCATCCCCACCCCGGGGAATTTACCAAAGAAATGCTAATGCCCGGGGGTCAGCCCGGGGGGGGGGGGGGGGGGGATGGGCACTGCTGGAATTGACTGATGCATTATTTTATCAGATAATCAGAGAAGGGCCACCTCGTGGATTCTTCGAGTAAAGCATTATTATTATTATTATTATTATTATTATTATTATTATTATTATTATTATTATTATTATTATTATCATCATCATTTAACATTATTATTATTACAGTCAACTCTCTCTTAAAAGATGGACACCTGGTGTTGGTCCAGTCACTGTCATTTTTCAGTTATTTTACTGTAACTAAGCTTCCTGTAAGGATATAAGATGGACACCTCTCTTAGACGGACAGCTGGAGCTGGTCCCGATGGTGACCGTTTTAGAGAGAGTTGACTATACTATTACATAAAAATTATGATGACCATCATCATCGTCATCATGACGATGATATTAACACCTTAGCTTAAGTCTAGATATTACACGCGTGAAGATGCACAAAATGCTGTATGGTACATTAATGGCACCAGACTTGATGATCGCGTTATACGTACTGATTGGGATGCTGGTTTTGTGGAAGGACGTCAGTATGGGCGAGGAAAGAGTGGAGGACAGGTGAGGGCTTCTGGATCCTTGCTAACATTCATTTGGAGCTATGCCAAGTCCACAGAGAAACCCTTTTAACATGCTACGATGGCCAAGTGATCAGGAAGCTAGCCTGGCCACGGTCACTGTGTGGGACATTCCATTTCACTTCCACACCCTTTGTAATCAAATTTCCCCCGTCTGCGAAAGGCCTGGCCAAACACATGCAAGACAACATATTACAAAATGGCGTAGCTCACGATGAACCTCTCGTAGCTAAGTGGTTAGAGCACCCAACCAGTATCTGGGAGGACATGGGATGAATCCCCATCAGGGACTCGCAATTTTTTCTTTGTCCCACACTCTCAGCAAATGAACACAATTATCATTTTTATCAAATTACAACATTGTTTTGCACATGTTGCACACATTGGCCTGGGCCTGGTATAGATTACGAACTCACAAAATGAGCAGCTCCCAGTTGGCTAGAAAGCTCAGTTAATAAAACCACTGCACTGGTATTGCAGAAGTCATTGGTTCTTATCATGCTTAAGCCTGAATTTTGTTTTCAGGTTTTTTTCAGAACAGCATAAGTTGCATAGATAACTTCAATGGTCTGAATGAAGAGACTTCTTTATTGACACACTCTAAGAAAAGGATAGAAAAGGGAGTAAATAAGATTTTTGGGGAGTCTCCAACCTTCTCTTCTCCTCAATGTTTCCCCATGCAGCTCCTGTCTAGTTCTATCAATTTGCTGATGGAGACCTCAAGATATTACCGTAAATAAGCTTGTGGGGGACTCTCCAACCTTTCCTTCCTCTCATTATTTCTCTGTGCAGCTCCTTTCTAGTTTTGTCAATTTGCTGAAGGAGACTTCTGTGGAAGTTACATGTAGAGTTTGCTAATGCAACACTGAGTATGTGCACTTACTTATGTTCCATTAAATATCTAATATCTAGGTGCGAGATGAATACCGGAGTGATTACGACCCTGGCAGAGGAGGCTATGGGAAAAAGTCTCAGCAAGCATCGGGAGTTCTAACAAGTCCCCCAGTGGCCTACTCAAAACGTTGACCCGATACGCTGTGTCAAAGTAATCAGACAGTTAATACAAGATCTGGATATCCATGTTGTTCAAGATGTCTATGCAAGAATGCATTGCCATTAATACTCATGCCTGTCTACCAGAGTATGGTTTTTGCCAACTTCAAGAAATCCTTGTAAGAAGTAAAAAACTGTCAACATAAGATTCATACAGTGATAACTGTAGGAGTACTGAATACGATTGAGTGGCAAAATCAAATACTGGCAAAGATCTCTTGATCACAGAGCTTGTTGTGTTGTTGTTGTTGTTGTTTTTTTTTTGTTCAGTATAATCATGTTGCTCACTTCATAAGCATTGTTTTGATTTTGATCATGTTATGTTTAGTGGGCTGCACAGCTTATGATGGTCTGAAGGCTTTCAGTCTGTCAATTAAGTCCACAAAGTCCTCTAGCTGGTTAAATATTAAGTGTTGTTAGTGTTGCAGAGAAATATTATGTGAACAATTGTGAACAATGTTTCTGACCCTTGGCCTTTCAAAAATTGAAAATAGTGCTTCAACATTTTAACTGGGAAAAATTAACCAGAATTGTTTAATAGAGAAATAAAAAGCATGCCAGAGTGCATTGTTGAGTAATGTAAGCATGTGTAAAATTTTAAGAACTTGAAAGAAGTGCATAGAGAAGCACAAGGTGGAGGATGATTGGCCAGTTCAAGTTTATCATAGCTCCATAAAGCATACAGCATAGGTCATGTGCCTGCTTTATAAAAGACAAAAAAGACACCCAATTGCATTGTTGAGTTATATTTGAGGACGTTCGCGCTAATTGTTTATGCGCATCCTTACTGTGCACGTAATTCCTGTCGCAACGCTACGCCACGTCATGCGTCGAGCGCGCGCGCTGAGGAAACTTTCCAACCACAGATAGGGTGAGTAGCCGTTGTGTTAACTTCGCTTGCAGTTTGCTAGCTTAAATGGTTGGTGACCCCTACTTTTTTCTTAACAGATCACTTTTGTTAACGATTATCTACGTTTTGTGAGAAAATGAAAAAATCTATCGATTAAAAGGTTGATTTTTTTTGCCCCACACACGTTCGAATTCTGCTTTATGATCTTTTCGTTTTGTCGTACGACGGGTTCAAATGCCTCTTCCAGGGCTAAGTTTTGCATGAAAGATGGCGACACTTAAAATTAGTTACGCAACAGACGCACTTCTTCAAAATATCACCAAGATCGTTTGCTTCCGTTTTCTCATCATCGATAATTTAAACTACAAACCTTGAAAGCCGTGCGAAATTATGTGCGCCAATTTTTCAAAATCAGGGTAGTTTTCTACAGACTTTAAATCTCTGAAACGAAGTCGGTGACCCCCACTTTTTTTGTATTTCTGACACAAGTAACTCATTATGCGTCCATAGTAAAAATTTTAGAAAAATCTATTGACTAGAAAATTTTCGCGCGAACGTCCTTAAGCATGCAGGAAGCTTTAAGAACCATCAGAAGTGTACACCGAAGCACAAGGCACAGCACAAGTGCTTATTGCACTTCTCGAGTGTTGGTTTGTTATAGAAATTCTGTGCGCTAAAACTTGTGACAAAAAGCCACAAAGGATGTGCATTGCATAAGCCGTGTGCTTTTTAAAGCTATGATGAATTACAACTGACCAGTCATAGCACACAGTTTTTCAACCATTTTATAAAAAAGTTATGATGCACATGGCTAACATCATGGGTTCAGGTTGCCACCATTTCTTTCACATTTTATAAAAAGAAATCAAAAAAAAATCTTGTGAGAAACGACCAGCTTACATTTGTGCTTCTCCAGACAAAATTCCTGTGCTTACAAACTTACTCCACAATGGGCTCAGGTGCATTTTTTTAATTTCCTTTTAATAGTAGGAACTGCTAACAAGTAGCCATTTTATTTATTTTGTACAGTATTATTATTTTTACCATTCGTTTCCAATTAAACCTGGAAGTCAATGTATTTCTAGTGGTAAAAATAAATTTAACAAATAAACAACTTCATTCTTACAGTTTAGCCAATTCAATTTATTTTCATCATTTATTTACAAAATCATCACAATTTAATTCATTTTTGACAATACTTTCAGAAGGTAATTGAATGTCTCCAACATCAAAGAACTTTCTCTTCACAATGTGCCGCAAACACTGAAGAATTACATTTCTTTCATGACGGATTTCAGGGGCCAAAAGCTGCAAGGAAAAAAGTTAAAATCAGTGTTAACAAGTATTAAACTTTCATAGTTTCAACTGTAGTACTCACGTTAAGGCTCGGAAAGCAAAATTTCTCCACAAGTTTACTTATAATAATGGATTGTTTTAGTGTTTGGTTCCGTAAAATTAGCTAGAGAAAGATTGTTGAAAGTTTGGTTCATTTGACCTTGAGGATCTTTTAAGTACCTTCAAGGATCTTTGATAATGTTCAAGAATCTTTCAGGATCCAAACGTCGTTTCAGGAATTTTACTCTCAATATTCTCAAATTCCCCACCTAATGTTTGTTTCCCCTTGGGAGATTAAAGAAATCAGGATTCTATTGAGATACTAATTAAATCTTGTTAAGACTTCTGTTATGGTTCACCTTTTCTAGAAGAGTCGACTTCCTTATCCCCATTGATTTAGAATTTACCTGAAAAAAAGGACAATGTTATTTAATGTGCAAATGTGAACTCAATTCACCTCAGGCAGATTACATGTACAAGAAGTCTCTCTTTTGGTAGTCTGTCAAACATGAAGGGAATAAAAGCATGAGAAAAAATTTGCCACACAAAATATTAGGGTCCTGATTTTTCAAACCCCTCAAGGCAAAGGAGAACTGGTTCAAGCAATTGGGGCATTTCAGAAATTTCAGGCAAAAACTGGCTTTTGTAATCATGTGCAACTGATTGAAGTAAAATGACTTCTCATTTCAAGCTGGAGGGAGGCTTGAGAAAATTGAAGGCCCAAGAAGTTACTAAAATGCAAAATATTTACCTTGGAGATATTTTTTCTTGATCTTCTGCGAAATCTTCTTGTTTTATGATGCGCCTCTTGTTTAGCTTTGTGTTCTAATTTAGGTGTACTCTTCACAGCCCTTCCAACTTCAGGCTCATTCACACACTTCTTTGAGTTTTCTTCATTCAAGGAGAAATCTGTTTGTTTATTGTTGTTAATTTCTGTTGGTTGAAGATTCACGTCAATGTCAACTTAAAGAGATTTTAGCTTTACTTGCATCGTTTTTCAATTCTTGTATACCCTAATGGCGGGTGGGGACAGGAGGGCACGACCCCCGAAGAAAAGGGGCGGGAGGCAGGAGAAGAGAGGACGGAAAGTGCGATTCCCAAGGTGGCAGGGACCATGAGAAATTGAGAAAAATTTTGCAACATTTCATTAAAATTTACAATAGAAATGGGACAAAGAGGAGGGAACCACTACGGAAAGGGGCAGGAAACATGAGTAAAAGGTACAGAAAGTGGGAACAGAAGAAATGGGAAGCAAGAGGTTTAGAGCCTCATGTGCCCCCCCCCCCCCCCCCCCCTAAACCTAATGTTTTCACAAAGTTTTTGAATAGGACATTTTAACATTTTCAGAATTGAACTGGGTCCAGCTTACAATGAAGGCTGATGCTGAATTTTTTTTTTTCAAAATATGTATTTGATTGTAAACAGCCCAGATCTGTGCTTTTAATATTCCTCCGCAATAGTTTCCATGCATAATGCAAGCTACAGTCATTTGCAAAAAGACTTGAGACAGCCTTGGTTAACAAATACATGTATGTGATTTTGGACATTTAAAGATATTTTGCTATCTACCAAAGTCTTGGATATTTTGCCATTTCTCATTTCTGTCTGAGTAGTAATAAGAATGAGTAATATATTATTATTATACTCCTGACCACTTCTAATAATAGTAATATGCCAAAGAATCCATAAGAAGAATAATTTTAATTCTTCTCATGTTGCAATTCATTGGACTAAAACAGACTACACATCTTTAAAATAATTTGCCCATTTTTTTCAAGTTTGTCCTTCATGTTGTCTACTTCATTTTGGAGCATAGTTGTACATGTCAGGTACTGTTTGTCATTCATAATCCATTTACTAAAAATCTTTCTGCAATATCCATTATTCTTCCCACCAGTAGTCTGAAAGTGATTTTGTCCACCAGTAATTCAATATTGTCAGTGATATATCACTCCTCTAACCATTTAATAACATTTTTATAATAATTTATACCTGCTTGTTCGTCATCCTCAGAATCACTGGCATATGCTGAGCAAAGTGAACCCAGTGCAGATGTGCCAGATCGGGTGGTATTGGAAGGACCTGCTTCTGATATTGGGCTAGATAATATCTTTTGTGTGGATAAGCTCTTCTTAATTCCACCTTTTGGATTTGAAACACAAAATAAAGCTTACAAATGATTAAGAAAAAGTGATTACTGTGCTACTGCAGGCTGGTAGCAGAAAGCGACAAGTATTTTACAAACACACTTTTTTAAAGGCTTCTGCTTAGCTTCAGAACACTTATGATTTTTAATAATTATTTAGAAATATATGATTAGTGAGTGGGTGTATGTGTCTTAGTTCAAAATTTATGTGTTTATTAAGGATTACAGTTACAACAATAAATCTGGGACAAAGGAAGATACAAATCAAACTAATTTAAAACCATTTTTAACTACAAACAAAGATGGGAGAATCAAGTTTCTTACCAGTTTCATTTTCATTGTCACTACAACCATCAAGGACCAATGAAAGGGGATCTTCCCCATTTTCAAGTCTTGTACAGTTTGTAGAATCTTGTGATGTTCCTTCCTTGTTTTCACTGGTGCTTGTTTCTGTAGTTTGAGTTTTAGCTGTATCCATGTCAGTAGAAACTTCAATATCCTTTCTTGTGTGACCTCTATTGCTAAAATGATTACGGCCACCACGATGAAACATCCTTCCTCCACGCTGACCTCTGCGATATCTTTGAAGAGAAACAAAGATTGTTTGGATGATTTGGCCCAAAGAAATAGGATAGACAGATTCAACTGATGTGTTTACATCCTTGTTCAATTCAGACCATGTGATGATTCATTTGGGAGGTTACAACTGTTCTGTTTGCACATACTCCAATGCACTCAGTTGCGTGCGACAAATAATTGTACAACTGTATCCTCTAAAAATGGTTCATTACAGTACATGGTCTGAATTGGAATGCAACAAGGATGCAAACATGTTAGCCAAATCCGTCTATTGTAAGACATCCTGCTCCCCCCCACACCACCCACCCCTACCCCCAGATGTGAAGAGCTTAGTACTTTATTGGTATCGAGTGGTAATAGTGTTCTAAAAATGGTACATGCATCTCTTCACCGAAAATTCTTGGTCTTCAACACATGTCCAGATTCTCTTCTCTTAGCTTCTTCTTCCACCTTTCTTTCGACATTGGCCAAAGTTGGATACTTCCTGTGTCAGAAGAACAAACAAAGTAAATTAATTAGCATGTGTAAATATTAGCATGAAAAAATAATCACTTGCTGCTGTTTGGAAAGCTCGGCCATACAAGCCCCATACCAGCATGGCCCAGGAGTCCAAAATGGTGAGATCATTGCAACTAGCTTACAACTTTAGAGTATGTACAAGCATTGATGCAACACCTGCCCAGCCAGGATCTCAAAACAACTACTGTTTGAAATAGCTTCATACAACTACCTGGTCTTGAATATTACAATAAACTACCTTAATTACCAAGATCCTCTTTCATTGAGTGGCTAGAGCACTGGACTTGAAATCTGGACATCCCAGATTCAAGTCCCATTCTGACCACTTGCTAGATTTGTTCTCGGTTGTCCTGAGTTCAACTCCTTGGTCATGCTTGTAAATAGCCAACTGGTCTACCTCCTGCCAGTTGAGAGTTTTAAGCCTCCTGCCAGTTGGGATTTTTAACCATGCTATGTTTATTTAATACATTATGCTTGTTTAGTATTTGTTTCATATACATGGCCCCACAAGCTTCTCGCTTTAAATACAAACCATGTGTATAAATAAAGTTGCTTAATTAATTACCTGTTTTACCTTTATACCAAGGAGCCTGCTCCCATCTGAATTTCATAGCTCAGTTAATAGAGTAATATGATGATCTAATCTGCAGGTGATGGTTTCAAATCCCACCAAAGGCAGTCAATAACAGTCTTTATGCATGCGAAAAGCACAATAATAACAAGTTAC
The DNA here is from genome assembly GCA_963693305.1 of Meandrina meandrites. Classification (NCBI taxonomy): domain Eukaryota; kingdom Metazoa; phylum Cnidaria; class Anthozoa; order Scleractinia; family Meandrinidae; genus Meandrina; species Meandrina meandrites. The sequence goes on from OY855911.1 coordinate 4,951,039, forward strand.
CTTTTCCGTTCTTCCCTCCACTTTGCTATTTCTTCTGGAGTGTCAAGCTTAATCCTCATCCTGCCTGTTTCATGAGTCTAAATAACACAGCATAAAAGTTAAAATAATTTAACAAAAAAATGAAACTTAAAAGATTTAAAACTCACAAATAAAGACTTCATAGATTTCTAAAACCTTTAAGTGGCCTTCAAAGCATTGATTAAAGTATACATATTAGATGGTAGTAATAATAATAATAATAATAATAATAATAATAATAGTAAGGTTCTTATTGTGCATTTAAAATTCTCAATGCACATGATTAAAAAGAATTGAACAAATGGTATTGAGCAAATGCCCAATCATTGGTAAACAAATTGTAGCTATTTTCTTGACACCACTGATTACCATAGCAACAGCACGCTAAAGTCTATATATGAGCCTAGTGGCCCATCAGGCAGGAGCTCACGTAATGGGCACATCTAAATGGTCCTAAGCCATGTCGTAGGCCTGTTGTAAGCTTGTCGCATGCCAGAAAGTAGTACCATGTAATCGGTGTAAATCATCCTTAAGAAAAACAATGCCATAGCAAAGGTACAGTTGTATGTTGAGAAACAAATAATTTGTACAGTTGTAGTAACCTGTATCCAATGCAGTTTAAGGACCTTCCTTGCAGCCTTGAATGTACAACCTTCATAATTGCACTGTTAAAATAACAATAAAACACAAATGATTTGCATGTGTCATTGCTGATCTGATGATCAAATGTGGTTGCTGAAGAAAAGGGTGGACAAGGAAATATATTAGGAAATACAATTGAGAAATAAATAAAAAATAAATCATTTTGAAAGCAGTCATTTTGCATTCACATGGTTAGATGTTTATAAACAAGTAACCTACGAACCAAAACAAAAACAGAGTTACATTCTCACTTGTGCACACATTTCTATCCCTGATGCAAGACGAACGTTTTTACTAAGGTTTATTTTTAAGGCAGTCAGCGTGACAGGCAGCCTGCGTAACTTTGGCAAGTAAAAGTTAGATATACAATTTGCAAGCATGGGATAAAAGCAACTTGAATTATACCAATAATTCTACGAAAACTGACAATACCTTTTAAAGCGATTTTAGTTTTAAAATTCAAACTCACTTATTAATAAACAGTTGTTTAGGAGAAGCCAAAAGGCATACAACTATCAAGTGGCCTGTATCGTGGAACACAATTTCACTCTGCCTCTTTCTCTCTCTTGTACTTACACGTACCTCCAAGGCTTGACGCAAACTTGAATTCCAGCATGTTTGCCCGAGTAACGGGAAACTGTGGTACCCTTGCCAGTATGAATTTGTTGTTGAACAGATTTTTTTGGAATCTCACAAGCCCTGCTCATGCAACAACCCGCGTTTTGCCCTTTCAAAGAAGTCTAACTTAACCGGAACAACTGTTATAACACTTGTTTTGGGCCCTGAACTCATACCTGAACATGGGAGCCTAGATGTGCGTTAAGTGTCTCTTTACTTGTAAAATCTTTCTGGCAAGCGTCACAACTGTAGTCTTTATTCAAAGGGGAGGTTTGACTATTTTCTGCCATCTCATTTGCTTTTTCCTACAGAAAAAAAAAATCAAGGAAATTGAGCATTACATTTTCAGTTGTGGGTTGCAAATGAAATAGTGAAATTAGATGATGATAAGAAGAACTGAAGTATGGGATCAGTCTCACCTTGTAGTCTTGCTTGTGGGACAGTTACTAGGGGCAAACTGGCTTCACTTCTTTGGTTTCATCCCCAGCAACAGTACAACAAGCGACTGCAAAGTGAGACTCACCCCAGATTTAGTTTTCATTCTTAAGTGGCAGAAAGGAGATTAATAAATCTTAGTGGGTGGTAAATTATACAGTCAACTCTCTCTTAGATGGACACCGTTGGGACCAGATCCAACTGTCCCTTGTTCATGATCAGATCATAGGATATTTAGTTACAGTAAAAATAAAAATGGCAGGAGCTGGACCAACACCAGGTGTACATTTTAAAGAGGTGTCTGTCTTAGAAAGGTGTCCGTTAAGAGAGAGTTAACTGGGCAAGATTTCCGCACAACCCCATATATTAATTATGCATACAATTTTCTGACTGACTTGTTCTTTTCATGAGGCCCTGCCAGGGGGGTGTCCCAGGTCGCTTGTCGGAATTTTAAAATGTCTCGTGTCGGCGTTTTGTCAAGGCTACACAACACTGTCGGAAATTTAGCGACATACATTTGGCTTTGTCAGTCATTTGTTGCTATTTCGTTTGAGCGCTGTCGCTACTTTTTGGCCCATGTCGCTTGTCGGAATTTACCCTGGCAGGGCCTCTTTCATGATTGCTGTTTGTGTATAGTGGTAGTATGAAATAGCTGCATACATAATTAATGTATGGGGCTGTGCGGAAATCTTACCGTTAACTGTACTAGTAAAAGTGGACAGTCTTCAAGTCAAGAGTGACTAACATCAAATTTCTCCTCGCGATATTGACACTTGATCAATAGAATGGATTTGAGAGTTTAAAAAAGTCATTACCATCGCACATCACGATAGACACAAGGGAGAGACTGGCTGGGCAAACAAACGAATTTTTTATTGATGTCGTTCCGCTAAGGAAAAGAGACCCATGGGTAGGGTGGGCTGGGTCTTTCTTAACGCTACTGACACGCGATTGCTGACAAGCTGACAAACCGCACGCTATATATTACAATGCGGACGCTATATATTACAATCCGGCATAGTCAATCGAACGTTCAAAAATCGAACTCAATCGAACTCAATCCGTGGATTGAGTTCGATTGAGTTCGGCAATCGAACGAAATCGAACACCAGACTTTCAGTGAGTTCGATTTCCGAACATATTGAATTCAATCGAAAAAATCGAACTCAATCGAACTCAATCCATCTGATTGTGTTCGACTGGGTTCGGAAACCGAGCTCAATCAAACACAATTAAATGGATTGCATTCGATTGGCTCTGGTAAACCTATACAAAGCAAGCCCAAAGCAAGCCCATCAAAACAGGTTTTCCTTGTGCGTTTTTACAATTTATTCTTATAACAGAAAGCCCATTTATAAACTGTCCACGGCATTTAAGAGAACAGAAAAGAACAGAACACGTTGAAGGTGACCTTATTGTCTGTGCTCGTTTGCTATTTGGAATGCACGGCCTGTTAGGCCTGTCTCACCTATTTTCTTTAAAACCTTGAAAGCTTCGCCATCCTTGACGTCAAAGCGGCATATTTCTGGTGGCCTTTTACTACACATTTGAAGTATACAATCCACAGCGCATCTGAAGCCAATTCTGCGGAATTTCTTCGTTTACGAAAAACACGTGCGCTACACTCCGGGTTGAAGTAACTCGAGCTTCCAAGATCTGGTTATGGATTTTCAACGCTTGTTTTACACAAATCACGAGTTCGAAAATCGAACGTTCGATTGGGTTCGATTGACTTTTTTCCTTTTCGGTGAGTTCGATTTCGTTCGATTGCCGAACTCAATCGAACTCAATCCATGAATTGAGTTCGATTGCGTTCGATTGAAATTTAGTTCGATTGGGTTTGATTGACTATGCCGGGCATAGTAATTACTGTATTTGATCCAAGTACCAAAACCCTCCATCACCAAATTAAACGGAAATTGCTTTGATCTTTTAACAAATTTTTCCAACTGATATATGCATGGAGATCAGTTGGAGAGTTTGCATGTGGATACTGGAGCTAAAAGGGTTAAAACTACAACATGTACTGTACCTGGAAATTGGTAGCCTGTGGTCTTTGTTGTTGCTGTGGATATGCTTGGGATCCTTCCTGTGAAAACACGTGGTGTTGGGGAGGACGTACAGAATATACATTCTGCCACATTCTATGCCTAAACTGAGAACCTGGATAGCAAGTAAAAGAGTTCATAGGTAATCTAGGTGGAAAACCCAGCGAGGGACTTTGTGGTCTTCCAAAGATCGGTGGAGCTGTTCCCATCGGCCATCCCGCAAATCCGCTCATGTTGAATGCTGGCGGAAAGGTTTCGAAGTTTGGAGGCGGTAGCTGCGACATTCTGATTGCAGACAGGAGCTTTCTAACAGGAAAATGGGAGAATTCAAAGGTTTTCTCTCGAAATTTTCATACACTATCTTGACCGAGCAAAGTGTTTAGCAGCCATGTGTTGTTTCCTTGAAGTCGGAAAAACTTCGTACAATTTCCGGCACCTTTCGGAACATGTTGGCACTTCGGCGGCAGAATGATACGTCAAATAGTGTGAATGAATTGTCCCAGAGAGCTGCATAAATTATGTATTGATCGTGGGCTCAAGTATGGCGGACATATCTGCGTGTCGTCGACTTATAAAAAGACAACTCTTTCGAAGGAATGAGAGCCTTTTGTTGCTCGTTCTAATAGTTCTGTGTTTATTCGTGTTTTTTGTTTACCAAAAAGGCAGCTGTGATGTTAAAGAGGAATCATTTTATCAGTTTGGGATCAAAAGAAATCAACAGACAATATCACTTGGATTGGGCACATTTCTTTTTATAATGGTTTTAACTGCACCAAACGGCAAAGATAGACGAGATGCAATGCGGAAAACATGGCTGTCTAATCTAGAAACACTTGATTCTCCAGTACTTGCAAAATTTGTAATTGGAGTCAAGGAATTATCCCAGGAACACTTGAAAAAGTTGGAAGAAGAAAACACTCTGTACCGTGACATTTTGTTTCTTCCTGAGCTGAAAGATGCGTATGAAGAGCTCCCTACCAAAGTACTGCAGACATTCGAATGGATTGATCAGAATGTGAATTCTTCATACATTTTAAAAGTGGACGATGACAGCTTTGTTCGGCTGGATATGATCATCTCAGAACTCAAGAGCACTTCATCAGTAAATAGATTGTACTGGGGGTTCTTCCGTGGTGATGCACATGTTAAGTTCTCTGGGCCATGGGCTGAAAAGAACTGGCATCTCTGCGACAGATACTTACCATATGCACAAGGTGGTGGCTACATACTGTCCAGTGATCTGGTCAATTTTATTGCGAGAAATGCTGATCTCTTACAAAAATACAACAGTGAAGATGTTTCCGTAGGTGAGTGGTAACTATTATACTAATAAATCGCACATGGGCCAGTTAGAGTAATGCTGGAAAAATAGTAGCCTGATAACATGCTGGCCCATTGTCGGGGGGGGGGAATCCTAAGTGAAAGGGATGGACCGGGGGATGCTTGGCATCTTGCTTAGGGGTGTAAATTTTGGATTTTTGGTCTCAAAAAGGAGGTGAGGGTGAGAAGTTCAGGCCCTACTGTCATCTGCCCTTAACCCTCCTCTCCCCACCCCCTCCCTCCCTCCCTGGCTGGTTGGCTGATTGGCTGATTGGCTGGTCGGTTGGTTGGTTGGTTGGTTGGTTGATTGTAGGGTCCGAAATTAACTTTTTTATGGTGGTGCCAACCGGCGACTGGACCAACATTTTTAGTCGCCAGATGGCAATTTCTGGTCGCCAAAATTTTTTCGATCTTTCCTCTTGCACTAAAAGATAAAAAACTTGTTGTGCTGGTGTATTTTTGGCCATTTTTATGCTAAAAAATCAATTATATTCCTACCAGAAAACAACAACGACAAGAAATCAAAAGAAAGTTGAGTCTTTCGAAGTCTTCTTCATCAAATGAAAACTCTCCAACATTGAAACGGACTCTACTTCAAAGTCTTACCGACAATTTCTGCTCTTTAATAGAATAAACAGCATGCCCACCAACTTTTACATAAGATTGATCTTTTTCTGGTATTTGGTGACAGATATCTCTTCATTCAACACAGTTTTTCCATAGAATTTTGCGTCCCAGCTGTTTGGGAGGTACACTAAGGGGAAATTTACTTACCGGTAAGTTTTATTTCACCAGGACAGAAAATGAGTCAATTGTTGGAGAATGGCTATGAATTTTAATCCCAATCGATGTCTCCCACAATACATTTAACAAAGCAAATACCAGTGCAATAACAAGTCACCTAAAGATGAAGGACTTTATTGAAAGTCTAGTCGCCTGCTGGTGACCAGTTGTAAAATTCTGGTCACCAGCTCTCAATATTTTGTCGCATTGGCGACCAGGAAAGCGCAATTTCGGACCCTGCATTGGTGTGTTGGTTGGTTGGTTGGTTGGTTTGTTGGTTGTGTTGGTTAGTTGGTTAGTTGGTTGCTTGGTTGGCTGGTTGTGTTGGTTGGTTGGTTGGTTGGTTGGTTGGTCGGTTGGTTGTCTGATTAGTTGGTTGGTTGGTTGATAAGCTTGGTTGGTTTGTTGGTTGCTTGGTAGCAGTGGTATGTTTTTAAAAATCATGTTGTTTATCTTTTAACTTGATAATTGAACTTGATTTCAGGAGCATGGCTGGCTCCTCTACAAGTTAATCGAGTTCATGACTACAGATTTGACACTGAATACCGGTCAAGAGGTTGTAATAATCTTCACATAGTCAGTCACAAACAGTCAATTGCAGACATGTACCAAAAACACACTCAACTCAAGGAGAATGGAAAGCTTTGCCTTAAAGAAACTCATTTGCGGAATTCATTCATTTACAACTGGGAAGTACCACCTACACAGTGTTGTAAAAGAATTGGAGGAATACCTTAGGCTCAGAAAAAATTACAAATTTTATTTCATAAAATTTGAAAAGCTGGTAGTGGGATTCTGATTTCTTGACCTCCAAAGGATATGAAAATATTTTTATACTTAAATTTTATTACGAAATGTTTGGATTATTGTTTGCACTGTGATTGGTCAGTTCATACTTCTTTATTACTCCAGTAAAGCACACTGCTTACATCATGCGCGTGCTTAATCAAGTTATAATGCACATGACTTACGTGATGAGCTTGAGCATGTGCAATTTCTTTAAAAGAAATAAAAAACTTGCTACTTGTGTATTGTTGAGTTATATTTGCAATTATAAGCACTTGGCTACAGTCCATACTTCTCTATGCACTTCTCTTGTGTTCTTAAAAATTCCTGCACGCCTAATTCAACAATGCACTGGGACGCGTTTGTATTTCTTTAGCATAATTATCTTTTTAATTGAATTGAGAAATCAAAGTTTCTAGAAATTAGGATTCCACTGCACTTGCTCATATATATTGGTAATTTATTATTATTAATAATAATTATTGTTCATTAAATCAGACCTGCCAACCCCTGATAAAAAATAGTCTGGAGACCCATCAAAAAAAATCTGGAGATTCTACAAAAAATAGTGAGCTTCTATTTTTTCCGAATCAAGATTAAACAAACCATCTTTTTATTGGGGCATTCAGTTGATCGCTTTCCTGTGCCAGGCATGAACTTGCAAAGAATACTAGGAAACTCAGCATGAGAGGCCTAGGAACTAGGCAAAAAGTGGTAAACATGAGAACTTATCAGACAGTCCAATGCAAAATCTAATACTGCAGTGTTCTGTTTTATTAGTTTAACACTTTATGGTAATAGCATTCCCATTATTTTCTTTTTTATTCAACAAGGTAATACTTTATTTCAGAATTATTTCCCCCAATAACCACGAGATTTTGAGTCTTGCCGTGAGGCTGCAAGGAAGATGAAAAATTGTGAGACACAATCCAGAATTATGAGAGTTGGCGGGTCTGACAATTGTCATGTTTTAAGAAAAAGTAAAATAAAGAACTTTATTTAAGTGTCAATGTATTTAGCACTGTTGTGCTAATTGGGGACACTGTAATTAAATAAACAAGTATTGTAAATCAAACATAAACTAGTTAAAAATCCCAACTGGCAGGAGGCTGACCAGTTGGCTATTTACAAAGCATGGAGGAGTTGAATTTGGGACCACCAAACATAAATCCATCTAGTGGCAGGGAAGGAGGAATTGAATCGGGGAATTCTGGATTACAAGTCCAGCACCTGAAGCACAAGGCTATGCTGCCTACATGATTCCCATGTAACGGTCTTACTAACTGAGTATCAGTTGAATATCCTATGCAGGATAATAAATTATTTTTAAATACCTGCAATTAAATTTAGTTTCATCTGCAGATGTAAACTACCTAAAAGCTATATTTATGATACATAAAGGAATATTTTTTACCAATTTTAATGTGAATAAATACATGGACATGTGTGTTGGTCTTTTACACTCGGCACTTGTCATGTAATTTACTGGTACATCCAGTGCAAAAGGTATATATTTTTCTTTCCATCTAAAATTGAATAAGTAAGATTCATAAAAGTTTATAAAACTAAATGTTTCAATAATTATTTTACTGCATCTTCAATAACATGCAAACTCTGAATTTCAAAACCTTTAAAATATAACAATTGCATTTTTCACTGTCATCAATCATAATTGTAACAATGACAAGATTTCAGTGAACCTTTTTCTGTTTAATTTTGATTCAGGGGATTTTTTGGGAGTTTCACTTCAAGTCTAAGGGATTCTCTTGGGCTTAAATTTATGACCCCATAATTTTGCACCTCCCTGTCTCCATAGATCCAGAAACTGAGTACCCCCTCCCCCTCCCCCCTGGCCCCCTTTCACTTACCTAGAGTAAGGATGTTGGGTCTCTTTTCTAAAATTTCCTCTTGAAGAACCCACCCCGTTATTTTAAATACCCAAATGTCAGCTTTTTGTACCTTTTTCTAAACTTCAACTTGTGAAATCCCAACTCTAAAACCATAGCACTGGAAAAGGTACCCCTTTTAGGGGGGGGGGGGGGAGCCTCCTAGTGCATTCCACGATAAGCGTATATTGCAGACATATTTATTGTAAAATATAAATACAGGATATATTATTTATTTAAAAGTAAAAAATGCTTGGCAGAATTAGTGCCATAATTTAAGTTACTGTGTAGTATATGTAATACGTATGATACATAAATTAAGTTATGTTATAATGTGTGTTTATCTAGTTATTAGTATTTGCCTTCTAGCTTTTTGTGTGTGTGTACATTTGTTATATTGTTAATTTACTTTTTTTCACTTATTAATTAATTAATAATTATTTGTTAATGTCTCTTTTTTCTTGTCTTCCTTCTTTTTTTGTGTTATATACGGTAGAACCTCTATCAAGCAGCCACCCTTGGAGAAATGGCAACTGGCCACTAAATAGAGGTTGGCCGCTAAATAGCGGTTCATCAGAAATTAGCATTGGTTGCCGCCGCTTAAAAGAGGTGGCTGCTTAAAGGGGTTTCATTTACAGTATTATACTGACAATAGTTTCGGGACTTTAGTAACTGGGCGCTTACTAGGGAGGTGCCCGCTTAATGGGTGGCCGTTTTTAAAATAGGGTTCGACTGTGATAATATTATTGCATGTACTGTAAACCTTGTTTTTATTTTAACCCCTACTGCCAGCCCTGATTAGTTGTAACTAGCAGCGGGGGCAAGCAATCTTGTAAATTATAGTTTTTTAGTTCAGTTCAGTTCAAATAAACATTTTTTTCTGTGTTAGTGAACTGTTGATTTGTGTTTGGTAGATGTGCTTTTAAAATGACATAATATTTATTTCCCTTTTCCCAAACCAAATCCTGTTGTTTATTAGGGAATTAAAACACAGTTGTTTTAGAAGAAGAATTTGGCGAGCGAAGTGAACCGAGAAGGGCCTGGAGAAGAGTTCTCCCCTTCTCCCTCTCTCCCCGCCTTTTTCCCCTCCCCCACCACCACCTTTCTCTTGCTGCTTTCTTTTCACCCCATCCTGGACAGGAGAGCCTGTTCACAGGCTAAGGTGTTTTTGAGTTATGGACGTGAATCAGAAGACACATAAATGTAGTCTCTTCTTTGGTCTGTATGTCAATTTTTTGTCAACGGCATAGCCCGCGACCATTGGTCGTGATCAAAAGGATTGCAGCATCCAAAGGGCGGGGACTCCTCATTGGAAAATTTAAATTAAATTCGTAACGGAAACAAATCTGGGCATGGTTCAGGCTTTTTGGGTGGCTAAAAGACGCCATTTTTCGTTTACACACATTTGCCCCCTTTTGCCCATGTTTACCTTGGTTTGATCCCGTATTTGCCCCCTATTGTCCTTTGTTATCTTTAGAGTGTAAGGCTCTTTCAATAATATTACTACCAGCAATAAAATGTCCAAAAAACCTCGAAACTTGTATAGGCGCTTGTGAGGACCACAATTTGGCACATACTGCAGCAGGTTTATGGGAAACAACCATGAAAACTGGTGTGTATATACATTCTGGTCCTTTTAGGGTACGATTTGGTGGATTCATGCCGGTATTCCGGCATCGAGCTGCAGGAAAATAGTGAGAGTTTACGCGACGAAAATAAAGGCTAACACTCAGACGGGCTAGTGTGCACTGCAACGATGCAGGCTAGTGTAAACCACATCCTGTAATTTTTTTTTAAGACAACTGCCATGTTTCTGTCCAGGGGGGGGGGGGGGGGGGAAGGGGGTACTTGACAGAATCTCGGATAGGGAGGTGCGGCCTGGCTGCCCAAATCCTGACCTGAATCTCTGATTTTCCTACCCTGTTTACAGTCGAAACCGAAGAAGCGTGAACGCCAAAAATTATTTCTGGAATGTTTATTGTTCTACGACCAATCAGATTCGAGACGTAACCGCAACAAACCGCAACAGTAATTAGCTCAAAGGTTTCGATTCTTTTATCACGAAACGACTTTTTCGTCTACATTAAGTCTTGAGATCACCACCGATTAACAAACACTCTGGAATTGTTAATTTTCTTCTATTTCAGAGTTGAAGCATAATCAAAGGATAACTATAAACGATAAATACTGAAAAGAGAAAAATAATCGAACAGACATGGCTAGACAGCGCGTCTGGAAGCAGAATAGAATTTTTGATTATCTTTTTAAAAAAATACGGCCTATCCGGTTTTTTCTACTTACAAACATTTCTAGGTTTTATCCTTTTCCCCATTTCACCAAAAAATTTACTGAATAAACTTAACAAAAATGTTCTCTCTACCTTACTTCGATGCGGAGCCAGAACAGTTCACGAAGCGCGTTGCAGCAAAATTCTCTGGCCCAGTATGTCACGCAACGGCACCCATTTTTCAAGTTTTAACGGCACACATAATATTTGAATTTGCAACGGCGCGCAAGTTTGCATTTGCTGTGAAAAATCAATTTTATTCCGCTTCCAGACGCGCTGTCTAGCCATGTCTGTTCGATTATTTTTCTCTTTTCAGTATTTATCGTTTATAGTTATCCTTTGATTATGCTTCAACTCTGAAATGGAAGAAAATTAATAATTCCAGAGTGTTTGTTAATCGGTGGTGATCTCAAGACTTAATGTAGACGAAAAAGTCGTTTCGTGATAAAAGAATCGAAACCTTTGAGCTAATTCCACCTCGTTACCATGCTGAGAGATTCCATGAGATAGCAAGCGCATGCGCCAATCAGGTTGGCTGTGAAAATTTTACTCTTCATATCACAGCTGTTTTTCTGAACGATAAGCATGGATGAACCATCGGAAATTGACAACAAACCTACCGCAGAGACTCGGCTCCGAGTGAGCTCAGACTCAGACGCAGTTTTAGCGAACTGGACCGAAGGAATTGACGCGACACCGCCGGTAAACAATGGCGGAATTAACCAAAGACGAAGCAAAGCACGTGCCGAGAAGCACATCGATTCGACTCCAAAAGAGGGCACAAATCCTAATTCTGGGACCAAAGATCCCACTAAATCACTCAAAAGTGATGCTCAATTGCAAACGAAGGGTAGTAAAACACCCTCTGGTGGCTCTAAACTTCGCAAGAAGGCCGCGGGAAAAACTACGGCGGCAGAGCCCAGCAGTTCTTCGACTCATTCAAAGGGAGAAAGCGCGCCAAAAGAGCGTCTAAGCAGTGCACGAAAATCTGCTGCCTCGGACCAAAGTTCATCCACAGATATGGCTGTTGTTTTGAAAGAGGCTTTTTCAGGCTTTGCTGTACAGATGAACAAAGGATTCAGCAGTTTAAATAAACTGCTACAAGCTAAAAACGACGACGCCAAAGGCGACGACAATGCATCCGCACTCTCCGAGTCGGATGACACTGATGGCGCACTCTAAATGGGAAATTCTTATTTTGAGGGCAAATTCCTTGAAACAAATCCCAAATTAAGGACTTTTTTTTCCTTAAATTAAAGATCTTATTTTAAGAGAAATTTCTTACTTTAAGAGTTAGTTTTTAATTTAAGAAATCGATCTTTAGTTCCAGTTGGCTAGTATAAATTCTTAATTTAAGATGAAACTTTCTTACTTTAAGAAAATTTTACTTCTTAAAATGAAGGTTTCTCGATTGTTAATTTAAGAAAACAGATACTTCATTTGAGAAATATTTTTTTTATTCAAATATTGATTTCTTTTTGAGAACACTGCAAATAAAGGAAAAAAGGTCTTAATTCCAGCACACGAAGCTCTTGCTTTCAGCACTTGTAACTTGCACCTTTGCTTGTAACTTGTACATGACGATGTGGAAGAGTGGCAAGAATTGGTGGAAGGCAAGGGCGACAACGACGGTGTTGAGTTGGAATATGGAACAGAACCAGAAGCCGTGGACATATTTTCCCCCACGTGCCCTCGAAGGGAAGATCTAGACAGCAGAGCGGTAACGAGTCCGCAAAATCCCTTCAAATTGCCTGGGAAAGAGTGTTGTTGTCCACCGAAGAGGCAGTTAGGAACGAAGGCGAAGCCGGTGTGACGGTCGAGGTAGAAGTCAAAGTTGAAGCCGGGGACTGACGGTCGACGTAGAACTCGAAGTTGACGAGCTGCTGTGAGAGCTGAACGGCGAAGTAGTCGGCGGAGTCTACGTGGACATGCTGTTGCTCGTTGTACGCATGATGAACAAACGCTGCTAGAAATGTGTTAAAGTAGAGAAGCCACCAAGCCGTTGAAAAACGAAGAAAGAGGCGACGCCAGCTGCTCGAAAAGATGACCGCTTCGACGACCGCTAAAACGCTACACAAACGAAGCTGCAACGAACGCAACGAACCATGTGAGCCTGCACTTTGACAAGTGACCGCTGGCCAAAAGCGCCCGCTAAGTCGTGGCAGTTTAACTTTGTAAATGTCATTTACTAAATTTAAATTAAGATTTCTTGTTTTGCTGTATTTTTTTAAATTCAGAAATTTTTTTCTTCGTTTTTCTAAAGATGATGTTCTTAAAATAAGTTTTTTTAATGGCTTATTTTAAGAACCTCGCCTTCCTTAAAATCAATACTTGAAAGTAAGTAGACATCATTTTAAATCAAGAACAGATACCTCAATTTAAGAAAACCTTCTTGCAATAAGAAATCACCTTAATTTGGTTTAAGAAGATATTTCTTAATTTCAAAATACAGGTTTAAGAGTGGGCGGGTCGGACATTGAACCCGAGGAGCCTGCTCCAAAGAAACAAAAAACTGACGATAACACTGTTCTAAGCAAGGATAATAGTGCCATACTTAGCCAACTCGAAAAAGAGTTCAATGTGTCTGAACAAGATGGCGCTGAAATTAACGAAAACTTGGCTGTTATTGTCCAAAAGTTGCTGAAAGAAAAACCTGAGGAAGATAAGCTGAATGAGATCAAAAAACGCTACCTCAGGCCAAAGAACTGTGCAACCCTGGCTGAAACCAGAGTTAATTTAGCTATCTGGAATAATCTTTCAGATAGAGCACGTACCTCGGACATCAAACTCCAGAAGGTACAGAAGTCTCTTATAAAGGGAACAACATCTGTGGTTCAGGTTGTAAATGACCTAATCAGCACACCAGATATGTTACCAAAGGACCAAATAGTCAGTAGACTCATGGATGGTGTTCTACTGATGGCTAATGCTAACATAGAACTAAACATCAGGCGCAGAGAAGCCCTCAAACCAGAGCTCCATACTAGCTACCGCTATCTCTGTGCTCCATCAAACCCAATAACAACGGAGCTATTTGGAGACGACCTACCCAAAGCGGTAAAAGACATCACTGACACTAATCGAATTACTTCAAAGATTAGCAGGGAGATGAAGCAAAGCTTCAAAAGATCTAGGAATGATGGCCACTCAGACAGATACCAAAGCAGGTATAAAAACAACTACTCTGGGCCGTCAAAAAACTACCGTCGCCCCTTCTTCAACAAGAAGGAGGGGGGAAAAAAGAGTGCTCAGAAGAACCAGAACTGAGCAATGACCAAAATATTGAGGTAAGGGACATAAAATTGCAAGTTGCTGGCAGGCTCAAATATTTTCTCTCTGCTTGGCAAGCCATTACCTCTGACAGTCATATTCTTGACATGGTTGAACACTGCCACCTCGAGTTTATTGAAAACCCCTTCCAACAGTATCCTATGCCTCCAATTAAATTTAATCGTCATGAGGCTGCAATTATTGATGCTGAAATACAAAAATTGCTCTGTAAAGGGGTTCTTGAGGAAGCTGTTCCCAGTTATGGTCAGTACATCTCTACCATTTTTCTCAGGAAAAAGAAAAATGGTTCTTACAGATTGATCTTGAATCTGAAAGGATTGAATGCCTCAATAGAGTATCAACATTTTAAAATGGAAAGTTTGACATGTGCTATACAATTAATGAAGAAAAATTGTTATATGGCCTCTATAGATCTGACAGATGCTTACTATACAGTTCCTGTGGCTGTTGAGCACAGGAAATATTTACGGTTTTTCTGGAGAAATACCTTGTTTCAATACACATGTCTACCCAATGGCCTAGCATCTGCACCAAGATGTTTTACCAAACTGTTAAAACCAGTATATAGCACATTGCGTAGCCAAGGCTACTTGAATGTTGGATACATTGATGATTCCTATCTACAAGGGGACTCTAAGACTGACTGTAAAAACAATGTTCTAGCCACCCAAACTCTGTTTGAGTCTTTAGGTTTCCTTATGAACTATGACAAGTCAGTGTTGCAACCTTGTCAAAAATTAGCATTTCTTGGCTTCATTCTGGATTCTATTGAGATGAAAGTATTTCTCACTACAGAAAAAACAGAGAAAATAATTTTAGCTTGCCAACAACTGTTGAAGGGAAAACCAACCTCCATAAGAGAGGTTGCCCAAGTTATTGGTCTATTGGTATCTGCTCTGCCAGCTGTCCAGTTTGGACCTCTCTTTTATAGGAGTATCGAAATTGACAAGAATACTGCCTTGCAACAAAATAAAGGCAATTATGAAGCTAGTATGACACTCTCCCCAGAATCTATAAGCGATCTTCGCTGGTGGGTAGCTAATCTACCTACAGCATGCAAGAATATCGTCACAGTCAACCCAGATATAGAAATGGAAACTGATGCTTCATTATTGGGCTGGGGGGCAGTATGTAATGGACAGTCAGCCCAAGGCATGTGGTCCCCTGTTGAAAAACAAAAGCACATCAATGAGCTTGAATTACTGGCAGTGCATTTTGGTATTAAATCGTTTCTCCCTTTATTGAAAGGGAAGCATGTGTGCATAAAAAGCGATAACTCCACAACTGTCTGCTACCTAAATGCAATGGGGGGCACAAAATCTCCTCCTTGTAACACACTTGCCAAAAAGATTTGGCTGTGCTGTATGGAAAATGATACTTGGTTGACTGCATGTCATTTGCCTGGTGTTCTCAATGTTGAGGCAGATAAACACTCCAGACAGTTTAATGAGAGAACTGAGTGGCAGCTCCAACCAAAAATTTTTCATAAGATTACAGACATACTGGGTACCCCTGAAATCGATTTGTTTGCTTCCCGATTGAACAACCAGCTTCCAAAATATGTTTCTTGGAAGCCTGACCCTGGGGCTACCCATGTAGATGCATTCTCTTTCTCCTGGAGTGATAGTTTCGTTTACATTTTTCCTCCATTTTCCCTGCTCAACAGATGTCTACAAAAATTGGAGAAAGATCAAACTTTAGCACTATTGGTGGCTCCCATTTGGCCAACTCAGGTTTGGTGGCCTCGACTACTAAGACTTCTTGTGGCAACCCCGTTGATGCTCCCGCAAAACAAGGACCTGCTTATGCTACCACACTCAGGGGCTCAACATCCTCTAAGAAACCAAATGAGAATGATGGCATGTCTGTTGTCAAGCAATCTTTTGAAGCAAGAGGAGTATCGAAGTCAGCTGTCGGATTGCTCATGGCGTCTTGGCGAGGAGGTACCAAGAAACAGTACTCGGGGTATATCAAAAAGTGGACAGCATTTTGTCTCAAAAGGAAAGTCAATCATCTTCAACCACCTATAGGAACAGTCTTGGATTTTCTTTCTGAACTTTTTGACCAGGGACTTACATACAGTGCTATTAACTGTGCTAGAAGTGCACTGTCCTCATATGTGTCTTTGGATGATGGCTCCGTGGTTGGACAGAACCCACTGGTTTGCCGACTGTTGAAAGGCGTTTTTCAGTCACGACCACCCAAGCCCAAGTATGCCGAGGTTTGGGATGTCCAAGTGGTGTTAACTTACCTGGCCACTCTTCACCCTGTTGAATCATTGACTCTTAAAGCATTGACGTTCAAACTTGTTATGTTGTTGTTATTAGTATCAGGCCAACGTGGCCAGACTATTCATTTGTTAGACACTAACAATATGTTTGTGAGTGATAACAAATACACGTTTGTTATCCCAAACCACCTTAAGCAAAGCAAACCAGGAGTATCTAACCCTCAAGTCGTTCTGGAATCTTTTGATAACCCCTCTATTTGTATTGTTACTACGCTTAAGGAATATCTTACCAGAACCAAAGCATTGAGAGAAAGCCGCCAGTCACGACTGCTAATAAGTTATGTTAAACCTTATAAGCCTGTAAGCAGAGATACTGTAACTAGATGGGTACGATCTACTATGAGTTTAGCTGGTATTGATGTAACAAAATATTCAGCACATAGTACGAGAGCTGCATCTGTCTCGGCAGCAAGCAGGGCTTCTGTAAATCTAGATGACATTCTCCGAACTGCAGGATGGTCATCTGCATACTGTTTTGCTCGACATTACAACAAACCTATAGCTAAGACTTCAAGTTATGCCAAATCGGTGCTGACATGTTTGTAAATGTAAACAGTTACATCTGATCATTAAAGTGGCATGTTGTTATTGATTCTTCATGTCCGTGTTGCTTTGAAATCTCATGGAATCTCTCAGCATGGTAACGAGGTGGAATTTAAAAATTAAACGAGACTTACCCTAAAGTTGAAGTTTGATTGTAATTCTACCGAGTTACAGAATGCTGAGAGATTACATGCCCATGCTCCCTACCCACCCGTTGGCTGTTGGGTAACACGCACATTCAGTTCTTTAAAGCCTGATTGGCGCATGCGCTTGCTATCTCATGTAATCTCTCAGCATTCTGTAACTCGGTAGAATTACAATCAAACTTCAACTTTCAGGTAAGTCTCGTTTAATTTTTAAATTACTGTTGCGGTTTGTTGCGGTTACGTCTCGAATCTGATTGGTCGTAGAACAATAAACATTCCAGAAATAATTTTTGGCGTTCACGCTTCTTCGGTTTCGACTGTAAGACAGAATGCCGATTTTTGATACCCCATCTAGGACAGTTGTTGTAGCATAATCAAACTGGAATTAAGCTTGGTGTCAATACCTAAGTCAATAGAAGTCAACACTAAGGAAGGACTTTCAGCTTGTGGCAAAACTCGTATAAATAATCAGACATAGATATCCCGTTTTAGACAGAAAGGGGTGAAATAGATACCCTGTTCAAGACAAAAAGTCCTGAAAACCATACCCTGTCTGGCCAAGATTGTCCCCCCCCCCCCCCCCAGGGTTTCTGTTCATGTTCTAATGCAAATTAGTGAAGGCAAACAAGATTATATTGATAAATTTCAGCTAGTTTATTATGGTCTGATATTGTTTTTTTATAGCCATGCTTTGGTTTCAGTATTGTGGTAAAAATACGCAATTTGGTTGCATTAAGAAAACAGCTTGCATATAGTTTACAAATCAAGTTTTCGAGTAAGTTTTCATTATTTCTTTTTGCTTGGCTCTCAAATGTGATTTTCGCGGCGATACCTCACTGTTTGGACAAGCCGATTTCATTTCAATTTAGCCCCCCTCCTCTCCCCTCTCCCCAGCCCACCTCCCCCCGCCGCCGCCCGTCCCCGGCCCGGGAAAAATTTGCCTCGCTTTCAAATGTCTCCCTACAGCCTGGGAACTAGTGATCTTGTCGATCTGGAATCACTTGCTCGATGCAAATCGCTCGTTGTTGAACTGTCCTGTGAACAAAATGCCGAACAAGAAGAAAAATAATCAAGCGAGGAATGCTTTCTACTTCTTTATGGTATCTCTAAGGCCCCAGCTAGAGAGGCAAGGTGTGGTTTTAGAAAATGGAATGCAGTCATTGGCAGAAATAGCTGGCCCTCGTTGGAAGGTAAGTCCGCAAAATCGGCCGAAAAAGCTTCCGGAGACTTTCTCACTCGCGTAAAAAGCAACAAGATAGCATTGATAAATTTATTTTGAAAAAAGGGTTTTTGTTCCGAAAGATTGCGGCTTCTCCAACTTTTATGGCGAACAATGACCTGGTTTATGCTAGCTAAAAATAAACTTTTGATATAAGATCTAATGCGCACAAAATTGACAGTAAATAATTGATTATAAGCTTCAAGGTGAATGAACTGTCTTGTATTCTTGGCGTTTTATGACGTTGTTTTGCTTGATGTTCTCAATGATAATTTACTGAACTGCTTTCCTTTGTATGCATCGATCAGTGTATGTATACCTGCCAACTTTTTCTGGGTCAAAAGCGTGAGATTTTTTAGCCAGAGAATGCCAGGATTTCCGAAGACGACACGACCATGTCCAAAGATATCCGAAGACGTCCGAAGTATTTCCAAACATGTCCGAAGTATTTCCGAAGACGTTTCAAACGTATCCGGTTCCAGTCCCAGGACGTGTTTTGCTGAACATGACCTCGTCCCGAATGCTTTTCTTGTCAAAACTCTTAGATTTCGGAGAAAGTATCGTCATTTACTCATTTTACACGGAGCTTTCGTTTCTTGCATTGGTTAGAGTTAACATTTTTTTGGAAAGT
The DNA here is from genome assembly GCA_963693305.1 of Meandrina meandrites. Lineage (NCBI taxonomy): Eukaryota > Metazoa > Cnidaria > Anthozoa > Scleractinia > Meandrinidae > Meandrina > Meandrina meandrites. The sequence goes on from OY855911.1 coordinate 4,969,982, forward strand.
GTGCCAGTTATGGATGTAATAACTCGCATTTTTCAACTAGGCGTGAGAAATTGGCTCGTAAGCGTGAGTTGGCGTGAGTTCGAATTTTTCAACTCGCAGGCGTGAGAGTTGGCAGGTATAGTGTACGTGGTCTTTTTTACAAAACAATAGTTATGGCTGCATTCTCAAAATGTTCAGATGTAAAGAGGTTTTTTTCTGTCTACAAAATTTGCAGTAAACTGAGAAAATACTCCTAAATGAATGTTTTGGGTTGACATTTTTATGTTTTATTAAAGACAGCATTAAGTAGTTGTATAAGAAAATGGAGGCCAGTTTAAGTTGTAAGGTATCAAATTTACAAGTCAAAATTTTTAGTTTTCAAAGACAAAAGAAGGGTTGCCATTAATAAACCAGCTAAGTACAATGTCAATAATATCACATGCAAATGTGTAGTTATTTTTGTTCAAAGATCTGAATGGTGGCATTGTAATCTATTGTATTGTCAATGCCCGATTCCCTCTATGGCGCGCGCCTGCAGGGAATCATGGTAGATGTATTCATCAAACCATGCATGAGACTTAGCAACGATGAATACAACTACCGTGAATCCCTGCAGGCGCGCGCCATAGAGGGAATCGGGCATTATGTAAGGTCAAGATGTTTAACCCACCTGTCCAAACAATAATCATTTTAAGCAATTCTTTCTTTGCATGTGACATCATCAAATTCTAAAATCAAAAAACCGATTTTATCTTCATTGGCTATAAGAAGAATTTAAATAAATACAGTAGAGTCGAGCCTCCAGGAGAAACGAAAATTGCTTCAAGAAATAGGGAGGTTTGATTAACTGGGAGTAAAATTACAGAGAAGTACTGACAGTCAACTCTCTCTAAGATGGACAGTGTATGGACCGGCTAAAACTCTCCGTCACAGAGAGGTGTCCGTCTTACAGGGAGTTTAGTTACTGTAAAATTGCTAAAAAAGGGCAGGGATGGGACCAACACCTGCTGTCCGTTTTAGAGAGGTGACCATCTTATAAACATGTCCGTTAGGAGAGAGTTCAATGTATTCATTGGAAATGAAAATTTGTTTGAGAATTGGGGAGTTTTGTGAAACCAAGGGTTCGACAAATCAGCTTGACAGCATTCTTCATTTTCAAAGTCGAGCCATTTGAATTTCCAAGTTTTAACATGTACCACGTGAGACTCGGAGAAGCATATTATTTATTGAACTGTTTTAACATATCAAATTTTTTAGATGTCTTTTATTGAATGATTTCAATCTAAGTTTTTTTGTGAAAACCGAATAATGATAAATAATATGAGGTTAAATATATTATTTAACTTAGTTAACATCTAGGAGCTAATTTTGGCTGTTCTGTAGTTGTCTGGCGTTAGCTTGGCATTAGCGTGGCGTTGGCGTGGCGTTTATTAGCGTACTTTGGCGGGCGGGCAATTTCCTGTGCGTGGCGTTTTACTTCCAGTCTAGGCGATGCGGGCAACTTCCGGCGCATGCGGGGTCAGCGGTTACCTGTCGCATTCTTATGCGTGCGACGTTGCACGTGCTAGTAGTTTCACTGATTCGCGTTACTAGCTTCACTGAGTTTAGTGCTCGAGGCGTTCTGGCTTACTTAGACTATTTTTTTTTCCACTGAATTCCTCATTCAGTGTGACGGGTGCTGGGAATGGGGCTGGGTGTGGCGGGCGGGGCTTGTGGCTGGGTTGTGGCTAGGGCAGGCTTTTGGGGTGTTCTTGCTACCTGGGTGTGGGGTTGGCAGCTCCAGCCCCCAGGTCCCTAGGCACCCAACCTCCATGTGCGACGCAGGCGTTAATTATTATTAATTTCTGTGCTGCAGGAGCTACCCGAACATGAGAAAGAAGTTTACCAGGAAATGGCACGCCAGGATAAAGCAAACAAAAGATATCGACCTGCCCGCAATGACAGGATGGACTGTACAGGAGAGTACATTTCGGTAAGTTATTTCACTACAAGTCTGCAAGAAAAAACCAGCAATATCATTGATTAATAACAGGATAACATTCTGTGGAGCCCTTTGCTTCATGTGCTTTGTTATACATGTATGTTATATTTGCCCAAAGGAATTTTGTCCATTTTAAATTTAATGGCTCAAAACAGCAACATGACTTTTTGGCCAGTAACCATGTTTGACCTGTAACAATGCCTATTATAATTATTATTTGAAACAAGTGGAAATTTATTTGTTATAGGCTGGAACTAGTTGAAAGTTCACTGATCCCCCCTTTTCCAGCCTTCATATGCAGTAAAATTCATGCAACAGACAAGTATTTTACATGAATCCCAAATTATCCTCCAGTCCCACCTTAATTTACATCCCTGGTTTAATTTTCAGAAACGTGTGGACACAGTCAGTTTGAATGAGAAACGACGAAAGGAGGAAAGAGAAGAGGTTAAGAGGGGATGGCTGCCTGGCCGAGGTCAGTGGTTAAATTACGTTGTTGTTTAACAATGCCCGATTCCCTCTATGGCGCGCGCCTGCAGGGATTCACAGTAATTGTATTCATCGTTGCTAAGTCTCGTGCATGGTTTGATGAATACATATACCATGATTCCCTGCAGGCGCGCGCCATAGAGGGAATCGGGCATTATTGGTTCATGCTTTTAACGTGCACTATAGAGTTATGCTGCACCCAGGAAGTTTGGAGAGCATGCTAGAATGTGAGAGTTGCTTGAGGTAATAGCTGAGAGCAACATTAGCTTCTTGAGTAAGTTGTTAGGCACAGTGGCCTACTGGTTAGCCCACTGTGGTGTGGACCAAAGGGTCTGGGTTTGAGCCCTCAATGTGTTGTGTTCAAGACACTTTACTCTCATAGTCCCTCTCTCTACCCAGGTGTATAAATGGGGGTTGTTGCAAAGTGCGAGACATGTGAGCCATTCCAGATAGCCTTCATAACACTTTGATTATCCCGCATGGCACTACGGTTAGCCAAAACAGCACTTTGGTTAGCTTACAGTTAGCTTCGCTGCCCTTGCCTTGCATGCCTGCTGCCTCCATGTTTATAAGACTCTATAAATGGATACTGTTAAAAAAAAATTTGAACCAAGGATAAAATTGAACCACAACATAAGCTCTGGCACTATGGGCCACTTGGCTCAATGCAGACATTTTAATGCATGGTGGTGAGCTCATTTTGCTAATGCTATACAGAGTGAAATGCTAAACAAGGTATTTCCTTCAAAATTAAATTTTGTTATAATTTCATTGTTGAATATATTTTAAGCTTTTTTTTTGTTACTGATTTTTACAAAATCTGCCCAAGTTTTGCTTAAATCTGAAGCTTTCTGGCAGCAGTTGTTACAGTCAACTATCTCTAAGACGGACACTGTTGGGACCAGCTCCAACTGTCTGTCTTAGAGAGGGGTCCATCTTATAGCAGGGTTGGAAATAAGGAAAAACAGATTGATAGGTGATTTTTTGTGAAGGTGCAAATCATTACCCACCCTCTCTATAAACCTCTCATAAACACCTCTTATAAACAACAGCTCTTTTAGGAGTCACAACACTGACAAAAGATTTGACCACTTATCCAGGCCGCATTTTATGTAGGTTACGATGAAGATCTTCGGTGTGGATGTCAAAAGTTTGCGGCGTACCAGCGTACGATCGTAGTCAGCACCTTTTAACTGGCGTACAGATGACTAATTTTATATTATAATAACAAAGAACCTTGGCTTTGACTTTCAAAACCTTGGCGTATCTTCGGCGTTGGATGTACACAGAATGCACCCTGGCCACTTATTATAAATATATTATTTTAAATTTTATAAAATTGTATTTAATTTTTGGCTGGCAAATTTGATCGGTAATTACCGATCACCGGCTGTTATTTCCAACCCTGTATAGGGAGTTTAGTTACAGTATTTTAATGACTGACGGGACCAACACCAGGTGTCCGTTTTATAGAGTTGTCCATCAAGTATACTAATAGAGGTGTCTGTTAAGAGAGAGTTGACTATATGACAGTTAACTTAAACTAATAGTAATGTAAATTCCATGTGGGTTTTTGTTACAGCTGTATGTGATGAAAAATTCTATATGGTTGGATTTATGTCTTGTTACGATCTTCCTGAGGAAGGATTGTTTCCTTGCGAGATTGGTGCAGTGGAGTATTCCCTAAATGGAGGAATCTTGCGAAAGATGCATTACTTTATAAAACCAGGTTTGTCGATGCAATATTATAGTCAGAATGATGTTTGATTGAGCGTTATAAAACCAAAATCCAAGTGAATACTCCAGCCCATCACCAAAGACAGGAACTTCAGTAAAGCAACAAAAACTCAAAGCAAATGAACATATCCGGGAAGAAGCATGCGCATGCAAATCATAAACTGGTAACAAATCACAGCTGACATTAGTTTTAGATTTGAGTTCAGAGTGGCTGAAATTATATTAATTCGGGGGGAGCTTGGAATCATAATGTTTTATCTAGAGTAAAAATAATAGAGCATTTTCACTGATGTGGCAAGCAACCATTTGATATTGTTTTACCAAAAACAAAGACTATTTTTGCATAAAAATAGAATTTACTTCCCAGAGGAATGTCTTGGTACACCAATATGGTCACTGTTTCTTTGTTTTGGGACACCAAATATTGATGCATGTCGTAACGCCATATGAAAATGCTCTATAAAGGTATTGGTGCATGATTATGTGTAGCCTGCAGTTTGGGTTTCCTGGAACATACAGACTCGGGTTGTGTTGCATATTTCTTTGTACTGTGATCAATAGATGTTACAGTAACTATGTTCTCTCCTGAAAGTGATCTTAATACAATACTAATGGCAAAATACTAAAAACATCTATACTTATATAATATATTTTAATTAATATCTATGCTTTTGTCTTTTTTCAGGTGAAATCAAAGTAGGCCTTCGATATACAGCCATGAGTACAAGTAAGTGTTGAACATTAATCTTTGCAATTTTCTCTCACTTATTTCATGATTAGCAACTGCATCATGCTGTATGGAAGATGGGTGCCTGCATAGACATACAGGGCTTTCCACTGAGGCCGCTAGTTAGTACAATGCTCCTACAGCTGGAGATTCCTGTAAGCCAGCCATGAGCCCCCAAGCAGTCTGCAAGGCACCTGTCATACTGAGTTAACAGTGAAGAAGAGGAAGTGGCGGTGGGAATGTCAATGAATGTGCCAAATTTGTTTATTCAAGAAGACTGATCCTGTGTCCGCCTTTCTTTACCTCAAAATGTGTCCTCAGAAAGTCTGAAACAGAGGGATCACAACTTTAGGTATACTCACATAATTATTAATAACATTTTGTTTATGTTTTCCTCTCTAGGTGAGAGGACTCATCAGATACCCGTGGAGGGTTTAGCTAAGAAAGATGACACTTATCGCAAGATCTGGCTGGACCTCTTACGTTTCGTCAACCCAGAACAGACTGCTATCTTCCCTCCTGTGTACTGCAGGGTATGCACAAATAATTAATGTTAGACCAAGAATTTAAAATATTATTAGCAGTGTTAAATATTTTTGGTTATGTTATGTCTGTTGCTTTGCAGATTTCAGAAACAAAACAAACTGAATACTGTCTGCAGTGGTTGGCTAGAAATGCAGGTAAGAGAGTGAGAAGAAAAGATTTGAATAGTGACCATTATAAATAGTGCAGACCTCTCAATAATTTTGTTTTGAGTTAACCAATAAAAAATGTGAAATGAATTAACTGCATTAGTACTACTCATGGAGTTGGAAAAATTATAACTGAAAGTGCCTATAACCCCAAAAAATGTTTTTCAAGGAAAAGAATATTTACATTTCTCTGAGCAGAATGCCGAAAAAATTTTTGATTTTGGTTGAAACCTCGATTTTCGTCGAAAAAAATCGCAATAATCAGAAACACGACCGAGCCGAAGATCCGGTCAAAAGGGTCTGGGTCCAATAAAATTTGTGACGTCAACCCAGTACATCAGTCGAACGTGATATCGCTCGCGATATGATCTGCGTTGTATGTAGGTCGTGACTCGGGTCGGAGCTCCAAAATGCGAAAAAAACCGGGACACCATCAAGTTTTCGGCAATGTAATCGAAGCACATCAGAGTTTAAGATTTCTTGGTCACCTATCTTGGTTTGATCGGCGAGTGCTAGCAGCGAAAATGAAAATCAGACTTTCGATCTTCGCACACAAACTTCAATTTTCTGCGTATGGACTCCACAGTTTTCGTAGAATTCAAGGTACATGTAATTATCTTCTATTCCCGATCCAAAATATTACCACTATTTATTTGAAGCATTAAGCGATTCTAGTGAGCGCTGCTGATTTTATTCAGACTTATTCGCTCCCCTGCATGTACACACGATGCAAATTAACAATCGACTCATTCCGCGACACTTTGTTTACATTACTAGCAGCGAAGGAAAACAAGTTCTTCACTGATTCTTACCGCAAAGATGCGGCATCTTCGGGCGTTACTTTAGTTAGCACAAGTGTTAAGCTTAAGGGTTTAAAAGCAGGACAAGATATTTTCAGTTGAATCCTAACCTTGAGCAGAAAATTTAAGAAGATTATTGATCGTATGAATGTGATGAATAGCGAATAAAGTCGGTGTACCGGCCGCTCCCGCAAACGAATAGTTGACTGCAAATTATTCATACGCAAGTACAGACTTTCGTTGTAGAATTTACAGTAAATACTGATAAGTCAATAAATCTTATACCTTTTTAAACCTCTGAGGCAATTCAATTTATTTAACTAAACTGTGCATGCTGTGCGAAGGTCAAGAATTCATGTTGTGTTGTTGTTGTTTGATGAACCCTCGACTTCTAAGTCGTACTCGACCTCGACCTCTGCGGCCTCAGAGTCCGAGCTAGAGTCATAGCTAGAATCGCTGGACGACATTATAAGTGCGTTTGAATATTCGAACTTTTGTTGAGTCAAATAAAAGTTCTTTTGACGAAAAACTAACCCTCAGTACTCTATCCCACACACAAAACAACGTGAGAGTTACTGGAGCGACGCTGGCAATGGCCTGGAATGACGTCACTAGTCCCATTCTCCCGAATGCTCGGTCGTGCTGTTAACAGCGCCAACTTTAAAAATTCGTAAAAAATTTGGGTTTTAACCGAATTCACAAATTTTTGCGACATCTTTCCCAGTTCCATACAGAGATTTGATTAGGCGAAGAATTTTTTGGGGGGTTATAGGCACTTGAACCGTTAATCTTGTTCATAAACTGCTGTTGTTGTTTTGAATTTAGAGATGCCAAACAAACTGAAGAAGGTGTATGAGCTGGAGGGACTAGTGTGTGATTTACATGCTCATTTTACTGCTGGCTCTGGCAGCTCCATGGGAATTTCAAAATCAAAGGCAACAGAGCTTCTCTCCAGTACCATTTTTGACTATGAACCTAATTCAAGGTATGTTTGGACAAAACTTTTGCTATGTTTGGACAAAATGGGTGTTAAGGGGGGAGGGGTTACTTCAGGGATTGAAGATGCTGCACTAACAGAACCAACTCCTCCCCTCTCCCCCCTCAAAAAATAAACATTCATCCCAAACATCCTTTACAACTCCTATCTTGGTTTGAACAAGCTTGGCTTGAACAAACTCCAACTGGCATACATGTATTGTAAATTAAGACCATTGATCTCTATCAATGTTGCAGTTACTTTTAATTAGATTTTTTGTTTGATTATGAACAATTATTAGATGATTCTGAATATCACATAAACCAAATCTAATAATTGTTTTATTATACATTGTTTTAAAGAAAATAACGACAAAGGCTCTGGTGAATAGGCGAATCGACCAGCCATGTTTTTACTTAGCTGTGTGCAAGATAGCTCTTGCCACCTGTGAACTTGACATTCTCTTAAAAATCATGCATTGCATGTGCAACTTTCAGATTAATCTGTAGGTTGCGCTGATTGCCAGAATTAACTGTAGGCTGACTTCAATGTATAGTTATTTAAATCATCTGTACAGTTGACTAACTTGATAACTCAAACCCTTGCTTTTAAAATTGAACCTCCTGCTTATTCCGCTTTACCCTTCACATCCGACTTAACATGCCCTAGCTATCATCACTGGTTGGAAACCTTCTCTCTGGTCAGTAAATGTACCAGCTGAGTGTGTAAATAGAAGGAAAGAAGAAAGTAAGTGTTTCTGAAAAATTTTCAGATGTGACTGGCATGAAAAACAAGAGGTGAAATTTTGTGCTCTGGGAACATGCCTTCGCTACTGGTAAGAAATAAGCTATATTACTGTTTATTTATATCATCATCATCACCATCGTCACCATCACCATCATCACCATCGTTATTTATTCATTCTCCAGGCGTGGCGCGGTGGCCTAATGGTTAGTGCGCTGGACTCCGGATCGGGCGGTCCGGGTTCGAGCCCTGGCCAGGGCACTGCGTTGTGTTCTTAGGCAAGTTACTTTACTCTCATAGTGCCTCTCTCCACCCAGGTGTATAAATGGGCATCGGCGAATTTACTGCTGGGGGTAACCCTGCAATGGACTAGCATCCCATCCAGGGGGGAGTAGCAATACTCCTAGTCGCTTCATGCTACGGAAACCGGGATAAGCTCCGGCCTGATGGGCCACTAGGCTCCTATACAGACTTTACCAAGTGGAGAATTGGGTAGGCACTCTGCTTCCAGGCTATTCTGTCCTTTGCAGCCTCTGCTGCCTCTGCTCAGGCTCTTAAAATTAAAAGTGATTTTGATGAAAATTGTCATTTTTAATGGTAATTCATTATTGTTATAACAATAAATGACCCTTCTGATACATTGTATATGCCACTGCCAATGTTATTCGGCAGAGCCATGATAATGATGACTAGGAGGGGATGGATGGTGTTTTGATAATGACTGTAATGAGCACTCATTATAAAGTCAGCCCAATTGGAACAGTCCATTTTATTTCTCCAGTGACCTTCAATGTTCCCTGATGTGAAGCCAAGACAAACAAAAGGTCCAGAGAAACAAAATTCACTGTTTTTCTTAAGGACAGTTGTTTAATAAGTACTTCGTCATTCCTCGCAACTTCAAAAAATCTTCATGGTTTCCAACTTGGCCTTGGTCTTGGTTCCCTTACCAGTTCATTAGTACTGTGAGGAGAAATTAGATTTAAATCACACTTGGTACCTAGAAGGGAAGTGTTACAGGTACTCTATGTAATGGGTATAGTGGGGGGCGCGGTGGCCTAATGGTTTGTGCGCTGGACTCCGGATCGGGCGGTCCGGGTTCAAGCCCTGGCCAGAGCACTGCATTGTGTTCTTGGGCAAGATACTTTACTCTCATAGTGCCTCTCTCCACCCAGGTGTATAAATGGGTACCGGCGAATTTACTGCTGGGGGTAAAGCTGCGATGGACTAGCATCCCATCCAGGAGGGAGTAGAAATACTCCTAGTCGCTTCATACTACGGAAACCGGGATAAGCTCCGGCCTGACTGGCCACTAGGTTTGCATGCAGACTTGACCTTTACCTATGTAATGGGTATCTTATTCTCGAGAATAAGGTAATGCATGCATTTGTATGCTTCATTAGTATTTACCTACCAGCAGAAAAGAAATTTTCAATGTTGTGTAGCACCCTTAAATGCTACACAAAGTTGTTACTGTACTCAATGGGTAACAGTGTTGCTCTTCTTTATTTCTAGCTACTGTATGTCAGATTTCCTGTGCTCAGTGTATGGCATTCCGCTGACTCCAAACCATCTGCCTGAGAGGCCTGACGGAATATTCTGTACTGTGTTCAAGCCAGCAGATAGCAGTCGGTCCAACCAGGAGGAGGCACAACCTAGGGGTATGAGAAGGCCCGTGCAAGACAATGGTCCTTTTGCATCAAGAGATTACCGTTACTACAATGGTGGAGCTAGCAACGAAGGTGCAATACATATGTGAACTTTTTTTTGTTTCAATTTTGTTTCTGAAGTCTTAAATGTCAAGTTATATCAGATGGCATTTGCTGGTTTCTAATGAAAATTTTAAGGCTGTGTCATTTAGGTCTTGGAGATTTGTTCACAGCAACATGAACTACATGAATTAAGTCTGTGGGAGAAACTATAGTGTGTGACCATTCAAATGAAAGCTATTAAGTTACAGCACTTTAATAATAATCATAATAATTGCCATTCTGCACAAGGTGGATAACACCCTAGTGTGTGACCATTCAAATGAAACCTATTGACCAGTAGTTTCATATGGTGCTGTTTATTGTGCTAGGGTGATTTTAACTGTTAAGTCTGTGGATAAAACCCTAGTGTGTGACCATTCAAATGAAAGCTATTGAGCAGTACTTTCATGTGGTGCTGTTTATTATGCTATAGAAGGTTGTTCTAACTTTTTAAGTCTGTGGATAAAACCTGTGTGTGTGACAATTCAAATGAACACTATTGACCAGTACTTCCATGTGGTACTATTTTATCAAAAGGAAAGTATAGATTTTATGCTGTCTCTCCTTTCTGTAAAGGTCCCAGCGCCAGTAACAATCAAGGTGCCTATACTCGCTCAGGACCTACCTATGATCAACAGAGTCTCTACAGTGTACAAGATGATGATGACATTGAATACAACAGCAGAGCACAAGCACCACCACAGGCTGCAGCCTGGCAACTTCCTCGGCAATCATCCCAACCTCAGCAACCTATGTCAGGCTTTGGAGTGGGACGGGGACGTGGTAGAGGGCGGGTTAGTCAACCCAATCAACCTCTTCGGCGACCAAACCTTCCTGGTATGGCAGCAGGCAGGGCAGCTTCAGCTAGTCCAGGTGAGTGATGAAAAATTGACAAACAAAAATTTTATGTTATTAGTAAGCACAAGGGCTGTACTGGGGGAAAGCAATCCCAGGTCATGGCAGTGTGACTCATGCGCAACAATATCCTCCCAGCATGGTCCAGGGCAAGCATGGTTTTCAACAAATTAATGAATTTTTTTTACAAAAACTGATTGGAAAAGAGCTATTAATAGAACCTTAACCCAGTACGATATGTAGGAAATATTGGACCCAGACTGGCAATAAAGCATTTTGATTGGGTGATTTTAGTTATTTGCCCTCTTGGTTGTTTTGGATGTGCAATGCTAAATATGAGCCATGGTTAGCCTTCCATCAGATCATTGAGTAGGAAGGTAAAAAGCAAGCAGGAAAAGTGTTCACAAGAAAATAGGAGGCAAGGAACAAGAGTCTAAGTTAGCTGAAATTATAAAGGGGGATGAATAAATTTGTCAAACATTATTCCTTAGTGTCTGAGAGATTTATTTTAGGAAAGGTTGAGCTGTTTGTTGCAGATTCTAATCCAGTCATGAATCCGAGGGCCACAGGCTGCCTTTGCAAGATTATTATGTTAATATATAACTTGACAATGCACACTGGGACACGTTTCTTATTCTTCAACATATGATTGTCAGTTTATAACTTAGAAACCAATATTAATGTGATCAAGACATTTGGTAATCATCTGGAGATTTCCGGGCAATCATGAAGAGATCAGAAATAATCAACTTTTCTCTTAATAACTTTCCAATCTTGGGATCAAAGTCTTCTGGTCAACTTTGGAATCCTTGTAAGTCCTCAAATAATTGATGGGTGTCTGTGAAGCAATCTTAACATTGTTGACCAACAATCATTAACAAAAATGCTTTTTGTCTTTGTTGTACACTAAAATTCTGTTATTCAGTGGTCTATGCTATAATCGTGTGTTATGAACCTTTGCTAAATTATCATTTTGCATGTTTTTGTCTCGCCTAAGATACATCTTGGAACAGTATCGCTGCCTCTGAACAACCATCAGCTTTTATGGACAATATTCCAGCATGGGCCAGAACAGACCCAGCTGGACGAGGAGCATTAAGAGCACCTGTCACCAGACCAAAGGTTTATGCTGGAGCGATGAATCCACCAGCACCAGTGCATGCCCCAATGCCGCCGCCCGCTTGGCAACAACAGGCCTGGCAGGGGGGAAGTGGAGTAGCAGCGCAGATGAATTCACTTAATCTGAATGGTTGACAGTATGCTTTGGAAGCCTCTTGTAATAAACCCTTTAGGCCTTATGGATAGTCAGCAACTCATTTCTCCTCATCTACTCCAAACATAACCAAGAATATGCCACAAGAAAAAACGAGCAAAATAATCACTAAAGAGTCAAAACAATCAATACATGCATGACTAAATTTTCAGGGATGACAAATTAATTTTGACAGCACTCGCTCTCTGCATGACTGATTTTAAGAAATACACCAAAAATACACAATTTATACTCGCCCAGAAGGGTCAAGACTCACCCCGGGGATGAGGGCCAATTTTCATCTCTAGTTTTATAAGAAATATATGGATACCATTAAGGAGAATTTCTGTTAACATCAGGGCTTTAAGGTTAATAACTGTAGACTTCTCTTAAAATAACAGAAGATATTTATTTTGCTCTGTTGGCATTTTACTGTGTTTGCCTTCTCTGAGTGATGTTGGGTTCTGAATTGCATCTTCAAATTATAATTTATAATAACTGTCTATTACATTACAAATATATTTTAATAGTATTTATAGTGCTATGTCAAGCTGGTATCAAATTTATTAATATACATACATCTTCGCTGCTTAACAAATAATGTAATTTTGAGATGTTTCAGTTTCAAAGTATTGTTAAGAAAATATGTTTCGTTCAAATTAGTTACTTTCTTGCTAAATTGCAGATTAGTTTTGATCTACTGTAATGGCTCTGTTAACTAGCACTCCTATCTTTCTGCTCTACTCTCAATTCAAATAACCCAAACTCTTGATTCTAATAAGTTACTGACTTTTGATTGAAAAAAGCCTCCTTCCTATTCAGCACCCCTTACTGAATGTTGTAACGGAGCTTTCACAGTAATTTCCGTTGCTTACCCACTGAATGTTATTGTTACATGTAAATCATTAAGGATTTTAATGAAATTAAAGAATTCTTGGAGCCAGTGTGTTGTAGTTTAAAGATTCCACACTGCTCAAGCCTTTCCTTGACGCCTCATTTAAAAGTTCAACTTTAGTTTGCCATTTATAGTTCCCTGGCTTTCAGTTATTTTACAGAAGGTATTGACTGCTTCACAGTCTGCCAAATAATGTATCAACAAGTTTAGTTTTAAATGTTAATCTGAAATCTTGAGAATGTTATTTCTTTATTAGCAAAGTTATTATCGTGGGATCAGTTTTGGAGACATGTTTCGTTGAATGAGCTTCATTCGGTGAGATTATAAAAATGTGTAGTTTTCATCGTTCTACGTAAGCTATTTTGGCTTCGATCGCGGGCAACATTTACCAATTTTTATCGGTTGAAAGCCAACACAGATATAACGATTTCACCACCATAAGGTATCTGTCGGCCAACTGTCGGTGACCTGTTAGTAGATTATCGGCAATGTGTGGGCTGACAGTTGCCCAACAGTCGGCTGACAGGTTATTCTGGGAGCTGTTCTTCACTTATACCGATGACTTATTTTATAATTACTGTAAGTTCTCATCCTTCCAACTGCACATAGCTCTTCTTTTAGCTTAAAACCGTACTCTTACAAGATCAAAGAAACTATTTTTTTTATGAGGGTATACAGATTCGATTCGTGAATGGTGATTCCAATCTTCCAATAAGTCTACATCAACGGTCATCGACACAAAGTTATTTGAGGAGGGGGGGGGGGGGGGGGTTATTTAACAGTTTTCTGTTTGGGCCTGTTGTATTGATCAGGCTCCGATAGCCTGTGAACACAAATTGCCCCCTGTTATGTCATGTGGAACAACCGGCGGACATCCACAAATTCCCCGGGCGCAAGGTTCTCTCGTCACGCGATCGCGTGACCAAGAGATGGAGCACTGCGGTCACGCACACCAATTCGTAACCTAAATTATTCCCTTCCTGAAAACCGCCACCTTCCCCTCCCTCCTTTTGTTTTGTTTGTTGTTTGTTCAAGCTCCCAATAATCTCGTACCCAGATCTTCTCAACTCCCTGGCGAGTCCATGTTACGAGATCAGGCTCGGTAAGGAAACGGCAACGACTGTTATGCAGGCTTAGGTTTGAGAACAGATTTGTCGGCTTAGATGAGGGTCTTAGTTTCTGTCCATTTTCAGTCTGGAAAACCAACAACCCCTGAACAGTCGGAATAGGCCATTTTACAGATAACGACTTTGCCCCCAGAGCATCCTATAATATATATTTTTTCTTTTATTATGGAAATTGCAAAATTATCACAATAAAAGAATAAATCATTTCAATGAGCATTATAGGATGCCAAGGGGGCAAAATCATCATGGCTCCCGTATCCGTGAAACGGCCTATAACCACAGGCAGACCAAGCGATGGCCTTGTTAATGATATGCAACGGTCATTCTCGGTTTGACTCAAACGATCGTAATGCCCCATAAATCGCTGAATTTGAAATCTTTTGTTCCTAAATTACAATAAACTGTAAGCCAGATAAATAAAGATCACTTGCCTAATGTTGATTGTCTGTTTTTGCGAGCTTTAGTGTGGTTTTGGGACGATTAATTCCTCACCTGCCACTGACGCCCCCTACTAATAATATAGTAGGGGGCGTCAGTGGCAAGTGAGGAATTAATCGTCCCAAAACCACACTAAAGCTCGCAAAAACAGACAATCAACATTAGGCAAGTGATCTTTATTTATCTGGCTTACAGTTTATTGTAATTTAGGAACAAAAGATTTCAAATTCAGCGATTTATGGGGCATTACGATCGTTTGAGTCAAACCGAGAATGACCGTTGCATATCATTAACAAGGCCATCGCTTGGTCTGCCTGTGCTATAACGAAAGAATTCTATAATTTCGTGCGCCCGCGATGAGTGACAACAGGCGTCGCATATTTCTGGTCTCGTGATCAGTCAGGATCAGTGTGTTGCGGCAGACGACAGCCCGGGGAGCGGCTTTCCAGTGAATCGGCGAACACAAACTGATTTTACAAGATTCAGCAATCGACGCTGTTTGTATGAAAACTTTTAACGAGACCATAGGTAAAGAAAGAACATTGTTCACTTCGCGTGACTCGACGAGATTAACAGTTTGATCATTGCTTCTTTGAAGTTATTAATGGCGGGTGTTTGTTTCATGCAGCTTTCGTTTTCACGACCACATTTGTACGATGTTGGTGGCTGCAAATTAATGATTGCAAACGTCGACGTGGGTGTAATTATTGTAACAGGGAAAACTTTTACGTTCAAGGTAAGCAGGATGCCTTGATTATTGAAATTATAAAATGAAAGTTCATTTGCGCATGTGGGACAAAACCCGCGGACGCGAACAGAATTCGACCGGCCAGGCAGCGCTAAGCAAAGAAGACAGAAAAGTTTACTTATTTCCTGAATTGTTTTAGTGTCAGTAGATTTTACTTCGGAATAACTGCAGAATACCCCGCCACTTCGAAGCAATACCCCAGAAACAGCGGCTACCTGGATTAAAGAACGAGGTATATTCATGGCTACATGGCTACGTGGCTACGCGGCTACGTGGCTAACACGGCTCATGGATTAAAGAACGAGGTATATTCGTGGCTACACGGCTACGGAGGTTTGTAGCTGCGTAGCCACTATTTTAGAGGTAACTTTGAAGTGGCGGGGTATTCTGCAGTTAAGCCTTTACTTCAATGTAGATGTAAAGTGAGCTAGCAGTCATTCGCCAGGAACAGTTCTGTTCCGAATATACATCAAGAAACGTGCGCATACGAAAATATCTTAAGCGAAAGCGGAAGTGAAATGTAAAATATACAATCGCTGCCTAAAAGTTCTGGTCAGTGATATTGGAAAACACGATGGATCGTTTGTCGTGACTTGAGGGATTTTTCCTTTAAACAGAGGCGCATAGATCTTTGGGATTCAAGGGGTGAACAATTAGAGTAAATTATTTACAATTATGGTTAAAATTTTATATTTATATCTTGAGGGAAAATGTACTCAATTTTTAAGCGATGACGTCATTTTATGACGTCATCGGTTAATGCTGTAAAGCGAAAAAGCGATGGAACTTTTGGTGTTACGGTGTTACGATTACTCCCTGAATTGAACCGAAGAGCAATGGGAACTAGGTGCATTGTTTGTATTCTTTTTGAGATCCGCCATCTTGTTTTTTGGCAAAGGAAGATATTTTTTTGCAGCTTGTATCATCACCGATCGGCAAACCTTATTTCATTTGTAGCTGTTAAATTGAGATTTCGAGTCTGGAGTGAGTGTTGCACTTTATCAGTTATCGAATAAATTTGGTATAAAGTTAAGAAGTGATGTCTGTCGTGACTGCACACGAAGCAACCGATTATTAGCAGTTTTGAAACATCTGTTGAAAAGGTGAGCCATCGTAAACCTTTTTTTAAGCGATGACGATGACGTGATCGATTAATCTCACCGTGCGAGTGGACAGGATCTGTTGTTGTCTGTTGCCTGTTGTGATTAACCGATCTGTAGAACCGAATACGGGGAAAAGAAATCAAGTCAACTCAACAAGAAATCGTCGCATAGAACTCAAAGCAAAATACTCCTGGGCCGTTAGAAAGGACTAATATAAAGCATAAACGAAAGAAACAAATTATATTTGATGCGTTCTATAAGATTGGGTTATTCCAGAAAAAATCCACACCCCCCCGACGGATGGGGTCGTTTTTTAACCCCCCCTCTCACCTGGATTTCCTGAAGCACATGACCCCCCCTCCTGTCTGGATTTCCAGGACAAAAGACCCCCCTCCCGCCTGGATTTCCAGAAAAAAAATTATTAGGCTTAAATTTAATTTAAAACATTGGCCGGAAGCTGTCAATCCGACTGAAAATTCCATGACCTTCCTCCGCCAACAATAAATAAAGCAAATGAGTCTTTCAGGATCGAATGACGAATTCACGAACATCCCGTCACGCACGTGCGAACCAGTTTTGACAATCAACACGAGAAAATTTTCAGCAAGTCAGGAGATGTCAAGGCAAAAAAGTTGTCGAAGATCTAAAAAATGGAAAGAAAGGAAAAATCACAAGTTTTTTCTCCAAGGAGCGAACAGTTTGTGGTAAGTTTAAAATGAGTTTACACTTAAGCTTGCATTCCGTTCGATCAGCTGATCGCGTGATCGATGAATTCGTTGATTTATCCAAGATAATTTAATTCCAGAATCATTTTCAACTTCGTGGAAACTTATATGCTTTTTAGATGGAAGCGTTTCGATAAAAGGAGGCAAAATGCTCATGGTTTTGCGTTGTTTAGCTCCTCGTTTAGCCGTAAACACGTGAGCAAAAAAGCGGCGGCCATGTTGAAAGTCGGGCCCAGTCTCTCCAGTCAGGCGAGTAGAAATGTGTCAGGCGTTTCACGATCTTTGTTCCACAATGTTGTGACGGGTTCCTCTTTAATTTTGTATCTTGTTTTCGCGTTTTCTGCTATACAAGGACCTGTGAAGGAACTTAGATTATCATTTATGTCAGGTGAGAAATATATGAACAAAACTATTTCTACTTTTTTCAGGGTCTGAAAGCGCTGAAGTGTCACCAAGCTAAACGTTCGAAGCGCTTGAATTATCAGTTGAAATGACCCCTGCAGAAGACTTTTTGAAGTTCAACTCCCCCTCCCGCCTGGATTTCCAGAGCCTTTTACCCCCCCTCCCGCGAGAATTTCCAGAATCCCATCCGTCGGGGAAGTGTGGATTTTTTCTGGAACAACCCATTTAGTAAACAGAAATCTCTCCATTCTTTAAAACAAAAGGTGTAAACAATTTTAGACAGCGTTTGACCTTGCATTGTATATCGTATATCGTATGTCACGCCAAGATAACGCAATTTTTGTTGAACAATCATTCAGCACAGAAGTTGTCAGTTACTTTTATTTACCCTAATGTTTTGACAAATGTCCTGAAAATTATCAAAGACCCCTTGTGAAACGTCATCGCTTCTGCATGCATCGCGTGCCGTTTATTGATTAAGGTGATTCCACTGAATTGCATTGCGCATCCTTGCTGCGCATGAGTTTTCGCGTCATTTAGCGCGTGCACGAGTGCGCGCGCACACAACATTACGGCTTTTCTTTAAGGTTAAGCTCAGAAGAGAAATAAATGGTAATTTTCTTCTAAACGAGCACCGTGACCCCCATTTTTTAATGCATAAATTTAAAAGACATCCGGTTGACTACAATATATCGCAATTTAAAGAAAAGTTAAATACTCCACTTTGAGATATTTTTATTTCAATGCTTTAAAAAGTACGTTTTGAGGTAGTGCTGCTTACACACGCACGCAGCAAAATCTTTAATTTCTTTCATTATTTTAATTCCAGTTTAATTAAAATGGTTCATTATGTAAGATTAAGTGTGCCTTTCTACAAATTTCGACCGAACAGCAGCACAAGTCGAAAAATCGATTTCGCTCATATTTTGCACAAAGATAGGTCCTAGTGAGAAACTAAACGGACTGCAGTTAGTTTGTCCTGATACAGCTTCCTTTCGTAGAAATATGCAAAAAACGATTTCGCCCCGTTTGGGCTCAAAATCCACTTCTAGTTAGACTGAATTTTGTGAAAATTTGATCGTCTCGCGCATTGTACTACAGCTGTTTATGAATCTTTCAATGATATTTATAATTTTTTGAGGTCTTTATTGTATGACTGAGTGAAAAATAAAACAAATCGAGATTAGTTTTGAGCCCGAAACGAGCCAAAACTGACAGACTAAATTTGCAAATGTGTCGCGAGCGAAATTATGCAGTAAAACATTGCCATTTTTTTCTATGGGCGATAACTTTAAATATCGTAAAAATACTTTCTATGGATAAACTATACACCCATCTGCTATAATATCAAAAAACATCTCTGGGGAGATGGTTTTCAGTGGCCCGCTTTGGCCTGTGTTTATCACTAATTTTGCCGAAAATCTGTTGTTTGAAGTGTAAACAATTGCGTGATAGGCTGCTAAACCACGAATAAAATTATTCTTTTTAAAAGTATGTTTGACGTTCTTGTAAGAATTCAGCCAAAAAAATCACACAAATATATGGGCCAGTTGGTGAACTCTTTGAAGAAATAAGAGCAATGTGAGATTTTCTCTGTTCACCCGTTTTGGAAACGTTGCGTGATCTTTACAAACTTTGATCACAAAATGTCAGACGGTAATTAATTCAGTTAAATTTATTGAAGTTCTCACCATCCTGAAGTTCTCACCATCATTCACAAAACCAGGTCTTATAAAGGAAAGGTTCAGCATTCTCAGAATCACTGATAGACGTAATCACGGGTCGATATTGTTTGGTACTTTCTTTACGTGATCTGAAGGGAACTCGGGTAATGATTAAATTATATATTGTGTAATGTTTTTGCCGATCTCGTCGGATCTGATGCCTGTGTTTTTATACAAATTTGTTCTCACTCGTTTTATTCTAGTCCTATATAGAAGGAAAATCTAACACTAAAAAATGTTGGTTTAATTCATTTTCAATTAGACATGAACAGTGTAACTGATTTTATGGTTGACGGATCAATTGAAAGCAGAACATTACTTTTCCAAGTTAGGTACAAAGGTCTATTTTCAGCACGAATAGTACTTTTCAAACAACTGAAATTTTGAATATGATTTACGCCAGAATTTAACGTAAAAGTTGTACCAGCCTTGAATCTAATTTCTTTGGCGACTTTTTTAAATGCACTGAAAATATAACACAGCACAAGTCACTCGATCTGGTCAAGTCACACTGTCACACTGTGTCACGCCCAGGGTAGGAGTACGTGTAACTTTCTAGCACTAGGAAAGATTCATGGCATGTTGATTCTTCAGATTCGTGCCCGCTTTTTTCGCTCGCCCCAACTACCGAGACAGTCTCCCCCCTTTTTTTCCTAGCTCGCCCGCTTTTTTCTCTCGCCCCAACTACCGAGACAGTCTCCCCCTCTTTTTCCTCACTCGCCCGCTTTTTTCGCTCGCCCCAACTACCGAGACAGTCTCCCCCCTTTTTTCCTCACTCGCCCGCTTTTTTCGCTCGCCCCAACTACCGAGACAGTCTCCCCCCTTTTTTCCTCGCTCGCCCCAAACTACCGAGAGCCTGGAACAGGCTAAGTGAAACCCTGCAAAGCAGTTGTTCGTTCTCCATCCAGAGAATTGAGAAATCCATTTTATTAGCATTTGATCGAGATCAGTATTACGTATTGCCTAAATAGGATTCGTAGGTGCTTTTTCCTACATACATGTTCGTTGTTGAAATATTTTGAAACTCCACCCCGCAAGTCACTCCACGCCCCACCCCCCTCGACCTCTGACATTCCACAGTCCTGCTGGCTTCATCCCACCCCGTCCCACTCAGTACAAAAGTTCGCCATCCTCCGAAAATTGGCTAAGAAGTTGCAGGGACGTTTCGCATAGAGAAAATTGCCCTTACGCAACTGAAACCGCTATCTGTGGACAGCCGGATCAAAAGGACCAGAGAAAAGGAGCGGCGAAGAAAAGGGGGGGTGTGGGCGGAATGTAGTTGGCACCGATGTCATGACAAGAAAATTACGATGTTTTAAAACAAAAGGGAAGAACTGGTCCTCTTCCTCTCCACTAGATTCACCAGTGATTGCAGTTCATGTCCACAAATGTAATGTGCTTATCTAGCGAACGTACAGTACTAGAACAAAAATGACACTAGACCAAAAAATATCCCTAGAATGATCATGCAACGAATGAGGTGAAAGTGGGGATTTTTTTTTTACATGTGTACCAAGTATAACTGAAGCGCAAACAAATTTTCGATGTCATATAATATTTTTATTAATCGTGTGCTGGACTATCCGACCTTTCGTCATTGTTTTTTTTTTCTTTTTTTTTTGCCGACGCCTAGCGCTATGAATTCGCTAAACAGATCATTACTATTTCATATCGTTATTACAGACAGTGAAATCCACCCTAAAACAATTTGTTACTAATTTTAGTTTGGGAAACCACTGAGAATAGGTTAGTTGTCAATCGACTAAATCGGCCATTTGTATGAGTCAGGATGAGTGGATTATCGTCGTATGAAAAATAGTATAAAACAAGCTCATCAAGCAGAGCACCCCAGTATCACTCGCTGTCTTCTTAATAGTACTTAATTATTAAAGGTAAATACACTTCGTATGGACAAAACATCGTACATGTTTATCTAATTCAACTTTCAGCTGAAGAAAAGTAAACAGCACTTAGCTAGCCGCGGGAAAAGAATCACCTAAAAGATAGATCCAAATTCGTTATAAATTATTAAAGAAGTAAAAGTATCTACAATAAGAGGGTGATATCTATTCGTTTTCCAATATTATTGCCGACTCTCACTCCAAACTTGAAAACCCTCAGGAATTGTGACCAGCCGTGTCACGCAATTGTTTACACTTCAAACAACAGATTTTCGGCAAAATTAGTGATAAACACAGGCCAAAGCGGGCCACTGAAAACCATCTCCCCAGAGATTTTTTTTGATATTATAGCAGATGGGTGTATAGTTTATCCATAGAAAGTATTTTTACGATATTTAAAGTTATCGCCCATAGAAAAAATGGCAATGTTTTACTGCATAATTTCGCTCGCGACACATTTGCAAATTTAGTCTTTCAGGTTTGGCTCGTTTCGGGCTCAAAACTAATCTCGATTTGTTTTATTTTTCACTCAGTCATAAAATGAAGACCTGAAAAAATTATAAATATCATTGAAAGATTCATAAACAGCTGTAGTACAATGCGCGAGACGATCAAATTTTCACAAAATTCAGTCTAACCGGAAGTGGATTTTGAGCCCAAATGGGGCGAAATCGTTTTTTGCATATTTCTACGAAAGGAAGCTGTATCAGGACAAACTAACTGCAGTCCGTTTAGTTTCTCACTAGGACCTATCTTTGTGCAAAATATGAGCGAAATCGATTTTTCGACTTGTGCCGCCGAAAGTCGATTTTAGTCGACTTTTGTAGAAAGCGGCACTTAAAGTCTATTTCGTTGAACTGCCTCGATATTTTAAGGCAAGCAATGATTTTTTCTAGAAATGATAGTTCCCTTTTCGGATTATGAGCTTTCCTAGTATGAACCTCGTGGGTCATATGTTTACTATAATAGCCATCCAGGTTGCACAAAAACGAGCACGGTGACCCCCATTTTTGATTGCATTTTTGTAACGCTTATAACATGGTTATGAACTGGACCAAGTCTTAGAAAATTCTAAATACTCCTTCTTTTTCAGTGGAATCACCTTAACCAGTACTTAAATGATGCTGTAGTTAAGTGTCAGACGTGAAAAAAATCCATGCCAACAAGATATGTTCATTTGATTTTATACTGAAATGATGGTAGGAACATTAACTGAGAATTATTTACTTTGTGTGACAATATGTCACTTTCGACATTGCTGATTCTAGCAGTATGCAGGACATTTGTCATATATGAACCTAGTAAATGGCCAAGCTCACCACGGGTTTCTCACAGCTCAGTGGTTAGAGTGCGCAACTGTAATCTGGGAGACCATGGGCTCAATTCCTGATTCTTTTGTCCCACGCTCGTGACAAATTATCATCTTTATCATTTATTTCACCGAGCTTAAAATTCACCATCTTTATTATCTATTATACATATGATGCTTTCGACGTTGCTGATCCTAGCAGTATGCAGGACGTGTGTCACATGTGATCCTAGTAAATGGCCAAGCTCACCAAGAGTTTCTTATAGCTCAGTGGTTAGAGCACCCGACCAGTATCTGGGAAGCCATAATCTTGATTTCCCAATTTTTTTTTTTTCAATTATTCACCACATTTATTTATTTTTAATATTTATATGTTCTTCTTTTGTGAAAAATGGGTATATAATTCATGTTAAGACACCATATAGTCGCCCTGCAGCTTTGCTTACAGTTAACATTTGTTTACTGCTGTTTGCTTGTGGTTAGCATTTTACCCTAGGCCTGTAGTTTGCTTGCAGTTAACATTTATTTAGTGCAATTTGCTTGCGGTTAGCATTCATTTTGTGGTTGGGCGACTATATGTTTTCATTGTTGGCGGCCATGTTGACTTACCATGAAGTATATGCTGAAAAATGTCTTTCCAAACAGCACTGAGACATGAAAAAGTCAACTTTCTTAAATCATTTCGGTTCTAAATGTTTTAAGACCCCCTCCCCCTCCTGAATCATTATGATGATTAATGTCACGAAACCTCTTTCCTTGCCCATAAAGTGTCATAAATTAATTACCATCAAGGGAAGCCAAGTGGAGTGGGGTCTTAATTATAGAGAGATGTGGGCATATAAAAAAGTTAACACCCATACATGGGAAGGGCTTTTTAGAAAGAAGGGGGGTTATTAAAAAAGTTAGCATCCAGACAGGGGGTGGGAGAGACTGACTAATTATTGTCATTCTGCTTAAGATCTCCTAGCCTAATTATTGTAACATTCTGTCTTGAAACAAAACTCTGTAATTTGATGAATGGGATGCAAGGCAAATAAATAAATGATTTCTTTGATTCATGTGAACTGTTTATAGCAGCAAATTAAAGTTAACAATTTCAAACATCCCCCTCCCTTTTTGCTTTGTGTGATTATTATATTTCATTATATTTCTCTTGCATTCTTTCCCATTTCATGCTTTACAAATTGGATTTGTTCCTTTCAGGAATCACTGAGGAATAGGTCACCATCTTGATCATCAGGCTATTTTTAAAAGGCAATTTCACCCCCAGTTTCATGTAAGGTGAGGACTATTATCCATGCCTTAAACATAAACCGCAAATAAGCAAAATCTAAAAATATATATTACAAATTTTATAAGAAGCATACAGTAAAAACCCGCATATAAGAACATGTGGATTAAGAACACCCAGGCTGAAATTTGGTAAAAAAGGAGCGCATATATAAGAACACATTAGGGCTGAAAAATAAAAAAAATTGTTCTTATATATAAAACCTCTTCCCTTTTACATAAGGAACATACAGTGTCTGTAACCTCACTATGGTATAAATTATTGTAAGGAAATAATTGAGAATTAATTAATTAAAGTATTGTGTTGCCCACTCTTATTTCATCATAGTCTAGTATGTCCCTTACAGTTAACCTCAGAGTTTGTATCTTATTGAAAGGCGCAATACTGTAATTACTACTGGGCTGAAGAACATTTTGTTAGCATAACCCAGGGACTGATTTTGCATTAAATACCCGACATATAAGAACCCAATAAGCCTGAATCCCAAAAATGGGTGTTCTTATATGCGGGTTTTTACTGTATTGGCACACAGAATTTTTTTTTTTGTTAGTCGGCATATTGGATAAGTACCCAACAAACCAAATACAAAACCTATTAAATGGTATTTTAAATAATTTTTTTTACAAAAATATGAGAATCTCATAACAAACCAAAATAAACATTTCGTAGGTTTATTTAGCAACCAGTGCATGGCGTCAGCTACTCCACCTCATGTTGCATCCACCAAGAAGACGACCAACTACGCTCGGTTGTGCCGTCTTCTGGTTGATGTGGGATCCCAGGCCTTAAGAGACACATTTGATGGTATACACCCTCCAGCAGGACTGCATGGTGTTCTGGCACACAATCCAGCACATAAAACACTACAGTCCCTTAGCAAGAAGAAAGTTCTGAATCCTACCCAGTGGGGAAAATTATACCCTACTATCCCTTCATCTGTTTCATCAGCGAGCTTTGACATAACACTCTTGATGGTACTCCTGAGGAATATCTGTAGTTTACACGCTCCCGCCACTGGCTGGGACAATCTTCCCCCTCCTGCTGACACAAGTAAAGAAGCCAACATAGCCAGGGTGAAGTACTACCGTAACACTGTATACGGCCATGCCAGCCAAGCTTCTGTTGATGATGCAATGTTTAACACCTACTGGCAGGATATCAGTAGCGCGCTGGTAGCACTGGGAGGAGCGAGTTATGGAACCGCTATCAATAAGCTCAAGAATGAGTGCATGGATCCCAACACAGAGGAACACTACAGAGAGCTGCTAAAGCAATGGAAGAAAGATGAAGACAGCATCAAAGAAAAACTTGAAGAGATGGAAGGTATGTAATCAGGGTGAGACGAAAATAAAAAAATCAGCTTGCCCTTCGGGCAAGCTGTTCTCCCATTGTACTAGCCTGAAGCTCTGAGGTGGTAGCCCGAAATTAATTTAATCTATTATATTTAATTTTAAAGCAAGAATTTCACATCTTGAACAACGCTTTCCTCAACTTGCTCAATTTCGATCAATTAGAATCGCATTCAACGGCAAAATATCATGATTGTGTACTCTGTTTGTTGTGATGACCATTCTTCTTTCAGTTAAATGTCAAAAAGTTGTGAAAATTACGCTTCCGTCAGCTTGACATACGACGGTAATTTGCATAATTAATTGCGTGCAAACAGGCGTGAAAGTATGCACGTACTCTAAAAATAGTTCTAGTTTTGAAGACCATAAGTCGCAAATAACTCAGTAACAAAATGAAAACTTGTTGTGGAGTAATATTTTACTCAAACACAGACTAGAAATTAAACCAAAACATAAAAAAACCTCCGAATGTGTTCGCTCCTCCAACGTTGTTTACACTCAACGCATCGGTCGAAAATTTACGAAATCATAACACAAAGTTGATATTTTTCCGAAGGCCATAAAAGCTATGATCGATCGATCAATTAAAATAGTACACTAGTCTAATTCGAAGTTTTTTGGATCGAAATTCAATGAAGTAAATCTCTTCCAAGCTCTTGGAGAAGTGTGAGAAAAAAATATAACATCTTTACGTGAGTTGCGTGTATTCTTATTTGATCTGGCGATGACATCGTCGATCAGCAAATTTTTCTCACTTTTAACGCAGTTAACCTTTTTCCTAGTTTAAGACTGAGTTGACAGCCATAAATAAAAAAAACTACTACAATGGTTTCTGAAAAAATCCTTCGCGACTTGAAGTGAATGATGGCTGTATATAAATTCAATTAAACTGAATGTGTTTTTTGTCTAGCACGCTGTCGGCAGATATTTTCATTACAAAAATGACTTTGGTTGCTTAGATTTCTTTTTCATTTCAACTAAGAAAATAATTTGTACTGTTTTTCTTTCCCTGACGAACTGCTTGCTCCACGCTCATTTCTGAAGTTTGCCATAAAAAAAAAATTGCTCCCTCATTTCTGAAGTTTGCCATAAAAAAAAAGAAATTGCTTGCCCGTCGGGCAACCGGTGATCTTAAGACGCTAGCCCGACGAATCATTCCACTAGCCCCGGGCTATCGGACAGCACTTTTGTCGCGCCCTGTATGTTAGAGAAAAAAAATAGGTCTGCTCTGGATTCATGCATGAAGAGCAGCTACGGTTCAGATCTAGAGTAACCTCAAATAAAGGTGGCGGTAAACGAGGACACATTTTTGCAGACACAGTGTTGCTCTGTGATGATTGTTTCCAATATGCTGCACAAACCCGGGAAACATTTGTTGCAGACAAAAAATGTGTCTGAAAGAAATCAGAAACATTTTTTGTGTCCGCATCATTGTTGTGCGTGTGGGCATAAACAAGGAAATATTTGTGTTCGCAACATTTTTTCCTGGTTTGCTACCAACTTTGGGGTGAAAAGTGGTATTGATTAAGGTTACCGTATACCTTCACGGGTGTCTTTCGCGAAAAAAAATATTTGCGCACTATCTTAAAGGTAACCCCCATAAACTATATATCAGTACAAAACTAATGAAATGCACTATTCGGTAAAAATTATTTTTCTTTGATTTTTTCTAATTGTAAGGAAAGTGCGTCCCAAAAGCCCAAAACGACTGACGTCTACTTGAGCGAATTTATCGGGTATTGAATTAGACCACACAATCAAAACTACGTACTGCATTATATCAATCACAAGGCATCAATCTTGAAAACCGCGTGAGGCTTTGTCAATGTTCCTATTGGTTGCTTCGCAATTTTTCTGTCAATTTTGATGATCAAAAACTTACCGAAGCCTTTTACGATGAAGGCCATTGCGGGAGATCAATTACGAAAAACGGAAATCCCTCGCACGGTTTTTCTATTCGATGTCTTGGGCAACTTCGGGCCAAATTTCAAGGCAATCCGTCAAAATTACGTACCCTATAAATTCATTTAAAGCGAGCGCACTCGCGTAAAAACGAAATAGGTTTTTTTCGCTTCTAAAGGATTACAAACATTTCACGCCCTTGCTGCGCCATATGTCAACACTTTGGATACTGCTGATGCCGACAGCCAATAGCATGTCAGGACGTCCCACGAGACTACTGGTGTCGACTAGCATCTCGCAGGAAAGTAGTTGCACGCGTGACCACAGCTCGTTTGATTTGAATTTCTCGGATTTGTCTCCAAAATGCCGGGCAAGAGAAAAAGTTCAAAGAAAGGAAAAACTGCAGTGGCTTCGACGGTGGTGACGTCTGCATCTATCGATCCAAAAGAGCAGCTTCAGGCAGAAATGCGGTCGCTGGGGTATGTCGAAGTATATTATTTCTATCTGGAATGTAAACAAAGACGGAGTCACGCAATTCATCGAACAAGCAAATAACCACCATCCGACTATCAAGTTTACGGCTGAAATATCCGAAACAGAAATAACGTTCCTTGACACAAATGTTTTCAAAGGCGAACGGTTCGCAAGTAAGTCTATATTAGACGTAAAAACGCATTTTAAACCTACTGAAACATTTCAGTACACGCATTTCTCCACCCACCAGGGGTCAAAAAGGGCTTCATCAAAGGCGAAGCACTCAGACTTCTCCGAACAAATTCCTCAAAAACAGAATTTAAAGCTTAAGTCTCACAATTCAAAGCACATCTTATGAAAAGAGGATACCCATCGACAATCCTCTCAGAGATAGAGTATGAAGACAGAAAACTTGCCCTCCAAAAAAATGAAAATAAAACACGCGAATCCTGCCTTTCGTTACACAATGGCTAACTTAAAACAAAATAATACTCATGCAAAAGTGGCATTTAATCCAACAACAACCACGACTTAACGAGATATTCAAGGATCCCCCAATTGTTTCGTACAAAAGGGGCAGATCCCTAAAAGATACACTCGTTCGAGCCAAACTCTAAACTGGGTATTACACGTGGATAGGAGTTGTGTAGGCCTGCCACCCCCATTATCACTTTGTCACTATCGGCAAGAGTTTTTCGCCATTCATCATCGAAAACCTTCTTCTTCTTTTTCTTAGGGTCGGTTTTTCTTTTTTTTGTACATACACTCAGGTGAAGTAAAGACCAACACAATAAATCGCAAATTGCAAGTGTAAACAATAGGAAGGGACGCCGCATGAAATGAAATACCCCGGATCTTTTGCCGCGAAAAACGTCACAGGAAGTCATGACGCTGACACATTTTAATTGGCTTATAACTCTCTGGTGGGTATATAGAGTTTCACTTGAAAAAACATTTTTGTTGATGACTCGCGCACGTTTCAAGATTTTGAAATAATTTTTTTTAGAAAATGAAGGAAGACTAGTAATGTTTAATTCGGCCATAAAAAAAATTTTGAAAAAATCTACCCTTGAAGTTATACGGTAACCTTAAGGGACCGGTCATTATTTATGTAGAGGGGGGGGGGGGGAGGGAAAAATATATTGGAAAGATCAAAATTTCTGTAAGGCCCCCCCTCCAGGCCAGGTAATTAGCAAGTGACCCCCCTCTTTTTTCAATATTTACGTGATGACCCCCCCCCCCCCCTACCCTCACCTCATACCTCCTCTTATATGCCTTAAGTAATTATTAAATGCATGCTACATACAATCATAAGATGATTTAATAGCTACTTTGCATAACAATGGAACTAACCTACTATATCACTAACGTTGTAAAAGGACTTAACTATCTTGTTGTTATATCATGTTTAATTACTTCTTGGGCTTTATTTGCAGTGACAATCATTTTGTTTATAGAAGAAAATAATTTCAGTCAAACCAAATATTAAACCAGATAGGTCTGGATTCTTTATTAACTAAAATTTGAGATAACAATGGAGTTTAGAGTGCAAACAGCCGTATTTCTGTAAAATACAAATCACTAAGTAGTACATAATAGTGGAGTTTATGCAAAAGAAAAACAATAGAATTAGCATAAAATTATACAATTTAGCATTACTGTTTCACAGATAGTGTTTGCACTCTACTATTTAGCTGTTTCACCCACCTTGGCCAATGAAAACCTCTTTCAATACTGTATACCTCAAACTGCTGACCCCCCCTAAACTTCTTTATAAAAAAGTTTAGCCCCCCACCCTCTAGCCAATCTGAAATAGCCTTGACCCCCCCTTCTTTTCTCCCTCCCCCCCCCAGTACATAAATAATGACCGGTCCCTAACTACACTCATGCATAGTACGTAAGCATGCTGCGTGCTACCTTAGTAACTTATTTTTTGTTTTGTTTTTCAGATTGACTTATTCTAATTTTTTTGTATTTTATAAAGAGCTGCTCAAGCAGTTGAAGGAAGGAAAAGACGACATTGAGGGTAAACTTGGAGAGGTGGAAGGTATGTTTGAAAACGCACTGAACAAATTGCCTTTAAAAGTTCAAAATTATGCTTTAAGTTGTGTAAATTTCTTACAACAATTAGCTGACAACTTCTGTGTTGAATGATTGTTCGACAAAAGTTGCGTTATGTTGCAGGGAGATATCTGATACTGACGACATATGATACAAGGTCAAACGCTGTCTTGAAATTGTTGAGCCCTTTTGTTTTTAAAAAAAGAATAAAGATTTCTGTTTACTAAATCTAATAAAACACATCAAATATAATTAGTCTCTTTCACTTATACTTAGAATTAGTCCTTTCTAACTGCCTGGGAGTATTTTGCTTTAAGTTCTACGCAGTGCTTTCTTGTCGAGTTAAACTTGATTTCTTTTCTACTGACGTTTATTCCTGAACAACTTCTGTGTTGAATGACTGTTTGACAAAAGCTGTGTTATCTTGTAGCGCGACATCCGATACTGGTGACATAAGATACAAGGTCAAACGCTGTCTTGAAAATGTTTAGCCTTTTTCTTTTAAAAAATGTAAAGATTTCTGTTTACTAAATCTAATAAAACACATCAAATATAATTTGTGTCTTTCGTTTATACATAGAATCGGTCCTTTCTAACTGCCCGGGAGTATTTTGCTTTGAGTTCTATGTCGTGATTTCTTGTTGAGTTTTACTTGAATTCTTTTCTACTGACGTTTATCCCTGAAGTTAGTTCCAAATTCTATTCGGTTCTAGAAAGATCGGTCGATTGCAGCAGACAACAGATCCCGTCCACTCGCATGACGAACACAACAAGAACACAAACCATGCACCTAGTTCCCAATGCTCTTCGGTTCAATTCAGGGAGTAATCGTAACACCGTAACACCAAAAATTCCATAAATTCCGTCGCTTTTCCGCTTTTCAGCATTAACCGATTACGTCATAAAATGATGTCATCGCTTAAAAATGTTGTCTTGTTCTCAAGTAACAGAAGGCAAACTCACAAATTAAGTTCATAGATCAATTTTATATCTGTACTTAGTATGAGTCAGGATTCAATTCATGCGTCTGTAATGGGCTCAGTGAAACATTTCTGTTCACCTGCAGAGATTCAGTGGAATTACTCCTGCAATCAAAAATTCACCAGGCTCTTTATAATTATGACTTTTATGACCACAAAGCATTTAATAAGGAGGTTGGTTCTCAGATAATTAGCAAGAAAAGAAAGTTAATTGAGTTATGGTAGAGTATATTATGTTGAAAAGCTTTAACTTTTGGCATTTTGTCAAAAGTGATTTAATAAGTGTTAATTCTCTGCATGGGAACTGGTCTGTTTCCTGCCTGTTTACTTATTGTTTTATATATATTAAGCGTTGCTTTCTACAATTTGAAAAAAAGGAAAGTACAAAAAAAGATGCAACAAAACTTGAGGGTAAAGAGCAACCTGTATACCGCTTTAAACTGAAACTTACTTTTGATCCTAAGAAAACATCAAAGAGAAATTTGGGCAAATGGGAAATCAAGTAAAAAGTGTCAAAAAAAGGACCAAGTCAAGATGAATATCAAAGCTTACATATTATACAGTGTTCAATAATCCTCAGTCTTATTATTTGGAGGTACAGACTCCATCTTGACTGTCAAATGCAAGAAAAAGGTTTGCTTGCAGGTTATGCTGAAATCGTCAACTAATGACGTACAAACAAAACGGCAAAAAAAGATGGTGTGAAGTTCTTTAAAAACAAATTGAAAAAAGATTGAATTAATGCACAAAAAAAAAGAAGAAAAAAAGTGACTTAATGATCATGAAAGTTACGTCTTCCACCTGCAGACTTCAGGAGGAATACAAGGATGTGTAACAGAATTATCAGAAATTGTTTGCTTTGCAACATTTATGGTTTTCCATTTTGATATAACTAATACTATTTATAGCTAATGCACAATTATAAACTCACACCCAAATTAAAGTTTTTTTTAATGATACTTTATTGATTACATACAATTACAAGAACCAAAACAGGAAAAAAATTAATACAAAAAAAAATTGAAAAAAAAAAACTACAGTTATGTACAGTACGACTACAAGGCAAATTGACTACTAACAACGTGTGTACTACATATAAGAGTAAATAAAATTAAAGTTGATGTAAATTTTCATCCTTAGGCAAAATCAGAAACGAGCTTAAACTGATGAAAAGTGAGACAGAAAAGTTGAGTGACAAGTTGGACACTTTGGTGGCACAGAGGGAAGATACCAAGAATGAAGGTCAATTGTAAATGAAAGATAAAATTATATTTCGCGCAGTACAAAACAGCTAATACAGCAAAAGAAACATTTTGCTTGCTTTAACCTGCACTCGACAAGACATAACTCTCTCCTCAGTGACGATCAAAAGAGACACAGATGTTTAGTTCTTGTTTAAATGGACTGACGCGATAGTACTTCAACTCTAAATGGATGCTTTATATCCTCAGACCAAACCAGAGATGATTTCCAACAAATGCAAAGTGAAATACGAAACTTCGGTGAAAAGTTGAATACTCAGATATTGGCAAGAGAAGTAGCGAACGATGAAGGTAAAAGTGAAATTATGTTTTATACAAAGCCATTTTAGTGTTACCCTACGAATAAAAGCAAGAGAACATGGTATTATGGAATCTATTTTATTTTCATCATGTGGCCTGCAGGTTGTGTCATGGGATGCATTAGGCTTCTTATTTATTTTAATATGCCTTATGACTCTCGTGTATGATAGGAGTGGCAGATCCAGACCTTCAGCTAAGGGAGGTGGAGGGAAGGCGCTTTAAACTTGACTACAAATGTTGGATCCTGCGAAGTTAATTCTGGCAGCGTACAGAAAATGTGCTATTTCCCCACTGGATAGTGTATCTACTTCAGCTGGAAAACCTATTTTCCCAACATTTATTTCTACTGTTACATCATGTGATCACTTGCATCCAGCTACAGTGTGCCAAAAAATGTCATCGTCATTTATTGCCTTATATTTTTTACTCATTCTCAACATACAGTATTGTGCAAAAGTAATGCAAACGAATTTTGACGAAATTCGTGGCTTTTCGTGGCATTTCTAGGTAATTTAACTCAATGAAAACACGTGGCATTCCTGTCGACGTATTTATCAGTGTTCATCGTGAACTGCATGTCCTACAGCTGCAGTTGAAAGAAACAAATTTTAATCTTTACTGGGCAACTGCAAGTATTCGTGAATTATTTGTTTTGTTTGATAGAAAAGGTTCGGGTTTCTATATAGAATGAGCTGAGCTCTAGAATTCAATGGCACGGTAAGTTGTTTGTTTGTTTGTTTGTTTCTCCCTGCATGTAGAGGTTGTTGTGTTTATTCGCCGGAATGCGATGAAAAATGTTTGAATATTTTCATGAATACTTATACAAAGTATCTTAAGTTGGTCAGTTAGGATTTTGACACTGATTTATAGATCGAGCAATGAACGACAAGTCTGAATACTTCATGCTTGCGCGCAGGTTTTGTAGACAATTACCGGGTCTATTTCGTGCGAGTTACATGAGTGGTTAAACACATTGATCGCTTCGAGTACCTTCTACGAGCATTCACTAAATCTGTTCAATGTCTACCGAAATTTCGCTCACCGACTCGCAAACTGAAGCGAACTTTCGCGAACTTCCACGCACTTTCGTGCTGGTCGCGTAAGTTCGAAGAAATATCGCCTACTGTTACACAGAAATATCGCTTGAAATGCCTCGAAATTCCACGCGACTTTTCGTGCGAATTTACGGCGAAAATTCGAGAGAACAAAGAATGAAATTCGTGAATTTCGTTCACCCATGTCCAATACACCCGCATTGTAACGATCCGTTAAAAGCAAATACAGATCGTTCGGTCCGTACGGATCGTTAAGGACCCTTACGGTCCGTAGAGTAGAGTTTCAGTTCGTCCGATTGGTACGGATCGTAAAGGGCCCGTGCGGTCCGCAGAGTAGAGTTTACGGATCGTATATCGCATCTCATTAAATCAAAGAGGCCCCATGTGTTACGGATCGTTCGATTCGCAATTTGTGCATCTCATTAAACCAAATCGAAGAGGCCATGTGTGTTACGGATCGCTCGATTCGCTTTTCGTGCATCTCATTAAATCAACAGTAAGCAACTCGGGCATGTAGTTGAGTGCAGTTTTGTAATTCTTGCTTGAAAGCGAATATTGATCGTAGCAAGAGTGCGCTAGTGAAGATATAAGTGTATATTCTTCGTTCTAAACGTGGAAAACACCAGAAATGCTTTCTATAAAACGGGCACGATTCGTAATCCTTGCACGAAAGGGAATATTGATCGTAGCAAGAGTGCGGTAGTAGAACAGACAAGATGCAAGTGTATATTCCTCGTTCTAAACGTGTAAAACACCAGAAATGCTTTCTATAAAACGCGCGCGGTTCGTAATCCTTGCACGAAACGGAATATTGATCGCAGCAAGAGTGCGGTAGTAGAACAGACAAGATGCAAGTGTATATTCTTCGTTCTAAACGTGGAAAACACCAGAAATGCTTTCTAAAAAACGCGCGCGGTTCGTAATCCTTGCACGAAAGGGAATATTGATCGCAGCAAGAGTGCGCTAGCAGAGCAGACAAGGTGTAAGTGTATATTCTTCTATACGTGGAAAATACCAGAAATGCCTTCTATAAAACGCGCACGGTTCGTAATCCTTGCACGAAAGGGAATATTGATCTTGGCACGAGTGCGCTAGTAGAACAGACAAGAGGCAAGTGTATATTCTTCGTTCTAAACGTGGAACACACCAGAAATGCTTTCTATAAAACGGCCGTGGCTGTGGCTTGAAATTCTGGTTCGCAATTCTTCCTCGAAAGGAAATATTGGTCATAGCAAGTGCGCTAGTAGACAACATTTAGGTGTACATATTATCTTTGTTGTAAATGTGGGAAACACCAAAATTGTTTTCCTATAAAACGCGTGCGAGCAGTCTCTCTTTTGCTGCGAAAATCGACGAACGGTAAGCGGCGAAGGGCTTCGCCGCTCTCTCATCCCGGCCTCGCCGCTTACCGTTCGTCGATTTTCGTAGCAAAAGTGCGCCAGTAGAAACAGACAAGATATATATAATAAAATCTTATTTTATTTAAAGGAAGCACTTTACTGTTATGATTGCATGTCTGTATTAGTTTTGTCATTGTAAAGATGTAATAAACATATGCAGAAGACCGTTTTTTCAAAAATGTGGTCTCCTTTCTAGGGTCGAGGATTTTAAAAATGAACATTTAAAATTACTGCTTGTTACTATTATCTTCCTTAGTGGTGTGACATGCTCTCATAATTCTACCCCAAAAGCCTGTTTATTTATTTTATAACTGTTTCTAATTGTTTTATAGAGGTTATATGATCATTCTAATAACTGGTTCGCTAAAAATTGCTTTCAGTGGCAGATCCAGACCTTCAGCTAAGGAGGGGCCTGCTTGACTATGAATGTTGAATTCTGCGAAGATAATTCCAATTGTGGCTCTTAATTCAAAGAAAATGTGCTATTTCCAAAAAAAATAAGGTGGGGTCTCGAGCCCTTCGGGACCTTCCCCTGGATCTGCCAATGACTTTTATTTATCAGAGGAACTGAACTCTGAAAATGTTTGACACTCCTTTGCAATTGATCATGAGATGCTTCTATATATCTTACAATGGAAGAATTTAAAAATGAACATTCAAAAAGATCCGCCACTGATTTTATCAGAGGAAACTCTTAAAATGTTTAACACTCCTTTGCAACTGGTCATGATGTGTGTTTTTTTATATATATATCTTACAATGGAAGAATATAAAAATGAACATTTTAAACCATGCACTGTACAAGTATCAATGATGTAAAAAGTGAATATTTCAATTGCAAGCTATGTATGCTGTGTCGTTGTTGATATTGTGCTGTTGTATAAAATAATCATGCCTACATCAAGAGTCAGGTGATTTGAAATTTCTACATGAGGGAGCATCTATTGCCTTTCTATTTATATCTTCATTGTGGTTGCCCACATCATATAACACCCGGCGTTACCAATCGATGAAGTTGATGATCGATTAAAATCGATATCAGTTGATGGCAATCAATATCAATTAATCGATTGATAGAGGATAATACATGGTTTCTTGGAGATGTGAAATTTATCTTTGAGTGTTCAAATCGATAGCTCATGAGTGAGCGCAGCGAATGAGTGAGATATCGGATTTCAACATGAGAAGACAAATTTCATATCTCCAAGAAACCATGTATTATTCTTTTTGTTATATAAACCTACTAATTACGATGTTTTTGACGATTTTCCGAAGATTTCCGACCATTTCCAAAAATTTTCAAAATGTTGTCCGAAGGTTGTACGAATGTTTCTGAACATTTTCCGAGAATTTCCGAAGTTTTCCGAAGATTGCCGAGGAAGATCCGAAGATTTTTCGACTTAATATCGATTTACTTTGGCTCATTCAGCATTGGAACATGGCAAACTCTGCAAGCTGATTGGTCAAAAATGATATGACACGTGTGGATATCATTTTTATCCACACATGTGGGATACCATTTTTCTCGATTTGCTACCACTTGCTATACCACTGCAGTTTATATAATAAATATTGATCATCGATGACCAATCGATGACAAAGATTTTTGTGACCTTATCGATTGGCATCGATTATTATCGATCGGCATTGATTATTATCGATTGGCATCGATTATTATCGATTGTCATTGATTGCTATTGATTGTCATCGATTGTTATTGATTATCCCAATACAGTTTTTGTACTCTCTAAATTATCTTAAGCCTGGTTTATGATTCAGTGTTCTTTCCAAAATACAAGAAGGAGATTACTTTGCCAGATTCAACAATTTTACAAATTATAAAGATCGCATTTATATATTAAGTATCTAATGTTTCTGGATTGTCCTTTCCTAGTCTTGGCATCTCCATCTCCCCTTTCCGGGCCCTTTTGATCCACCACGGTAGCTCCTATCACACCCAGGTGTCACGGTACTAGCGGATGAACAATAAATTAACAAACAACATACATCAGAGATAAATTCAATGCATAAGTGATTTACTCTCCACAGAGGTTTTTTCCAATTTATTCTTGCTTCTAAACTCAAGTGAAATTGAGTTGCGAAGTGGAGAAACACGAGACATACACGATGCAGCGAAAACTCACCGCTACGCAACTTGTTTGTCGTCACTTCATGGCTCAATTTCACTTGCAACTTCAATCGATGCCAATTGATGAAATTTTTTGTGACTATCGAGTGGTCATCGATTTGCTGATACCAATCGATATCAATTAGCTAATTTTATTGATTGATATCAATTTATCGATTGAATTTCTGATCATCCATTTCATCGATTGGTAACGCCATCGATTCATATGTTTTGTTATATACAACACAACTTTGACAGCCAAGGGAATAACTTCAGTGTTGACATCCTGTAATTAAAATGGAAGAAAATTGGTATTAATTCTTCATTTTGACAATGGTTGGTCTTAACATTTGCCTTTGGATTCAAGGGTTGTCTGCTGTATGCTACAATTTAATTCAAATTTGAATTTGTTTTGTATTGTTAGATTCACATGTTGGGTTGACTTTCACTGGGTTGCCTAATGCTTACAAAACTCAAATGCATACTTCAATTGACTGATGTTGAATACATCCATTTCAGTTTTATGTGCACATCAGCTATCTTTCAAATCATTTGACATTCACTTTTCCAAAACCTTTTGCCCATGCTGTCTAAATAGGTTAATCACAAAAGTTTTATTTCAGGGTCTGTTTCATGGCAGATCTATGTAAATGATCATGAAAATTAATGTTCTGTTCATTTTATTGATACTGATGGAATTGTGTACTAAAAATAACTTTTTTCTTCACTAATCTTGAAACTTGTTATTCGTTTTCATCTTAGGAATCAGGTGAAGTATTAAAATAGTACCTTCACACTTGTGTTCACATACTTCATCAGTATCATAAAATGTAATTGAATAACTTATTGGATAGATATTGCAGTTACCTGCAGTTTATTGCTTTTGTGTGAATTGCAATTTGCCTTGCACCATCCATCCATGTGGTTCTGAAAGCGGAACTAATCCACCACCATCTCCATTGCTGCCATGCACTTGGATGTTGCTGTGATGGCACTTCGCACTGGATTTTTTGAAAACTTTTTCAAGTGACAAGCATCGTCATAACAAAATGCTTTCTGGAATAGAGGATACATAAATTAATGTGAATAATTGAACTCAGGTTAAATATATTCAATAAGTATTGCAGTGCAACTACTATAAGTGGACCCACCCACACAATTTTAAGGTTTACAGGCTTTGAGAGGTCCATGTCTACCATTTTTTTTTCTTCTCTATTACTCAATGTACCAGTAACTTCTGAAATATAAATTGGTGGATTGAATTGTTCTTGTTCTTAATTACCTGGGTTCATTTAGCTAAGTTGTCTCGGTGGTGTCCCTGGAAATAGTCTTGCTGTTAAAATCATTGTGGAGGGGAGGGTATTGATATCTTTTGTAGGGCCTTGTATAAACTAATGGGAGGAACCTAAATTTGCAAATTTGAAATATTTTGCACTCATTTAAGATAGTAGGTTTACATGGTGTAACATTAAAGGAGGTAGTATAGTATTGAATTACTTATTACTTATTATTGAATTAATTTGAGTTCTAAACATACCTATGCTCCCAGGAGGGGGGGTACTCAGGATTTCAAGTGACGGGGGTGATAGAAGGATTTTTTTAGGGTTTGAAATTTTCAATTCTGGGATTTTATTGGGTAGGAAAATTTGGCAAGCATATTTTTGGTGGGCTTGAT
The DNA here is from genome assembly GCA_963693305.1 of Meandrina meandrites. Lineage (NCBI taxonomy): Eukaryota > Metazoa > Cnidaria > Anthozoa > Scleractinia > Meandrinidae > Meandrina > Meandrina meandrites. The sequence goes on from OY855911.1 coordinate 5,008,211, forward strand.
TTAAGTACGGATTTTTTTGGGTGTTATTGACCTAGGCAAAGTGCTCTTGGATGTCTCTAGTGTTGTTAAAGCAGATGAAGGAAGGATTATTCATGATCTGATGATATGAAGAATAAACAAACACAAACAATCAAACCACTCTTTGAGAGCAGCCCCCTTTTCCAACTAGACCTGACAGAAATTCACCTAGGCAAAGCCAAAACTAAGGACTTCTACCAGTTATAAAAAAAAAGACTTACACGAGGTGTCAGACTGGCCCAACAAAATGGAATCAAACCATGCAGCTGGATGGAGATACATGGAAAAAAATATTTACCTCTCTGAAAAACATTTGTACAAAAACAAAATTAAGAGAATTTCAATAATTCAAACTCATTCATAGAATTCTGTGTAGAAACAAAAAAGGAACTTTTTCCATATGGAATCAAAACGGATGACGAATGTCTCTACTGCGGTGAACATGATTCAATTGATCACACTTTTTTTGATTACAAATTTGTTAAGAGCTTTGTAAAAAATGTCATCGACTGGTTTAATACTGTCAATAATTTGAATTTTACTCCACCAATGGAAGAAAAACTATTTGGCATCATGTCTGGTCCATACGATTAAAGAAATTTAATTATACAACCTTGTTTATGAGATTCTACATCTACACCTGTAAGATGCAAAGCAAAGCTATCCACCTCTCTACAAGTTTTCCTTGATAAAGTGTTATCTAAATACAGAATAGAACATCTTTCTTAATCATTGAACATAAAAAAACACTCTTCCCCCAAAGCACTATAAGTAACAGGCATCTGTAACAATGTAAAAACTGCTCTTGTAACAATGTAAATACTGTACTTGTAAACACACTTGTAATCCTATGCACTTGTAGCACTTGTAATAATGTAAACATTGTACGATGTAAACACATGCAGATAACAAATAAAGATCAATTCAAAAAAGGTATTTTAATTAGAGGACGTGTATACTTTCACACCTGTTTGCGCACAACTAATTATGCAAATTACCGTCGTGTGTCAAGCTGATGAGGCATAATTTTTACAACTTTGTGACATTCAACTGATAGAAGATTTCAGATTTCAGATTTTTATTATTTCACACTATTTACAGACATATTTACAGAATGGTCATCACAATGAATAGAGTGCAAAGTCATGATAATTTGCTGTAGAATTAGATCATCATTGCTCCACATTATTAAAGGGGCACTGTCACGGACATTTTTTGGCTATTCAGTAAAACGGCACCAAAATTACGACTAAGTACTTTCAACCATGCAGGAAACGCTCCTAGAACATAAAGGGAAAGATATCTAGTAAATTGTTTAAAGAAGAGGGTGACCGTAAATAGTTTTCATCAATTTTTCCAAACCACAAGGACAGAACTTGAAAAAGTCAGCCTGACTTTTTCAAGTTGAGATCTAAAGCTCCCGAAGTTATCGCAGTCATATCACTTTATATTTAGCTTCAGGACACTGATATAGTAATTTAAAGAAAACTTGACCACTGTTAATAGGTTTTCAATGGTGTAAACATGTTTTTGGGCAGTTGAATTTTTGAAGGTGTGCTCGTGACAGTGCCCCTTTAATTAGCATGTATTTGTGCAGTAAATAAATTTTATTGTCTTTATTGAATGAATTAATTAGGGCTAGTAAAATGGAATAACAGCTTGCCCTTCGTCTCACCCTGCAGAGGTGAACACTTTTCCATGTTGAAATTGTTATATATATTGCCTCAATTGACAATTACACAAATGGTTACCAGCAAAAATGTTTGCCTGGAGAGTAAGTGAAGAGGTTAAAGGAAATTATGTGTTATTACTCAATTTGTTGAAATTTACTACTTCCTTTCCAGTTAGACTACTTAGAAAGGAGATAAAACAAAATTTGAAGTAACTTAGTTTCCTAAAATTAAGTCGGCTTCAGTGTTTCTCACCAAAACAAACTAACTGATGATCTTTTTCAACAATGACCAGGCATGGGACAAAGAAAAATTCTGAATCCCCGATGGGAATCGAACCCATGGCCTCCCAGATACCGGTTGGGTGCTCTAACCAACTGAGCTACGAGAAACTTGTTGTGAGCTTGGCCATTTACTAGGTTGATATGTGACAAACGTCCTACATACTGCTAGGATCAGCAATGTTGCTAACATAATAGCAGCAAAAAAGTTGACATAATCCATGTTTCTAAAATGATCTACACATAACAAACTAATGATTGCCTCAATCACTGACATCATAAACACACAAAAGTTGAAATAATCCAACTTTCCAAAATGTTCTTCAACATAACAAACTGACGATATTGGCTTAGAGTCCAATAGCTAACATAATAATGTCACAAAAGTTCAAATAATCTGAATTTAAAAAAAGTTCTAAAACATAACAAGCTAACAGTTGAATTAAAGGTCAAATGAACCAAAATTTCGAATTTTCTTTTCTTAGGCCAATTTGTTGAATAAGAACCAAATAAACATATTCCGAAGTTTCAAAGTAATTGGACTTTGCAAAACAGAGAAATTTCAAGTTGAAAAATGCTTATTTTTGGCCTTCATAATCGTAGAACGCTCGGGAAAATTGTCGGGAAATTTTCAGAACTAAAAATTGTGACGTCAGTATTGGTGTGCTGTGAAATTGCAGGAAATTCAAAGTCTTTTAGTGATGAAGCTCACAAGAATGGAACATCATGGTGTTTTGTGCAGCGCTAAACTGCTTGTTGGGTTTGCAACCGTTAATTTCGGGCACTAATTACATGTACCAGCTAAATAAATATGAACCAAAAACAGCTCCTAACTTTTGATGTTAGGAGCCCGAAGGGCTCCTTAGAAATTTCCTTAGGCAGCAGCCTTGTTTGCGGTTTCGAATTTGCATTGTTAATGTTCTTCAACAGTCAGAACAAATTAACGATTGGCTTACAGTACAATTTTGCTAAAATAAATCCCAAAAGAGGAAGAGGCTTTCCTATGCATGAATAAAATCATCGGAACAACGTTAACAGATTGTAGACAGTATTACATTATTGTCACTACTAGTGATACACGTCTAAAAAGAGCAAGTCTGTGATAGAGTAGGGTTTTGGGGGGTCTTGTGTAGAATAGGGTTCCAAAATCAGCTGAAGGTGGTCTGGCATAGGGTAAGACTTTCAAAGTCCCAGTAGCGCACTCCCACTCAAAAATATACTGAGTACCTCCCCTGGGATGTGAACCAATTGGACATACCATGCAGAATAATTACCACACAAATTTACACAAGGAAATGATAGTACACTTATTTAATATGTTAAAGCCTGATGTTTCTACTATATAAAATAGGATGTTGAAATTGAAAATTAAAACAAAACTTTTGATGTAAAACAATCAATAGAATTCTATTAAATAATCTAAACAGCAAATAAGCCCAACATTTTAATGTAAATTTTACCCATGTTTAGCAGGAACATTTAGGCAGAAAATAATCATGTTGCCCTTTTGGAACCTCCAAAGGTTTAATCTCGAGTCACAAGAGAAATTGGAAATAATATTAGCTGATTTATTATGTTCTTATTCCCCTTTGACAATCACTTGAATCAAATCATAAAAAAACGAGGCGGTTATTCATTACAAACCTCTCACCTATATCCAAACCTGAGTTTCTTATAATTAAGCTTAATTCGAGAATCAAGATTTTAATTCACCTCATTTACATGGGTCGGTACCTTTTGAAGAACGAGGGATAACACAATAGATGCTATTCTTATTCAATGACATGTAAATAAGTGGCGGGGTATTCTGCAGTTAAGCCTTTTTTTGGAGCAACTGCAGAATACCCCGCCACTTTAGTCCACCTCATTTACATGGGTCGGTACCTTTTGAAGAACGAGGGATAACACAATAGATGCTATTCTTATTCAATGACATGTAAATAAGTGGCGGGGTATTCTGCAGTTAAGCCTATGCTTTTATTGTAATTAGAGGAAAAGTTATCTAGATTCCGTTTTTCGAATTAATTTATCTTGGTCTTGGAAACCATTAAAGGAGGCCCCATTAAGAATGTCGAAGCACAACTTCATGCACGAAATCTTGTTTATGAAAATTTTTCCAAAAAGGCTTAACTGCAGAATACCCCGCCACTTATTTACATGTCATTGAATAAGAATAGCATCTATTGTGTTATCCCTCGTTCTTCAAAAGGTACCGACCCATGTAAATGAGTTGGACTAAAGTGGCGGGGTATTCTGCAGTTGCTCCAAAGCATATATAAATTTACCTACCTCAGGATACCGTTAGCCACTGCATTTTATAAACTTCACAAAAAAGTCCGACTATCACCACGTAACAGCCGCCATACTGTCAGAGCCCGCAAAGGATTGTCTCCATCGAGTGAAACGTGAACGAGTGAGACTAGAACGATAATTTCGTCGAACGACGGAAACCCGAAATGATTTATCGCAAAACCCGAAGGAAAGTATTACTCGCTGAAAAAATGCCAACCCAAAACCAAAGAATAAACCTATTCGATCCCTCCACTCCTAAAGCTATTAGGAAAGCGAACCGATCTGTACGAAACGAACGATCCCCGCGAACGACCATCTCCAAAGCGACGAACCGCAAACCTTCGGACGCTATAATCAAAAGGACGACTTTTCAAAACTGCAATATAATTCGTTAACCGGTCAGTGTAAAACGCAGACTGCGGACTGCAGACTGCAGACTGCAGACCGGGGGTAAAATGCAGACCAGGGAAAAATGCAGACTGCAGACCAGGGGTAAAATGCAGACTGAGGGTAAAATAACGAAACACGATCCACCGAGCCATTATGTTAACTGAGATGGCCTGGAACTCGATTACGAGGGAAATCACGTGACTCTGAAGTGGAAACATGTCGGGCAGCGTGAAATGGCAACCAAACTAGTCTCAATACTTACGAGTTTTGCTTGCCGTGTTTTGTTCAAAGAGCATCTAGTAAGGTGGGGGTACACCCGATTTTTAGTGAAATTTTAAGAAGTTTTATTTAAAGAGGGATAGAAGAAAGAAAATAATTTTTGGAATACCACCAGTTGACCCCCACACAAGAGCACCCCAGGTTGTCAGGGGACTGTTTGGGTGTCCATCTACTAACTTTTAACTTCAAATTCTAATTTTAAAATCACGTTGAATCTTTAATATTTCTTATTTCTCCAAATTTTACTAATCCTTTGAGAAAAAACTATCTATTCCCAAACATTGCCAAAAAATTTACGAAACCCCGCTAAACATAGTTTTGTGAAATGAGCATAGAGTTTCTTGATTACTTGAAACACAAACGACATATTCACATTAAACCAAGTTTAGCGGTGGAAAAACGGGCTACCGTCTTAACGAAGCAACTCTGTGACATCAATTTTTTTTTAATCTTATATCTTACACATCGTGGCTCGGCGTTAGGGGTAAGACGTCATGTAAACTACACAAAATGTGCTTCCGAAGGTTTGTCGGTACCAGCACTAGCCGCATATTTAAAATTCAAAATGGCTGCCACGTAAACAAAGGTAAGATGCGCTTTTATTCACCTTGTGGTTCGTGTTTCGTTGTTAAACGCTCGGTCTGCATTTTACCCCTGGTCTGCAGTCTGCAGTCTGCATTTTGCCCCTGGTATGCATTTTACCCCTGGTCTGCATTTTACCCCCGGTCTGCAGTCTGTAGTCTGCAGTCCGCAGTCTGCGTTTTACACTGACCGATTCGTTAACTCTAAAAATCTACTGAGCATAACGAAACTCAACGATCCGTACGGATCGAACGGATCGTTAGACCTTCAACCCCCCTTACTACCGTAAGAGCCCTAATGAGATGCAATATACGATCCGTAAACTCTACTCTATGGAGCGTAAGAGACCTTTACGATCCGTACGGATCGTTAGACCTTCAGCCCCCCCCCCCCCCCCCCCCCCCTCACTGTAGTAAGAAGCATGGATTTTTTCTAAGTCTCCCTAATGAGATGCAATATACGATCCGTAAACTCTACTCTACGGAACGTAAGAGACCTTTACGATCCGTACGGATCGAACGGATCATTAGACCTTCAGCCCCCCCTCACTGTAGTAAGACGCATGGATTTTTTCTAAGTCTCCCTAATGAGATTCAATATACGATCCGTAGGCTCTACTCTACGGAGCGTAAGAAACCTAACGATCCGTACGGATGGAACGAACTGAACATGCCTTTAACGGATCGTTACAATGCGGGTGTATTGGACAACCCTCATTTCGTTTGCATTACTTTTGAACAATACTTTAGGACTCCATGTTTGTTAACCTTAAAGGGACTGTATCATCTGTGGCGCATGTGCGCGACGGAGCAAGCTCTCTTGAAAGCGTAGGGCAAACTATTTCAAGTTCGTCGGGAGAATCGTTTTCTGTTTCCATCGAGTTATATCTCAGCCATCCTTGTGAAGTTTGTGTAGAAATTTATTGTCGAACTTTCCTCATCGTTCACAAAACCTTTTTGCCTAGTTATTTTTCAGGCTTTTCGCTTTTAGAGCAAGTTTTGTGCACAGCTACGTGGATGTATTATGCCTTTGCATGACAGCCATTGAACTAGCAGCGGCTATGAAATGTTTTGCGACAACAACGCCACGAAACTCGAGGTTTTGGAAAGGAGCCATCTGGTGATTTGGCTAGATAGCATGTTCTGGTCATTGGCTATGTGAGTCGATGAAAAAGATCAGCCGTTTACAAGTGATTTTTCAACGAACACAGCGAGAGACGCAACACTTCGCAGTGTTGTGTTTGCCGTAACATCAACGCCTTTTAACGGTAGGCTTTGTTTGGTCCAAACATATCCACTCATCTTCATTGCAGAGTTTATTTTGCTCGTTCTTGATAGCCTATTTAGCAAAGAGTTCAATGCCAAGGATATTGTTTTGTTTTACTTGGCGTCGCAGTGATTCGCGATGATCAAACAATTTATGGAAAACATGCATCTATGCGGTCACGGATCGTTTGAGTCGCATTTGCTATTTTGAACATGAGAATAGTGGTACATGACGTTTTAAATCTTTAGCGTTTGGAATCTCTTTTCCTGTTTGTAGAGCGGTATAACTATAAAATTAAATTTTGATTTATTTTGTTTGTGTATGTTCTGTATGTTGTCTGCGTTCGCTGAAAGCAACACGCTAAGCTCAAACACTACACATCTGTGCAAAAGACTTCGCTTGTAACATCTTTACTGAAGCGAACAAATAACATTATCTTACATTAGCTTTATTTGCAAGGCTGAATTTTGCCGAGTTTGATTTTATGCGAACAGAGTTTATCGGCATGTTATCGTAATTATCATATCCCGTAGAGCTTGTACGTGCTCTCGCGTCCTGTTTCTTATCGTATTACGGCGCGAAACAATAGAATTTTGACAGATGTAACGCCAACTAATAACCCCAGTGCGCAGAATCACCAGCTGACACAGTCCCGTAATTGTGAGTTTAAGTGGCAATGGCTTGTCTTGAAAAAATTTAGCTTGAATTTTTCAAGTTGTAATTTTTCATTTCTTCTCTATTAAGCCTCATGGGGAGCTTATCTCTTTTGACGATCTGAACTTTTTTTTGTTGGGGGGGGGGGGGGGGGTGAATAAAACAGAGGGGGTCTGCTCGGGGAAGGGGGCTTATTTTAAATCATATATCAGTTGGGTACATATATATATAACAGCAATGAAGTTGACTTTTTTATATTTCAATGCTGTTTGGAAATACATTTTCACAAAGAAAAATGTATAAATATTAACACTAAGTAAACGTGGTGGATAATTAACTTTTAAAGAGTAAAGCCGGGGAGTAAAGTTACCTTCTTTTCTTTTCCATAAAGTGCTGTAATTTACTATCAAGGGAAGCCAAGTTAAATGAGGTCTTAATAGAGAAATGGAGGCATGTGTAGCATCCAGACATGGGAGGGCGTTTTAGAACGAGGGGATTGTTCAAAAAATAAGCATCCAGACGGGAGGGGGCTTAAAGAGTGCAAATAAAAACAGATTTCCATATGGGCTAAATCTTCAATTTTTTCCATCCTTTCTGATATGTTCCTTCATTATTTAAAGTTGTTATTTCTATCTTGCTCTCAGTTTAGTAGCCATTTTTATTTTTCTTAATTTGGCTAAAATCTGTGACACAGTACCTTTAATAGGGGGTAGGGGGTGCTTAGAGAAGCGAGCATAAAAGAGAGGAGTGAAAGGGCTTAATAAAGCTTATACAGTATTCCCTGTTTCCTCGATTTGAAAATAGCTTTGTACTTTTTAAAAACAATAACTCAATATACCGTAACACTTAGCCACTATTGGAGACACATTAAAAAGTCACTGTCTGGATTTTACTTACAATTTGTTGATTCTTAGAAGGCACCAGAGACAAACTTGAAGAGATAAGAGGTGAAATTAGGAACATAAAAGAAAAGTTGGACACTTTGATGAACGTACCCAGGATGGAAGGTAAGATCTGCTGACATGTGTGGATGTGGATAGCTTGTGTACAGCCGCCTGCCATCGTAAAAAAATATTCGAGAGAAAGAAAGGAAGAGAGGAGCTGAAGTACAGGTTTGGTTAATTGAAATCCTGTTTTGTGTGCTGGCTTATTGCCTCGTGGAAAACCAGCTGGTTTAAGACCATTCTTTGACTGGTCAATAAGCTAAAAGGAAAGCAAACTAAATGGCCCACTGCAGTACATGTTGAAAAACATGTTCTTGACTGACACCTGCCACCACAGCAATTTGATGAATCATGGAGCAATTTCATTGATTATGTTTATTTCCGTGAGCTGCAAAGCAAGCACGCGCGACTTTAAGGATTTTGGATCTATTTTGCTCAGGTGGCACATCTTCAGCTCCTCACAGATGTGACCCTGTAAACCCTTTGGAGTCTCATTAGAGTTCATCTTAAAAATGGCTTGAGATGCAAACAATATTTAAGTAAAAACCAGACAATAAGCATTCATGTCAGTCGTTGAAGGGAGCGAAGTAGAGCAAGAACAAAAGTACTGGTATCTGTCTTATATCGAAAATTCTATTCAGTTCTCGTTTCCAATTTTTTTATGTCTCTAATTTTTAAGAAAAGCCCCGATAACTATATCCCTGGATAGACAATTTACTTGACGTGGATTTATTTCATTATTTGTAGATGTTTCTGATCCAGCTGAGATTATTGATGGAATTCGACAACTCTACAAACTCCGCGAGGGATGGCTCGCTCCGTTTCCGTGGTGCGAAGAGTTTCACTTTCATCTTGATGATATTTTCACCCGACTCAAAGTGGTCAGCAGGAAGAAAACGAGAGGAACAGCGACAAGCGACATTGTTGACATGTCTGGAATCTTTAAACTACATGAAGAATGTCCACAACCAAGAACAGTGTTGATTGAAGGAAAACCTGGTATGGGCAAGACAACGTACTGCAAAAAGCTTGTATATGACTGGGCTACAGGAAAACAAGAAGCAGAAGACTGCTTTCCAAGGTTTGAATTAGTGTTGTTGCTGAGGTGTCGTGATATGAAGTCTGACCTATGGGAAGCCATTGATGATCAAGTTCTGCCACGAGATGTTAAAGAAGACGTGAGAGAGAGATTCTTTAACTTTATTCGCCACAACCAGTCTAATGTATTGCTGATACTTGATGGGTTAGATGAGGCTCCAGCAAATAAACTGCCAATGTTTTCAGAAATCATTCAGGGTAGAGTACTTTCAAAATGTCGCTTGGTCGCTACAGCACGGCACGAGGCTGGAATAAAGGTAAGAATACACTGTGACACCCTGCTGGAGATCGAAGGGTTTACCCTAGAAGATGCACGGAAGTTTATCATCAAATATTTCAAAACCATGGAGCATTTGGCCCGAAAGCTGTGGTGGAAGCTGAGCCATGATAAAAACCTAAAGGAAATGACAGCAAATCCTTTAAACACTGCACTTCTTTGCCTCGTTTGTGAAGAATTTGAGGGCGTTTTTCCTGAAAGTAGAACTGAACTGTACATGGAAATAGTACAGTGTGTCCTGAGACGATACATACAGAAGAAAGGATTATCAGATGACAACGAGGATCTCATTGAAACTTACAAACCTCAGTTGAAACACCTTGGCTGGATAGCTTTGAATGGTTTGCTCGAAGGCAACTTGGACTTTGAGGAAAGAGAGCTTGGAAGCCATTTAGCTGACTTACCTGGATTCGGATTTCTGTCAGTTCAGCTAGGAGGCAGCAAACTAAGACCGCGCCGACGGTATGGCTTTCTACACAAGAGTTTCCAAGAATGGTTTGCAGCATTTTATCTGTGTTGTCAGCTTCTTAACAAAGAAATCAGTGCCGACAGCTTAGCTGCTGACGAAAGATACCTCGGTGGGCTGAGAGAAGTGCTTCAATTCACATGTGGCATGATGGCGGCACGTTGTGAGGAAACAACAGAAGCTCTTGTTAAGAGTTTAACGCCACAAGTGGACGATTTCAATGACGATGATTGTTTTGTTTTGTTGAACTGCATTAACGAATGTAAAAAAGAACACAGTAGTTTTCACTTAAATTTGGCACGTGTGTTTGGGTCACATCTTTCACTTGAAACTGTTCCTTTCACAGAAAGGATAAGTGAGGCTCACCTTGTTGCTCTAGCAGAAGCACTCAAACAGAATACAAGTCTGATACAGTGGGATTTGTCTGACAATCACATTAGTGACCAGGGCGCCGCTGATCTAGCAGAAGCACTGAAACGGAATACAAGTCTGACACAGTTGGATTTGCCTGGCAATGACATTAGTGCCCAGGGGGCTGCTGCTCTAGCAGAAGCACTGAAACGGAATACAAGTCTGACACAGTTGGATTTGTCTCACAATTCCATTAGTGACCAGGGCGCTGCTGGTCTAGCAGAAGCACTCAAACAGAATACAAGTCTGACACACTTGGATTTGTCTGGCAATGACATTAGTGACCAGGGCGCTGCTGCTCTAGCAGAAGCACTCAAACAGAATACAAGTCTGACACAGTTGGATTTGTATGGCAATGACATTAGTGCCCAGGGCGCTGCTGCTCTAGCAGAAGCACTGAAACAGAATACAAGTCTGACACAGTTGAATTTGTCTGGCAATGCCATTAGTGACCAGGGCGCTGCTGATCTAGCAGAAGCACTCAAACAGAATACAAGTTTGACACAGTTGGATTTGGTTGTATCTTTCATTAGTGACCAGGCCGCTGCTGGTCTAGCAGAAGCACTCAAACAGAATACAAGTCTGACAGAGTTGAATTTGTGTGGCAATTCCATTAGTGACCAGGGCGCTGCTGCTCTAGCAGAAGCACTCAAACAGAATACAAGTCTGACACAGTTGGGTTTGCTTGGCAATGACATTAGTGCCCAGTGCGCTGCTGCTCTAGCAGAAGCACTCAAACAGAATACAAGTCTGACACAGTTGAATTTGTCTGGCAATGCCATTAGTGACCAGGGCGCTGCTGGTCTAGCAGAAGCATCAAACAGAATACAAGTCTGACACAGTTGAATTTGTGGTTCAATTCCATTAGTGACCAGGGCGCAGCTGGTGTAGCAGAAGCACTCAAACAGAATACAATTCTGACACAGCAGGATTTGTCCCGCAATCACATTGGTGAAGCGGTAATTAGTTAACTTTACCGCTTACCACATGACAATCGTTTTATTGCTTTCGACTTTGATTCTGACTTTTACATCTGACTCTGAGTAGGGCAATGAAAGCGACTCTGATTTTAGAATAGATAATGGCCTTGTCACGTGGAGTTTTCAGAATGGTTTGCTTATTTTATTCTCTTTGCTTAGTTTAATCCAACACCATGTTTTGAGAAGTAAATTAATATAAGCGATTTGCTTTCTTTAATTTCTAACCACTATGAAGTCCAAGAATGAGTGCTTTTGATCGATTAAACATCTTAAAAATTTCAAAACAGTCTTTTCTCTCAGTCAGTGCCCAATAATCATATTTACATGGACTAGTCAAACATGCGTAACAGACAGACTCAGGAACAAGACAAAAGTTCAGCTAAGTTCCTGTGAAGAAACAGAGCACGAGCCTTAAGATCGAACTGAACATTTGAACATTGCGAACAATCGGAACCTTGTTTGTTTTTTTTTTTTTAATTACAGCCTAGCATCAAATGAAACCGTATATTGTTTATCTTATCTTGGGACATAGGGCGTGTTTATTGACACATGCATTGTAGCCTTTACATACCAGAGGGACATTGATTTTAGCCTTCGAGACTTTCGACATAGTTCATGAGACCGAATAGTTGTGACGAGTTAGAGACTTCGGAACCTTGTAGCGCCTTATAGGAGGATACAGCCGATAAAATCCTTTACAGATCCGTTCCGATGAAGATCACAGCAATCTCATTTTAATTTCGTTCCCGAGAAGGCGTTCAGTAGAACCTGGGGCACAGGGAATTGCTTTGCTTAACAAGGACTTTTGTCTTGAGTGGAAATAATTTCTGGATTTTCGCCAACTTGTAATAAATGTTCTTAGATTTTTAAAACAAATGTAAATAAATGAGTGTCTTTTTCTGTTGGATCCCAGTTTTGTCTCGCGTTCTTTAGGTTGCATTACCGATCATTTCCCTTTGATTAATCGTGGTTGTCTCAAGATATGTAAAAGAGAGTTCTTGCTGAGCCTGCGAGCAGGCTCCTGGTGTGAAAAGAAATTGAAAAAAATTGAAAAGAAATTACCCAGACCCCACTCGGCTTACTCCCCTCCTAAATATTTTCTCCCTATACCCCCGTGTAGAGAGGCTGTTCGCAGCCATCCTCGGATTCCCGCTCCCAGTCTCTCCCTTCCCTTCCTGCACCCCTTTGAAGCCCTGGGTTTCCGAGGATAGTTCGCAGGCTGTTTCATTGTTGGCTTTTTGTCTCGTGTCGTCATGACGTTGTCATGACGACACGAGAATATGCGAGGGGGAGAAGGTGCATTCCATGCGTGTTTGCTTTGTGAGGCCGCGGAATTTTCCCGCCATGTCAATATTTTTCCCGCCATGTCAACATTTGCTTTGTGAGGCCGCCGGAATTTCATATCAAAGAACAGATAATGTTTCTTTAACAAAGAGGTCGCAGCCCGCTGGTTTATCAAACTGTAGGTTAGGAGTATTTATTGTAAAGGGCTTGTTATGTGAAATACAGGCACGCTTTACTGTTCTTAAAATTGATTTCTTTTCTTTTACGTTTATTGCTGTAGTTAGTTCACAGTCTTGTGCGGTTCTTCTGATCGGTCTATCAAGCCCAACAAATTCGAGCTAATTCGGTGCACTCGCACGATGATATAAAACGTTTACGTTATCTGTAAATAAACGACACGCAATGCACGCAGAAGAGATGGCGTTTTTTTATGAACTTGCAGCGAACAAGCAAATTCTTAGCTGTCCAACAGTGCGTTGAAAAGGGTTGAACAGAAAAATGAGACCCTAAAGAAGACTGTGATTGCTACGTGAGTATTGCACAACATTTGTTTTGAAAAGTGCGACCTCTATGGACTCTATGGCGGCCAGCTGGAAAACAAGGACTGGACTCTGGACTGGACTATGACCTTTTTTTAATATAGTTAACAAAAAAGTTAATAATTAACTAAAAAATTATAACAAAGGATGGATGTCGTGAATTTTGAAATTTCACAAAAATGTCCCGAAATCTCTCAATTCTTGCAAAAACCTGAACGATTTTACCATATTTCGGTAAAACACACTTTGAAACAATACCCGGTAATTTGAGGCAAATCCAGGACGTTTGGCTTCTATTGCGTGAATGCTACGAGGTTTGAGGCGTACACGTACGTTATCATGTCGTGCTGTGGTCAGTACATGACGTGACACGTTTGTTCAATACCTGCCATTGTTCGATTTTTTAGATACGGAAAGTACATCTGTTATTCTGATACATTCCACAATTGCACCATTTCATACTTTTCAGTGTTGAATACGCTGATGAACGCCACTATATTGTTAAAATGAGTTTTCGCCCGAAAATGTTTTTTCCCTAAGCAGTTTGGGGGAATCCTTTAGTTCGCAGTGTGCGGTCAAGAATATTCCACGTCACCTTGGTCACGCTATTCATAACAAGACTCCTTCAGGACTCCCAAAACGCCCCCGGGTCAATACTGACGCACAGTAAAGCTGTTTATCGCACTGCAAAAACCTGCAGATTCTGTGCTGCAGAAAAAGCAGTGAAACTCTTGCATCAATGCTAAGAACGTTGCAATCGTGAATTCATGTCGCCAGTAATCACTTTCATTAAGATATTTCTAGTTATTTGTACACTGTAAAACACTTTGTGGGGATCAACACTGTACATTTTATTTCACAAGTTTTTTTTATCGAAATAGCGTTAACCAGACTATCTTTAGCTTATATACGAGCAAATGAAACGCTTAATCTATTTTCTTCTTTGCTAAGAAAAAATATAAAATGTTCTTTTCACTTTAAATGGTTGCGTGTTTTCACAACGTGACACTTGCCCCCTCATCTGCGTTACGATTCCAGTTTGACACTGGTATAAACATTGTTGTCATTCTCTACTTGTTACACGCGCTGATCTAACCCAAACAAATTGTTGTTCATTGTAAGCCGTGGGGCCTGTGTTAAAAATATAACAATTAACTAAAAAGTCATATTAAACAAACTATTATTACCCACGATGGGTATCGTGAATTTTGAACTTTCACAAATATGTCACGAAATCTCAGAATTCTTGCGAAAACCATATATCCGTAAAACACACTTTGAAACAATACCTGGTAATTTAAGGCAAATCCAGGACGTTTGGCTTCTATTGCGTGAATGCAATGCTGCGAGGTTCGAAGTGTACACGTTATCATGTCACGTTATCATGCTGAATATGCCGGCACGTCACGTTATGTCTGCGTGCGCTATCAAAGGAATGTTAGGAACGTAGTTTAAAAGTAAGTTATCTATATGTGTGCACGCCCATTATGTAGGTAGTTATTATTGTAGGCAGTCATTTAGCTTATATGCGAACGGCTGATTTAGCCTATACTGATACAAACAAATGAAACGCTAAAAACCGGGGATTTTAAGATTATCTTCTTCAATTTAGCTGCGTTTTTGCTCCAAAAGGTTGCCTGTTTCACAACGTGACACTTGTGACCTGATTTAACTCTAATTTGGCGACCATATTTAACTCGCCTATTTCCTATCACGAAAAACGCACTGGTGGAACCCAAAACGAATCATTGTTCAACGTTTCTGGTGGGGCTTGTGTGAAAAAAAAAGCCAGAAGATCAGGATCAATTTAGTTTATGTATGCGTGTTTATGTATTGAAGACTGTACTAAAAGAGAAAAGAATCTTCTGCTTTTTTTACACTCCAAGTTTTAAATATTTTTTAAATAAACATATTTGTCACCTTGTTATCACGTCAACGTCCATTTCACACGAATCTATGTTGACAAGGATAACGATGTAACGGGGATGTGGTACTAAAAAGGTTGGTGACAGTACTTTATTCCGGTGTGCAAGATACCTTGTTCTGCAGTACCATTGGAGAAGTAAAATTGCAAGGAACAAAAGAAATTTGGATTGAATTGAAGCAAAATAAATGGTGAACCTAGAATAGCGGTTGTTTGATTCGTGCCAAAGCTGTTTATTCTTTGTTTAGTGAAATGCATTTCCGACAGTTAAATATTCTTCTGATAACATATCTGAAAATTACAATCCCGCACATTTAAAAGGCGTTGCGATTACCTCTCTGTTGTACTTGCATCTGTGCATCGTGTTCGGCTAGCGTCTCTAAGGCATCGATTGGATTACGTTTCTTCTGACTTCGGTTATCGGTTGTACTGGAATATTTACTATGGATCAAAGCCCCAAGCCAAGTACGAGTTATGCTGATGTTGTTAGCGGATCGGAGTCAGACTACGATAATAAAACTCCTCGCAGCACTTCATGGCTTAGGGCGTACCAGACAGAAGATGAAGAGGAGGCCACGGCTATTGCTATGGAGAAATCCCTAAACTGTGTCAAGGTAACTGTTTTATCATTCAGATTTTTTATCTGTAGTATTTTTTTCCTCTTTTGGTGCCTTAAGGACGATCGCGCGCAAATTTTCTAGTCCATAGGTTTTTTTAAAGTGTTTGCTGAGGTCGGATGAGTTACCGTGTCAGATATACAAAAAAAGTGGGGGTCACGGGCTTCGTTTCAGAGATAAAGCATGTAGAAAACTAACCTGATTTTGAAAAATTGACGCAAATTACGATTTAGCATGGTTTACAGAGTTTGTAGTTTAAAATAGCAGAGATGAATAAACGCAGACGATCTTGGTCATATTTTGAATAAGTACGTCTGTAGCGCAACGCAACAGCTACTATATGTTGTTACGCGCGCTCGATGCATAGCGTGGTGTAGCGTTGCGACAGGAATTACGTGCGACGGTAAGGATGCGCATAAACAATTGGCGCGAGCGTCCTTAAGCAAATTACCATCGGTGTTTCTGATAATGCACCTTTCGTTGTTCACTTAGGAGGAAAGAAAGAACTATTCCAGTGACGACTTGGAAGATGACGATCATTTCTTGAACAAGCCAACACCTGGTTTTAAAGGTTTTTTTAAGGTTAGTATGAGATTTGACGTTTTCGATTAAGCAAATCATTATTTATCCCAACTTGCTTAATAATGCTGCAGATGCTGCCATAATTGCTCTTTTTAAACTTCGTGTTTTCTTTCAGAGAGAAAAAACACCTCAGTTTGAGTTATGAGAAGAAGAACAGTATTCTCCGGGACTTGCACGCCTGCCTATTGGAAGTTATCAATATAGAAAGGTATGCTTCAGAAATTAATTGTAACTAACTGACGCATCAATCAAACTCCGTGATTACAAAGAACCGAATTCAATATTTTGTTCCATGCACATTTTTTGCAGGAAAAGCAGTCAGATGTTATCATGATCAGCGACGATGACAGCAATAATCAAAAAAGCTCTGGGAAAAAAAACAAGGTAAATAAAGTTTGTTCTATAGCTCTTGTGACAGAGTAGCAATTTAAAGTGAGAACTAATGTATGTCTCACAGTGTCAATATTTTCCAACTTTCATTACTTAAGTGCAAATATCGTGCGAAAGGAGTAAAGATATCCAACTGGGATATATATATAGTCTATACTTGCAATGGAAACATGATCGCGTGCACTTCGCCTTCTCTCTCTCTGTTTTTTTTTCCTTTTAACTTAAATCGATTGGACATTAATAAATCTTACACTGGCCGAAATTGCGTTTTGTAGTTTGAAATCATCTGATCTCAAGTTCTCTCTATTTTCTGCCTGAAAACATTATCTCAAAAGCGTAAACGATAACTCTGCAGGGAGAACTTGAAAGTCACGAAATAATCGTTCGAACCTGAGCCACGTGTCGGTTGCAGAGTTTAGATAAACAAACTCTGACATTTTGGGGTATTTTCTTTGTAATTCTCTCCCGCAAGAATAAAGTAGCAAAACTACATCTGTTACATGGACACATTATGCTATGTTTTAATTCGCTTGGTTGGGTTTGTGAGTATTGTGAACAGGTTTTCTGGGACTTCGTTCAGATATCCATAAGATATTCATAGCTATCGGTCACGCTTTACGGACATGCTAGATTATGATGCTATCTCTCTCTAGGTCGGTGGCAAAGGCAAGAAACCTATCACTGGGAATCAAACGAGAAAGAGAAGTCATTTGGCTGTTATATCGAGTGACTCGGATAAGGCCGAAAAAAGCAATGTACGTATGATATTGAAATAAACAGCTTCAGAGTTATCTTAATAAGGAGCTCCTTATCTACCCTGTATTATTTTCAGGAGCACCCAACGAGGAAATGTAGTCAAAAGGTCGATGTTATGTTTTTCCGTGTCGTTTAGGACCTTGTTAACGGATAGTTGTGTAAACTGACACAGTATATACTTTGCGATTTTCTGGCTGATTATTTTTAAATAAACTTAAAAGTTGCAGATATTTTTGGGGACACAATCCCATTCACCGAATTTGCGAGTTGCTGCTGCCTTTTCGAAAATAGTAGTTCGCAGTTTTCCATACCTAGAAATATATTTTTCCTCCCTGAATTGCGAAGACAACAGCTGTTATATTTCCCATATAATGGATGTTCGAGGTGACATTTATGTAAAGAAAATCCGAAAGAAAACAAGATATTTACAGGTGATCCGCCAGGTGTACCTACAGTCCGGCTCGTTAGAGCCTATGATTCCTGAACAGCTCCAATGTGTATTGTTCTTAGAAGGGAAAATGCGTCAAAGGAGTTCCAATGTCATTTAAAGAGTCCGTGGGTATCGATTGACAGAAATGCTCCCTTTTATAGGTTGGTGTGAAGGCCAAAAAAATAAAAAGGAAACCATCAGTTGTAGCATATTCCAGCGATTCGGATACAGCGGGAACCAGCAGTGTAAGTGTGACATTAACAATGCTCGTTGCTTAGTGCACTTAGAGAGGTCCCATCAATATGCATGTCCCGTAACTGACACCTCCTCTACCACCTATTAATGAACGGCCTGTAAAATACTGTACCGGACAACTAAAATACTGAACTATTATTGCTCACATGACTTGATTTAATTTAAGCTAAACCTGAACTCTCAGAAGAGTTGTCTTTTCTTTTTGTTATCCTGAGGTATCTCCGAAGGGTATGGAAAGGAAAAGTTGATCTCGGTATTATCGAGCAGGGACGTGACCTTTTTTCGACTACATCTCTTTATGTATTTTTTAGTCAATATCACCTGATTCTTTAGGTTATTGCTGACATATTATTACCATCCTTACCCTGGTTATTGCAATTTATATGTACAGAAGGACTCTTCGATGCAGTCAGAAAGTGGGGACAGCGAAATAGAGGAATTCGACAAAGGAGATGCAGAAGCTTTGCCACCAATTTATTTCTCTTCCAAGGAAAAGGGCATGACTACCGAAGAAGTGGCAAAACTTTTACTGGGGACTCCTATTGAAGAGCGTGTCGCTACTTACAAGCCCTTTCAAATATCAGGCAGCAGGATTTATGTTTTCAAAACTGACTGTTTTAAAAGTATACAAGACATCTTAACAGATGGCTGCGGTCTGTGGAAAGGGACGGGAACAAAGACCTTCTACGCTGAAAAGGTGGACCATGGGTCAATAAAAGTAGTAGCGCACCTTCCCAGTGCTCGACAGGAATCTTTTACAATAGAGAGGAGGTTTTATTGCCACTCGAAGTTCAAAGATGTAAAAAGAAATTTTGTTTTGATTAAAGGTACGTTAAACGCATCTTATAAAATTTTGCACAATATTAGAGTTATTTAACATGTACAAAGATCTGATCTCATGCACAGCCAAAACGGTGACTGTGGAAGGACCACAAAGTTGCAAAGATGTGTGTGTTAGCAGGGAAATATCCCAAATGTGTCACGATTTGTACTATTGTTTTATGTTAGTGTAGTAGTGCGGCTAATGTTTTGTTACAGTTGGAGTAAAAATTAAAACTTGCATAGCATCAACAAATGGCTAAGAACGGACTCGTGCATTCGTTGAGAACTGATAGGCGGATAATTTTCTTGCAGATCCTTCAGGCAACTTGACAGACTATGCCTTCATGCAGTATCTTTTCACCAAAGGAAACAGGACTCTCCAGCCACAACCGCACGGGAACACCAAAAGTGGAAAAGTGTTCTACCCAACACAAAAGAGCACAAAAGAAGAAATAAAAAAACTGGCACAAGCTTCGCAGCCAAAAGAAGTTTTTCACCAAATTATTGAGGAGAAAGGCGGAGTTGGCCAGCTATCCATCCCCGGGGAGCATGCTAGAAGCTACCAGCAGGTGTCCGACTTCCGAAGGTCGGTAAGTGGCCAGTTTAAGACGAAGAAGGCCCCAGACACTGTAATAGAACTTATGCAAATGTGTACGATTGAAAACAGAGACCCGGAGACGGCATTTGTTCGACAAGTGCATTCATCTCCCGAACTTCAAGTGATACTCTGCACTAATCGACAGTTAAAGGAATTGGAACAATTCTGCACCAATCCGGAATCATTCTCTCCGCTAAGCGTAGATGTAACCTTTAATATAGGAGACTATTACGTTGCCGTGACAACGTATAGGAATCTCATGTTAAAGACTAAAAATGGTTGCCATCCCGTTATGATTGGCCCAATTATGCTGCACCAGCAACGGTTATATGAGTCATACTATGCTTTGGCTTCTTCCATGGTGCACTTAAACCATAAGTTAAAAAATATTCTATGTTACGGCACGGACGAAGAGAAAAACCTTTACAAAGCTTTTGGAACTGTTTTTCCCTTCGCCATACACCTTCTATGTGATATCCATATGGAGGATAATATAATGCGTAAGCTGTCAGACTTGGGAGTTCCGAAACCACTGGCTAACGAATATAGAAAAGAAATATTTGGAAGGAGAAGTGAGACTGTTCGAGAACCGGGACTGGTAGACTGCCTGACTGAGAAAGATTTTAAAAACAAACTCGATCTTCTCTGCCCGATATGGGATAAAAGACATGCCAAGGGTAACCAGTTTTATCAATACTTCGTTCGCCAGAAAGCCCCCCTTATACTGTCTTGTATAGGGGCTGCGACTAGGACGATGGCCGGACTTGGGTATCCACCAGAGGTGTACACACAAAATGGTAGTGAGTGTGCGAATTTTATTCTTAAACATTGTAAGAACAAAAAAAATCTGGGAATTCTTGAGTGCGTTGAACTAGTTCGCAAAGTGGTATCCCGTCAAGAGACCATGGAATATCTGGCGATGTGCGGGCAGGGAGAGTGGTTTCTTGACGACAAGTACGCCAATAAAAAGCTGGAAGAGTCAAAATTTTACAGAATGACAAAAGAACAGAAAAAACGAGCCTTCGAAAAATTTTATGTCTTAACAATTGACAAAACCGATGCACCAGACAGACCGTCATGTTCAGAAAACCCCGCCTCTTCTTTGGATCACTCATTAATTTCCATTGCACCGGAAGAAACACAAATCTTGCATGTGCCATTTTCAAAACTTAAAAATATTTTTGCTAGGGCTACTGAAATTCTCAGTTGTGCAGAAAGTGATATTCACCGATTTGGTGATGACACTACTTACGTGGCGAGCAAATCTTCCCCACAAAATCCCCACAAAATAATCCAGAAAGGAAACGGCAAGTTTGCCTGTGATAGCTCCTGTGTAGACTGGGCAACCTACAAATTCTGCGCCCATACCTTGGCAGTAGCCGAAGTTTATGAGGAAACAGTCCTTTTCCTGAACAAAGTGGCACTGCAGGCAAAACCTGATGTGACCTCCCTTGCTCTTCTCGGCATGCCAAAAGGCAGGGGAAAAAAAGCCACCAAGTCAACTTCTCGACGGAAAGGTGGTCCGGTGCGCAGGAAACATCCTGTGGTAGAGGAATACGTCGATCCTTACGATTTGTCGTCATACCAACAGCCTACCGTTCAACAAGCCGTAATTCAGCAACCCACCGTTCCACAACCAACCGTTCCACAACCAACCGTTGCACAACCCACCGTTGCCCAACCGAGCGCCCATGCCTCCTGCAAAAGGCCTTCCCCTTCTTCAGAAGCGTTTGTACTAACTTCGCTATATCACTGTAACAACAAAGTCTCCGTCTGCTACGGCTGTAATCAAAAGTTGCGTGACCCTCCGGCTATCCCCAGCCACCACTTGACCTCGTCATTGTGGGAAAGATGAGGAGAGAATACATGCAGGAAGGCGAAAAGAAGATCGGCAAAGAGTCAAATGTGTACTTTCATCCGCTAAAAGAGTGTGTCAATAAGCGAGCACCCATGTTTATTCCATCGCTTTTGACCTTTCATCCCACGGACATAAGGGAAACATTATTCGTAAAGGCTCACGACGACTTCATCAAGGATAAACTTGGTCTTTAAAACTAGAAATGACGGTCGTACAGGGGGTCTCTGAAGAAATAATGAATCACTGATCGCCGATATCAAAATTTCGTTTCCCCGAAACACAAAAATAGCAACTAGCACATTCTTTATATCCTGCTCTTACTTAAACAAAAGGTGCGAAAAAGGAGTGTTTGAACTGATGAATCAAAAATCGAGAAAGGCAGAGGAAAGGCTGCATTTACCCTTTGTCTCGCTTTTAGTCTTCATAACTTTTCCGAAGTCTTGAGACTCAAAATTACGTTGAATAGAGAGGTAAAAACAGAAATATCGGGTATTTATTCAGGTTCTTCATCACGGGTCACGCCAAACTATTGGGAAGAATTATTTATAAAATTCACTTTTCACGGGAAATATTTTCAGTGAATCACGAGAATACCCCTGTACGACCCTCGAGATAGCTCACAGCAGTAATATAGGCTATATAATGACACCACAGTTTTACCGGGAGTTTTACACTGCAGCATCAAATTTTCGCGTTTGTTTCAGTGTTTGTTTCACAGGCCCCACGGCTTACAATGAACAACAATTTGTTTGGGTTAGATCAGCGCGTGTAACAAGTAGAGAATGACAACAATGTTTATACCAGTGTCAAACTGGAATCGTAACGCAAATGAGGGGGCAAGTGTCACGTTGTGAAAACACGCAACCATTTAAAGTGAAAAGAACATTTTATATTTTTTCTTAGCAAAGAAGAAAATAGATTAAGCGTTTCATTTGCTCGTATATAAGCTAAAGATAGTCTGGTTAACGCTATTTCGATAAAAAAAACTTGTGAAATAAAATGTACAGTGTTGATCCCCACAAAGTGTTTTACAGTGTACAAATAACTAGAAATATCTTAATGAAAGTGATTACTGGCGACATGAATTCACGATTGCAACGTTCTTAGCATTGATGCAAGAGTTTCACTGCTTTTTCTGCAGCACAGAATCTGCAGGTTTTTGCAGTGCGATAAACAGCTTTACTGTGCGTCAGTATTGACCCGGGGGCGTTTTGGGAGTCCTGAAGGAGTCTTGTTATGAATAGCGTGACCAAGGTGACGTGGAATATTCTTGACCGCACACTGCGAACTAAAGGATTCCCCCAAACTGCTTAGGGAAAAAACATTTTCGGGCGAAAACTCATTTTAACAATATAGTGGCGTTCATCAGCGTATTCAACACTGAAAAGTATGAAATGGTGCAATTGTGGAATGTATCAGAATAACAGATGTACTTTCCGTATCTAAAAAATCGAACAATGGCAGGTATTGAACAAACGTGTCACGTCATGTACTGACCACAGCACGACATGATAACGTACGTGTACGCCTCAAACCTCGTAGCATTCACGCAATAGAAGCCAAACGTCCTGGATTTGCCTCAAATTACCGGGTATTGTTTCAAAGTGTGTTTTACCGAAATATGGTAAAATCGTTCAGGTTTTTGCAAGAATTGAGAGATTTCGGGACATTTTTGTGAAATTTCAAAATTCACGACATCCATCCTTTGTTATAATTTTTTAGTTAATTATTAACTTTTTTGTTAACTATATTAAAAAAAAGGTCATAGTCCAGTCCAGAGTCCAGTCCAGAGTCCAGTCCAGAGTCCAGTCCAGGGTCCAGTCCAGAGTCCAGTCCTTGTTTTCCAGCTGGCCCTCTATGGCACGGATAACAACGATCCAATAACACAAAATAAACGATTAGATAAAGACAATTATTTTGATGCTAAATCTTTAAAAATGTCTTTTAAGCCAGCAAGTATGGCGTTTGTTTGTTCCATTTGCCTGCTCTGGGCGTCACGGAACATTTTCGTCCAAATCTTGCGTTGTCCTGTTCCATACTCTTTTCAAGCATTTCAATAAAGGAACTCTGCCAGTCTGGAGTCGTACTTTCTCGCCTTTCTTTTCTCAGGCGGTTCTGATTCATGAAGAGAAACATTTACACTTTCGATTTGCGAAGCCTCGTTAACACTCGGCTCCGAGGTAAAGGTAGTGACTCATTTGATTGCAGTTTTAGATGGATCGATGTCCCACCACAGGCACCTCAACAAAGATGTCGAAATAGGGGAAGCCTTCTATAATTTTCTGAATTCCAGCTTCTCCAGTCGAGGGAGACCACTGCTTTAACTGATAGAACTCGTACTCTAGATTCTGCTGCCGTTACTTCACCTGCTGTAGCATTCTCTGGCTTTCTGGACACCTTTCTTTATACAAAGTATAGATATCGTTCCAGAGTTTGATTTTTTCTCTTTGTAAAACTCCCCACAGCTTACTAAATTTTGGCGCCTACGCTTCAAGAACTTCGTGCGTTTCTTCCTCAGTCCAGTTAGCAGACTTAACGCGAGGTTGTTTCGTTTTTGTGTTTGCCGTAACAAGTACTTCGACATCACTTGGAACTGAAGACTGAGGCGATGGTATGCTTCTCGCCAGTAGTAGTAGCTGGACGATAAAATATGGCCGGCTTGTCGATGGAAATGGACAATGTTGACCGCCATTCATTGGCTGATCTGGATTTGCTACTCTTGCAAACCGTCGATTTAATAAGTTATCGCTAAAGGAACAAAATGCGTGATTTATGATTGTGTGAATTTTCTTTTTACAGAAAGAAATGTACGTGTCGTACAAGTCTTGCGTGTTCTGATAACTCATCGAAAACTCATTTGATTGACATTTAATTTCCTGAAATTGTTTTGATAGTGCGTATTAAATAAAGTAGCGCGGCATCCGACAAACAATACAAGGTCAAACGGTCTCAGTTAGTCCTTCAGTTGTTCACACTTTTTAAAAGAAATTTCTGTCTACCGAATCTAATAGAACTCGTCAAATATAATTTATCTCTTTCGTTTATACTTTGTATTAATTCTTTCTAACTGCCGGGGAGTAGTTTGCTTTGTGTTCTACACGGCGATAACTTGATTTCTGTTCGCATGTGAAAAGTAGCCGGGCAGTGGCTTTGCCGTGAACTTGGCACCTAACTATTTTATTAACTTTTATTTAAAAAAAAAACTTCCTTTCCAAATAGACCCATGCGTTTTATGATTTTACTTCCAATCATTGCGAAATGTTAGACGGGGATGTTAGATTCTTAGTCAACTTTTATTTTAGAAGTGAAAAAAAAAAATACAGACCACGAAATTAAGTAGCCCTCTGATTATAGATTTTGATAATCGAGAAATGTTTATCAGCACACTGAGATAAAATCAGTCAGCTGCGTATTAAACGAAACGCGAGAATAAATATAGACATTCCTTAAATGTTGAAAACTGGGACCGAGCTTGTCACGTGACTTACACGATTTGACCCCCCTCGAACACTGAACTGAAAGGAACGAATGCAAAACTGATGCGAAGTCGTTGTTCTTGAATTGTATTCTGGAGTTTTGTCTTTGAATAGAGTCTTTATCTACGAAAGTGTCGTTTGAATACGTTTTCTACATTTGGTGCCGAGACCCGGGAATCGAAACTGGGATTCTAGCGTTGTGAAGACTGAAGAACGTCTCAAAGGAAGCTGTTGTGAAGTCAAAGCTGCACTAGCTGAAAGCACGTGGGCGACAAATTATGCCGCCGAAATTGAGGAACTTGAGAAAATTTCGCGATGGTCATCGAAAGTTCGTCCAGAAAACTATCGAACAAGCCAAAGGGCTAATCTCTGAAGGCAATTCCATCGAAGTGAAAAGGCTGAAATTTCTTCGAACCGCCCTTGAAACGAAAATGTCGGAGCTTCAATCGCTCGACCGCGAAATTGTGGAGCTGGTGGACGACGTAAAAACCATCGATACCGAAGTCTCTGAGAGCTGTGAGATAATGAGTTCCATTCAGGAGTGTATTGTTGAGTTAGAATCTGTTTTGGAAGCTCAAGAAATGCAGGGTAAGAGTCAGGAATTCCCTTCTGTGGCGCAACTTCCTCCTTCCGAAAGCGCGGGAACTTCTCAAGATCACGTTTCGAAAGCAAAGTTGCCGAAGCTCGAGCTTAAGAAGTTTCACGGAAATCCCATACACTGGTATCCCTTTTGGGAATCTTTCGAGTCTGCGGTTCATAAGAACCCAAATTTGTCTTCAGTGGATAAATTCAATTATTTGCAGTCACTTCTTACTGGCACCGCGCGTAGTACGATCGCGGGTCTGGCCCTGACGAGTGCAAACTACGAAAAGGCAGTTGGACTGCTTAAACAAAGATTCGGAAATCGACAGATAGTGATCTCCAGCCACATGGAAGTGCTCACTAAACTCCCCAAGGTGGAATCGATAAGCGAAGTAAAGAAACTCCGAAGCTTGTACGACACAGTGGAATCTCATGTTCGTGGATTGGAAAGTATGGAAATCTCATCCGAGATGTATGGTTGCTTCTTGACACCAATCGTTATGCAGAAATTACCGGAGGAATTTCGGATCGCTATCACACGAAATTTGGAATCGGAGACATGGAATCTGAAAGATATTTTGGGTGAATTTCACAAGGAACTGCAACTGAGAGAACAATGTCTTGTCAATAACAAGGATTCCAGGCCTTCACATCAGAGAGGTGAGTCGCCATTTTCTACATCGGCTTTGTACACTGACAGTTCTGAGAATAAACAGTCTCCTCGTGTTTGGTGCTCATTCTGTAATCAAAATCATCAGAGCTCTAAATGTAATGTTGTCACAAGTATTGAATCTAGAAAGGAAGTTCTTAAAAGGAAGGGCAAGTGTTTTCTCTGTCTCAAGCAAGGACATTTGGCACGTAACTGTCAAGCACCTATGAAGTGTCTTAAATGTCAAGGTGCCCATCATGTAGCAATTTGTGGTAACCCTGATCCAACCCTGGGTGGGCAAGATCGAGAACATGTGGCCTGTGTCTCTACTAGTATGTATGTGGATCAGTCTAGAGGGTCGGTGTTGTTGCAAACCGCAACCGCTGAAGTTGTGCGTCCGGATAATGACAGTTTTCCCCTAAGTGTTCGTCTGGTTTTCGACTCATGCAGTCAGCGATCATACATGACTAAGGACCTTAAAGACAAACTGGGGTTATCAGTAATTGGTAGAGAGTCACTTCTAATCAAAACCTTTGGTGAGTCTGACGCCAGGCTACGAACATGTGAAATTGTTCAAGTGGGTATCAAAACCAGATGCAATGCAATTGTGTACATTCAAGCCTATGTGGTGCCAGTCATATGTGGCCCTCTGACCCAACAACCCACAGAGCTTGCTCAGTCTAGCTACGAACATCTGCATGACCTCAGTTTAGCCGACAGGTGTGGCGGCAGAGATTTGCCCATCTGCATTCTCATTGGTGCTGATTATTATTGGTCATTGGTCGAAGGTACTGTTGTGACAGGTGCACCGTGGGAACCTGTTGCTCTTGCTACAAAGCTAGGATATGTCCTCTCCGGACCCACTATGATTGTGTCTAACCGTGACAATGGTAACACTGTGAATCTTACTGCAACGCATGTGCTGAAAGTGGAAGCAAGTGTTGTCGGTCAAGATAAACTTGCCTCTGAACTTGGAAAATTCTGGGACTATGAGTCACTTGGCATTCGAGATAAAGGTTTGTCTCTGTATGACAAATTTGTTAGCGAAGTTGAATTCACTGAAGGAAGATATCAAGTACAGCTACCTTTCAAAGAGGACCATGAGCTGCTTCCAGATAATTTTACTTTGTGCAGATCAAGGTTGGTCTCACTACTGAAACGTCTGAAATTAAAGCCCGAGATGTTAAAGCACTATGATGATGTCATCGAAGATCAGCAACAACAAGGAATTGTGGAACCTGTGGATCAAGGTGTCAACAATGGTGTGGGAAAAGTACATTACATTCCTCATCATGAAGTGATTCGCGTGGACAAGGACACCACAAAACTTCGTATTGTTTATGATGCCAGTGCACGATCAGGAAAGAACACATCAAGTCTCAATGACTGTTTGTATGCTGGTCCACCACTATCTCCCCTCATCTATGACATCCTCCTGAGGTTCCGGGCTCACAAGACAGCCCTCATAGGAGACATTGAGAAAGCTTTTCTAAATGTTTCAGTTCACCCGAAAGATCGTGACTATCTTCGTTTCCTGTGGGTTGATGATATCACAAGCAGCCACCCAAACCTACAAGTTTATCGATTTGCAAGAGTTGCATTTGGCGTCTCCGCAAGTCCGTTCCTATTGAATGCAACAATTCGTCATCACTTGACTTCTGCTGACATCCCCAAAGAATTTGCTGAGAGAGTTCTGAAAGGTCTGTATGTGGATGACTTTGTTGGTGGAGATGATTCTGACAATTCTGTTTTCGAGATGTATGAGAATCTGAAGTCATCCTTTAAGAGCGGAGGCTTCAATATGAGAAAATGGGCGTCCAACTCTGAAGCCCTTCAGGAAAGAATTGAACAATCTGAAAGCCAGTCTTCTCAAGTTACAAGCAAGTCTGTCAAGGAGCACCCTGTTCAAGAGGAAGATCAAACCTTCTCGAGTTCCCTGTTTGAGACGTCAAAGAACCCCAGCACAGCAAAACTGAAAGTACTGGGAGTTGGATGGGATAGACAAAATGATTTGTTACTCTTGGATCTGGCTTCTCCACTAGAAACTAGCAATACTTGTCCAGTTACGAAGAGAGCAATTCTTGGTACAACAAGCAAGTTGTATGATCCCCTGGGGCTAATTAGTCCAGTCATCATTCTACTGAAGATCATCTTTCAATCTATTTGCAAGACAAGAGTGGGTTGGGACGACCCTGTGGATTCATTCATCCATGAACAGTGGTTAAAGCTTGTTAAAGATGCTAAGAAGGTGGGGGTGGTGGAAGTGAGGAGACACTACCACCTTGGCTTGTCATCAGGAGATTTACGAAGCATTCAACTCCATGGTTTTGCGGATGCAAGTGAGAAAGCCTATGGAGCAGTTGTGTATTTACGCCTTGAAACAACTACTGGAACTGTCTTCACCCAGCTTGTGTCGTCAAAAACCAGAGTTGCTTCGATAAATGGAGAAACCATACCTCGACTGGAGTTACTAGGTGCTCTTGTTCTGGCCCGATTGGTCAATACTGTGTTGACAGCATTTGACGGAACATTGAAAGTTGATGCTGTGTTCTTGTGGTCAGATTCGCAAATTGTTCTGTGGTGGATTTGGGGTGTAAAGAGAGAATTCAAGCAATTCATTCAAAACAGAGTGATTGAGATCCGTCGACTTACAAAGCCAACTCAGTGGAATTATTGCCCCACAGAATCCAATCCAGCTGACATCTGCTCACGTGGTACGATGACCTCGAAACTGATCACCAACCAATTGTGGTGGAGTGGTCCTGAGTTCCTTAGAAAGGAAAAGGAGTGGTGGCCAAGTCTTACAATGAACTCTGCTGAAGTCACAAGTGACGATTCAGATCCTTGCCTAGAACTGAAGAAGGGAAGCTGTAACAGCCACACAAAGCAGCATGATGGTACAGTTCTTGCAAACATTGTCTCTGGAGAGGTGACGTCAGAAAAGTCACTAAATCTTGATTGCATCATTCCCTTGGAAAGGTTCAGTAGTCTTCAAAGACTTATGCGAGTCACTGCATATGTTCTGCGATTTGTTTCTAATCTCAAGCAAAGTAAAATGAAGAAGAGGTTAGTGGATGGAGTAATAAGGCATGAAGAGGTGGATTGTGCAAGAGAGCTTTGGATCAAGGAGGTTCAGAAATCTGTATACAACAACAAGAACTTTGACCAGGTCAAGATCTCATTATCACTGTTTACAGACGACAAGGGAATTCTGAGGTGTGGTGGTCGTCTTAAAAATGCCCCGATTCCGTATGATGCTCGTTTTCCAATATCCCTTCCAAGATGTTCACGACTAACTTACCTAGTGATAAATGATTGTCATCTCAAGGTTCTTCACAATGGTGTGAGGGACACTCTCACAGAGCTAAGGTCAAGATTCTGGGTAACAAAAGGAAGGCAGACTGTGAAAACTGCGATAGGAAAATGTTCTGTTTGTAAGAAGTTAGAGGGCAGAAGCTATGCAGTTCCTCCTCCCCCACCTCTTCCTGATTTTCGATTGAGCGATGACTTTGCATTTACTCGAGTAGGAGTGGACTTCGCTGGGCCCATGTATGTCAAGGATGTATTCTCAAAGAATGAAGATTTGAACAAGGTCTATATAGCTTTGTTCACGTGCGCTGCAACCCGAGCTGTTCATCTGGAACTTGTCCCAAATCTGAGTGCGGAAAGTTTTATCAGAGCCCTTACTCGCTTTAAAAGGAGACGAGGAATTCCTGTCTTGATTGTCAGTGACAATGGGAAAACATTTAAGGATTCAAGAGTGCAGGCATATTGTCAGCGCGACGGTACACAGTGGAAGTTCAATGTCGAAGCGGCCCCTTGGTGGGGCCGCTTCAAGTCAAGTCAAGTTGAGTTTGAAGAAGGTCATACGAAATGCCCGGTTAAACTATGACGAGCTGTCTACTGTCCTTGTAGAAGTGGAAGCAGCCTTGAATTCACGACCCTTGACATATGTCTTCGATGAAATGGAGGAACCATTAACACCTTCACACCTGATTGTGGGCCGCAGAATTTTGTCAGTACCATCAAAGAACTCATCGAACGAAGTTGATCAAACTGAGGGAATACTTACAAGAAGAGCCAAATTCTTACAGCGAACACTGGATCATTTTTGGAACCGATGGAAGTCTGAGTATCTCACACAACTTAGAGAATACCATCGCTACTCAAAGAGAGCAAATTCTGTCCGTAAAGTGCAAGTGGGAGATATTGTGTGTCTACATGAGAACAAAACCCCGAGACAGCAGTGGCGGCTTGGGAAGATCGAACGATTACTTCCTGGTCGAGATGGTCATGTTCGAAGTGCAGTGGTGAGAGTCAAGTCTGGTAATTCGCCAACTGCGGAATGGAGACGCCCATTGCAGAGGCTCTATCCCCTGGAAGTGAGGTTTGATAATGGAACTGCCAACCCTGTGCCCCGAGTGGCAAATGTTCCTGTTACAGTAGTGAGGGACGAGGATGTCCCAGTTGTCGTCGTGAATTCTGACTAAGATAGATGTATTGAGTTCATTCTGTTATATAGTGTTTATGCTCGTAAGATTGTTTCAACTTTAAATGAACTTTGAACTTTGATTGATGACGTCAATCAACGCGGGGGAGTGTGTTGAAAACTGGGACCGAGCTTGTCACGTGACTTACACGATTTGACCCCCCTCGAACACTGAACTGAAAGGAACGAATGCAAAACTGATGCGAAGTCGTTGTTCTTGAATTGTATTCTGGAGTTTTGTCTTTGAATAGAGTCTTTATCTACGAAAGTGTCGTTTGAATACGTTTTCTACATTAAATGTTTCTTTTTCCTTTCGCGTGACAGTCAGGACGTTTCTCGAAGGTTTCTTTTTCCCCTCACGTGACAAGAAATCCGCCATGGATCCTGAACGCGTGATCGCTTCGATTGTAGCTCTTCTTTTCCTGATTATCGCGCTTAGAAAAGTTCAGAGATTTTTTTCGAGTTGAGGATTGCGGTCGCGATGTGAGAATCGTTACCGAAAGGTTTTTCGTGACTGCATAAAATGTAATTAACAAGAGTTGACTGGAACAAATTACTTGATCTGTATAGCAGTGTAGGGTTTCAAGTACGGAATAGCTTAGTGTTAAGTGTAGTGTGTCAAACTTCTAAAGTTGCGGTTACACATCGTCCTTTTACCGTGGTAAATGGGCTCTTTACCTCGGAAAACTCACAAATCGTGTGTGACCAACATTTCCCAAGGTAAATTTATCGCGGTGTATTTCCATGGATACATCAAAAAGAACAAAAGAATCGCCCATGCAAGTTACCGAGGTAAATAGGTAGGTTTTTCAAGTACCCCAAGATAAAATGACCGATCGCGAGGCAAACCTCAAAGATAAGCAAATAAAATAAACAGAGAAATTTGAAATTAAATATGGTTTAGATTTTCGGAGGTCAACTTTGCGTGTTCAAGGCAGCAAAAGCGTGGTCTTTCTTAGAATCATGGCTGGATGGCTTGCTTGTAAGTATAAGCTTGTAAGTATAAGCTACTTTTTTTGGAAATTTGGCGTTTAAATACAACACAAGTCAAGGAAGATCTATAGTGCATTTTCTTATATGTATTTCGATTTAATCTCTAGGCCTAGAAACATCCAACAAGGAGATTTATAAAATCGGAGTCTTCGCCTTCTAATTATTCGGTGTCTGAAACACTGACATAACAAAGCAGTAGAGGACTGTCGAAACAGTATAAATAATAAAAGCGAGATGATGCTAGCAAGCACCCTCGAATTATCCATTTTCGCATTTCGCGCCGAAAACAGTATGAAAGATTAATGACCTTGGTAAAGTATTAAGTTTGTGACGGCAAACACCCCGGTAACGTATTCCCGCGGTGAGTTTACCTCGGTGTAATTTACCTTGGCAGGGCTCAAAATAACGGCCGGTCAACGGACAATGTCCGGCCAAAATGACGATTTGTCCGGACAAAATTTTGGTTCGGCGCCATTTTGACCGGTCACGTACACGGCTTTCAAATAAATAACACAACAAAAATTTATTCGCAGTATTTCTTGAAATTTTACAGTAAAATCATAAAATATCATAGCAGCTTGCAGTCACAAATTTGTAGAATACAGATGAGACGGCCACTCTCTGCGGATTTGTTAAACATCCACGTCTGTAAATACGCTAAACAGACAACATATGAACATCGCCTCAATCAACGTCTGCTATTAACACACGTACGCAGTTACAGTTTGAATTGTCAGGCGGGCCGAGAAAAATAGCACTCGTTAGTGGATTTTTCAAAAAAACTATATGCACCTATAGACAGTGCGAGTTCGTAGCGTGTTTTTCACCAGCAAGATCATGAAAAAATAATAAAATCATTAAACGCATTGAATTTTTTTAAGTTCACTTCCAAGCACATTGTATTTTGAAGTTATTCTTCCTACATGCCGAGCAAAGGCACAGTTATCTCATTTGTAGCATGGGCATATGTCCTAGCTATTACTATTTAGTGTTCGGTAGTAAAGACCAGTAAAGTGCTTACAACCAAGATCGCCTCCACCCGTAAGTCGTTAACTAATGTAAAACTATGCAGAGTAACATAACATTACAGCTACTGAGCATTTTGTTTTATGCCGAGTAGAACGCAGAAGAAATGGAAATTCAAAAAGCGAACATAATAAAATGACACATTAAGCGATCAAAACATTTAAGCTTAAGCCTTTATACTCTTTAACAACCAGTGTTTTAGCTTATGAGGCGAAATTTTTGGCAGAATAGGCTATTGCTTCAAAGTAAATACTCAATATTTTGACCGGTCAAAAACGAGACATGACCGAGCAAAAATTGATTTGGCCGGTCAACATGACCGGTCAGTATTCAAAAATTATTTTGAGCCCTGCTTGGGAATGCTATTTCGTTACAAACATTCCGGTATTTCCATTTTCAGCGTTTTCGTCGCAAGAAACATGTACTCTATTTTCTGACATTGTTCTTGGATCGTAGAAAGCGGGCAATAAATCACAAAAGAAATGGAAAACAGTGCAATTTAACGGTCGGCGCAAGAAGGTGGGGGACGAGTGCTTCGAGTAACGCTCAATTCCTCTTGCGTTCATTTGCGTCAAAAATAGAGAGGACGTTCTTTTTTGGTAAAAAATCATACTATTTTGTTCTGTCGTTTTGTTTTCCCGCCTGTTTTGTAATTTTGTCTTCCCGCTTGTTTTGTCATTTTGTTTCCCGAGTGTTTTATCATTTCGTTTTCCGGCATGTTCGCCATTTTTATTTCTCGCATATGAAAAAAAGAAGACTTAAAATTATCCCAGCAAAATTTTCCCCGGTCTCTGCTTTCCCCATCCCCGGAAATGGTAAATCTTCTAAAAACACCTTTCTTTTTAGAGGCGCGAAAGTTGCAAGCGTAGATAACATACAAGCTTTTTACAGCCTAGAGAAACATTTCCTGTTATAATAGCTTTTTGGTTAAGTATATTTTAGCCTCTTTTTGTAATAGCATTGTAATAAGGAGTACTATTTTTAATCTTAAATTTTAATGTTATGTAAGTTTTAGATGCAGCGCACCTATAGATACCAGTCTTCCACCTGAATGACCTACCCTGTTTAAATAAAGTTTCATATACTTACTTTCGTAATGATTCAGTATACTCACCCGGTAATAGCTAAAAATGAGAAACAATACTGATAAGAAACAATACTGAACGATTGCTGTGACCGTTTTTGGGTGTCCTCAGTCACCAAACAGTTTCATTCTGATGTCGAATGCACGCTTGTCTGACTAGAGACAAGAGATGTAGTCTCCCAGCGAATGTTGTGTAACCCCTTTTGAATGGCAGCTTTCAGCAGTCTGTAAGTGTTCTTCACCAAACACCTTCATTCTAATATCATACGCGCGCTTCTTGGACTTCAGAGTGGAGATGTAGTTGCCCAGTGAATGTTGTGTAGCCCTTACTGAATGATAGCTCTCAGCCATCTCTGAATGTTCTTCACCAAACAGTTTCAGACTGATATCAAGTACAAGCTTGGATTCGGATCCAGAGCAGAGATGTAGTCGCCCAGTGAATGCTGTGTAACACCCCTACTGAATGGTAGCTGTCAGCTGTCTCTGAATATCAGAGACAGTATATCAATATCCTTCACCAAACAGTTTCCATAAGCGCTCGCTTCTTGGACTTGAGAGCGGACAACTTCACAGCACGAAAATGGAGATTTACGGAAAATTAAAGGTGGCTTAAATCTCCTTAAAGCTGGTCATCCAACTTTACGCCATCAATTAAAGGCTCTTAAAGGTGGTTAAACCTGACATTTACGCTACCCGGTGCGTAAACCTGGTGTAAATGTGGCTTAAATGTTTCAATCTCTTTAAGCCAGCTTTAGACATGAGTGTAAAGCTGGTTTAAAGGTCAGCTTTAAAAAATGTAAAGGTCGCGTAAAGCTGATTAAATTCCAAATTTACGCCAGCTTTACTTCAGCTTTACACCGCAGTAAAGTTATGTTTTCATGCTGTGTTTGTAGTCGGCAAATGAATGTTGTTTGTGTTACACCTACTGAATGGTAGCTGTAAGTGGTCGTTGGAAGTTTTTTTACCAAACAGTCTGTAGTGTATTTAATACATAAACAGTGTGCAAACTTCGAGTTACAACACACACATGGCAAGGACTCAACTAACTCGATCAAGACGGCCTTCTTGTCACGTGACGACTCTACTAGTCCCAGGACTCCACATTCCTCCCCCCCCCCAAGTTCTTAAACAAGCAAGAAAATAAACGACAACGAGAAAAAAAAAACTTAACATCTCTGCCCTAAAACTTAAAACTGTTCACGGGGAGGGAATGAGTCCATTAGTAAAAACGCTGTGGAGGGTTTCTATTCCTCACTGGGTACCGCCTGATAGGAGTAGTTGGCCCTGAGTCCCGAACCATTGTTGTACTGGGTGGCTCTCTGTCTCCGTGGGCAACTTCGGGGTCATTTACATCAGGCACGATTATCTCCGGATCCACAACTTCCTGCTGCAATGGGCTAGTAACACCGGGGTTGAAACTTTCTGTGGGTCGGGCCACTAGTTGATCGTGGTGTCTTCGAACCACAGTTCCATCTTCCAACTCGATTTTCGAAGACACAGGACCAGTTTCCTGGATGATAGTCCCTGGAATCCACTTGGGGCCTCGGGAGTAGTTTTCGAACATTCACTACATTCCCGACTTCCACTTGACGCATTCGGCTATGCTGATCATGCTGCATCTTCTGTCTTGACTGTGCTGTATGTACCTTTGCCGCTACATCTGGTCGCAGCAGATCGAGATGTGACCTCAGACTTCGTCCCCAGCGTAACTGAGCAGGAGACTCACCCGTGGTGCTTTGGGGGGTAATGCGATAACTCAATAGGAATCGAGCTAACTTGGTCTCGACAGTACCATCACCTTGCTTCTTCATCCCTTGTTTAAAAGTCTGCACGGCTCGTTCTACGAGGCCATTTGATGATGGGTGATAAGGAGCAGAGGTAATGTGTTTGATGCCATTTTTCTGTAGAAATGACTTGAACTCGCTGCTCACAAAATTGGACCCATTGTCTGACACTACAATCTCTGGTAGGCCGTGTGAAGCAAAGGTTGTCCTCAGCTTTTCAATGGTTGCACTGGACGTGGCAGAATTCACACAATGGATATCCATCCATTTAGAATGCGCATCAATAACTAGGAGAAACATCTTGCCCATAAAAGGACCGGCATAATCTACATGTACTCGAGACCAAGGGCGGCCTGGCCATTCCCAAGGGTGCAATGGCGAACTGGGCGGCTTCTTTTGGTGACTTTGGCAGGTAACACAGCTTTTCATCTTTTCTTCCAAACGTGAATCCATTTTCGGCCACCACACATAGCTCCTAGCTAGGCTTTTCATCCTAACAATTCCAGGGTGGGACTCATGTAGTATGCTCGACACTTCCTCTCTCCCTTGTGGGGGTATCACGACACGGGATCCCCAAAGTAGGCAGCCAGCATGTACACTCAATTCCTCTCTTCTAGCAAAATAAGGCTTTAGGGCTTCTTCGTCGACTGCCATGGGCCATCCGTGAAGGACGAACTGAAGAACTTGAGAAAGTACTGGATCACGGCTTGTCCACAGCTTCACTTTAGTGGCATCTACTGGGCTGGTATTGATGGTCTCTAGAAGGTGAACAATGTCCCCTGGGATGGGCGTGGTCTCTGGAACAACTGGAAGGGGTAGACGACTGAGGGCGTCTGCATTTCCATTCTGTTCACCAGGGCGATAAATAAGCTCATATTCATATGCAAGCAAAGTCAATGCCCATCGTTGCATCCTACTTGAGGCCATTAGAGGTGTGGCCCGTTCAGGGTTAAGCAGCCCCAAAAGTGGTTTGTGATCTGTGTAGATCTTGAAATGACGTCCAAAAAGAAATTGATGAAACTTCTTCACGGCAAAAACTACAGCTAGTGCCTCTTTATCTAGGTGGCCATAGTTCCTCTCCGCTGTGGAGAGTGTTCGTGAGGCATATGCAACTGGTTTCTCTGAGCCATCTTTCATAACATGGGCTAGGACTGCCCCAATACCATAGGGTGAAGCATCACAAGATACCACCAACTCTTTCTCAGGATCATAATGCACTAGTACATCTGATGATCGAAGTCGATTCTTGGCCTTATCAAATGCCTCTTGTTGCTCTGCACCCCATTTCCAACAGATATCTTTCCTCAGAAGCTCGTGCAGTGGCTCCAGGGTGGACGATAGGTCGGGCATGAACTTGCCATAGAAGTTAAGCATCCCTAGAAAAGACTTCAGCTCAGAGGGATTAGTTGGGGTTGGGGCCTCCTTGATGGCCTTCACCTTTGCATCAACAGGATGGAACCCTTCTGCGTCAATGCGGTGCCCCAGGCACTCCAAAACGGGCTTCATAAATTGGCACTTTTCAGCTTTGAGCCGCAACCCGGCATCAGAAAGACGTCCTAAAACTTTCTCGATGTTGTCTAGGTGCTCGTCCGTGCTGGGCCCTGTGATGAGAATATTATCTAGCAAAACTCCTGTCGAAGGGATTCCTTGCAGCAAACCCTCCATGGTTCTCTGGAAGATGCCGGGCGCTGAAGAGACCCCATACGGAAGGCGGTTATATCTAAAAAGGCCTTTATGGGTGTTAATTGTCAAAAATTCCCTTGAATTCTCGTCCACAAGCATCTGCTCATAAGCATGGCTCAAGTCTAACTCAGTAAACATTTGACCTCCAGCCAACTTTGTGTATAGATCATCAAGCTTGGGAATAGGGTAGCCATCCAATTTGGAGACCTTATTAACGGTAAGCTTGTAATCTCCACAGACTCTTACTGTGCCATCACTCTTCATGACTGGGACAATGGGTGTGGCCCACTCTGAATATTGGACGGGTTCAATGGTCCCTGCTTTCTCAAGTCTTTCCAGGTCTTGCTCAATTTTCTCCCTGAGAGCATATGGCACTGGTCTGGCTTTATGGAAAATGGGGGTGGCTGTGGGATCCACATGGATTTTGGCCTTTGTCCCCTGTAGGGTCCCCAGACCCTTCCCAAATAGCTGTGCATGTTTCTGCAAAATCTCTCCGAGTCGCTTGTCATGCGAAGTAAGTTGCTTAATCCTTGGCCAATTTAGCTTAATTTCTTCCAGCCAATTCCTCCCTAACAGAGCTGGGCCTTCTCCACTTACAACTAACAATGGCAGGGAGTATTTGCCCCCTTCATAATCTACGTCAACTGTACACACCCCCTCGGGCTTGACCTCTTCCCCAGTGTATGTGCGAAGGACAATTCCTGATTTCTCCAATGGGGGTGCCCTGTTTTCTGAGACAAGGTTTTTGTAGGTGCCCTCACGAATCACTGACAATGAAGCCCCTGTGTCAACTTCCATTTCTAGTGCTTGCCCACCAACACTCAGTTGTACTTTGTACGGTGAGGGTCGTTTACTGCCAAGGGTAAACAACGAATATGCACCCACACCCTGTTCTCTCTCCATTGCCTCCTCTCCTCCCTCTAGGAGATGGGTATCCTGTGGGGTGTCCGCCTTCTTATTATTACTGGGAGGTGGTAGTTTCCCCTTCTTTTTGGCCTGGCACACTCGAGATAGGTGACCTAACTTTCCACAAGCATAACATTTCGCATCCTTAAAATTACAGCTTTTGGGGTAGTGATTACCGCCACAGCGATAACAACTAATTTCGCCACCCTTTTCCACTTTAAAATCGACTTTGTTGACCGGGGTATCCCCTTCCTGAGAGTCCCCCTTTTGTATCTCCGAGGCATCCTTATCTGCGGCCTCAATTGCGAGAGCCAGATCGAGCGCTCGCTTCAGGGTTAATTTCGGTTCGGCTAGTAAACGACGCTGTATTCTGATGTCGTGAACACCACACACAAGCCGATCACGTAGCATTTCATCTAATGTTGTCCCAAATTCACAGTGTTCGGTCAGGTGCCTCAACTCAGCTAAAAACATGGCAATGGTCTCACCTGGTTGTTGAGAGCGAGTGTTAAACTTGAATCGTTGAACAATAGCGGAAGGCTTGGGCATGAAATGTTCCTGGGCGAGTTTCGCTAAGTCCTCATAGCTTTTATCCTTCGGTTCTTCCGGAGCAACCAGACTTCGTATAAGCTTGTAGGTTTTGGCTCCCACACTAACCAGGAAAATGGATCTTTTCTTGCCAGGATCCGTAATCTCGTTGGCTTCAAAGAAGTGGTTAACACGCTCAATGTAATGGCGCCAATCTTCCGTTTCGTTGTATTCGTCTAATTTCCCAAATGTAGGCATTTTCCGTGCAGACTTCGCTTCACTCTAGTCTACCTGGTCGTGGTCGTTCGATCACGTTCCTCGTCGCCAAAAATGTAGTGTATTTAATACATAAACAGTGTGCAAACTCCGAGTTACAACACACACATGGCAAGGACTCAACTAACTCGATCAAGACGGCCTTCTTGTCACGTGACGACTCTACTAGTCCCAGGACTCCACACAGTCTCAGTATGATATCACGTGAACACTTCTCATAGGCAAGAGGAGAGTTGTAGTCTCCTAGTGAATGTTGTGTAACCCTCACTTCATGGTTGTTGTTAGTCATGCTCACCAAACAGTTTTCCGTCTGATTTCAAGTGCACCCGTTTTGGACTCGAGAGCAGAGTTGTAGTCTCCAACTGAATGTTGTGTAACCCCCACTGAAAGATAGCTGTCCGCAGTCTCTGAATGGTTTTCACCAAACAGTTTCCGTCTGATATCAAGTGCATGATTCTTGGGCTCAAGAACGGAGATGTAGTCGCCCAGTGAATGTTTTACGAATACTCCCGAATAGTCGCGAATAGTATGTGATAAGTCATCCATGTCCAATATACACGACCTGATACGAGTCGTAAGTCGTGAATGATGACAACTAGTAGCGAATAGTAGTTGAATAGTAGTTGAATAGTGAAAAGTGACAAATACTATAGTTCCAAATACTAACGAATAGTTGCAAATAGTCCTAAATAGCGACGATAACGAATAGTGACAATTCGAGACCAGAATACTCTCTACTACTGATCAAAGTCAATATCTTACATTGATCTTACACTTTAGCATATACCACGAACAAAGAAAGGGGGCAGCTATTTTTTCCTAATTTGGAATGCACCTTCTTTGTAATCCTCTGCACCCTTAGCGAATTGCAACTGTCAGGTTGAGTTTAAGACGAAACAAAACTACCTGGTAGAAACTAGCCTATGAGCCTGAGAACTTTACAAAAACAAAAGAAACAAGACATCAATAC
This sequence comes from Meandrina meandrites, assembly GCA_963693305.1. Classification (NCBI taxonomy): domain Eukaryota; kingdom Metazoa; phylum Cnidaria; class Anthozoa; order Scleractinia; family Meandrinidae; genus Meandrina; species Meandrina meandrites. The sequence continues at coordinate 5,048,320 of OY855911.1, forward strand.
ATCAAAAAGAATTATAAAAGAACAGTCATTTTATAAATTATAGAACGAAAACAAACTTAGAACCAAAACGAGGCTATACCTTGTGGTTTAACGTTTTAACACTGAAATCACAAATTACACAAAAATATTGAAAACAGACACGAGACAGCCCAAAGGGCCTTTGATTAAATGTATACTCGTTGTCTTCTGTGAAATGACTAATAATCAAGGTATTTTGTGGCCTAAACATGATCGATCTAGACTGTTCACAGCTTCTCTATTTTTCAACGCAAGAAAACGCGAGAAAGTCGGCGAGCAAAGCGAGCGCGAAGTACAACCATAGTTGATCTTAACTATGGTACAACAAAGAACGTAAGTGCACGAACTTAACGGGAACTAAACAAGCTTTACACCTCTGACTACCAGAAAGGCAGGGAATCCACTACTTTGGACGAAAAAAAATAAACTATATACAAAATCGCCATGTCGGCTAGGCTAACCAGTTTGATTTTTAGTTTTCATTGTCTTGTATTGATTATCATAATCTGAAACAAAGGAAAATAAAAATCAAACTGGTTTGAAAAATTTTAAACCAAGGTAAAATTTAAACCACAACATGTACAACTGCCAGTTAGTCTGAGGAGCCCACTACTTTGGACTTAATTCCCTGAATACAAACATATTGAGCCAAAGGCTAATAAAGTTACAAAGCAAACAATTTTTAATTTGCGTGAACTGACAGATGGGCTGGAGACCGGTGGTCCACAACTTTGGACCAAAACCCCAAAATACAACAAATAGTACCAGTTAGGCTAATAAACTACAGAAACTACAAACTTTACTACAAACAGCCGATAGGGCTACAGAGCGAGTATAAACCGCAATAAGTAAGCAACTCGTACTGAAGTAAAGTGACATTACACTGTGTTAATAACGGAGAAAAAAAATATAACATCCCAGTTAATTACAACAGCCCGAGTTAAGAATTCAAATACAAATCAAAAAACGTTGGAATGAACAAACTAACGGAACTGGGCAACCGCATACAATCAAAACGCGATTAGCACGGAGGCCAGAAAAAACCTGCCGCAAAAAAAACGTGGGCAAAAAAGAAGCACGAAATCTGGATAGAAACCATTTCTCAAGCTCCAACGATGAGTAGAGCAGTACCTCTTGTGAACCTCTAATTTCAGAGGCATTCTAAAACAATATTGCTCATTGTCTTCAGGGATAGGGGCATTGTTTGTGCCCTTTGTCCTATTGTTCTTATGGCCAATCATGTGAGATGTTCAATGAGATGCTGGTCGACTCCCAACGATAGCTCATCCTACTGAGGCTTTACAAATAAATTCAAATCTAGCCGACAACCAGGCCGAAGATAATCTGAAAAACTAAAATTAAAAAATAAACGGAGCCCTGAACTGGGTTGCTTTTGGAGGCCAAGATGACTATCACGTGCTTAACTGCCCCTTTATATAACCACTGGTTAACCATCCATAATGCACCGGGAATTTTTCCATGAGTTGCAGTTAATATTAATTTTCGTGTTTTTTTGTTAATGATTAATTTTGTGTTCTGGAGGTTATTTTGTTCTTTCAGTCATGGAAATAAAGTGAAATTTTACCAAGCGAAAACTAAACTGAATCATTACAGTTCGCGGCTGTTGATAGTTGTTCTTCCCAGCTTCTTCTCTCTCTTACTGCTTTGTAAGTGGAGAGACGAAAGATCCTGGAGAAGAGGTTTGCACCAGGCCAGTTTTCGAGAAAATATCCAAGAAAGATTCTGGAGTAGGCCAGACGTTCGTAAGCTAGAAGTCCACATCTAGGATCACGCGCGTGTTATGTCTTTCGCGAGTAGGCTATTTTTTAAGCGATGACGTCATAGAATGACGTCATCGGTTAATGCTGTAAAGCGGAAAAGCGATGGAATTTATGGAATTTTTGGTGTTACGGTGTGAGCGCGATTACTCCCTGAATTGAACCGAAGAGCATTGGGAACTAGGTGCATGGTTTGTGTTCTTGTTCTTGTCGTCGTGCGAGTGGACGGAATCTGTTGTCTGTTGCAATCGACCGATCTTTCTAGAACCGAATAGAATTTGGAACTAACTTCAGGGATAAACGTCAGTAGAAAAGAATTCAAGTAAAACTCAACAAGAAATCACGGCGTGGAACTCAAAGCAAAATACTCCCGGGCAGTTAGAAAGGACCGATTCTATGTATAAACGAAAGAGACAAATTATATTTGATGTGTTTTATTAGATTTAGTAAACAGAAATCTTTATTTTTTTTAAAAGAAAAGGGCTAAACATTTTCAAGACAGCGTTTGACCTTGTATCGTATGTCGTCAGTGTCGGATGTCGCGCTACAAGATAACGCAACTTTTGTCGAACAATCATTCAACACAGAAGTTTTTCAGGAATAAACGTCAGTAGAAAAGAAATCAAGCTTAACTCAACAAGAAAGCACTGCGTAGAACTTAAAGCAAAATACTCCCGGGCAGTTAGAAAGGACTAATTCTAAGTATAAGTGAAAGAGACTAATTATATTTGATGTATTTTATAAGATTTAGTAAACAGAAATCTTTAATTTTTTAAAAAACAAAAGGGCTCAACAATTTCAAGACGGCGTTTGACCTTGTATCATATGTCGTCAGTATCAGACATCTCCCTGCAACATAACGCAACTATTGTCGAACAATCATTCAACACAGAAGTTGTCAGCTATTTTTATTAACTTTCTTGAAATTTTCTGTCAAATTTCCTGAAAATTCTTTAAGACCCCTTGTGAAACGTCATCGCTTCTGCATGCATTGCGTGCCGTTTATTTAAAACAAACCTTGCGCGTGAGTATTTTGCGCAGTTTATGACGTGCACTTGCAACTATGGCGTGCAATTGCAGTAGATATAAAAGGGGGGTTTGACGCCGGGAGGGCCGGGAGGAATGACGTCACAATAGCTGGGGATATGACGTCACAATAACCGGGAGGGAGGGGAGGTATGAGGTCACAGTTGGAGGGGCCACGGTTTCCTTTTATTTGTGGAATTAATTTTTTTTGTGGCATAAATTAAGTAGGTGACGTCATCGAAGATGATGACGTCATCGGTGCGTAAGGTGTTGGGGCGTTATCTAAAAATAGAAAAATGACATCTTCGGGGCTCAAGGGTGTTGGGGTGCAGGGATTCAGTGACGTCACAATAGCCCAGGGATTAAGGTCATCAAGAATAATGACATCAAAATCTAAAAATAGAATAGGGAACGCCAGCTAAACATCAGTCGACTGTGGATGAAGTTAGTCGAAATAAGTTGAACATGAGAAGACGAGTGTGTCGTGATTGTCCAGTCCCTAACTGCGGGGCCAGGTATCTTGTGAAGTTGTCAAATCATTTGACAGATGTGCATGAACTAGACTACTACCAACGAAGGAAATGCTTACAGGAAGCAAAGTTACAGCCAAAAGTTAAAATCATGATCTATGACGACGAACGCAGCAAAGGTTCAGGAAAGAAGCGTTGGCTTAGCGCAAATATTAAACATGAGAATCAGGACGAAAAGATCGTTTGTGAAAATCACACTCAGAGAAGAGGTTTTTACAAGAAGACCAAACGGAAAGGACACTTGTCCAAGAAAAGGAAACTATGAAAATGAAGGACTTTGCCGGGACACTAGGGACTTTCTCGGGACAATAGAGACTTTCCGAGGACAATAAGGACTTTCAAAGGATAAAAAGGACCAACGGGCCATTTTGTTAATTTTTATCAATGTCGGTAATAAATCGATAATAAACTGACGCGCGTGGAACACACGAGAGAATTACGCGCGAGATTTTCAAACAGTAAAAGAGACACTTGTTCGAAAAGTCCAGAATATTTCTATAAAACATTATGAACGGGCGAAAACACACTTAAATGTAAACAAGCTATGGTCTGAAATTGAGAAAAAAATACTCACAAAGGTGGATGTGTATTTAGAAGATTCCTGGTTAGAATACTTACTTCAACTTATCAAGGTGGATGTGACCAGTGCCTTTTTATTGTATAGACATTTTGAACGCAAGTAAATCAACGACGAATGTTTTAAACTTGGATGCTATGAATTCATGTAATTATCGAGTTGTTCAAATTTTGTACAAAACATGAGATGAATAAATTTGTACTTTATTATACAAAATCCCGTCTTGTCCATTGTTCTATTCAAATAGTACCCATTCAGCGCTGACACCTTATATTATCTCTCGGGCGTAAGGGACTAGCTTCAAGAACAATGATATGTGAATAATTAATTCTTTTCCCTCCAACATGGGTGACATGAGGCATGTGTATCAAATGCACACGGGAGAAGGAAAAATATATGCAGTTTCAATAACTATTTGGATCAAAGTTAATTGAATTGTTTATATGAACAATAACCCCGCCCCAACCAATACCTATAAGAGGAGTGCGCTGCTGCTTCTTGTAGTTCAGTCTGATTTTAGAGCTCACACAGCACAGATCAAAATGTGGTGTAACAACCAATTCTTTCAGCAAGGTTATGGTAAAATCCTATATGATAGCGAAGATAGCGAGAGCTCCCAGGAAAGTGAACACTCATCTCAAAGCTCTACATCTAGCGAAGAAATGGAATCTTCTCAAGAAGAAGAGGCTAGTATAGATCCTTGGTCACGAATTCAAGATGAAGTTACCAGTCGCCACGAAACCCAACTCGAAGCCATGATAAATGAGTATGAGCAACATGGATATTCGTCTGAAGTGGCCCGTGTTAAAGCTGAAAATGCTCTACTTCCAGTATATAGGAAAGAGCTGAGAAAAGTACTTTTGGAGTATTTACAGTGGATGCATGCCATGAAGAACGATTCGACCTTTCGCAAAGTGATGGAGACCAAAAATGAATTGAAAGATACAGAAGGATATGATTGGCTCGAATCGACAGAGCTTGCAATCGATAAGCGAAAATTCTTACTCAATCGATTGTTTGTCAAACAACCCGTTCCCGAAAACTAAGCGAACTCTGTTTGTGTACTGTTCTTATAACACATTTAATCGCTGCTTTGTTATCAATAAATGTATTTGGCTAAAAGAGATCAGCTGTTTATTTCTTCTCGTGTAGTAGTGTTGAGCAGGTTTCAATTTAAAATCCTCTAATTGTACGGGACGCTTTTCAACGATATTTTTCATCGGGTAAAGGCAAGACGCAATGTATAGTCTACCGTTTAAACATTGCAAAGAATGGAATTAATTCATAAAGGTCGTAAAGATGGCCTCGTTCTTTTGGTATTAGATTAAGAGGCTTCCTGTAAGATACTTTTACTTACTTTACCTCGTTTACTTTATAGACATTCAATTAGCTTTTCTAGAGCTAGAGGTTTCGCCTAAAACAAAGGCGTTTATAACATGCGTTTCCCAAGGGTTATTTTCGAAGCAAAAAATTCACACTCGAGATAAAAACCTTACAGCAGTTTATTTTCGCTTTTTACGGATTAAAGAAACCTTTCTTACTGTCGCCGAAAGAGCAAATAAGTCGTTAAAAGTTTCCAATTTTCAACGTTTATGTTAATACAAGAATTCAGTTGAATGCCGAGCAATGAGAACAAATCAAATAAATCGCTTTAACAAACGACAGAAGGAATTCGTAGATTTGCAATAGCGCCTAGAAGCGGATCAGTTCATTTCCACTTCATTTTTCTGCGCTGATTAAAACAACCTATCTCTTCATACCTTTAAAGGGTTCCTGCGTTCCCGTTTTCCCGTCGAATTCCACATCAGCAAATTCCACAGTAACTCTCGCTCGTACAAATACATTTTCGCCGCTTTGGAGCACTGTCCTGGTCAATGTCGGTAATCCATATGTGGTAAAGGTAAAAACTGGGCGTTTCATTGAAAAGCAACCATTCAAAGTAAGACATTTCAACTAATTTCCTTCATCATTGTGAGAAAAAAGATTTTCAGCTGTTGGTCCATTCGAAAGTAGTAGCAACGCTTTTGTTCAAAGTAAACACGACTTTTCAAAGGGTTCTTTTCAAAACAGCAAACAATTAGACGGTAACCATATTCAAGCTTGACCAAGACATGCTTCAATAATTTCGCTTAAAGCTAAGGCCTATTTCTTGTTTTAAAGGTCAAATGAACCAAAATTTCGAATTTTCTTTTTTTAGGCCAATTTATTGATTAAGAACCAAATAAACATATTCCGAAGTTTCAAAGGAATTGGACTTTTCAAAACAGAGAAATTTCAAGTTGAAAAATGCTTAGTTTTGGCCTTCATAATCGTAGAGCGCTCGGGAAAATTGTCGGGAAATTTTCGGAACATAAAACTGTGACGTCAGTATTGGTGCGCTGTGAAATTGCGGGAAATTCAAAGTGTTTTAGTGATGAAGCTCACAAGAATGGAACATCATGGTGTTTTGTGCAGCACTAAACTGTTTAAATTATTCTAAGTCGAAAGAAAGTACGTTTAAGTTTCCAGCAAATTCAAAGCTCAGGAAACAATGGCTTTTGAAAATGAAAAGAAAAGAATTTCAGCCAGAAAAAAAACTCTCGCATTTGTGCGGTTCATTTTACCGAAGACTACTTCAGAGAAAATCTGGCAATACGCAGGTTTCTGGGTTCTGATTTCAAGCCGCTAAGACTCCATCTCAAAGAGGATGCTGTGCCGCGGACAATTTTTTTGTTTGTTTGTTTGGAAAAGAAATCACGGGGAAGAATGCCTTCCGAAGCAAAAAGACCCCACTGTCCGTTCGGCTTTTGCTAAACGAAGGAAGTTAGAGGTATGCATTTTGCACCTTTCTTATTCTACCTAGAGCTTAGATAGAGTATCTGTTATGATTATTAGCACTTTAACTTTGTTGGTTTGGCTGGTCATAATCAAGCATTAGAATTTGAGTTCGTTAGTTCAATATCCTCGCCAAATAATTTGCTTCCATGCACGTGCAAGTGCTTTTTGACGCGTATAAAATTAAGCTTCAAATGTTGTATTTATGTTGGGTTTGCAACCGTTAATTTTGAGCCCTAAATAACATGTACCGGCTAAATAAATATGGACCAAAAAACAGCTAATACAAACAGAACTCACAGTGTCCGCGGGGACAGTGTGTAAACGCTCAGTATTTATTTCAACACTGAATTTTCCTTCAGCTGAAAACGACACGAATTTATTCATTGAAAGTTTTACCCTGCGTGATGCTTAGCAGTTTCGAATTTGCATTGAGAAATACCCTTTCATTCAAGTTAAATTTTTGTGTACAAATTTATTGCTGTGTTTTGTGTGACTCTCGAGTACAGAAAAGAAACAGTGAATTCAATCTTAGCTTTTGGCCACATCCTAGGATAACTTCGCGCTGCATACCGATCCGGGTTGCAAGCCACACACGTCCTGATAAGACTGCATTTAGATTGGGGTATATAACAAAATTGATTGTTCTATACCAAGCTGAGCAGACTGATGATTTTTATACGCCATCCAGTGTTTGAAAACCTCCTATATCGTACAATGCTTACAATTTTACTCAGTGCTTTGATAATTATTAATCTTTGAAACTGGATTACAATGTAGTAAAAAATATAACAACCATGTTTAAAAAAAAAAGCTTAGATTCTTTCAGAATTACTTGAATTACTTAGACTGACTCAAACTCTCAAACTTTACATTATTCGCTCTTTAAGCGACGATCGTCTCTTCGATCGCAAAGCCGTGAAATAAAACTATTACGTCACAAAATTCAAAGTTCGATCCATTCCTTCCATTCCAGTGCGCGGTCATTTTGGAAACGTTTTCGTGAAGTCAGTTCGGAAATCTTCGTAGTTTTTGCTATAGTTCGCGCTTTAAGGCTCAGAAAGCAAAATTTCTTCTTAAGTTTAGTTAATAATGAGTTCTTCTAGCGTTTGCTTGCTTTAAAATCGCTAAAGAAGAATGTCGAAATTTTGGTTCATTTGACCTTTAAACGTTATAATTATATTGGAACTTATGTCACTTTAAGCCATAGACCCACGTGCGCTTGCATTACTGCACATCGGTTATTTAGTTTTACTGGATCTGATCTCATGTGCATTTGATACAATGCCTCATGTCACCCATGTTGGAGGGAAAAGAATTAATTATTCACATATCATTGTTCTTGAAGCTAGTCCCTTACGCCCGAGAGATAATATAAGGTGTCAGCGCTGAATGGGTACTATTTGAATAGAACAATGGACAAGACGGGATTTTGTATAATAAAGTACAAATTTATTCATCTCATGTTTTGTACAAAATTTGAACAACTCGATAATTACATGAATTCATAGCATCCAAGTTTAAAACATTCGTCGTTGATTTACTTGCGTTCAAAATGTCTATACAATAAAAAGGCACTGGTCACATCCACCTTGATAAGTTGAAGTAAGTATTCTAACCAGGAATCTTCTAAATACACATCCACCTTTGTAAGTATTTTTTTCTCAATTTCAGACCATAGCTTGTTTACATTTAAGTGTGTTTTCGCCCGTTCATAATGTTTTATAGAAATATTCTGGACTTTTCGAACAAGTGTCTCTTTTACTGTTTGAAAATCTCGCGCGTAATTCTCTCGTGTGTTCCACGCGCGTCAGTTTATTATCGATTTATTACCGACATTGATAAAAATTAACAAAATGGCCCGTTGGTCCTTTTTATCCTTTGAAAGTCCTTATTGTCCTCGGAAAGTCTCTATTGTCCCGAGAAAGTCCCTAGTGTCCCGGCAAAGTCCTTCATTTTCATAGTTTCCTTTTCTTGGACAAGTGTCCTTTCCGTTTGGTCTTCTTGTAAAAACCTCTTCTCTGAGTGTGATTTTCACAAACGATCTTTTCGTCCTGATTCTCATGTTTAATATTTGCGCTAAGCCAACGCTTCTTTCCTGAACCTTTGCTGCGTTCGTCGTCATAGATCATGATTTTAACTTTTGGCTGTAACTTTGCTTCCTGTAAGCATTTCCTTCGTTGGTAGTAGTCTAGTTCATGCACATCTGTCAAATGATTTGACAACTTCACAAGATACCTGGCCCCGCAGTTAGGGACTGGACAATCACGACACACTCGTCTTCTCATGTTCAACTTATTTCGACTAACTACATCCACAGTCGACTGATGTTTAGCTGGCGTTCCCTATTCTATTTTTAGATTTTGATGTCATTATTCTTGATGACCTTAATCCCTGGGCTATTGTGACGTCACTGAATCCCTGCACCACAACACCCTTACGCCCCGATGATGTCATTTTTCTATTTTTAGATAACGCTTCAACACCTTACGCACCGATGACGTCATCATCTTCGATGACGTCACCTACTTGCCACAAAAAAAATTAATTCCACAAATAAAAGGAAACCGTGGCCCCTCCAACTGTGACCTCATACCTCCCCTCCCTCCCGGTTATTGTGACGTCATGTCCCCAGCTATTGTGACGTCATTCCTCCCGGCCCTCCCGGCGTCAAACCCCACTTTTATATCTACTAATTGCAATGAGATTGTTGCAAATAAAATTGAGGCCTTTGGTCGCGGTCGTAATTTGTTTGTGAGGCCTGTACAGCGCTTCTTGCCCGACTGTCCCTAATCAAGCATTGATCTTGTGGAGAATTCAATTCAATAAAGAACTTATTTTATTGTAATAAAGCTACAGACTTTAAAACTTTAAAACGTTCTCATTACAAGATTAAAGAAGCTATTTTTATGGTACATCCGTTACTATGAAATAAATCTTGATGAGGGTGTAGGAATTGGATTGGTGAATGGTGATTACAATCTTTTACTATGAAGTCTACATCAACACAAAG